>OX276344.1:26968647-28195354 GCA_946251885.1 Cosmia pyralina
CAAATATACATTGAATAGGAATGAAATAAAAGATTGCTGATTAATTTTATATTAACGCCCATTAATATTGAATGTTAACCTACCTAGCAAATAAACCCAACCTACCTAGCAATGGCAAATATGGTAATTTTCTTAACCATCAAGGATTTTTCTTTGTCTCTCAGGATTGCTTTAAATTCAAAATTAACTATCTTTTAATTTGGTAGACTAAAATGTCAAAAAAAGTGGATTGCAGCTGTCGTTTTGGTCTAACAAATTAAAAATCAGAGTTTAAGTTCTTACAGAATTATTTTTTTTACTAAAAATTGTTATTCTTTGGCAACTTTTGTTTTCTGTTTCTATTCATCTGGGTGCTATTTTAACAGGCTTACCAAAGAACTAAGAACAACTACAGTTAGTTACAATTAAAAATCCACACATAAGGGCGCCGATTCTCTTGTACCTACACCAAACAACTATCACTAAAATTTCTTACTTTTGGCTATGAACATCTTAAAGCTAGTCTGCAAATATTTTTCTATAAATTTAAAAACAATTTTGGTACACCTAAAATCAAGTTTGACAATCGTGACTCCACGTGGTACTTGTTTGCCCTACCCCGAGAATGTTTTTTTAGAGCCGGAGGCGCGGAGGGAGGGCAGCCTCAACGCGGAATTTTTCACTTTTTGTATGGAAAATATGAAAAATTCCTACATGTCGAGTTTTAAGGGTTTATGAGTTTTATAAAGGAGGGCTAAATATTCATTAATTTTGCGATAGGAGTTAGGACACACCGCTTTCGACATTAAGTAAGCAAGAGAAAAGAAAAGAAAAAAAAAAGCGGCCAAGTGCGAGTCGGACTCGCCCATGAAGGGTTCCGTAGCAGCAAGAAACATAATATAAAAGTTGAATGAAAAGTAAATTGCGGTTTACGATTTATGACGTATTAAAAAAAAAACTACTTACTAGATCTCGTTCAAACCAATTGTCGGTGGAACTTATATTTTTTTTAGTTTTATCATTTTCTTGTTTTAGTTACGGGGGGGGGGGGGGGGGGGACACATTTTACCACTTTGGAAGTGTCTCTCGCGCAAACTATTTAGTTTAGAAAAAAATTGTATTAGAAACCGCAATATCATTTTTGAAGACCTATCCTATCCACGTATGGGTTTGATGAAAAAAAATTTTCGAGTTTCAGTGCTAAGTATGGGGAACCCCCAAAATTTATTGTTTTTTTTTTCTATTTTTAACCGACTTCAAAAAGGAGGAGGTTATCAATTCGTCGGAACCTTTTTTTTTCTTTTTTTTTTTATGTATGTTCCCCGATTACTCGAAGATGGCTGGACCGATTTGGATTTTTTTTTTTTTGTTTGAAAGGGTATACTTCCCAGGTGGTCCCATGATCATCAAGTCAGGATCTGATGATGGGATCCTGGAGAAATAGAGAGAACTCTTCCAATTTTATAGGCACACTTGAAGCGATTTGGATAGTTTTTGGAAGAGTACTTTCTTGGAGTGGTCCCATTTCAATTTGGTGAAGATCTGATGAAGAACTTCTGAGATAGGCAACGGAACTCCTCAATAAATGATAGCAAATGGACTGGGATTGCTGAAATCTCATGTCTGTTTGTTGTTCACACCAGTTCATAACATAACATCACGCCAGTACGCTGTGAAGGGGTAAGCACATGTGAACCACTAAAAAGTGAAAAATAAAAACTTTTTTACAATAAAATACAACCGACTTCCAAAAACAACACTACAAAGTGAAAAATAACTTTAATTTCGGAAGTCGGTGGCAAAAAACGAAAATACATTTAACTAGACACCGACTTCCGAAATTAAAGTTATTTTTCACTTTGTAGTGTTGTTTTTGGAAGTCGGTTGTATTTTTTTGTAAAAAAGTTTTTGTGTGTCTACTTACCAAGTTTCAACAGTATAGTTCTTATAGTTTCGGAAAAAAGTGGCTGTGACATACGGACGGACAGACAGACAGACAGACATGACGAATCCATAATGGTTCCGTTTTATGCCATTTGGCTACGGAACCCTAAAAAGATACAGTACCGTTTTTGCAAGGTGTTGGTGTGAATTTTAGTTCATGACAACTAATTTAATTCCACACCTTTTTAATCGCGATTAAAAATAGTCTGATTTAGTTTGACAATCAAAATTTTAGGTGAAAAACGTCAAATTCAGAATAACAAAATTGCCATTTTCACTAAATTAATATCTCAGTGTTGTCAAACTAAAATATAGTTGTCACTTTAGTCAATTTCAGAATGGGAAATCGTCGTTTAGCAGGAATAAACTAAATCTTGGTGATTTTTAGTCCAGTTTAGACTTAACGAGGCATTTCTGACAAGAGAATCGGCACCGTTATTAATATTCCTAGCTGCAACATAGAACTGTGTCAGTACTCAGTACCATTCACATTTCACCATCTATCATTAATTACTTACATAACATTCTTACTTCTAAAATACAAGGCGTGAATAAAATGTGTATAGGAACTACTTGGTTTGATGGTTCGGATTGAGAATTAAATCAATGTATGATTACTTGGTGTCTAAAGACGCGTCGTCTACGAGGCAGGCCTAAGACATGCTGGTGGGACATTTGGACTTATTCCTGACCAATTGGCCTGAGAAGATAAAATACAAAGAATATTGTAAAACTATGGAGGAGACCTTTGCCCAGCAGTGGGACAACATAGACAGTTAATATTTTTTTTATTATATTACCCCACCATACTGTCCCAGGGAATCCGATCCCGCGGAACCGCGGGGTATTTGCGAGACTATAAATATAAATAATAAAAACTTAAGTAATTTTTACCCCACTACGGTAAAGCAAAAAGGAGGTTATGATTTTGACCGGTATGATGTATGTTTATCTGTTCCCTCCTACCTTCTAACTAAACTACTTATTATAATTTGACAAATGAGGTACCTATCGTTGAAAGCGCCTTAATCGTCCGCTGCTTATGCTATGTGACGTCAAATAAAATTGAATATGGGACATAAAGTCATGAACTAAAAAAAAAGTTAGATTTTGTCCAGATTCGTCTGATTTCCGAAATCCGAACATCCGGACGAAACCTAACTTGAAAGATGTATTGATGATTTTTATGGTTAAAATTATGTAATTATACATATTTTTTATTGTCGCTTATCATATTTTGATCAAGATACAACCTGACACGGACCTGTAAATGGCAAATTACGCAAGAAAATTTGAATTTCGTGGGTTACCACAGCGGATTCCTCTTAACTATACTAAAGTGCCTATAAATGAATTAATCATTTAAATAAATACCTGAGTAATTACACATTTGATTGGTCATGGTTTGCAGGTTAAATAATTAAAATGATTTTACTCATTCCATACTAAATTTGTAAATTTTTGTTTCTGCTTTCTATCTTCCAATTCTATCATTTTAAAGAGTTACATTTTAATAAGAATATACTAGGAGCAATGGAGGAGCTCGTGGCTAAGTAATAACAGCCGCACGGGTCGATCTGTCAGGTTAAGCTACGCTTGCCGGGGTTGGTCCGTGGATGGGTGACCATCTTAACACACCGAGACTCCTCCGTGCCTCGGAAAGCACGTTAAGCCGTTGGTCCCGGCTGTCATTCGTGGATCTTTGACAGTCGTTACGGGTCGTCAGAAGCCCGAAAGTCTGACAACCAGTCTTACCAAGGGGTATCGTATTACCCAGTTACTGGGTTGTGGAGGTCAGATAGGCAGTCGCTCCATGTAAAATACTGGTATTCAGCTGCATCCGGTTAGACTGGAAGCCGACCCCAACATAGTTGGGAAAAGGCTAGGCAGATTGATTGATACTAGGAGCAATGGTGGTCCAGTAGTAATGGGCCTGACTTAGTGGGTTCGAAACCAGGCAGGCGTTTTACTTTGTGTAAATAATTTTATTACCATTGTTCTCAAAACTGTGAAGGAAAACATTGTGAGGAAACCGGCATGTCCTAGAACCAAAAATTCAAAGACATGTGACATCTACCAACCCATGCTTGGCCTGCATGGTAGATTACAGCCCACACTCCCTCTTGAAGTTAGAAGATCTGTGTCCCAGCAGTGGGAACATTATACGCTGATTATGTAAGCAAGTACTCATTTTTGAGAAGGTACAAAATTATTTTTGCAGTAACACAACATAACGTGTAATCTGAAGGGGTAGGCAGAAGTATATCTGTAGTACACCCACATTTAGCCAATTATGTTTAGGCCACATGTGAGCCTATTGCCATCAACCAGGCCAGGTTTTGTACTATTGTTTTAACCCGTCGCGCGCTAATTAGCAGATACAATTGAAATTCTATTGTTATCTGTACACATGGTGTGCAATCGACATTTTAAGAGTTAATAATCAATACTTCAGTAGGTATTACATAAAACATGTAAAATTATACAAAATAAATGATTTCAGGCAGAGCTGCTATGACATAATATTGAGTTTGACATTGAAAAGTATCACATGAGGCTAAATTATGTTTACATAATATTAGCAGATAAAAATGATAAATTGTTGGCAGTAAGTTTGCTGATGAGTTTTTTTACATAATTATAGTTGTTTTTATTCATTCTGAGAATAAGCATTAACTTCTATAAAATCTAACAGCCCTCTTTAGTTAAACAATTAATTGAAAATTTTTAATTAATTGACATAATATACTTAACCAAGTTTAAGATAGCCATTTAAATTTTTTGACATGAAACATCCCAATTTTTTTTAAATTAAGTATCTTGTTGTCCTTGGGATAGTTCCAGTTGAATATTATTATGTAAATAACATTAAAATGAGGTAGCTTGATTTAACATAATATTAGTACAAGATAGGAGCTTATTTATACATTATTATAATGCATCCCACATAGTAATCAAGTAATATATGATCCCTTGTATGATCTAGCTAGGTCCTAGAATAAAATATTCATAAGATAGATTAGATGGAAATCGAGACAAAACCAAGCATACATTGAATGATAACTCATCACTATTGTGAGCCAAGCATCTTTGCAACAGTTAACAATAGTCCCATTCACTACAATCTAATAAAGCTAAACAAACATGTTTGTTTTCCATTCTAGGAAGTAAATTGTTATGTAAAATTACATAATGTACAATCTAAATGATGCTTCCAAGGCCAATCGGTATCAGTGAGATAAAGAGTACAAAGTCAGGCCAACTCACGTTTGTCTGTTTTGTAGACAAAGCATGACCACATTGAAATGTGACATGTGGGAACGGCAACGTTAGGAAACGTGAAGATAAAGGTTGTGCTGAGAAACGAGAAGGGCGGTGGGGCTTGCGAAACCCGTGATTACACTGATCACTACAATACACAGTCTATCACTAGGATTTGCCAAACATATGGTGCTAAGCAGCCCTCAGGTTGTTGGCATCTAGTATAAAGATCGTGAGCAAATATACGTAAACGTCACACGTCCCGCGGAAAGTCCGCTGTCACAAGGTCGCCGCGTGATCTCATTTTTGGCGGAATCAGAGCCCCACGCACCACATAACCAAACTAAATACCTTTTTCACAATAGAGTGCATTAAAACTCACCGTATTTTCCTTTCTTCTTTCCTTTAGGCATTGTGGATGATGTCTTTTTCCAACGAACGTAACTTGCGATATCCGTTATTTTATATTCACTATTTATTTGAACTAAGTATCTCACTTAATCAAGACGGAGAAAAGTTCAATATATCAGTTCTTGTGGAACGATTTGGGCACTGAATGTAACATAAAACAAAAATTTCAGAAAAACTTTTTAACATGTTTAACCGTGTAACATGCACACTTTAAAGTACTCCGTAGGTTTGCGCAATGCGCTGTGAATGCGCTGTCACTTTTTGTGAGGTCGAGGTGGGAGAAAATTACGCCATCTTTAATTTTAGTGTTGCCATTACGTACTAACCGCATTACCCTATTATTGAAAAGGTACTATTTATTATGTTACTAAAAAGTGTGAAAAATTTGTTTCTTTACAAAATTTAAAAAGAAAAATTTACTTGGGATGGTTTTACATCTTACAAACAAATAATAATTATTATTATTTATTTAAAGTGTGTCTTAAATATACCCGTAATTAATCATAAATTAATTATAGTGGTAAGCTTTTTAGCGCGCGCGCGTTGTTTCAAAGCACTTCCAAGAAAAAAATGGATGCGTCAGCGTCATTAAGAAATGTTGAGAAACTTATTGCTATTGTAGATGTATTTGATTAAGTTGTGTAAATTATAATCAACATCAATATGTTGCACAAAAAATTACGTCAATATTAACGTTCATGGCATGTGCAAATGAAATAGTTGCTGCCGCCTGCCGCACTTGGAGTCTGGCTGTTAAGAAAGTATGATTTTTTGTTTTTTCTTGTTACAAAATAATAGGCATGGAATGGAACTTGCATGAAATGCGGGCCTACACTCGCCCGCGAACCACGGCTGTGATTCACAGCCGCGATTCGAGCATGTTACTGAAATTTATAGACGTAGAATCACAGAACAGATAAATATCTTTTCTGTGTGTAGAATCGACGACAACAGATAGAATCCTTAACCTTTTTTCTGTATTTTCTGTAGCTGGACAATATTATAGGGAGTCCTTTTTCTTCATTAGATCTGGCACAGGAATTTCCATGATTGTACTAATTCTCATCCATGCGACATGTATCTTATTTTTATTTTTATGACCTTCACTTGGGCTTGTCAAAGCACGGGTTCTGCTTGATAACACTCAAGGAACACTAGTTCGCAATCGTTACTCCACACTAGATGCTCATTTTTTGTTACGTCTGCTTGTCACTGCGAGCTGCGTCTCGAACACAATTGCGAACATACCGCGAGTATGGATGCGTTCGCGCTTCGTAAACCCTTTGACGCGGACCAAAAAACCGCCACCAGACGGGGAACGCCGCGAAGCGCGATCGCGATGCCGCGAAACCATCCACACTCGCGGTTCGCGGCCTTTCGCAGCGCAAGTGTAGAGCCCGCATTAGGTACTTATGTAGGTACTTGTACCTACTTATAGTTCGACTGGCGGCTCGGAAATTAGCTGCGAGTGCAGTCAAAGTGGTAAGTATCAAACATATAAGAGCTAAATCTTAAATGGAGCCAAAATTATTGTAGATTTGACTGTACCTGGGTCAGCACTCAAAACTAACTTCCGAGCCGCCATTAAGTTTGAATCGAACTATATAATTAGGTACTGCTCCAATCAGGCGCAGCCATAGATATTTTTATATTTCTATGGGCGCAGCGGACCTAGGGTTTGGCTCAAGGAGGGTTGGCAAAATAAATGTTTCTTATAAACAAAGTAAAAATAATTACAGGTTAAGTATTAAATTTAGTTTTATACTCAGTTCAGTTTAGTTTTACAGAGGGGAAAGGGGGTGCAATTATAGCCGTTGCCTCCCCCCCCCCCCGTACCCGCGCCTGGTGGCTCCAATATTCATTTGGTCTCAATAATAATGGCAGCAAATCTAATTTTGATGTGGGACAGGGCAAAGAAATCACTAGCTTATATTTTATCATAATCACTTTCAACGTACTTATAAGTAACTACAGGGATTTATGCATTAAAGAAGTAAGCGAAATTAATTAACATTATTTATTATCTACACCAAAATTGCACGATAATACATAGGTGAATACTCATGCACGGACAAAAAATAATAATATTTGCACTGAAATTAACTACCTACTTACATATAAATACTTATAGAAGGAACACAATTGACAACATTAAACATAAAACACTTTATCTAACAAACAATGCACTTTATCTAACAAAACAAATAAAATGCTGAGCAAACCTAAGCGTCCTGTAGTGACAATCGATCCATTTTTCACATCATTCTCCTTTTTCTTTCGCAGTTGACCTACATCGTTCCACTTCGCCTTCTGCTCTCTCGAACCGTATATCTTCCCGTAACGGAACTCTGCACACTGCACTAACATTGTGAGTGGTACACCCATGTAAAGGTATCGGCTGCTCTTCTTCTTCAAATTCGTTGAACCTCTAAATTCTTCCAATTCTGCACCGTTGATGTACCAGCGGAGTTCTGAGTCCGGAGCACCTCGACAGTACGCTTGTATCATGTCTCCTTCTTTATATTCTTCAGCTAACCCTTCGAGCAATGGCCTCCGGTGCTGGTGGCCGTGCACTTCCATGTGCGCTGTCATGGTTGCAAACTTGTATGGCGGCACATCCCTCTCGATGTCGCACCGGTACAGTCCGGTGGCTTCCTCAGTCAGGGCTCCTAGCTTCAGCTGGCAGGCTACAGGTCCGCACGTTAGCATCTCCACTGTCCCAACTCCAAGGATGGGGAAGGAGCGAGTGCTGGGAGCTGCACCAGGTCGATATCTGAAGAATTCGTTGGCGCCTTTGAACCAGCTGAGTAGCGTGAAATTGGCGTCATATCGGCACTCGATCTCGACCTCCTGCTGGCCTGGTGCCACGATGTGGGGTACGTAGAGGTACGTGATGTTGAAGGTCCTGGCGCGGGCGCCAACGCACGCGGCGAGGAGCATCGCTAACACCAGCATGATGCCAGGACGCGCGCGCAACTCGCACTGCGTCTGCGCCCTAACCTAACCCAGCGCCGCTAACGCGCTCTTAATTAAACAGTTTATTAAACTCCGACACTTAACCGTTGGACAGATAAACGGATCCCTCATTGACAAGAGTATTTTTTTCACCAAATTAAATTGATAGACAAATTGGTTTCGCTAGGGGTGGCTGAATTAACGCCACAGGCAATTATTTTAAGGGGACCCTCCTATTTCTTATTAATTTTAGTGGGGTAGTTTTTTTTGTAACAGTAATTTCAATTTACTTATGAACGTGCCGAATCTGTCTTTGTAAAATTTGAAAACATATTATGTAAGCAATTGATATGATGATGTCCAATAACTTATTACTCATCTAAGTAGGTACTTTTTACATGGACATCTTTATATTATATCCAGTAAAACAGACGTTATCGATGACCAAGATAACCTTCTGCAAGTAGGTAAACGATAAAAATATTTTGCAATATTATCGCAATGATATTAAAAGGCATATGCATTTCCAAGCTGTTTTCCTTGTATTACACGATCTAATAAAAGTATATAGAAATTAGTCATCCTGCTTTCTAAAGGTACCTACATAACTAAATATTACGAAACAAAATAGTAGCACAGGTCTATTGCGCCACTCTGGAAGAAAAATGTTTTGACTGTAGCAATGACGGGTTAAAGGCACCTCCCAGCTCTTGGCGAATTACGCACAGTGTGTCATCCAATTTTACCAAACGAGACTTATGAACAAATAAAACGGGTGAGATTTTCTTGGAATAGTATAGGTACGTACTATATTCTTGGAATATATACTACTTATAGTACTGATCTGACAGGATTGTTAATTTTATTTTATATTTTTTATAGGATTGTTTTTTTTATTTTTGGTTTTGATGGTGCTTCAGGCTCTGCTTATATTTTAGTTTTGATATTTTGAAAAAATGTTACTCTCTAGATTTTCAGTGATGAACATGAACTGATGACCTATGATTCAAGTGAAGCTTAGTTTCGTCTGTGTTGCAAAGAACAGTGGTCATTAATTATCTTTCCATTTGTTTCGGATAACCACAGTTCCTCTATTCGGTCTATTCATACCTTTCAGCTGAAGTCAGTATTAGACAGACGTATGCTAGAATGGCAGCCTAGGACCGTATTGAGTATTGACCCCAGATGACTGCCGGATATCGTCTGTGGTCAAATACGCGGTCACAGAATATTGACACCAAAGGCCCTAGAAAAAGCAGCATATTTCAGACGCACAGATGTTTAACTCCTAAAATGTCGATTGCACACCATGTGTACAGATAACAATAGAATTTCTATTATGTCTGCTAATTAGCGCGCGACGAGTTAAGGAGCTTTTCGAACTGTACTAAATTGCTAAATATGTGTTATTCCGCCAGTACATAGATTACATAATCGGACTGTAACCTTTCCACTGCTTGGACACAGGCCTCCTCTCTATGAGAGGGAGTGGGCCATAATCCACTATGGGGGTCCGGGGCGGGTTGGGGATGTCACATAGTCTTCGAATTTTTTCTAGGAGATGCCGGTTTCCTCATGATGTTTTCCTTCACCGTTTTGAGAGCACTGTCTATGAAACAATTAACACAAAGTAAAGCGCCTGTCTGGGTTCACTTGGAACCTGCGACCTAGAACGCCAGTACATACAGCCTAAGAGTCAAAAAACTATCCCCTGTGGGGTCACACCAAGCCGCGTCCGTATACCCACGCGCGCATCTCGGAAACAAGACATTACAATTTTATTACCAGTAATCATCTTAAGTGTTATCAGCCTAATTGAATAATGCATCGGCATAGTGACCGCTGCCGGCTCTGTTTTGCTACACAACGCTATCTAGATTGTTTTGGTTGGAATTTTACCGAGCTAAGACGTTGGCGGTTTTGACCAGACGTGGTGTGAAGAACATAGTAGAAAAAAGAACCGGTCACGAGCGAGTCGGACTCGCGCACCGACGGTTCCGTACCATCATATATAAATATAGATTTCTGAAAAGTGTGCTATTTATAGACATCGTTTTATTTTTCCTGTAATATAAACTAATATTAGGTCTTTACCTATGAAATTGCCGTTCTGCAGTACTGGCCATTTCAAATCAAAATAATTTTTGTTTGGCTAAGAATTCTAATTTCAAATTAATTTTATTTTAAAAACATGGATTTTTTTTTCCAAAAGTAGTCATTTGTTTATTGATTAGTGTTACATTTTCATCGCATTTCAATCTTTTTGGTCATCATGGATACGTTAAAAATTCGAGTAATTATGGAATAGGTATGAGTACCGTCGTGGCAGCAACGCGGCACAAGCGGCACGCAACATCAACGACGTTTACGGAGCTAACACTACAAACCAACGCACCACTTGTTATTGGTTTGCTCGCTTCCGTTCTGGAAATTTCGACCTGAAAAATGAACCTCGCGGTCGTCCGAAGACTTTGGTCGACAATGGTGCCGATTCTGTTGTGCACAAACTAAACTTAATTTAGGCTATTGCTAACTTTTTCTCTCTATTATGACAAGAAAGGGACGGAAGTAAATTAGAGCTGTCAAATTAGTTAGAACTAATTTTTCCATAGACATTTAGACGACACGTAAAAACATGTCGACTAAAAAACACCGTGAAGCGCAAGGCGTGAACTAGTTTGACATCTCCAACTTAGTTCATAGCTATAGCCGTCCTTTTCTCGCGCTGCCTGTTAGTAAAAGATAGCGATTCTCTAATTTTAGTTTAGTGCGTTGACAAGAGAATCGGCACCAATGACGAATTAAAGGCGATTGTGGAAGCTGATGATACACAATCTACGGCTGAATTAGCAGCAGCTTTCGACGTTAGCGTCAAAACAATATTGGTCCATTTGCGTCAAATTGGCAAGGTAAAAAAGCTTGACAAATGGGTGCCCCACGAACTCAATGATCGCCAGCGCGAAGTACGCGTCGAGACGTGCCTTGCACTGCTTAACAGACACACAAATGAAGGAATTTTGAACCGCATTGTTAGCTGCGATGAAAAATGAATTCTGTTTGATAACCGCAAGCGCTCAGCAAGTTGGTTGGATCTTGGTTCAGCACCTAAACAATGCCCTAAACGAAAACTTACCCCTAGAAAAGTGATGGTCACTGTTTGGTGGTCTAGCGCCGGTGTGATTCATCACAGCTTCTTACCAAACGGGGTGAGCATTACTTCAGATGTGTACTGTGAAGAACTGAACACAATGATGGAGAAGCTGGCACATCTCCAACCAGCATTGGTCAATCGCTCGTCTCCGCTGCTCCTGCACGACAACGCGCGACCTCATACTGCACAGCAGACGGTCTCCAAGTTGCAAGAACTGGGGTTGGAAGCTCTCCGTCATCCGCCCTACTCACCAGACCTTGCGCCTACAGACTACTACTTTTTCCAGAATTTGGATAACTTCTTGGCGGGAAAAAAATTCAATACCCGAGAGGCAGTACAAAATGCCTTTGAAGAATTTGTTGCCTCCCGTCCAGCTGATTTCTTTAAGAAGGGCATCAATAAACTGCCACTGCGTTGGCAAAGATGCATTGATTGCATGGGTGATTACTTCGATTAATACAAATAAAAAATGCATGAAAAAAATTCGTTTAAATTTTTTCATACAAAACGGCAATTTCATAGGTAAAGACCAGGTAAAGACCTATTATTATAAAGCTGAAGAGTTTGTTTGTTTGTTTGGTTGAACGCGCTAATCTGAGGAACTACTGATTCGAATTGAAAAATTCTTTTAGTGTTGGATAGCCCATTTATTGAGGAAGGCTATAGGCTATATAACATCACGCTATGACTTATAGGAGCGGAGCATCAATGAAAAATGTTGCAAAAACGGGGAAAATTTATTCCTTTTAAGAGCTTCTGTTGCGTGCGCTGCGTAAACGGTTAAAGTTACGCAACAATTATGTATGACAGAAATGTTCCTCTTAAAAAGTTCTAAAAAAAGTCCGCGATAATATATGTCCATCTTTTAAGGCTGGCTCACTATAACTGTTTTAATGGTAATCAAATTTGTTATAAAATAATGCATTATTTGCGAAGGTGTTTTCATAAACATGGTATTAATCCTTATCCAAATAAATACATTATCCATCAAAAGTATTTAATTTTGAACAAAATTGCCATTTACATCATTTAATTTCAATGAATATCTTCGGAGATATAACTGTTTTAAAATAACTCCGCAGCAAAAATAATGAGCGAAAGCAAGTTTTTTTGTTTGTAACGCTTTCACGCTAAAACGGCTGTACGGATTTGGATGAAATTTGTTACACGGGTAGACCATGACCTGGAAAAGGACATAGCTTACTTTTTATCGACATACCATGCGGGCGAAGCCGCGGGAGGAAGCTATGTAAGATAATAGGTTACTAACTAATGTGGTGTTCTGAGTGATAAAAAATGCAATGCTATAGAATAATCATAGCAACTTTTTTTAAATCAAACTGAGTTTCACATTGTGAGCCTGCAGCTGTACACATGGCTACACATGAAGCTATACATTTCCAGTTTACACTGACCTCTAGTGAGAGGTCAGAGTTACAGTGGTAAGGAAATATTCTATACATGCCAAATCAGCTTATACTGGATATGGATTCTCCCAAGATGGTCACCTTTATTATCATATCACCTTGGGCTAAGAGATGAGGGGACGCGAGCGCGACTAGGCGCGTCCCTGTGAGTAGTTGCTATTATTTGAGTCTGTAGGCACGCCACGACGCTGCTAGTCAGCGCCGCTTTCTTCACCGTATCCCGGCGGTCAACCCCTACCAGGTGGAACCCCCACCTACATGCGGGAAGCCCAGCAGAAGACGACCAGCGACAGGGATACGGACTCGACGTTCCTACAGAAAGGGTGAGTGGCTCCCGCCTGCCCCACTTTCAGAGCTAGCCGAGCCTGGCACGGGGTAGGGAGACCGTGTCATGGGTGTGTGAGTGGCAGTGTACTGTGTGACGCCACCCGGTGTCTACGCGAGTCGCACGCTCACGCTGCGCCTTCGCGTGTGTTTTTATGTGCCAGTATAGAGGTGGATGTCTGATGTTTGCTACGTGACACGCCTAAATTATCCTAGCACGCGCCACGCAACAGATGTATGTTATGTGTAGAGTCTACTGTAAACTGAGCCGCGTGTAAACTGAGAGCGACTCACTCGGAAGTCCAGTCCGGGGATGGAGTCACTCGTCCGCGACCAGGTCGCAGGGCAGGGGCCTCCTCGCGTCAGGGGGGCGCGTATGCCAGGGCGCAATCTGTTTGACGTGGGGCCAATCAGATGCGTCGGCACGCACGAACATCCCCTTCGCGAGGCGCCGCACGAACTCATCCAGGCCCTCGATCCCGAGGTCCCGCTGTATGATATCGTTCCTCACGAAGCGAGGGGCGGCAACAATGGTCCGCAGCGCCAGACTTTGCTGCGCGCGGAGTAGCCTGCGGCTGGTCTCGCTCGTGAGGGCGAATCACGCAGGGGCGGCGTACGTCAATATTGGGTGCACGTACATCTTGTACACACCCAACTTGACGCGCGCCGGGATGCGGGATGAGAGCACTGGTTGCAGGAGGTTGCGGGCAACCCTACCATGCGCGGCGACCGCGCGGACATGTAACTCCATTGAGAGCCGCCGGTCGATGGGGCCTCCAAGTACTTGACCCGGGGCGACCACTCGACGTCGACTCCCTGCAGCTTCAGGGGTGGCGGTAGAGGCGCGGCGCCGGAGACCAGCGCCTGCGTCTTACCCACGTTAACCGACAACCGCCACTTGGACAGCCATTCGGGGAGCATGTCGAGCGCGCGCTGCATCCTGACCGCCGCGTGCCTCGCATTAAGTGAAGTAGTGACGTATGCGGCGTCGTCAGCGTACAGCGCGAGCATGGCCTCTGAGGTAATGATTTGTTCGAAGACAGCTTTGCTTAGAAAGGCAGACAGTTGACATGTGTGTGTACAATATCTACACGTCGTCGTCTGTAGTTGTTATCTTCGAGTCTATGAAGCCGCTCATCGTAGTGCATTGCATAAATTATACTAGATGGCTCTGTATGTTTGTTACATTCTCCCCCTCTGGTACTCTATGGTCGTCCCGACAGAGTACCAGGATCAGAATATAATATCTTCCTTGGTCTCCCACTTTTCTTATGGTATTTAATGGTTTGGGTATATTGACATCTCTTTGTTCAAATTTACATATTGCGATATGATATTTTCCCATGGATTTTCCTGGTCGTCTTCTTTGGTTTGCACGTTGTCTATTACTGTCTTGCATGGTTTCTATGTTTTCTTTTGCAATTCAGCTAACTGCTTCAAAATAGGTATGAGAAGTTTGCTTGCATATCGACAGGGTGTTGGTTTTCGTCCTCCCCCTGCACTAAAGTTGCTCTTATTACATATTGAGTTGCATCAGTTTGCAGACGTGATGGTATTCAGCAAAGTAGTAAATTGTTCTTGCGTCACTGTGATTGACATTTTCCAAATTATGTGGGTAACCGTAGATTATTTGCGTTGGACGTCAATGTATGGTTGACCGTCCAAATGTGTGGGTATCCGTAATTTATTAACGTTGGGTGCCAATGTAGGGTTGGCCGTCCAAATATTAGGTTGGGGAAAAAGTCTTTTCGCATTATAGTATGTATGAACTAAAAATAAAATCTCTTTGGCTATACTATTTGTATCTGGCTGGTTTTGGTAACATTGAAAGTTTAAATTTTAAAGAACATAATTCCAAATTCAAATTAGGAAAATGTGTGATTTTCATTTGTTTTTCGCACTGTCAAGATGAGTGAATCTAGTGAAGAAATTCGATACATTTTAAAATTTTACTACAAAAAAGGTAAAAATGCAACGCAAGCCGCGAAAAAAATTTGCGATGTTTATGGACCCAGTGCAGTGTCTGTGAGAGTAGCACAAATTTGGTTTAAGCGTTTTCAATCCGGAAATTTTGATGTCAAAGATGCACGTCGCTCTGGTCGCCCTATTACGGATAAAATGAATGCCATTTTTGAAAAAGTGGAGCAAGATCAGCATATCAGTAGTTACGACGTAGCTGAAGAACTGGGAATTGACCACAAAACAATTTTGGCGCATTTGAAGAAAACTGGGTACACAAAAAAGCTCGATATTTGGGTACCTCACGAGCTCACTGAAAGAAACCTAATGAACCGTGTACTCATTTGTGATTCTTTATTAAGACGTAATGAAACCGAGCCATTTTTGAAGAAGCTGATAACTGGTGATGAAAAGTGGATTACGTACGACAAGAACGTGCGAAAAAGGTCATGGTCAAAGACAGGCTTCACAGACTGTGGCGAAACCCGGGTTAACTCGCAACAAGGTGATGCTGTGTGTGTGGTGGGATTGGAAGGGCATTATTAATTATGAGCTGTTACCACCAGGCAGGACCATCGATTCTGAACTCTACTGCGAACAACTGATGAGATTAAAGCAAGAAGTTGAGAGAAAGCGGCCGGAATTAATCAACAGAAGGGGTGTGGTTTTTCATCATGATAACGCTAGACCTCACACATCTTTAGTCACTCAGCAAAAATTAAGAGAGTTTGGCTGGGAAGTGGTAATGCATCCGCCGTATAGTCCTGACCTTGCACCTTCAGATTTCTACCTGTTTCGGTCTCTTCAGAATTCTTTAGGCAGTGTCAGGTTAACATCACGAGAGGACTGCCAAAACCACTTGTCGCGGTATTTTGATCAGAAGTCCCAAAATTTTTATAGCAATGGGATCATGTCCCTACTTACAAGATCGCAAAAAGTTATCGAACAAAATGGTACCTACATACTTTAGATAAATGTAAATAATGTATATTAAAAAATGTTTTGAATTTTCTTAAAAAATGCGAAGAAACTTTTTCCCCAACCTATTATGTGGGTATCCGTAGATTATTTGTGTTGGGCACCGATGTAGGGTTTGCCGTCCAAGTGGGTATCTGTAGATTATTTGCGTTGTGCCCCACGTTGGTCGCCCTATGTTGGTCGCCCTATGTTGGTCACCCTAAGTGAAGGAATGAAAGGGACTGCGGGGCTATCGCCAATCAAACCTTCCCTAGCTGACTAGTTCCTGAAGACTGCGGGGCTATCGAACAGGAACTAGATTTACTTAGGAAACAGAGAATGCTGGAAGGCTACCGAACTCTGAACCTCTAGCTAGTGAATAATGATTTGTTCGAAGACAGCTCTGCTTATAAAGGCGGACAGTTGACATGTGTGTGTACAATATCTACACGTCGTCGTCTGTAGTTGTTATCGTCGGTCTATGAAGCCGCTCATCGTAGTGCATTGCATAAATTACATTAGATGGCTCTGTATGTTTGTTACAAACTTTAATTTCGGAAGTTGGTCTTTGGTTTTCTTTTAGTTTCATTTTTTGCCACCGACTTTCGAAATTGAAGATATTTATATGCGACCATCTCAAATAAAAACATTGCGCAAAAAGGCAAATATACGTCGCGCTAAGCCGTGTCAGAAGTTTGGAAGGCGTAGTTTTATGTTGACGGAGATAACGAGGCTACGAAATCTGACTTCTGACAATCAAGGCCACACATAACATACAACTCAAGTAGCGCAATTTGAGGCGGCATATAATTACCATTAAAATCATTTATAGCTAAAGTGCACCTCATGACAATTCCAATAAGCCCAAACACGGCTAGAATACATTGTTTTGTTACTGAGTTCCGGTGCCTACCTTCCAGCTTCTTCATCGGTTCGATGGGACCATTATCATCAGAACCATTTATTTAAAGCTTCGTCGCTTAACTATCTTAATCGAGATATCTTATCGCCACCCGTGAAATACTTACTATCGTTGAGAAGTTCCCGTGGCCATCTGTGGTCTTCTTCATCAGTTCCACTTCACCAGATGCTACTTTCTGAATGCAAATGCTTGATTTTTTGATGAAATGAAAATACCAAAATCGCTATATGTATGCCTATAATTTTTGAGGAGTTCCCTCAAGTCCTCATGGATCCCATCATCAGAACTGGATTTTGATGGTAATGGGACCAATCTGGAAGTATATCCTTTCAAATAAAAAATAATTTTCCAAATCGGTTTATAATCGGATGGAGTTCTGAGGTCAATCAATCTGCCTAGCCTTTTCCCAACTATGTTGGGGTCGGCTTCCAGTCTAACCGGATGCAGTTGAATACCATTATTTTACATGGAGCGACTGCCTGTCTGACCTCCACAACCCATTTACTGGGTAATACGATACCCCTTGGTAAGACTGATTGTCAGACTTTCGGGCTTCTGACGACCCGTAACGACTGTTAAAGATCCACGAATGACAGCCGGGACCAACGGCTTAACGTGCTTTCCGAGGCACGGAGGAGTCTCGGTATGTAAAGATGGTCACCCATCCACGGACCAACCCTGGCAAGCGTAGCTTAACCTGATGGATCGACCCGTGCGGCTGTTATTATTTAGCCACGAGCTCCTCGGAGTTCTGAGGTAACAAACAAAAAAAAAATACAACCGAATAGAGAACCTCCTCCTTTTTTTGAAGTCGGTTGAAAATGATAGTGACTGATGACTAAGATTGGAATATCCTTTGCCAAAGAAAGGACACAAGTGTCCAAGATAAGATAAATGAATTAGGTAATTAGACTTGTCAGGCTTAAGACATTCACTAATTAGATTGTTGCTGGTCATGATATTTTATGGAAAAAATAGTACTGAATTTTAAGTTAACCCACAGACAAACTGACAGTTATTCTTCTATTAGCTAGCGAAAAACATTTTCGTCATCCGAGTCAGTCTAATTGATTTGGCTTTGACTGCAGTTTGTTTTATTTTATGTCTTTCGAATTGCGAAACTACAATAGAGTGTGTAACCAACTCCAGTCTGTGTCACGTGGTTTGGAGACAGTAAAGAGTGAACGAAAAGCGACTAAAAAGGCAAATATTCGAATTGTGAAACTATTTTGACAGCTGGAAGTTGGTTTGAAATCAACGAGCAGTCGTTTTTCAAACAGAGGGCAACGTCTTGCCCGTAATAATTTTTGATAGCAATTTGTTTGCGATTTTCTCATAAAATCTCCATAATTTTTACGAAATTTTGTAAGTGAACAGCTTCTTGATAAATTGTGAATGTGTTTTTGTGTAGAACCGCAATTGACTGCAAAGATAAATCAATATTTTTGGTATTTTCAATACCGAGGCTATTTGTTGCTTATCGCGGAAAAGCAACGCCTCAAAGACGGGCTTATTAAAAGCCGCAGACTTTTGAAGAGTGCCTCAACTCTTGAGACTTTGTGAGGTAGTATTTCCACTTCTGCAACGACGTCGTAACTCTGCTGTACGCACAGACTTAAAGGCAAGGTAACATTTCTAACATAGGTTGGCTAATTCAAAGCATTATTTGAATTTTATTAAACCACTACCTTTTGCCAGCGGCTTCGCCCGCGTGGATGTCGGAAAATATCCTACGGGAACGTAATACCGGAAATTCCTTCCTTATTCCTCGTCTACATTATAAAGAGAACCTCTGTGCAAAATTTCATCTTTCTAGGTCCAAGGGTTTGGGCTGGGCGTTGATGAGTCAGTCAATCAGTCGGTCAGGACTTCTCTTTTTATTTTTATAGATTATCAGGCACTTTAACATGACAAGGAGTTGGTCAGTTATTCATAAAGTTGAAGCTAGTTGCCCATTCCAAAACTTATATCCTAATGGAGCGCCCCTAAGACGACCCACTGACCGAAATATGGGCAAGAACCTCCATGGACACTGTTAAAATCAAGTTATTACAAAGTCCAAGCAAACTCCGCCCTACGACGACCCACTGACCCCGGCTTTAAACATGTATCTTGAAAAAATGTGCTTAAAGAAATAACATCATTTTATTTCAGGGCTTCATTGGAAAAGCAGTACCTAAATATATAGAGGAAGAACAAGAAATGCTCAGTCTGAAGCATTTTATGTCAATATATTATGTAAGGACTGTTGAACATACATACCACCATCATCATTGTCATCCACAGCCCGCCTTCGCCCACTACTGGGCGTAGGCCTCTCTTTTCTTGTGGTAATCCAGAAAACATACCTACCACCATACATAGATCTATTTCCAAAACATTGTCTGTTCAAGGTAATATCAATATTATTTTCTATCTAAGAGTTGAATCTTCAAGGCTCAGACTAAATAAAAAACTAAGAGATTATACCTAGCACTGCAAACATTACAGTAAAGCATGTGCAAAACTACACCTCACTATGTACATACACGCTCACATGCACATATTTACACCAAACTACAATAAAACTACACCTTACTATGTAGTGCACAAGTTTACGATACCTGAAACGTAAGCCTCACGTCACTGTTGACAGCACTGTCTTGGTTTTGTAATTAGTCTGAGCTTCAAAATGTGTGTTAAGCACAGCAACAATGTTAAACCACATATTTCTTGTTACTGGTGAATACAAAATATATAGGTAAGGCACCAATAAACGTAGGTACCATACATACCTACTACCTACCTTTATGAATATTCATTTACTTAGCAAATTATAACAACAAACTAAAGAAAGTATTAGGCAACTGAAATTAATTATTAATTGTTATTACATCTCTCAATAGATACCAGTTTATATTTTATATTAAAGCCATTAGCTTATCTCAGTAAATACCCACATCATTATTATAATATAGTAGTTTGCTAAGTACCTAGTGTTAGATAATAGTTAACAAATGCTTCCTCTCTCCTAACTCACTATTTAGCTGTGCCCGACAGGGTCCACATGATCTATTTATAACTTTACCAACTAAGAATACCTACATGTAGAATGCAATAAAAGTATTGAGTATTGAAAATAATATCCAAGTACAGCTGAAGTACCTGCTAAGTAAACGCTATCTAAATTTTTTCAATATATTTTATTGTGTAAGTAGGTACCTACTAGAAACGTGTATCTTGTCATAAACCTTTATGATGTCCTGTGTGAATCCTCAAAATCAGAGTAGCTTTGAAGGTGGTTTTCTAAATATTATAGTACTTATCTACTTCTATTTCTAATGTTTATTGTTAGTTTATGTAAACGTATTGCGCCAACCCCAAGTAACATGGGATAAGGGCAGGAAGATGATTGTTAGTTTATTATGGAGCCCTTCAAAATACTCTTTTGCATTGAATTGGTTTTGCTTGAAAGGTACTTAGCAATATACAGGTGTATCAGAAAAGTGTGGTCAAATTTAAAGATGTGGTACAGACCATAAAACTGAACAACTTTCTCCATAGGACCAACATCGTAATCGAGAAAAAATAATCAGCCGTCCCATACACTTGGGTCGAGTAGGTATTGAAGTTTTGTACGGGACAGCTGATCATTTTTTCTCGATTATATTGTTGGTCCCTTGGAGAAAGTTGTTCAATTTGATAATCTGTACCACACCCTTAAATTTGATTACCCTTTCTGGTACATCCTGTACCTATATATCATAGGTTCATCTACCTTTTTGTCTGTTATCTAATAAAAATACTTGCCGAGGTTTTATAAGATCTTTCTTTAGGTACTTTTTAGACAAGTATGCTGCATCCATCAATAGACTTGCAAGGCACATAATCGTTGTTTATAGGTAACAGAATATTGTTGTTCTATAAAATTAATAGATTGTGCATTGAATTGTTTAAGGGATAAGGATTTACTTAAATTCTTTTCTTTATATTGCAGGTGTCAGGCTCAACTACATTATTCAAGCAGTACATAAATAATCCATGATGACTTCCACAGGAAGACATTAGAATACCAAGTTCCACCAATGCATACATTATAAATATTTGTTCTATTTCTTTTTGCCTCATGTCCAAATACTAAATGCTCTTGTCAGTGGTTGTAATTGTAATGATATAAATGAAACAGTTTTTTTGTTTACCATATTTTACTTCTACCTATTTATCTATACCTAATGAAAGTAATGAATGACAGTTAATTTAGCTAAACACCACTATTTTCTAAATATTATCACTAGAATAATCACTTCTTTATTTAATAAAAAACATAGTAAGTACTAGGTACTCAATTCTTAAATACTTCATAACAAGTTATTTTTATTTGTACCTTCATAGTTCATAATGAAACACTTTATAATTATTAAAGTTTACGCTTATCAATTAACACAATATCATATGTTTTTATATTGCTGTTGTGATGACAATATTTTATGAAAAATCTTCGTTTCTACTTTTGTACTTGGAAACTGAAGTAGTTGCAGAGGAGCTGTGCAGTGATGTCAAGTAAATAGCAGCAATGGGCGACATCATTTATGCTGCCTTCATATCTTCATAGGTGAACCATCCCGGGAACTCTCCTACAGTTTTAAAACAAAATCACATTATTTCTGCTCAAATAAAGTACATAAACATTATGTAGCAAACTAGGCCTTCATCAGCCCATGGCTGGACAAAAGCCACCGGCCTAGTCATTGCTGCCGGTTGTTTAGTTTCTTCAGGATCTGATTTTTCAGTCTCTAGATATTTTTATTTAACTGTAACACTAAATTAGTACAGTAAACATTAGTTAGATATAAATCTGCCTAGCCTTTTCTCAACTATGTTGGGGTCGGCTTCCAGTCTAACTAGATGCAGATGAATGTCAGTATTTACATAGAGTGACTGCCTATCTGACCTCCACAACCCAGTTACTGGGTAATGCAATACCCCTTCGTAAGACTGGTTGTCAGACTTTCGGGCTTCTGACGACCCATAACAACTGCCAAAGATCCTTAAATGACAGCCGGGACCAACAGCTTAACATGCTCTCCAAGGCACGGAGGAATCTCAGTATATAAAAATGGGTCACCCATCCACAGACCAACCCCGACAAGCGTAGCTTAACTTGATAGATCGACCCGTATGGCTTGCTTAGCCACAAGCTTTAAAACAGTTGGGCATACATAAAATATATGATGTGACTATTTTATTTGACTATGTAGAAAGTTCACTGATGTGATTATTAGTTTTTTAGTTATGGCCTGGGGAGCAAGTCTCCCGAGGGATCAAGTGTCCTGTCTCCCATAGTAAGTTGCTACGCTTGTTTCTTAAATATGTGTCAAAAAGCTTAGGTACCTTCAATGATTTTTATAGAAGATCCATACTCAATAATGTTCATGCCTTGCCACCAACTTCTTTGTTAGAAAATCCCTCGCTATATATAATGTTGGTAGGGCAGTGTTCAATTCTTGTATTTTCAGCTTTAGCACCGTCTGTGAAAATATTATGATCAATGTTTCATAGTTAATTGTTATTCAATTAGTGGTTAATTTTTAGCATCTACTTATGTACAGGAATATCAACTACCTAACAATTATTTCAGTTGTTAGAATGTGAGGTTGACAGACATATGTATAATAAATTAATTAACCATCAAAAAATAGTTAACCTTACTCATGGACGTATAAAAAAGTACATCACGTAAGTTGCTTGTCTACGCAACAAAGGAATGATTGTACGTATGTAGATTGACCAATAATGTACCTACAGCTCATTGATTTATAAAAATGCTACAGCTACAATAATCTAATGAGATAAGTACACACACACTACACAAATACACTTGACACTTCTACAAATCTACACACGTTATTTCTTTAAAAACTGGCTTACTTACTTGTAGGTAGTGATGATATCGAAATAGGCACTTTCGCTATTGAGCAAAACAGCCTTAGTCTTAGTGCACCTTGTACAAAGCCCTCATTTTATCATCAACAGAGCGCTAGTTCTTGACTAGAGAAATCTCCACTATAGGTAGATAGAGTAACTCCACGTGGTGACTAGTTCAATATTCATTATAGGCCCATGTTTCTTTATGAGATAATTTGTATTTGTATATTGAAAAATGTAACAACTATTATTTTATTAATAATAATGGGAGGATTCTTTTTTTTTTTTTTTTTTGATAATATTTTTTTATTCATGACCATAGATACAAGTCTTTCAGTCGCATACATAAATGGTAATATTACAATACAAAGGTAATAAGGTACGAGTTACACTTCAGTAAATAACATTAACATATTAATAAGTTTTTACATCAATAGTTTTGTTCATTATTACCAACTGGCCACCCTTTCGGGTTGCGTGGGTACATCTCAGTGATATTATGTTAACATCGTTATTTTCATACTAAACATACAAACCTAGACATTTAAATAACAACATTAATTAAATTTTTTCTATAGTATTACAAATATATTTATACAACACACTAAAATATTCCTTATTTTCTAACAAATCCTGAACGCGGCGGGGAACACTTTGTGACGGTTGACGTTCACTTTCAATGTCATTGTCATTGTCATTTAATTCACTCAATTCACTGACCAAAATCAAACGTTGAATGTTAAAACTTGAACACTGTAAGATAATATGATCCAAATCAGCATCCTCTGCTCCACAATGATGACATCGACTATTGTTAATTATGCGAATCCTATTCAGGTGAGCTGGTGTTAAGCAATGTCCCAATCTCATGCGTGCTATAATAGTTATAAATCTTCTTGTGATGTATTTGAAGTTATGATACCAAGGTTTAATCGGTAATTCATTTTGTATTTCAGCATACCATCTGCCTTTCGTTTCCAGGGTTATGTCCCAATACTCCTTCCATAAGTGTCTATTAAGTTTTTTAAAAAGGCTGTAGTAATCAGTGAATGGAACCTTGAGCAACTCCGATCGATCCTCATCATGATCTGAACGGGCCGCCGTGTCAGCTACCTCATTTCCACGAATGCCACTGTGTGAAGGTACCCATACAAATTCTACTTTAATATAGTTATCAAGTAGTTTTTGGATTATAAGTCTAATATTACAAATAATATAATTTAACTTATAAGAAATATTTACATTATGTAGAGCAGACAAAACACTTCTGGAGTCTGTAACTATCAAAATATTATGTACATTATTTACAAGACTATTTACATGCTGCAGTGCACAATAAATTGCATAGCATTCTGCAGTGAAAATGCTACACACCCTGTTTAATTTGATACATTTGGTGAAGTCTAGCTGTGGATCATAGAAAGCTGCATTTACATTATGGTCTGTTTTAGATCCATCTGTGTATATAATATAATGTTCTGGTCTATTGTCTTTAAACTGTAAAAAATCAAATTCATTGTGCACCGTGTCAAAATGGATTGCAAAGCTGTTAATAATACCATTATAAGGAATTTTGTATATAGGCCAAATATTGTTTTTAACAATATCTTGTGAATTCTTATTTACATGTCCAAATATTGTTGGCATTTCAGGTAGAGTTCCACCAACCAAGGAAGAAGCAGAAATGGCATTGGGAGGAATTGACTGTGAGATTTCAGGATGTATTGTTAGTTTCTTTAGTAAAGGATTATCATCTGATGCCATGACTTTTAATAAAAATCTCTCAGCCAACAACAACCTTCGTAATGTCAGGGGAGGTATACATGTCTCAACTTCTAAAGAATTAATAGGTGTGGAGCGCATAGCACCACAAATAAGTCTCAGTCCCATATTTTGAATTACATCCAATTTTCGTAACAAGGTGCTATTGGCATTCATGTAAGCTAAACTACTGTAATCAAAATGGCTTCTCACTATACTTTTGTACAGCATACTCATAACTTTGGGGTCAGATCCCCAAAAACTTCCTGCTAAATGTCTCAATAGATTAATACCTTTCAGTGCTTTGTTACTTATATGGTTAATATGTTCATCAAACTTTAATTTATCATCAATAATGACGCCTAGGAATTTGTGTTGCTTAACAACAGGAATTTCTACATTATTGTATGAAATTTTAATATTGCTAGGAGTATTTACATTTTTACTGATAACTAAAACTGAACTCTTTTCTGGACTAATTTCTAATTTAAGTTTACTATGGTAATATCTGTATAATTGAGACAAAGCCTTATTGATATTAGACATTGCTATATCTATGTTTTGATTTATGCTGTACAAAAGCAAGTCATCTGCAAATTGCAGGATATTTACACCTGGGACATCTACATATTTTAATATTTCAGAAGTGTATAAGTTATAAAGTAAAGGTGACAAAGTTGCCCCTTGCATTGTGCCTTTGTTGACAGTCCTAGGTCCATGCAATTTATTATTATATTTAACAAATACAGTTCTATTGTTTAAAAAAGAATAAAGCCATTTTAGAACATGACCAGGTATACCAATATCGTGAGATACTTGAATGAGTTCTTCTATATTTACATTGTCAAAAGCACCTTTTACATCTAAAAACACGCAGATTGCATTAGAGTGACTTAATTTAACCTGTTTTGCATCTGATAATAATGATACAAGGCTTTCAGAGCAACTTTTACCTTTTCTGAAGCCAAACTGTATAGGAGGAATTAAGTTTTGAGATTCAACAAAATAATCTAATCTTAACTTCAACATATTTTCAAAGAGTTTACCCAGACAAGATGATAAGGAAATAGGTCTATAAGAAGAAGCACTACCTACAGGTTTATTAGGTTTTAAAATTGGAATGACACACTGTGTTTTCCAAGACTCGGGTATTACTAATTCATTCCATAGTTTATTATAAATATTAATTAATGTTGTTTGTGCATTTAAATGTAATTTTTTTATTAACATGTAAGGTATGTCATCCAATCCCGGTGTAGTATCTTTCCTACTCTTTAAAGATGTTTTGAACTCTTCTATAGTGAAATTGTTCTTGAGAAATACATTTACATCATTTTCTGTAGCATTTTCGAACAAATACTCACACCTATTATCATCTATTTCAGTAGAATCTGCTAAGTTATCTAAAAAACTTGGAACCCACTCATCATTGATGTTTTTGTTTCGATTTGTTCCAATTTTTTTAAATTTTTTAATGTATCCCCATATCCTAGAAACTGGAGTTAACCTATTGAAGCTGCTACATAAATTTTGCCAAGAAGAAGAACTTTCTTCCTTCAGAATTATTTTCTTTTTTGCATCTAGTTTTTTATACCTTATCCAGTTTTCAATGTTGGGTTGAGAAAAATAATACTTTAATGCATCTTTTGATTTTGCGACAGCGTCACTACATTTTGTATTCCACCATGGTACTGGTTTTTTAATTGCTGTGTTTGCACCTAATTTTCGTTTTGGAATTGTTTTATTCCTTAAATCATTTAATGTTTCTATAAAATGGTTATATGCATTGCAAGGGGAATCATTTATTAAGTCCAAGTGGGAAAAACAAGTTTCTGATAGGCTATAATATTCGTCCCAATCTGCCTTGCTATAAATATATTTCTCTTGATCCACAGGAGGTGATGTGTCATACATAGATGGCTGAATGTTGATCTCAAGTAAGGTTGGAAGATGATAGCTACCCATGGGATCGTCATGAACATACCAGTTACATAAATGAGCTATTGAAGAGCTAACAAGGGCAAGATCTATCGCTGAAGCTTGTCTATTAGGATATGGAACAGTTGTTGGTGATCCATCATTCAAAATACATAAGTCAAATTCATCAATTATATTATATAAACATCTACCTCTATTATTATCACTATGGCATCCAAAGGCTATGTTATGAGCGTTAAAATCACCCATAACTATACAAGGTTTGGGTATGTTATTGATTATGTCCTTTAACTTTGCCGAGTCAAACCTGATACTTGGAGGGCTGTACACACAAAGTATTGCCATTGCTCCAAATTGTGTTTCTATAGTGATACATAAGTTTTGAATCGATTCTGAGAAGTGTGTATTAACTACTTTGTACTTTAAACGATGATTCACCAAAATGGCTACTCCATTGTGAGAATTTATGGAATTTTTGTGGATTAAATTATATGTGGGAAAGTGTGGAATTATAGAATTAGATTTGAACCAAGTCTCATTAAGAAGACAGATATCTATATTTTTTTCAATTAATAAATTTTGTAATAGGCTTCTTTTACTCTGTAAACTTTGTATATTATACTGTAAAATATTTAGATAATTATCCATGTTTAAATTAAATTTGATAAAAATATTTCTTTTATTTTCTTATGTGTGAGTGGTCCATCAGAGTCACTCTTGTTTCCTAATGCAACCAACGATTTAACAATTGCGTTAATTATAATATCATTATTTGCTACTTGTTTAATATCTAAAGTTTCATTAGTTTTAGCCTTATCAGTAACCTTGGGTAAAACAGGGAAAGATTTCTCATTAAATGTAGGGGTTGGTTTCACAACAGTGGCATACGATTGCTGCAGAAATTTTGCCTTTTTCTCTTCAATTTTTTGTTTTTTAATGGGACAGTCTCGTGAAATGGCAAGATGATTACCTGCGCAGTTGATGCATGTGATCTCTTCGACATCGCATTCTTTGTAGGAGTGACGACCAGCACAAGAAGAGCAGTTTTGCTCGCCTCTGCAAGTCTTAGCAGAGTGGTTAAATTTAAGACACTTATAACATTGCAATAGTGGTGGTATGTATGTTTTCACCTCGTATCTAAATAGTTGTATGTAGGCGTATTGCGGTAAAGATGTTGATGCAAAGGTGACAGCAACTGTATTCAGAGGCACTAATTTTCCTTCTACCTTACGCATGAATCTCTTAATTGATATTACTTCAGAGTCACACACTATATTTTTATATATATCTTCATTGGAAAGTTCTTTGGGCACAAACCTCAATACACCAATCCTTTCTGTCAGATAGGATGGTATGAATGCTTTAAATTTATTCCTCCACAGGAACTCTTCCATTTTTAGAAAATTATTGGCCGCAGTCGCTTTTCTAAATGTTACTCCTATTTTATGCGCATTTACTCTATGTACACCTAGGACTCCTTTAACATTGTCTGATATTAGGTTGGTGAGTGTGATAGGATTTTTATTCCCTACCTTCTCCTGTTCTGTCGACTCGACGTATACTATATATTCTGAACTCGTATTTTCTATAAACAATCTTTTATAGTTTGGTTTAGTAAAAATATTGTATTTATTTATAGAGTCAGAATTTCGAGTACCGGTAATTTTTCTTTTCTTCTTTTCCCCTGGCTCTGGCGGCTCCTCACCGCCACTGGTGACACTCATGGTGGTTCGAGGTCTTGTCAGAAGTTATTTATGTGGTATTTCCGTATAATTTTATATTTAATAAACTTTTTGCGAAATCAAAATTACCGCCTCGTTTGACTTCCCGCCAAAAAGTCGGGAGGATTCTTCTTTATCAGTGTTGCCAACTTCTTTTTCGCTAGTCCACTAGCTAGCGGCGATTCTTCAAACTATCATAAATAAACTAGACAACTTTTTAATTTTATTTATCTTCCTATTACCGACGTTCGGTCACTGTTTTGGAGGTCCATTTGAAGATTTGAAAATGAAAATAAAACATAACATAGGTATGATAGTAAACATGGTTTTTTCATCATCCTACTATAATATCACAAAATAATGAATGAAAAAGTTAGTAGAAGATGTTTGGATTTTTGTTAGACAGACAATAATGGCTTAGTTTTTTTTTATCCCGGAATTATGTTCCCGTGGGGCGATTTTTTCGAAATGACGTTTTTTTGGATCTCCACTCGGGTGGAGCCCATTCACACTACATTCGTCCCTATATTTGTCATGCTGAACAGTCTTTCCAAATCAGCGTAAATCCGCAAAGGTTTTGGTATTTGAAAGAAAAAATCGTAAAATTATTAACACTGGTTTTAGGCAAACAATAAAACATGCCATAATCGTGATAATATAACATTTTTTAGAGTTAAAAGTTTTGGAAATTGATTGTATTGTTTTTTACAATTTGAATTAAACTAACCACTAGACAAAACCACCAGCCACTAAAAGAAAAATTTCTCCGCCAGTAGGGGTGCCAAATCCCCCAGGTTTAGTGGAAATTCTACTAAGTTGATAACACTGCTTTTCTATGATATTTTCATTGGCTACAGATTATAAAAATGTGAAAAGAAAAACGTTTCGTTACCTATTTCAAATATGGTAGCTTTTGGTAGAAAGTGTTTTAAAAATTGTTTTTTAATTTTTCGGCAATGATTGAACATCTTTATTTATAAGCATTAGTAGACCATCAGTTGCAATTAAAACAAAATTAAATTATAGCACAATAATTCGGAAACAAATAATTCCAATATGATGAAACAAAACGCTTCAACGTTACAGATTAGGAGCAATTGGTTAGTACATCTCTATACAATTCTAATGGATTGGATTTTTTTTTATTTCACAATTCCAAATATGGAAGCCAGAACCGACAGGAGTTTGTTTAAATTGGGAATCTATTTCCGAAACAAACTGTGTTTCGCAATTAGGGTGCAGTACTAAATGTATCATCTTGATCAAATTGCCGGATGTAGGTAATAACTAAGAGAGTGCAAGACGAGAGCCCCTCCAAGCAAATTGTTTTTAACGATACATTTTAATAGTAACCCCCGGAGGATCGGTTTTGTATTGTGTTACATAAGGGGTCCTGATACTGGCTACTGTTACTATCCTAGTAACAATTTACAGGCCAGGCATGACTTAGATTTCGTTTTGAAATTCTGTAACACATTGTCATGCTTTTTTTTTTACCAATTTCTAATCAGTTTGTTAATCTAAAAAAAACATAGGGTACCTGACCTCAAGGACGATGTGGACATTGAGAGGGAGCGCAGGGCTCTAGCGGTCCGGAGCAATATGTTGGCCCGTAGATGTGCGCGGTGTACAGAACAAGTTAAAGTAACGCTTTTTAAGGCTTATTGCCAAAGTCTGTACACGGGCAGTCTATGGGTCAATTGCACTAAGAGATCGTTGGATGTCCTGCGCGTCCAATACCTATAATAATGCTTTCAGGATGTTGTTGAGGCTGCCTCGTTGCTGTACTGCGTCGGCCATGTTTGCGCAAGCCCGCACCGACGGCTTCCATGCACTTATACGCAAGAAAACAGCGTCGCTACTGAGGACAGTGAGGGGCAGTCGGAACAGCATCCTGAAAACTGTAGCCGAGAGCCTCGGCTCTCCGATAGTGCAGCAGTTTGTGAGGAGGCTAATTTTTACTAACACTAGGCAATAAGTTATTTTTGTATGTTACTAACACTATATGGATATTGTGTGTCCGAAATAAAATGATTCTATTCTATTCTATTCTATACATTTATAAAGGGTGACTGGTAATTAGTGACCGATATTGAAACACATGATTTTACTCATGATAACAAACAACTTTTGCTATCTGACCAAACCTGAAACCGCGAAAAAAAAATCAGCTGTTCCCTACATTTATGTTCGCATAACTCGTCAAAATGTAGGGAACAGCAGTTTTTTTTCCAGATTTCAGGTTTGGTCCTATAATAAAAGTTGTTTGTTATCATGAGTACAATCATGTGTTTAAGTATCGGTCAATAATTACCAGTCACCCTATATAAATAAAAAGAGAAGTCCTGACTGACTGACTCATCAACGCCCAGCCCAAACCCTTGGACCTAGAAAGCTGAAATTTTGCACAGAGGTTCCCTTTATAGTGTAAACATGGAACAAGGAAGGGAAGGATTTTTCGGCGGGCGAAGCCACGAGCAAAAGCTATACTATAATATGCTTCAAACTCAAACTCAAAGCATTTATTTCAAATAAACCAATTACAAGCACTTTTGAATTGTCAAGGAGTCGGTCAGTCAGAAAGATGAAGCTAGTCGCCCATTCCAAAGCGTAGTAGGTACCTGTGGAGAAGAACGGGCAAGAAACTACACGGGCACTCTTTTAATTTAAATCAAATGATTCGATCACGAACTTTCGATACAAATACATATATTTAAGTACATAGGTAATTATACTTATAGTACGTAGGTAGTATTATGTAATATTATTTGTGACTTTTATGTAATAGGGGTCGAGAGTTCAGAAGTAACCAGCCTGCCTTGAAACTAGAAATGTAGGAATAATCCTATACCTAAACGTTTGATAGATGTAAATTGCAGGCATGATGACGTAGATTGAAAATATAAACCCAAATTACTAATCCTAGACTATTTACCTACTATGTCAAACATAATAAAGTATAAACTATTATTTTATTAAAAACACGTGACTAATGCATTTCCCAAAGTATTATATAGTAGGTACCTAAAAGTTCGTCCTAATGTGCTTAGGCTGATTCTGAATAGAAGAACATCAACGAAGTGAGAGGGAAGATTATTGAAGCTCGATGTTCTTGTAATTTCGAACTAAAAACATCACCCTCCTGTAGGCATATAGTAGGTAGCGTGTCAAATCAGATCAAATTAAAAGTGTTTGTAATTACAATAATTAAAGCATCCCGCATAGTATCCGAGATAAAGCTAATCATTAGTTAATTAAATATAGCCATTTGTAATCTGTCCCCTGCATAGTAGTAGAGGCACACAATGACATGTAATGTAACTACTTATATTTCGTTTTTTCTTTGTTTTTAGGGTTCCACACCTCAAAAGGAAAAAACGGGTTGTCTATTGTTTGCCCGAAGATTATATGCCATAATCATCATTTTCCCGAATTTAATTTACCCGAATTTCATTCGAAAGACATATGACATACTTTTAATTGCCCGAATTTTAGATACCATAAGATACGAATGCCATAAGTATTGTTTGCCTTATTTTTATGTGCCATAATAATTATTAGACATAATATTTAAATGGCATACTTATTAGCTTTCTGGCTGTCGATGTCGATGGGTGCGCAATGTTTGGTATAATAAGAATAAACTTATTTATTCTGTGCATGGTTTTTTTTTCTGTGCATGGTTGATGGTGGGCTAGGTCGACGGAGCCCCGCTTCGTGGGGCTCCTACTTCTGTGTGGTTTATATAAAAATAACCACTAAGGGGATGGCGGGGTCTATTCGCTCGCTTCGCTCGCTCACACGACCCCGCCATCCCCTTCTAACCTGACCTGTCCGAGTCGGGGTGCCCTAAAGTCCCAATTGCATCCAATTTCTCTTGATATAAACAACCGTTACACACCCGATGTCGATGGCAAATTATGTTATGGCATATCATAATTATGGCATGTGATAATTAGGGCTTACAATGATTATGACAAATGATGTAATGGTAAGTGACTTTATGGGAAACAATGATTCTGGCACGTGACTAATATGGCAAATGAGAGTAGGGCAAATGAGTATTATGTCGTATGATATTATGGCTGTTGACTATTATGGCAAATGATATTAGGGCAAATAAAATTCGGGTAAACGGCGGTATACCGAAAAAACGGAACCCTTATAGGATCACTTCGTTGTCCGTCTGTCTGTCTGTCTGTCTGTCTGTCAGTCTGTCAAGACCCTTTTTCTCAGGAACGCGTATCAAGTTGAAATTAATATCAAATACGTAAGTCTATGGTCTCTTGAAGTGCTAAAAAACTCAAGCTTCCAAGTCAACGCAATAAAAACATACGGCCATTTATGCGACATATTTTGATACTCGCAAGTAAATCAAAACCTATAGGGTACTTGTCGTTATCCTAGAATCGTGAAATTTGGCGAGAAGCAAGGTCTCATAGCACAAATAAAGGAAAAAGTCCGAAAATTAACAATTTGTTATTCTATCGTATAAAAAATATTAAAGTCTGTCAGTCTGTCAAGACCCTTTTTCTCAGGGTCGCGTGGAGATATCAAGTTGAAATTAATATCGAATACGTAAATCTATGATCCCTTAGTTCTAAAAAATCAAGCTTCTAAGTCAACGCAGTAAAAAAATACGGCCATTTATGCGATACTCGCACGTGAATGTGCACGATAAACGCAAAACCTTTATGGTACTTCCCGTTGACCTAGAATAATGAAATTAGGCAAGAAGCAAGATCTCACAGCACAAGTAAAGGAAAAAGTCCGAAAATGGATAATTTGCAGTTTAATCCCAAAAAAAAAAAAAATTTTCGGGATAAAACTGCGCCCCTCAGAATTCTGTCTGGAAGCTTGTTGTCGTCGTCGACGAGGACGGAGGCAGTATTAATAATAGGGGTTAAAATATGAAATTGCCGTTTATTGTATTAGGAACTTCGAATTGACATAGAACCAAACAAAATAGAATAAAAAAATAGAATAAAATAGAATAAAATAGAATAGAATAGAATAGAATTGAATAGTTTGAAATTTTTGAGTGAAACTTTTTTCACATGGTACCTATGAAGTTCTTAAAAATGTGCAACATTCGATTATCGACTTTCAGTTGTTTTTTTTATTCAGCTTAGACAAGAAAGATGGATACTTCGAAAATTCGAGTTATTTTTGAATACGAGTTCCGACGCGGAACTAACGCGGCAGAAACAGCTCGCAATATCAATGTTGCGTTTGGAGAGGGGACTGCTAATGAACGCACCGTGCAATTTAGGTTTAAACGCTTTCGTGATGGAAACTTTGATTTGAAGAACGAACCACGTGGAATACCGCCCACACAGGTGAATAACAATGAATTGAAAGAGATGGTGGAAGCCGATCCAAGCCAAACTACCCAGGAATTAGCGGCATGGCTTAACGTTACCTTACCAACAATATTGACTCATTTGCGTCTAATCAATAAAATAAAAAAATATGAGAAATGGGTGTCTCATGATTTGACTGATCTGCAGAAAGAAACGCGTGTTGAAACTTGTGTTGCCTTGTTGAATCGATACAGAAATGAAGGAGTATTGGATCGAATTGTGACATGTGATGAAAAGTGGATTCTTTACGATAACCGTAAGCGAAAAATGCAATGGCTGACGGTCAAACGCCGCAACAGTGTCCTAAAGCAAAGCTTACCAATAAAAAGGTAATGGTAACTGTTTGGTGGTCTCAGCATGGTGTTATTCACTATAGCTTTCTCCGATCTGGTCAAGCAATAACGGCAGATGTCTACTGTGCCGAACTCCGAACAATGATAGCAAAACTAGCAGTCAAACAGCCCCGACTCATGAATCGATCTTCACCATTATTGCTCCATGATAACGCGAGAAACCGTTTTAACTCTACATGAACTGCAATTAGAAACGATTCGTCACCCACCGTATTCGCCAGACCTTGCTCCAATAGACTACCATTTTTTTCGTAATTTGGACAATTTTCAACGTGATAAAAAGTTTTCTTCTCAGGAGGCAGTACAAAATGCTTTCACACAGTTTCTCGAATCTAGATCACGAGAGTTCTATCGCAAAGGCATATATGACCTTCCTATTAGATGGCAGCAATGTATAGATAATAATGGTAATTATTTTGATTAAATAAATATGTTAAATTATTAAAAAACGAATTTCAATTTTTCAGTACAAATCGGCAATTGCTTAAGTTACTGCTTATTTTCCTTACACCAGCTACCTGCCAGTGAAAGTCCCGTCAAAATCGGCCGAGCCGATTCGGATATTAGCCGGAACAAATAGACAGAAAGACAAAAATTTAAAAAGTTTTTTTTTTGTTATGAGTACCGTATATACTTTCATTGGCATTTAGTAAAAAGCTATTATTTTGAAATCACAAACAGACACTTCAATTCTATTTATTTGTGTTGATTTTTTTATTATTATATACTTGTACAAGTTTGGGGAAAAAGTCTTTTCGCATTATAGTATGTATGAACTTAAAATAAAATCTCTGTGGCTATATATACTATTTGTATCTGGCTGGTTTTGGTATCATTGAAAGTTTAAATTTTAAAGAACATAAATTCAAATTAGGAAAATGTGTGATTTTCATTTGTTTTTCGTACTGTCAAGATGAGTGAATCTAATGAAGAAATTCGATACATTTTAAAATTTTACTACAAAAAAGGTAAAAATGCAACGCAAGCCGCGAAAAAATTTTGCGAATTTTATGGACCCAGTGCAGTGTCTGTGAGAGTACCACAAATTTGGTTTAAGCGTTTTCAATCCGAAAATTTTGTTATCAAAGATGCTCGTCCCTCTGGTCGCCCTATTACGGATAAAATGGATGCCATTTTTGAAAAAGTGGAGCAAGAGCAGTAGTTACGACGTAGCTGAAGAACTGGGAATTGACCATAAAACAGTTTTGGCGCATTTGAAAAAAACTGGGTACACAAAAAAGCTCGATATTTGGGTACCTCACGAGCTCACTGAAAGAAACCTAATGAACCGTGTACTCATTTGTGATTCTTTATTACGACGTAATGAAACCGAACCATTTTTGAAGAAGCTGATAACTGGTGATGAAAAGTGGATCACGTATGACAAGAACGTGCGAAAAAGGTCGTGGTCAAAGGCCGGTCAGGCTTCACAGACTGTGGCGAAACCCGGGTTAACTCGCAACAAGGTGATGCTGTGTGTGTAGTGGGATAGGAAGGGCATTATTCATTATGAGCTGTTACCACGAGGCAGGACCATCGAATCTGAACTCTACTGCGAACAACTGATGAGATTAAAGCAAGAAGTTGAGAGAAAGCGGGCGGAATTAACAGAAGGGGTGCGGTTTTTCATCATGATAACGCTAGACCTCACACATCTTTAGCCACTCAGCAAAAATTAAGAGAGTTTGGCTGGGAGGTGTTAATGCATCCGCCGTATAGTCCTGACCAAGCACCATCAGATTTCCACCAGTTTCGGTCTCTTCAGAATTCTTTAGGCAGTGTCAGGTTAACATCACGAGAGGACTGCCAAAACCACTTGTCGCGGTATTTTGATCAGAAGTCCCAAAATTTCTACAGCAATGGGATCATGTTCCTACCTACAAGATAGCAAAAAGTTATCGAACAAAATGGTACCTACATACTTCAGATAAATGTAAATAATGTAAATTAAAAAATGTTTTGAATTTTCTTAAAAAATGCGAAGAAACTTTTCCCCCAACCTATTAGTTTAAATATTTTAGTGATAACTTGTACATTTTAATTAAGGTTTGTTTATAGTAGAGAAATAAATTATTTGTATAGATTCAATTTAAAACATTTTGACACCTCAATTAACTATATTGACTTAGGGCTGATTTTTCAATAGGCAGATAACTTTTATCTGAAGAATAAATGTGACAGTTTGACATATTTTTAATACAAAAGCTGTCAAACCGCCATATTTATTCCTCAGATAAATATTATCTGACTATTGAACAACCAGCCCTTATGCCTGCTCCTCACAATCGGCGATCATAGCCGATTACCTGAAAAACTAAGCTAAACCACTGAACGAATTTCGATAAAATTTGGCATGGAGATAGATGGCATCCTGGGGAAGGACATAGGCTACTCTTTGTCTCAAAAATAATCATAGAAGGGGTGATAAAGGGGGCGAAAAGTTTATGATCGCCGATTGTGTAGAGGCGCCGTTAGAATTAAAAATTTATAACGCATGTCGGACTTTTGTTAAAAAGAGGTAAAAACCCACCAACCCTTATATATATTTCTATGCCCCAACCAGAGCGATCCAAATATAAAGAATCTGAGGCCCAAAAAGTTTTGACTACTTCTGGACACTAGAAGCAGTAAAATAAGTATTTACTGCAACAGAAACTTGCTCTAGTTAAATTAAATTTGAATTTAATTACTATAAAATAGCTGTACTCTAATAAGATGCATAGAACATGGTCACATAGAAATCCTAGACCCGTATCCTAATTGCGTAACACACTACCAATCGGAATCAGTTTCATTTTGACAGTTCAACAACATTCATTGCGTCATTTACGTTGTCGAGCAGACAAATTTTTCGAACATATTTTATTTTATTTTATTCACTAAGTACAGATACAGACAACAGATTAATAAAAAACAAAGAATGAGCCTTAACAATAAACAGTGAGTGAACCTGAAGTCCAATTACAACCGTACACAACTTGACCAAACAATGCTTCGTTTTCAATAAAGGATTTAATTTTAAATTTATAAACAATCAATTATAGAATAAAAAGAAGAAAAAAAATACCTTTAACTAGAAAAATTTAGAAAAAATTTTGAAAAATTAAAAAAAAAAACATAAATAAACAACAAATAAAATATTAATAAAACTTAAATTGACTAAAAAGGTCACGCAATGTTATAATTACTTATAATGCAGCAAGAAAGATTTGAAAGAACTAAATTTGTCCTGAAAAATGTCCACTTGTGAGCAAATAGCATTATAATTTTTACACATTCTGTGTGTTCATTGTGTGCTATGAAGCAATGGATTAGCAATTTGCTTAAAAATGATTCAAATTCCGGTTGATAGTGTGATACGCGATTAGGGTGCTGCTCAATAAAAACAATTTCACTGTTATAAATATCAATTGTGCAATACAATATTGTACCTACTACAATTTCACAACATTGATTATTAGATACCTAATCTTCCAAGTTCCCGCGCAAAGACATGACGCATGCGTCAGCGTCGGGAGAGAGAGGGGGGGGGGGGGACTTGCTAGGTATGTTTAGCCGCTTTCTTGTTTCTCGCTCAGTCTCGTTCGGAAGGTCACTAAGCACAGTTACAATGGATCGATTGAAATCGAAGTCAATAGCTAGACGCGAGTGGTCGAAGGAAGAACGCGAGTTTTGTGTGGAGCAATATTATTTACATCATGAGAGTCTCGCTGCTGCTAAGCGCTGCTACTTTGAAAAGTTCCGTGATCGAAATGGGTTCAAGCTGGAAAAGTGTCCGACTTCAGATCAACTTAGGGATTGGGTGAAACAAGAAGAGAAGAAAAGACTAAGTAGTTTGGTGCAACCAGAACCCGAAGCGCCACAGAAGTCAGAGTCAGGTAACGAGAACAGTAAGCTTCCGTTTCGGCTCAATGTCAGCCAGATTTCTCAATGCGGAGACGTTCGGCCGTATTTAACATTGCTCCATCTGGTGCTCTACGTTTAAATTTTGATTTAAAAAAAAAAGTGCAGGTGTAGTGGTATGTTTACCCACACATGCACGCCACTTGCGAGCTTATAAGTACCTATGACGTTCACCGTCACCTTAAGTTCGAAGTCACGCGTTGTCACGACAACACATATTACACAGTCGTTTACTAACGGCTACTCGCGTCAAATCATCATATATCATTTCATAATAATCATCATAATAATTGTACCGTGTTTAGTTGTAGTAAATACATTATTAAATTCATAGTGTAAATCTGAATGGACATTTAATTTCTCACTATAGAACCTACATCACGTCCCAACAAAAGTTCTATATTGGTGACCCCGACGTGAATGAAATAATACGGTTTCATACTTTGATCCGCGAGTGCAATTACGTTCAATACAGACGTAGATTTTGTTTGTATTGTTACTGTGAACTATTTTACAAACCTTCAAAATGGTCAACCCTAACACTGCTGCTGCCGCTGACTATAAAGTTACCATCGATCCTGAGCACACAGCCGCCACGGCTGCCGCCACGGCTGCCGCCACACCTGGTACTGTCAACGCACCTCAGCAAGCTGGTCCGTGTTATACCATAGACCAGCACCAGCCGCCAGAGACGGGGGCGATCACCATCAACTCCCGCATCGCCGACTTCTGGGCAGCGCGTCCACGACTGTGGTTCCATCAGTTTGAGGCCATAATCGGTGCACAAAAAGCAGGTGACTTACATAAATACCAATTAGTTATAGCTAAGTTAGGTCGAGACGAATTGGGTCAAACTAGTGACATTCTCGAGAGCCCACCCGCAAATGGTAAATATCAAGCACTAAAGGATAGGTTAATTTCGGCATATGAAGAATCCGAATCCAAGCAATTACACACATTGCTTACGAAAGTCGAGCTAGGGGATCAACGACCCACTCAACTCCTTCGTAAAATGCGAGAACTCGGAAGAAACAAAATTCCCGAGGATACGATCAAAATTTTGTGGTTAGATCGCCTGCCTCAAACAGTCCGCGCAGTAGTCACGGTCTGCGATGTTACGTTGGACAACGTCGCAGCAATTGCTGATAAGATCATGGAAACTTCACGGCCATCTGAAGTCTGCTCTCTAAATCCGGTCGCTATCCCTAAACAATCAACAGATCAACAATTTAATATTTTAATTAAAGAAATTGCCGCGTTAAACACAAAAATTAGCGATCTACAAAACACGCGCCAGAGGAGTCTCAGAGTGTCAGAGGAGGAAAATAGGAGTCGTGGTATTTATCAATCGCGATCACGGTCACGATCACGCTCTCGGTATCTTGACAATCAAAATAGATACAGGCGTCAAACAGCGCAACCGGGAGACAAAGATTACAAGTGCTTCTATCACTATATTTATGGGGATAACGCCAAGAAATGCGGCGACGATCAATGCATCAAAAATGCGTTAAACTAAAGCCGACACCTGCCTTGGCGAGTGTAGGTGTCGAAGGAACATATCGCTTGAGCGTCACCGACTGGAAAAGTGGTACGCATTTTCTTATTGACACCGGCGCTGATATTTCAGTTATTACCTATAAAAACGTGAATCGTCAACCCGCCGATTTTACATTATTTGCTGCTAATGGGACCACAATCAAAACATATGGGACTCAGAAAATGACTTTGGACCTTGGCTTACGCCGAGCTTTTACCTGGGAATTTGTCCTGGCTGGCTGGTTAGCGGTGCATTATTGGGGCAGATTTCCTAGCCAAACATCAATTGCTTGTTGATCTTCACGCAAAAAAGTTAATTGACAAAGTCACTCTACTCTCTAGGAACACTAACGTAGAAGATGCCTCAAATATACCTACAATAAAGGTCATCGACTCGGATAATAAATATCACTATATTTTAACAGAGTTCCCAGACCTCACTAAGAGCGAGTGTTTCAAGGACCCACCCAAACACAACGTAACCCATCATATATGTACTCATGGCCCACCTGTTTACGAAAAAGCACGTCCACTTAACGCTGCAAAATACAAAGCGGCAAAGGACGAATTCCAGCGAATGGTAGATTTAGGAATATGCAGGCCGTCATCCAGCCCATGGGCAAATGCTTTACACGTCGTTCAAAAGAAAAACGATGAATTACGCCCGTGCGGTGATTACCGTCGTTTAAACGCAATCACCGAGCCCGACCGCTACCCGATTCCTCGTTTAACGGATTTTACATACATCCTCAAAAATAAAAAAGTTTTATCTAAAATTGATATTTGACGTGCTTACCATAATATAAGCGTCGCACCCGCGGACATACCGAAAACCGCAATAATAACTCCATTTGGTCTGTTCGAGTTTACGAAAATGAGCTTCGGTCTGAGAAATGCTGCACAGACGTTTCAAAGATTTATCAATGAAGTTTTGAAAAATACTCACAATACGTTTTGTTACCTGGACGATATACTTATTGCTTCAGAATCAGAAGAATGTCACATTCATGATCTCAAAGAGGTGTTCAAGCGACTTAGTGAATTTGGCGTCACAATCAACACGTCTAAATGCGAATTTGGGAAATCCGAACTTACATTTCTCGGTTATCGCGTTAGCTGTGATGGCATACGGCCGGACGAAGAAAAGGTCAAAGCTATCAATAACTATCCGCAACCCGAAACCATCGAAGAACTGAGGCGCTTCCTCGGTCTTATAAATTTTTACCGAATGAGCATTCCTAAAGCCGCCGACACTCAAACTATTTTAGACAATTACTTACACAACGCTAAGAAAAAAGACAAGACTAAAATCGCTTGGACCGAAGAAGCAGTCAACGCATTTAATCAATGCAAACATCACATAAGTGAAGCTGTCACTCTCACGCATCCGGACTCATCATCCAAACTTATTTTAATGACCGACGCAGCGAATACCTGCGTTGGCGCAGCACTTCATCAACTAGTCAACAAACGGTTAGAGCCACTAGGATTTTATTCGAAAAAACTAAGTAGCGCCCAGATAAAATACAGTACCTACGACAGGGAATTATTAGCTATGTACATGGCAATAAAACACTTTCGGTATATGATTGAAGGGCGTGATCTCACAGTGTTAACCGATCACAAGCCGTTAACATTTGCTTTATCGAAGAAAGAATCTAAATCCGATCCACCAAGACGTCTTCGTCAATTAGATTTTATTTCGCAGTTTTGCAGCAAAATTGAGTACGTTAAAGGCGAGCTCAATAACGCCGCCGACGCTCTTTCAAGAATAGAAGAGATTCATTTACATGATATTTTCGATTATGAACAATTATACAAAAGCCAAGTCGAAGATACAGAATTATCATTACTAAAGCAAAAACCTAACTTGGAATTTAAATTGTTCCGCATGCCATATGCAAACCATGAGCTTACGTTCGAAACATCAACGTCATCAGCGCGACTTTATTTACCGTCGGAGTTTCGAAAAAAAGCGATTTCAAGTGTCCACGCACTTAACCACCCTGGAGTAGCCGCTACGCGTCGCCTTATCGCCCAGCGCTATTTTTGGCCTAACATGAACTCTGACGTTGCAAACTTTGTAAAAAGTTGCATACAATGCCAGAAATGTAAAGTACAAAGACATATAATCACACCTCTAGGAGAGTTCGAAAAATCAGACCGTTTCGAGCACGTTCATATAGATTTAATTGGACCATTACCACCTTCCGATGGATACACATACTGTGTCACAATGATTGATCGTCATACAAAATGGCCCGAAGTCGTTCCTGTAAAGGACATAAGCGCTGAAACCGTCGCGAAAGCTCTACTCGAGCATTGGATAGCACGTTTTGGTTGCCCTGCAAAAATAACTTCGGATCAAGGTCGTCAATTCGAATCCAATCTTTTCAAACAGCTGACCAAACTACTTGGAATAGAAAAGATTAGGACAACAGCATACAACCCAAAGGCAAATGGACATGTTGAAAGGATGCACCGAACGCTAAAAGCTTCCATCATGACACGTTGCGATAACACCAATCAATGGTCACAACAATTACCTATCGTGTTATTAGGAATGCGCAATACCGTTAAAGAAGACTCAGGATACAGCCCTGCTCAGATGACCTACGGTAAATCTATGCGTCTACCCGGAGATTTTTTTGTTCCCACCGAAGCAGACATCAACAACACAGATTATACCTGCAAACTCATGGAAACATTAGCGAGCATTCAACCGATCACAAGAATACAAACTGGTAACAGAAACATTTTCGTGCACAAAGATTTGACTAAATCTGACTACGTGTTCATTAAAAACGAAGTCAAACGTTCGTTAACACCGCCGTACGAAGGTCCGTATAAAATCCTAAAACGAAGCAAAAAACATTACGACGTACAAGTAGGTTCTCGAAAAGTCACTATTTCTCTCGATCGTCTCAAACCTGCTTATGTTATAATTAATAGCCCTGCAATTCAGTCGCCACATGAAGTTTTTGTTTCGCCCAAAACAACAGCGTTAGCACCGGTTGGAACCAAATCGACCTCACTTGAGAAAACTGAACCATCTGTCACTACAAGATCGGGTCGCGTCGTGAAAAAGACCGTGAGATTTGCCATCTAAAACATTTTTTGTCGCCAGTCCCAAAGTCATAAACATATCAAGTGAGAAGTGCGGTGAAGTGTTGTGTTTTAAAATAGACCAACAAAACAAACAATTCTGTGGCGTTCTCATACTAATTATATCAACTTGTAACATATTTATTTTTGTGTTATCGTTACCACTTAGTTAAAACTTAAGTTTAAAACCTTTTTGTTTAAGAACCTTTTGTATCAAGTAGTTACTTTATGACCAATGTATTTTAATTTTTTTTTACAAAATGACTTAAGTTTAAGTATCCATTTGTCTAATGTTGTTTTTATATGCCTCATGTTAGCGTAGAGTCTTATTGTTTATTAATTAAGAGTTAGGTATAGTTATACACTTTTACACCAAACCATTTTATTAGGTATTTGCAATGTTATTATGTTTACACTTTGCTCATTGTTTTTTGATAATTATTTGTTTACCCTTTTATTAAATTATCTTTATCAAAGGGGGGAGGACATGTAGTGGTATGTTTACCCACACATGCACGCCCTTGCGAGCTTATAAGTACCTATGACGTTCACCGTCACCTTAAGTTCGAAGTCACGCGTTGTCACGACAACACATATTACACAGTCGTTTACTAACGGCTACTCGCGTCAAATCATCATATATCATTTCATAATAATCATCATAATAATTGTACCGTGTTTAGTTGTAGTAAATACATTATTAAATTCATAGTGTAAATCTGAATGGACATTTAATTTCTCACTATAGAACCTACATCACGTCCCAACAAAAGTTCTATACAGGAATTGAAACCTCAAGTCGTGTGCCGACACAATGTTGAGTTGCTTCAATAGCCTTGATAACATTTATTTCACAAAATATCTGTAAATTAGAGTCGCTTCGCCGTAGATACGCTATCAATGGTGTTTTTTTACATTAGTGTTACTCAGTTCAACGATAAGCCATTATTATTTGGTAGGTATTCGAATACTAATGCAGGAGCTGGCTCGGCTTAAAGATTCCTACTGTTCTGCAGGCAAGCTAAGTGGCACACAATGGGGCAGGAAGACGGGAGAAAACCGGATCATCAGGACAGAGTCCATAGATATTGGAGTGCAGCATCAGGAGATCAAATGTAATGCATCATACGGGTTACTAGTCAGGTAGTAAAATATCGACATGACAATAATAAACAATTACATTCTACAGGGAAGCAGCGGGGCATTAAATGGAGTGGACCACGTCCAGTTAATGAAAAAGAGAAAATTGTGGAGCCTGTTGTAGAAGAACCTCATTATAATTACCGTTATTATCAAGAGCCGGTCAAAGAGGAAGTGAAACCTGATAAAAGTAAGTACTTATATTTTAAACTAGCTGACCCGACAGACGTTGTCCTGTCTTAGCTATGAATATTCTAATGTAATCACGCAAAGTTCCCGAAGGCGCAAGCTGGGAACATTTTGAATTGGGTAGGAAAACTTTAAGAATTGAACTACGATTTTTTTGCTCAAAAGTAAAATACCAGAATACGGAAGACCAAAGAAACGGATGGGTTGTGTGAAAGATGATATAGCTAGAAAGAGAGTGACTACCGAGATGACGACTAATAGAGAAGTATGGAATAAAGGGACATGTTGCGCTGACCCCAAATAAATTGGGATAATGGGTTGTTACTTGTATCAAATCTCCACATATTTAGTACAGTAGTGTTAGTAAATTGACTCTGTAACAATATACTGTGTAGAAGTTTCTTGCATGCAAACCTTGTCCTGACAATTACAAATACAACAAAAAAGAATTAGCCAAATAGTTTCCGTTCTGAAGTGATGCGCGTAGGTACATACATTCGGCAATTGATTTTTATTTTAGAATACTACATAGCTGACCTGCCAGATGTCCTGTCAAAATTTCAATAAATCGAACGGCAGGAAAACAAATGAATAACTGATTATAAAATTAGTTTGAATTTGGAATTCTAAATAGAATGAAAGATTCCCGACAGACGCGGTGTCCAAACATCTAAGAGAAAACTAATTTTCTTCCTAGTTTTTCTTTTGTAAATTTTCCTATGTTTTTAATAGTTATTCTGCTATTCGGGACGGAAACAAATACAACAAATCAAAAACCATGAAAATCGGTCCAGCCGTTCTCGAGTTTATCCTTTCATAGTGTCTTTTACAACTGTCTTATTACACAATGCTTTCCAAACTATCTAGCAGAAAGTCGGAATGTTATTAAACAGATTGTAATGATTAGTCATCTCACGATCCAACACACAACAAGAAATATAGCGCTACGTCATGCATGTTGCCAAGTAAAGCGCCTCGCGTTTGTCAAATATGGCGCAATATTACGTATTCGTCATTTGCATTGTATTGATAATAATTTTGGTGGTGATTATATTCCGCAATCTTACTGTAGGTCTAGCTAGTGATCAGTGAGCTAGGTTTATTTTCCTAAAACTAGGTCATTTTATATAATCACGATTTCCTTTATTTTAATCTAAAAGGTTGATAATAATACGTTTAAGTATGCATTAGGTATTTCTCTTTGAACTTGTTAACACAAACTGAGGCCATGTCGTTGACCTAGCAAGGACACCGCGCGTCTGACTCATGTATTTTGTATTATACATAATTATGTAGGTATGTATATTGACCGATATTAGTAGGGATGATGCCTGGGTAAAAAAAAAGAAATTTTATGTAGTCCGTTAGTCGGATAATAAAAAAATATTTGACACGTATTTTTTGCTTTATCATATTAGTAAAAATGCCATAGATAACAAGCATTAAAGTCGGGGAGTGGGGGCTCGCTACGTCACTTCTACGAATAAAATCTAGCTAGGCGTGACGTCATGCCATATTTTAACTCAATCTATTGCCGTAATCTTTGATTACGTAAAAAAAGAAAAAATACGTGTCCAATATTTTTTAATAAAGTACTAAAACAATGTTTAGTCATCATCTCTATTATTTCATCTAGTCGAATACATTCAGCTGCATCCGGTTAGTCTGGAAGCCTACCCCAAAATGGTTGGGAAAAGGCTAGGCAGATGATGATGAATCGAATACATTCACACACGGATTGACGACACACGAATAACGTGGACATCAGGGATGTCAGATTGAGAAGAAATACTTGATTCTTTAGTTTGTATCAATAAAATGACGCTAACAGGATAATTGTGTCATCGGATTTATTGACTGTGTGTACGCGCATCGAGTGAGTGTGTATTGATGTAGGTACCTAATGCTAATAATATTTTTCTTTTCCATAGAACAAGTCCTCAAAGAGAAATTCGAAGAGAAGGTCCTAGAATTAGTAGAGTCGTTGAACGTCCCCGGGCACGCAGCACGCGCGGGCGCATTTGTTGCACTCCGTGCAGAATTACAGCGACGAGCGCTGGATGGCGTGCTGACCGCGCACCGCGCCACGCTTGCCGACCATGTGTCGCGCGCACTGCGACGAGGCAAGGATGGAGAGAGGAAGGCAGCTGCTGCTGTCGCGCCGCTGTTGGCGCTACAGGTTATTATCATGATCCGATTAGATTAATTAACGGTCATCCAGCCAGCAATAGGGATGACCCTACTGCTAGGTTTACACAAATGATTTCCAGACTTCGGTCTAACTTAAGCGTCAACTTTCGAGCCAGTTTTATCTTTGGTCTGCCGTCTGGATATGCCAGCAATCCTTAAATACACCGTTAACCATCGGCTTATACTTAACCTGTTACCCACAGATCGGCGAGGAGGGCTCGGAGGAGTTCGTGCGCGAGGTGCGGCCCGCGCTCGCCGCCACCGCCACTGACAAGTCTGCCTCACTCGACACACGCACTGAGGTAGACATCATAACAAACACACACACACACACAATACACATGTATAATGTCAGTTTTCATCAAAGAAAATGTACCATGTCTTTCTTCAGGAACCGCTGAAATAACGTGTTTCTATAATAATGTGTTCTGAATGTTCCAGTGCTGCTCATCGCTGGCCGTGTTGTGCTACTTGATGGAGGATGACCTCACTGAGACCTTAGAGGTCATGCGCATGTACGAGACCATCTTCAGCGGCAGCTATCTCAAGGTAAAGCGTGACTACTCAAGCAATCTTCTCTACACGAGTAGCCTGCGTAAAACCATGCGACGTACAAAGAAAAATTTCAAAAGCCTTTCTCCATGGGCTTCCTGAAACACCCCCGTGTATGTTCAGTGATTATTTGTAGTTTAGGAGCTAGACGGTTGCGGCTAAGTGATAACAGCCGCACGGGTTGATTGATCAGGTTAAGCTACGCTTGCCACGGTTGGTCCGTGGGTGGGTGACCATCTTTACATATCAAGACCTCTCCATGCCTCGAAAGCACGTTAAGCCGTTGGTCCCGGCTGTCATTCGTGGATCTTTGACATTCGTTACGGGACATCAGAAGCCCCGAAAGTTTGACAACTAGTCTTACCAAGGGGTATCGTATTACCCAGTAACTGGGTTGTGGAGGTCAGATAGGCTGTCGTTCCATGTAAAGTATTCAGTTGCATCCGATTAGACTGGAAGCCGACCCCAACACAGTTGGGAAAAGGCTAGACGGATGATGATGAGCTAGACGGTTATTAAAAACCGACTAGCTGCTAAACTGTAAATAATATTTATAGAATTTTTTTTTTGAGAAATTCTTACTTGACTTATTCTTGTTTCCAATCGTTAAAAATGACTACCTGTCGAAACATCACTCAAAGTGACTAAAACTTAGGTCAACGGGAAAATTTTGGCTCAACAAGATTCGATTAAAATTTTCAGTCTTTAAAAAAATAAGGGTGGCAATGACCCCAAAGTAGTTTTATAAATTCCACGGACCCTGAGTTTTTCAAAGCAATACAAAATTAGTAAGTACTTTTCGGGACATTATTAGGTAAAATCGCATTCGAACATGGTAGGAAGGGCGAAAATCTATTTTTTTTTTCATATTTGGTAGTGCCAGGAAAACCGCCTCACGAAGTGACGTCCTATAGGGTTTACTAATGTTTGCCATAATTTAAAAAGCTATAATTTTATATGCCATACTTTCATTTGCCATAATTTCATTAGGCATAACGCTTCAGTTGCCATAATCAGGAAATTACATAAAATCATTTTCACTAATTTCATTGGTCATAAGTTCATAACCGATCAAGTGTCATAATAATTTTAATGCATAAATTTATTTGCTATATTTTCCATTTTCAATAATCTCATTTTCCATAACATTTATTCACCATTATTATTAATTTGCCCATACTAGCACAACAATGCTAGTTCAGTACAAGCGCCTGCAAATTTGATGTTATGATTATGTTAACCAACCCAAATGATTAACCAGCAATAGAGGTTAATGGTCACTGTTCTAACCTAAACCAAATGATTCACCAACAATAGAGGGGATCTGGCGCTCGGCGGCCGCTACCGCGGCACGCTCGCTCGCCTTCGCGCGTTAATGGTCACTGTTCTAACCTAACCTAACCCAAATGATTAACCAGCAATAGAGGTAATGGTCATTGTTCTAACCTAACCCAAATGATTCTCCAACAATAAACTTAAAAACATCGGGTGTTAATGTACAGTGGGGCCACTTTATTTCATGCAAAATTAGGGGTTAGGAATTAGGGGTTGGGGGGTGAGGGATTACGAGGGGGGGTTAGGGTTTTAAATTATATTAAATGTTGCTTAGGTCAAGTATCGATTATGAAATGTGTTACTTATAGAAACTAATGATTATAACACATATTATTATGGCAACTTATTTTATGGCAAATAAAAGTTATGAGTAATAAGTTGATATGACAAGCGTTATTAGTATAAATGATAATAGTGCAAGTAAATATTATGAGGGGGGACAATTATGGAAAACAATAATAGTACAAATGATTTTATGGAAAACAACACTATTAGTTTACTGCCTGTACTCTCCAAACTCTTTGAGAAGTTATTGTTGCGCAGGCTTCTAAGTTCAATGTCAATAATTCCCGATCAGCAGTTTAGCTTTAGACCAGAACATGCCACTACAGAACAAATTCATCAGAAATGCTCTAGAAACCAAGCAGTACTGTTCCTCAGTATTCCTTGACGTACAACAAGCATTCGACAGAGTATGGTACTCGTAAGGGACTATTATGTAAAATAAAATCTCTCCTGCCACATAGCTACTACAACATCCTGGAATCTTATCTATCTGATAGAATATTTCAGGTCAAGGAAGATGATAGCACCTCTAGTTTCCATAACATACTAGTTGGAGTACCTCAGGGCTCTGTTCTTGGTCCAGTTTTGTACACTGTCTTCACGGCAGACCTACCGCAAAACCCTGGAGTGACAATTGCTACCTACGCAGATGACACCGCAGTCCTGGCATGTAGCAATTGTCCCAATAGAGCGTCGGAAAACCTACAGGAAAGTCTAGACGAAATTCACAACTGGCTTGCCAAATGCCAATACGAGCCAACACATCAAAATCGGTCCAGGTCATCTTTACACTTAGACACCAGCAATGTTCACCAGTGAGACTTGGTCATAATCAACTCCCACAAAACGAATGCGTAAAATACCTTGGTATGCATCTGGACCAGCGACTGACATGGAGGAAACATATAGAAACGAAACGAAAAGAGCTCGACATTAGGTACACATGTACTGGCTCCTGGGTAGGAATTCCAAGCTGTCTGTAGACAATAAAATCTTGATCTATAGGACCATATTAAAACCCATCTGGACTTACGGCATTCAATTGTGGGGCTCCGCGTGTAACTCCAATATAAGCATGATACAGAGAACTCAGAATAACATCTTAAAACAGATATCAAATGCACCATGGTTTATAAGGAACGCTGAAGTTCACGAACACCTGAATATGAAAACGGTCAAGGAAGAAATAAGTAATCATGTTCGCAAAAATATAAGTCCAGACTGGAGAGACACCCCAACCAATTGGCCGCTCAACTCACAATACCAGACTGTGTCAGCAGACTCAAAAGACGCAACATTCTACAATTAAATAACTTGTAGAGAGCTGCTTACTAATAAAAGAGTTGCTCCTGATGAGGACTAACTCTTCCCTGCCAGATCATCCTACACCTCATCTGCTCATAGTTTTTGAAACTGATTGCAAGCTTAGCTATGAAAAAAAAAAAAAAAATTGGTAGTGAGCACTAAAGTATTGCATGTTTCCGGTTTGAGTAATCCATTTTCATGTACCTATTTCTTTGTTCCAATTAAACTGAAAGAATCATGGTCATTTTGGACTAGGGAAAAACAGAATTCCGACCTAAGATGAGACTATCACCAAAATGTAGTACATTATTAATGAAATTATTAGGTATCATCAATTTATTTTTAAAAGATTGGGAGGTATTTAAATAGTCATCATTATAATTATAACTTTGCTTTATCAGAACGCAGTAAAAAGTATTGATTTTGAACGCATTTATAATTATTAACGTAACTAGAGAAGTCCATACTTCAACTTAGATCTAAATCGATTTTATTTTTTAATCGAAATGAAATCCCAGGCAATGTGAACTGTTTAAAAGTAATCATTTTAGGCATGTATTTAACGCGGCGAGAAATTAATCAGAATTTGGGATTAAAAAATTATTAAATCGAGTAGCAAAAATAGTTGGTTGGCAGCTACAGCGAAGGATAATATTTTAAGTAGAAAGTAGCAGCTTAAGGTGATTGCGCTGTGTAGCCCGCGAAATTCAATTTTTTTTTTGGTTTTTTTTTTTTCGGTGGGATTCGTCAATGACGAATCTGCACGAAATCTAACTTAGAGAGATGTATTGATGATTTTGATGGTTAAAATTACATAAATACATATGTTTTATTTCCGCGTATCAAAGCCACAGATTAATAACATACCACCTAACCTCAAAAAACATATTTCTTTATTACTCGACTTTCCCATCTTTTAAAAATATATTGAAGGGCCGTACTTAGTTACATTCTAAAGGTAAATGAAACAACGTATGTTTCATCAAGGGTCGTTTTGTTAAATTTCACTAGTCCAAGCATGTTAGCAGCGTGGCCATGATTCTTTGGCACACATTACGGTAAAAATCTACTCAGCAAGACGGCCGGCAATGACGGTCGTCCAATTAGAATGAGGTCAGGAGGATGACGATGATGATTCACAATGTAATAGGGTTTTTTGTTATTTCCCCCAGGATGACGGCAGCGTGAAGGTGTCGGGCGCAGCCGTGGAGGAGGGCGCGTGGCACGCCGCCGCACTGGACGGCTGGGCGCTGCTGTTGCCGCTGCTGTCGCCCAACCATGCGCTGTCGCTGCTCAACAACCAGGCGCCCAGCTTTGCCAGGCTTGGGGAGTTGTTGGAAGCTGTGTCACTTGAGGTAACTTACCTAAGTTTTTATTGTACACCAGACAACGAGAATCTAAGTGAATAGTTTCAATAAACATATGTGTCTGTACTCCAGGTCCGCATGGCAGCAGGAGGCGCGCTCGCCATCGCGTACGAGACTGTGACAGACGACGACAACTCTGACAACCCGCTCTCAGCGCACGTGGACGTACTGCTGCCGCGACTCACCGAGTTAGCGCGAGACTCGAACAAGTTCCGCGCCAAGAGAGACCGCAAGATACAGCGAGCCACCTTCAGAGAGATCCTCAAGTACTTCGAGGTACTTACATATTACCTATAAATATTTAAAACCATCTAGCTCCTAAACTGTAAATAATCGCTGAACATACATGGAGGGAAGCTTCTAAAATTTTGTTTGGAGCTCGTTTCACGGGTCACCCTGTATGTACACTAGTTATCGCGTAAAGGTGAGCGTCCACTGCAGTGCTATATGAATTCATACAAAGCAAGCCCAAATACGTTGCGTGCCGTGCGTGTGTTGCGGCCGGCGGGCGCGGACCAGTGGATGCTCACCTTAAGAGACTGACAAAAGACGACCACTCAGAAAACAGCTGACCTAAATAATTTAGACTTGCCCGAGTACTTACAGATGATAGATTTGTGTATGTAACAATTTGATTTAACTTTAACACGTCTCCCAGGAGGGAGAAGAGCCCAGCATATCAGCTCACATCGGCTCGGAGAACGCGTCGTGGTCCCACTGGTCGGGCGGCGCGGCGTACGCTGCGCTGGCGGGGGCACTCGGCGGAGCGCTGCAAGTGTTGGCGCCGCGCTGTCCGCGCCTGCGAGCTGCGCTGGCGCTGACCGACGTGCCGCCCACTGAGATGGCGCCACAGGAGAAGCCTAAGAAACTGCAGCGGGTATGTACACAAATATCAATTGCAACATTATTCTGTCTTCCTGTGACTTTAAAACTCGGAATACCACAGAAATTAGATGTTACTTAATATTATGACTGACCATTCCAGCATCTACAAAACAGAGCGGCGTGCAAGGCCCGCAACTTCACCCGCAACAAGAACAGAGACAAGCGCTCCGCGGCCCTCGCCATGTGAACCCGCCGCACTCCCGCACCGCACCACATCGCACGGTTCCACTCAAATGACTCTCGGATCTCTCTAGAGCTTCGTTTAACGCTAGCAACGTCAATTGGACGCCTTCTTTCTTAGTGTGCCACCTCCCGAGCAGACCACAGTAATACTAGGTACAGCATGCCGCCGGACAGCTCGTGTGCGGTTAGTGTTAGGTTACAATAGGCTAGTTGGAACCGTCTATTGTATGAGGCATCTCGCTGATTGTCGTCGCCCTGATTATAATATATCTCGTTCAGATGACTGAACTTATAATACATAACTAAATTTATAATACATCAACATCGCTAAGGAATGATCCTTTTCTTGGTGTCTGGACTGAGAACTGTTACTATTTTAATTTATAAGTGATATATTTTACTGTTATGTAATAATTGTTGATTATTGTTGTAATTAAACTAATAGTGAAATAATAATTTATGAAAACCAACTTTTTGTTTATTTGTTGTTCGTAACATCCCTCATGTTAAGGCTGTACACGAAATTTTGATGCATTTTTCGATAAAATTATAACCGCCGCCGCTGAAATCAACACTAGTTCCTCTGGCGACATGTTGTTGACGACTGATCATGCGTAGACAGACAGCGTTGCTAAACAAAAGTGGCAAATGTTGTCTAGTGGATACGAGGCATTATGGTCTCCTATTGAACTCCTAGTGGAGTTCCTAATCTGAGATAGTATCTCATGTTGGGTTCCATCAGGTTTGAGGTTCAAACAAATAAAACATTAAAAACGGTTTTTACTCAAATTTTTAATTTGCACTTGTTAACTAAATGTAGACTAACCTCAGTCTTCAAAATAAATGTGTTTGATAACAAAAGCTTAATATCGTAATATGATCTCATAAGGAAAAAGGCCTAAGGCATTAAGTCCGCCTTTGTACATTTTAAGTGCGAAAAGTTTATATAAATAATAAATAAATAAATAAGGAACCCCATACTTTCCGTGTTCCAGGTAGCTCCTCAATTCAGACGTTTGGATTGAGGAGCCACTTTTACATTGATATAACTTTGGATATATTTCACTACAAAATTCAGAATTTGGCCTACAAAATTATCTGCTTTCCAACTAAATAAGGGGGTGAGTTTCCTTTTAAAATCGTGAAGTGGCTCCTCAATCCAAACCGACATATAGTCCAAGAATATTAGTCAAATGAGGGCAAGTATCTCGGAATGAGAGAAATAGTCAGCTATAAAGTTGTCTAGACATTTATTTGGCACCCTAAAACTTTTCTCAAATCCTACTTATCGTACGGTGTCCGCGACTACAGATATTCTAAGGTCAAAGGTCAAAAAATCGATTTTTACACATTGCAAATATCTCGTTTCCTATTTCCCAGAATTGGGGTTGAATAATGCGTGATGACCTCTTGGAACCTGTTATGACAATGAATCCACCAGGTCCGGAGGAATTGCTTAACACAATATTTTGCAACTGCAAAAATGGCTGTGGTTCGCGATGTGGATGCAGGAAAGCAGGGTGGCAGTGCTCGTTAGCTTGCGGCCAGTGTAATCAGGGCAAGCGCTTGTCTTAATGCTTCACCATATCAGAGTTATATCATGAAGACGGTACTTTTGACCCCGAAATCCTGGAAGACAAATGTCGCTGAAGACGAGAACACAGAGGAATTTGAAATTTTACAGCGACTGGAAGACGATAATGAAGAAGAAGAAGAAGAAGAAAATTATTACTTCATTATACAGCCCCAGGTTTGGATATGTGAACTAAGATGTTCATACCTATATGTATAATTTGTTTTCCATCCTACTGACGAGACATAATCATAATCATTTATTTGCAATAAGTATTGGTACAGTGTTGGTCTTAAAGTCAGTGGTTGAGTTCCTAATACAAAATCAGATATTTGACATGCAAAACATTACAATTTAGGTATTTAATGCTAAAAAAAAAATCAGTTATCGTCACATTAAATTAAAACAAATTATTTAACATTATTTATAAATTCACATGGCCCGGAGGAACCAACCTTATATGTGTGGATAGATCCTAATATAAAATAGATAAATTATAACTTATACATAAGGGGAATGCGGGAGTCGCAGATTGTCCCCGTGACCTGCCGCCATTTCATCCATCCAGTGTTAATCCTATGCTTAACCGTCCGATCTACTTCGCCATCGCTTTGCACGAGTGAACCGAGATACCGAAAGTCGGAGTAGGTACAAAAAATACAGCGGATCAGTAAAAAACATAGAAATAATAGATTCTGTCTTCTGAGGAGTCCTGTGGTGACGAGAACATGGGATCAGGTCCAGGATCAAGGTCAGCATCCAGGTCTGCAGCGCTAGAAGCGCGCAGTATCTGCAGCAGGCAACAGGGTACGAAGATGGGGTTTCAACGCCTTACTCGAAGGAGGAATAATGCTTCGGCAATATCTTTGATGTTAGAAGACGTAGAGGAATAGATTATTATTTAGAGGAGTTGCTTTAGAGCAGCTCACGTTGACGACGGCTTAAGCCAGGCCACTTAGAGGCGCCGCCAAAGGGCCTTTAGAGGTCCCTCTGTCCGAGAGTGGACAAAAGTAGAAGGCGGCGCAACAAGCCACGCCGCTTGGAGGGCCCCTCCTCGTAAAAGAGCTCCCGAATGAGTCCATTCGTTGTGTAGTTTATTCGGGACTTGGGACTGGTAACCGGAGTCCTCCGGAAAGAGATACTGCTTGAGGTTACTTCATGATATTTATTGTGCGTATTTGGTTTATAAAGAAACACTGGTAATAAACTGACTTTTACATTGGTTAACAGGACTATTTAAGTGTCCTAACAAAATTCTAGAAATGCATTTTACAATATTTTAATCATAAATCAAATCAGTTACAGTGGAGAACCGACCATAATAGAGACCAGTACTAAAGAAGAAATCTGACAAAATTTGACAATGTTACAGTATAAAAACATCGAAGAAAAAAAAAATCAAAAAAAACATCATCAAAATGAAAAATTTTATGAAAAAATTATTGTATACGGGATAACAATAACAAGCCCTTAAAATGAATGGCTTCCTGAGGAAATAGTATGTGTAAAGTGTAAGTAAGGTGAATTTTATGTGACCTAGGTGGAAATTAGGTGGTTTATTACATTATCAAAGGATTTTTGATTTAGTTAATAGAACGTGTATCTAACCACATTATTGAAGACATACATGAATCAATGAAATAATAATATACAGAATGAATGGTGCTACGATACTTGTAGCACCACCTCCAGTATCGGTACCGTTTCCTGTAGTGGTACCATTTCCGCTACCAGTATCGGTACCGCCTCCACCAGTATCGGTACTGTTTGCAGCTGCAGTTTGCAATGCCATAGCACAGTTTGCTGACAGGACAACATTGTTCCTTGGCACTGTTACGCTGTAACACACAATTAATTACAAATTAATACCAACAAGATGTTCTGACAATTTTATTAGGATATACCAACTCGTATTTTTTCTAAGTAAGATGCGTAGTACTCGCTACCGGCGTGCTTGGAACGTAGACGAAGCTAGAGGAGTATGTAAGGATCGTAGCAGGTGGCATATAGTTTCTGCCTACCCCCATGGGAAGAAAGCGTGAGTTTATTATGTTATGTAGGTATATTTTTTATCGTCAACCCGTCTTGAGCAAGCGTGGTGATTGATCACGCTTGCTCAGAGAAGTCACGAGCATTGATGCTCGTGATTTCTCTGTATGAGAAGAGGCCATTGCCGTGCAGTGGGACAATAATAACTTAACAGGTATAATATAACAAGTATTTTTTTCTTATGTCACAGATTGTCTATAGAAAGCTATCAAATATCGTAGAAACCAAAGTTTTAACTGTGAAACATGTAGAAGAAATATTAACCTTAAATTATTAAAAAGTTTTATATTAATGAAACGTTTGATCAGACTAATCAACTCATATGAGAAATGAAATTGTGACACCTCTCAACCAGAATCTACAATTACCCATTGTAGATTCTGGTTGAGAGGTGCGTACCAAATGGATGCCCAGGAAAATCGCAACTACCTTAGAATTAAGAATGAAGACTTTAATAACTGTTGAAAATGGGTATATTATGATCTTACTTTTTATTTTGTGCGCAAGCGACTCCCGAGGCAACCACTCGCATCGATTGGAGCACGCCTTCTATAGCATCCAGATTTACGGTTGTCGATGTAGATGCCAAGTTTATTATTCCCACGACTGTAGGATCACTTATGGGAGGCACCCTAGCGCAGACAAAAAAACATTAAATGAATACAAAAAACTTTTATTCCCACGCAATGAAATTGAACGCCATCGTAGGTTAGAGTACACTAGGTTTTTTCGCATGCATCACATAGATATCTGGGAACCACTAGATCTAAATATTAGAAAATATTTGTTCATTACGGGAATCGAATGCGCAACCAAGAAGCCAATCATCCAGCGTTTGCGCCGGTCGTGTCCCCGTAACGTGACTTTGGGTAGCAGCGACCTCTGTGTGCTTCAATAATACAACATACCGAGCGTATCCAATCTGTTTGCCAAAGGTTTTTCACTCCTCGTGAAATGGCTATGAGAGTATCCCAAATTTCCAATGTGTACCGGTAGGAGCGGCTGATTACCTTGCTGATAGGGTACGTACCTTGTAATAACTAAGACGTCACTTGTAAGGGCAGTTGTTCCCAACGAGCCGGCACTCACCGCCGCAGAATGTTTCAAGGCAACGACATCCTTGTAAAACTGTAAAAAGGAAATATAACAGTCATTAGTAATAAAAAATAAATAATAGCCTTTATTTCCTCTGGCTTTTATTTTCTCTATAAACAAGTACTTATAAACTAATAATATTTTAACCTTTTTATAATTCCTGCTGATTAACCCTACATAAGGAAATTAGCTATTATCAGATACCAGGTCAGGCTGTCTTGCGATTGCGACATAGGCCTTCTCTATTTCTCTCCACTTATTCCTGTCCAGAGCTGTTCTTCGTCAACCTGTTGGCTGATCATCCTCCCACCTTTTCACCTGTCTTCCTCTACGTCTTTTTCCATTCTAGGGTACCTACCCCTACCATTCTGTGACCTTTTTGCCCATTTTTCCGTCTTAGCTGTCATCATAATATGACCTGTGCATTTCATTCAACAGTCATTAATAATACTGCTAGTAATTGACGCACTGCTGGGTATAGGTCCCTACGTAATCAGAAGCGTCTGAATATACAGTTCTCATTTCGTGGTGAATTTCATTTGACAACTGCTACACACGTACAGATCTAAACCGTTTTACTAAGATGTAACCGGTGACTCTTAATTTCAGGCTTCTGACTGTCTTTAAAATTGTAATTAAGTAAATGTGACAACTAGGAGTGAGCTAAAGTGATCCGCGTATGGACAACGACTTTCACGAGATGAATTGAAATTAAAAGAGCATCTTATGTCTAATTTAGACTTCAGTAACCTACCTTAGGAGTATATATTATATGTTCTGTGCCTACCTTGTAGTGACTCTTAGTTGCCGCTTTCTCGACCGCCACGTTAACAGTCCTGTAGTCACTAGCGACTGGAAGCCACGTAGAGCTGGCGTTGGAGAAGCCGGCGTTCGTGGAAGCGTCCCAGTGGAATGGCGTGCGCGCAGGGTCGCGGCTGCTTTGCCAGTAGTTGATAGGATCTTCGGTGTTGCACGCCTGGGGGTCCTTGGTGTCCACCCAGCTAATGTTTCCATCTGTCATACCAAGCTTTTCGCCATGACATGGGGAGTTTTATTGTGTAATGGTACACAGAGCACGCTCGCCAACGGGTTGTAGGTACCTACGAAATCCATTTCAATAATCGATTTTGGTTGATGGTTTACCTAAGGCAGCAGTAGATTGTAATATCAACAATCTACTACGTAAATAACGCAATAAATGTATTTTAACTGTCAAAATGAAACCCATTCCTACTGTGTGTTATGCAATTACCCCGCAGCACTGTAGTACCAGTCAAGTATGTCTGTTATCACTGCGACAGCAACACGGTGAAGTCTGAGGGACTTGTAAAATATCATGCGATATACAATTCGGCGCATGACCAAGTTGCTTTTATCGCAAATGGCCCTTCACGCATGTGTGCAAATAAAAAAAAATAGAACTGGTTTGAGTCAAATCGAATTTACTTAAACAACTTTCGCACTGTTCAATATTTTTTGGAACATCTCCTAAAAATTCATGATTCCAAAACATTGTACAACGTGTCTGCAATGAGTTGAGAATGGCTGTGGAACAATGATGATGACCTAGGGATGCTTGTAATCGCGAGGAGGCAAAACGCCGGGGCGTAACTCCGCTGCCGCGAGAAATCACGGTACAGCGGACAGAGCTCCGGCGGGATCTCATGGTGACATGGAGAGTGCGATTGTCGTAACCCAGCGCTGGACACGCCACAATTGCGGCGATAAGTCCCCTCTTTGAGGAGTGGTTGCAGAGGCGTCACGGCGTCCTCACCTTCCGCCTGACGCAGGTCCTCACCGGACACGGTTGTTTTGGGAGGTTCCTGTTTCGGATAAGGCGAAAGGAAACGCCCGGGTGTCACCATTGTGTGGATCGCCCGGAGGACACGGTGGAGCATACAGTGGAGGTCTGCCCGGCTTGGGCGGAGCACCGCCGTGTTCTCACGGAGGCGATCGGCGGCGGCGATCTCTCGCGTCCAAACCTGGTCCAGGCCGTGGTGCGGAGCGAGAGTGCATGGGAGGCCGTCACCTCCTTCTGCGAAGCAGTAATGCTCGTGAAGGAGGAGGCGGAACGCGTGAGGGAGAGGCAACAGCCGCGCCCTCGCGCCCCTAGCCGCCGCAGGAGACACCCTGGGCGGCGGGAATCTATCGCCAATTCCCGGCCACCGTAGGCGCGGGCTGCGGACGACGAGTAATGGGCAGCTCGCCGCCCGGTAAGGACCAGGCCCGGGTCGACGGCGCGTTGTGTTCCACGCGCGCCTCAAAGAGTTGTCAGCAGTGACGGGGTCCAATAGGGCCGATGCCGCCGGGGTCGCGGGTAGTTCGAAAGAGATACCGTGGCCCTGGCACGGGCAACTGAAGGAACACGGGTGGGTTTTAGTCAGTAAAAGTCTGACACGCCCTCCCGCTCTGCCCAGAGCGGGAGAAGTCATTTGATGACTTCCCATCCACAAAAAAAAAAAAAAGAAAAAAAGTGAAATACGCAGTTAAAGTTTGCATACTTTCATTTCTTCGCGAAGATACTGGTTGTTGTAGTTGATGTCTGGCTGTTGGATGATGAACTGATGCAAGTAGTACTGGCTTTTGTTGGGGTTGTATTCCCAAGCACTATTGCGGAAATTGCTGATCTAAACAAAAAGTAAATGAATCTTAGTGTCGGGGATAGTAGACGTTTCGAGGGGACTGCAGGTAGGTAGGTATTACTGCCTTTGTGTAGAAACTTTGGAAAATGTATAAAAAATCCTTAGTGGATATCTAAGAGTCGACTTTGCTAAATGTAATTTACATGTTATTTTAGATATATCTAATAGTTTTACCCGACTGCCAAGGAAGGGTTATGTTTTTCGCGCGTATCTTGTATGTAGGTATGTATGTAAATTTCTTTATTACCTCGCATCTCCCAAACGGCTAGATGGATTTCAACAGTTAAGGTATCGTTAGATTCGTCTCAAGGACCTTGTGTCCTTAGATAGATGTTTAAAAAAAACAAAATGCAGGTTTTTTGGCGCTAAATTGTAAGTCCTTAATAAAAAAAAACCGAACCTATCGAGTAGTGTATCAAAATGAAGGAAATTAAAAGGAGATTACAAAAATGTATATAAGTCATGTTTCAATTTAATTAGGAATAATTAATTGGCAATCAATGCATTGAAAATATTGAAATGATTGCATAGTTTATAGTTTTTGATAGCGTAAAAATCGGCCAAGTGTGTGTCGGACTTCGTGTTACGCATTTTTACTAAAAGTATTAGAAATAAATTATAATTTATAAGTATTATTATAGAGATCGGATAATCGGATGCATATTAACCTAAAGTTGAGGTGTTGGCTAAGTATGGAGTGGGCTTTTGGATTGTAAAATCCCAAAATTCCGGTATCGGCCAATTTTGACTTCTGATTATAGAATCGAACGTATAATTTGCTTAAGTTCAGATGTTAGTTAATATGGATTGCACTTATGTATCGAAAAAATCCCGGGATTCCGGAACGACAATTTTTAAGTTCTGATTTTGGAATCGAATGTTTTAGTTAGGTACTTGCGTTCAGGTGTTGGCTAATATGGATTGCACTATTGTATCAAAAAAATCCCGGAATTCCGGGATTCACAAATTTAGAGTGCTGATTATAGAATGGAATGTATAATTTGCTTAAGTTCAGATGTTAGTTAATATGGATTGCACTTATGTATCGAAAAAATCCCGGGATTCCGGAACGACAATTTTTAAGTTCTGATTTTGGAATCGAATGTTTTAGTTAGGTACTTGCGTTCAGGTGTTGGCTAATATGGATTGCACTATTGTATCAAAAAAATCCCGGAATTCCGGGATTCACAAATTTAGAGTGCTGATTATAGAATGCAATGTGTATTTACTTACGCTTAGGTTTTGGCTAATATGGAATGCACTTTTGTATCGATCGTCAAATTGTCGCGATTCCGGAATTGATAAATTAAGTATTTTTTGACTATTAGAGGGTAACTTTTTTATCACTAAATTTTCACAGGGTGTTTTTCTCATGAACAACTTTCACTATGGGATCAACCCTAAATCACGAAACATAAATCAGCTGTTTCATACATTTTGGTCGAGTAGGTATTAAACTTTTGTATCAAACATCGTAAATTTTTCGTGATTTCAGAGTTGGTCCCATAGTGAAAGCTGCTGAAAATGTAAATCCAAGATGGCGGCTGCGAATATTTTCAAATTTTTCGTCATGGGTTTCGTTTTCATGGTTTTCAAGGGTGTTAAAGCTGATAGTGTCATAAAAATGTAAATCCAAGATGGCGGCTGCGAACATTTTCAAATTTTTCGTCATGGGTGTCGTTTTTATGGCTTTCGAGGGCGTTAAAGCCGATAGAAACACTAAAATGTAAATCCAAGATGGCGGCTGCGAATATTTTCAAATTTTTCGGCATAGGTGTCGTTTTTATGCTTTTCGAGGGTGTTAAAGCTGATAGTGACATTAAAATATAAATCCAAGATGGCTGCTGCGCAAGTTTTCAAATTTTTCGTCATGGGTGTCGTTTTCTTGCTTTTTGAGGGTGTTAAAGCTGACAGTGACATTAAAATATAAATCCAAGATGGCCGCTGCGAACATTTTCAAATTTTTCGTCATAGGTGTCGTTTTCATGCTTTACGAGGGTGTTAAAGCCCATAGTGACATTAAAATGTAAATGCAAGATGATTGATGGTTTTTTAATTACTATCACACGTGTTTTCAGGTTGAAACGCGATACGCTGCGCTGACGCAGGGTTAGTTAACTAAGCATCAGCCAAGCGTCACGCATTTTGACTTCACTATCGGCATTAGCACACTCCAAACCTAAGAAAACAATTTGTATTTTAACGCCACTATCGGCTTTCTCGAAAACCATGAAAACGACACACATGACGATAAGTTAGAAAATTTTACAGCCGCCATCTTGGATTTACAATTTAACGCCACTATCGGCTTTAAAACCCTCGAAAACCATGAAAACGACACCCATGACAAAATATTTTTAAATGTTGGCAGTCGCCATCTTGGATTTACATTTTAACGCCACTATCGGTTTTAACACCCTCAAAAACCATGAAAACAATACCCATGATGAAAAGTTTGAAATTTTTGCAGCCGCCATCTTGCATTTACATTTTAACGCCGATATCGGCTTTAAAACCCTCGAAAACCATGAAAACGACACCCATGACAAAAAAAAAAAAATTTGGCAGTCGCCATCTTGGATTTACATTTTAACGCCACTATTGGCTTTAAAACCCTCGAAAACCATGAAAACGACACCCATGACAAAAAAATTAAAATGTTGGCAGCCGCCATCTTGGATTTACATTTAAACGCCACTATCGGCTTTAAAACCGTCGTAAACCATGAAAACGACACATGACAAGAAGTTTGAAAATTTTGCAGCCGCCATCTAGAATTTACATTATAACATAACTATCGTTTTTAAAACCTTTGAAAACCATGAAAACGACACCCATGACAAAAAAACAATAAAATGTTGGCAACCGCCATGTTGGATTCACATTTTAACGTCACTATCGGCTTTAACAGCCTCAAAAACCATGAAAACGACACCCATGACGAAAAGTTTGAAAATTTTGCAGCCGCCATTTTGGATTTACATTTTAACGCCACTATCGGCTTTAAAACTCTCGAAAACCATGAAAACGACAGCCATGATGAAAAGTTTGAAAATTTTGCATCTTGGATTTACATTTTAACGCCACTATCAGCTTTAAAACCCTCGAAAACCATGGGAACGACAACCATGACGAAAAATTAAAAAAAATCGCAGCCGCCATCTTGGATTTACATTTTGACGTCAATATCGGCTTTAACACTCTCGAAAACCATGAAAACGACACCCATGACGAAAAATTTGAAAATGTTTGCAGCCGCCATCTTGGATTTACATTTTAACATTACTATCGGTTTTAACACCTTCGAAAACCATAAAAACGACACCCATGATGTAAAGTTTGAAAATTTTGCAGCCGCCATCTTGGATTTACATTTTAACGCCACTATCGGCTTTAAAACCCTCGAAAACCATGGAAACGACACCCATGACGAAAAATTAAAAAAAAATCGCAGCCGCCATCTTGGATTTACATTTTAACGTCACTATCGGCTTTAACACTCTCGAAAACCATGAAAACGACACCCATGACGAAAAATTGAAAATGTTCGCAGCCGCCATCTTGGATTTACATTTTAATGTCACTATCGGCTTTAACACCCTCGAACCCATGAAAACAACCCCACCGATATATTGACGGATCTTCCAGGGACATCCATTTTAAATCGGCAGCTTTGTATTTCTCGCGGGGACCACGTCTAACAAACGATTCCGTTTCGTAGAAATATTCATTTATGTGATCCCGATTTCCTGGTATTTTTAAATAAATAAAACTACATTTTATAAGAAGTCGTTTCCATACCATGTATCCGATTAGTTGTACATTCCCACATTTTCTGGAATCCCGGTATTTATATTAAGAAAAAAAAAATATTAAGAAGCCGCTTCCATAGTTTGTTAGCCAAATATTAACTTTAGGTAAATATGCATCCGATTATCCGATCACTATATTATGTATCATAATTATTTAGTATTTTTTTTAATAAAAGTACACAGTTTTCGTTCTTAAACGAGTGTGCCGGGACAATAAAAAGTTAAAAAAATAAATAACCCAACTGCAAAAAAGTCAATTTTTAAGCAATGTACTAAAAAGACCGAAACAAGATTGAGAATAGAAAACAAAATTAAAATAAACTAAAAACAAAGCAAACTCTACTTCGGTTTAACATAGGTAGGTACTATATGAGCTGAAAACCTAAATCCATTAATTTTCTTTCGGTTTATAATTTGCAAATGGCTGCCGCCTGCTACCAAACTTTATGCAAGTATTTTAACTTAGACTTTCAGCTCATAATATAGTACCTACCTATGTAAAACCGAAATAGAATTTGCTTTGTTTTTAGTTTAATTTTGTTTTCAATAGAAAACTACTCAATCTTGTTTCGGTCTTTTTAGTGCATTGCATACAAGTTGACTTTTTTGCAATCGGGTTTTTATTTTTTTTTAAATTATTTATTTTATTATTTTGTAGGCTAGGATTAAAGTAGAGTACTGGTTAGCTCTACAGAGCATGACTTACCCAGTTACTAGGTGGAGTTAGTGTTCCATTGACCACTTTGCCGTCGGCCCAGACATAATAGTCCGTATATTTGCCTACTCTGTTTACTGAATTCAGGAACCACTGACTCTCGTTGCTCGTGTGATTGGGCACGTAGTCCAACACCACGCGAATCCCTGTACGTCAGGGAAGTACGGCTGTAGGAGTTCCGTTGACTTAGTCAACATAGTAGGTACAACTAAATAATTTGAAAAACAATCCGCCTGCCTCTATAGTATATAAATAATTCGATAAGATTAAAACACTTAGTAAGTGTAAAAGCACTTGAAAACTGAGTGGGATCTACCACGGTTTAACATTGACACTGTCGGTAAGTTGCACCGAGATTAGATTAGATTAGGGAAAGTACCTACCTGCTATAAGGTTGTTATAGGAACACGTTAGCGTGTGGTTATAGTCCGGAAGAGTTTGACACGTTCCCTCCGCATTTTTGTATCTATGAGGTCACACGATCAAGAAGGTACAGTAGTCCCCAATCTTTTTAGCCGGGCTGAAGTGAGCACGACCGCCATCTTGCGCATCCTGAGCTCCTCCATCGTCCCAACTGATACCCACCGAATCGCGGTGGACTGTATTAGAGCCCAGTCGCGAAACAAGACCTAGAAGGCCATCTAATGTGTGGCAATACATTTGTAATATATTTGTGCGCGAGCGATAGAGATAAGTAAGAAGGGTCATTGTACGAAATTCTTACTGATTCGCGACCGGACTAAAGTCCGAACCCAGACCCGGTCCTGTAGTGCTATTCTGTAAATACATCACCGTGAAAACTTAAGTGAAGTGATCTTAAAGTGAGCTGTCAATAGTGTCAACCCCTAGCATTATGTGGAATGACGGCTCACTTCACGCTCACTTCACCTGAGTTATCACGGTGAGATGTTTACAGAATAGCACTACGGGTCCGGTCTGGAGTAACTAAAGTTATAAATTGTTGATTTAACCAAAACTTACCCAATCTCTCAGCTTCAGCCATTAGAGCATCGAAGTCGTCCATAGTGCCGTACTCTTCTGATATAGATTTATAGTCTGTTATATCATAACCGGAGTCGTACATGGGGGACTTGTAGATCGGACACATCCAGATCGCATCTACGCCCAACTCTTGTACGTACGGCAGCTTTTGTCTTATGCCTGTTGAAAATGTTACGCGTATTATACTTACATAGTTCCTTATGAAGATCATATTATAGGTACTTAAATAGCACGTTACAGCTGTTATGGAAACGAAGTTCTTTAACGCAGCTTGTGGTAGGAGTTGACAGGTAGAAAGTGTAACGTTCGCATTGATTTGAGTGACTTTTGAGCCTTTTTATTTACGCCTTCAAATGATGCAAGTAAGTTATGCAAAAAATGTTTGTTAAACTAGAACGCGTACACATCAATCCTAGGTGATAATATTTTAGTATTGTATTAAAATACTATATGAAATAAATTCAGGAACCCAAACCATGAAAAGTTATGACTTTCAAACTACTTAATATAGTTTTATGTTTTTTTTTTTTTGTATGAACAGACTAATTTACTATCTATGATTTTATCAGCGATTTTTTTCCAATATTCATATTTTCCTTACCAAAATTTAGAGATTGACTTCCTCATAAATCTGATCTATCGTGGTCTGTGGTAGTAATTTCTTTTGGACTATGGCTCGGCGCCGGTCACCTATTCTTTGTCGGCTTACTTGCATAGCCGGGTATTTTTCTAAAAACTTTGTATGGAGCGATGGAAGGTATGCATTTTTGTCTGTTTCTATACTAGTAAGATGAAGATAAGTGCGTAGGATGAATTTATTCATTTCAATGCTCCATTTCGTACGAGTTGTTGCAGTTCTAGCGGTGGGTACAGTATCCTCGACAAAATTGGTCTCCTGTACAACATCCGCTGACTATACTGATTGATGATGATGATGGCGTCGGAGTAACGCGGAAAGATTGTGATGATGATGGAATTGATGGAAAAAGAGATGAGGGAGATGACGAAGAGAGTTGTGAAGTTTCGTCATTTATCTGAGGCAGATTCACCTGAAGTTGTTTTATTGTTTTAGATCTAGTATTCATGTGGTTCCCACGAGTAGCTAGGGACTTAAAAAGTCGACTACAGCAGAGCCCTACATTCACTGTAGTAAGGGTGAATAAAACTGGAGGCCCCCTATTATCCAGAGTTAGCACACTAACGACTAGCCATGAAGCCCTCGGCATGTGCGACCTTGGCTTGGATTGTATCTCTTTTGGCAAGCTCCTTAACCTAGATCTGTCTATCCTAGATCGGTCACCCTAGGCCTGGGATTTGGCCTAGGGATTTGGGATCGACGGTAAGGAAGGATGGCTTGGTTAGGTGATAGACACATAGGAATGGGTATATGGGTTACCCTAAGCCTGGGATTTGGCCTTCGGGAACTTCTCTTGGGACCTACACAGTCAGTCCCGCAGCCGGAGTTGGGTCATCCGCAACCTGCCCACCCGCTCGGTGGCAAGAAAAGAAGTGCCTGGCAGTCTGGGTCGCCCCACTACGGATGTACGTACGTATACATTTGCGTTGGAGCGATCAGCCTCCCTCGAGTTATTATTATTATTTGTTGGAATATACTTTTTGGTATCTCGGCAACGATGTGGCGGTTTAAGAGGATAACACGGGCCGAAGCCAAGTGCTAACCTAAAAAGTACTAACCTAAGTGATGGATGGTAACTTATGATGTGATGATATGTTTAGGCTTTGTATTGTTGATGATGTTTGTGGATGTGATATTTGTGCATCATTGTCGTTCTGAAAGAATTTTCGGACAATTCTGCAAGTGTTCAGAATAGCAGCTTTCTGTAAAGTTCGGTAAGTGGAAGGAGACAAGTCGTGTTTATAGATTGGTGTAGCTGTTTGGGAATGACACCCGTGGTTGAAAGTACTATTGGGATTATGGAAACGCTGCCTAATCGCCACATTCGGGTAATTTCTACTTTTAAGTCCGTATATTTTGACAGATTTTCTGCTAAGTATTGTGTTTTGTAGGTTGTGTGTATTTGGTACTGCTATGTCAATAATTTGCGCGGTTTCATTGATTTTATCTAGTAAATTTATGTCTGGTCTATTGTAATGTATTATTCTGTCTGTGAGAATGGCCCGATCAAAATACAGTTTGTGTAAGTGTTGCATTTTCAAGAACTATTTTAGGATTATATTTGTAGTAAGGTACTGCGGGTGTAGTTATTAATTTGTATTTTATAGCAAGTTTTTGATGTATTATGTTGGCTATTTGATCGTGCCTGTGTTTATAGTCAGTCTGAACTATTGCTCTACATGCTCCAGTAATGTGTTGAATAGTTTTAGAAGAACTAGGACATCGTCTGCAAATATCTGTTGAAAGGGGGACTCGCATAATATGCTTTTGGTAGTTACGGGTCTCGATAACTTGGTCTTAGATTGCTGTCATGAACTGAGCCATTCGTTCGACGCTAATTTATCGACGTTAGGTTGGCACAGGTCTTGGCGATGTCTTCCATGGAGTGACTTTTGGGTCCACTCCAATATTTTAGTCTGTCTGTTTCTCGTTAGTTTGTGAAGTTTTTTATTATTATGCAATATAATAATAAAAAACAATATTATTATGTAATACAATATTCAGCAGCCAGCTCCAAGAATATTTTGAAATGTTAATCAAGTATTGAGTACCAGCATAACATCAATGCGGACCCTGGACGATCAATTTTATTGCAAAATATCATGAATTGCGCAATGTTATTGATCGTTAACAATTTTGGGGTGGTAATGACATTTTCACTATAAAAGTTGGTTAGTTAGTTTTTAGTTTTTTCCAGTTCCTCTGTGGTTGAGGATTTTGGGTGAAGCTTGCTTGCACCTTCAGCCTGAACATCACTTACCATCAGGTGAGACGAAGGCCAAGAGCTTCCCAGTAGTGCCCTAAACCTACAATATTATTGTAGGTTTAGAGCCCGCGTCGTGATACCCCCCGGATAAAATACTTTAACATAGCCACAGAAATAATACAGAAGGTCATATCTCTAATGAAGTTCTTTGCTTGTAGTAGGTCCTATTGCTCTTCACTATCTCTATCAAAGATGTGAAAAGTACAGTATTCTCCTCAGGACCTCAGGGGAAAATAGAAAATGAAGTCACGTTTCGGGCAAGCTTGAATCCCTCGTTGCACTCAGGTGCCCGTAACTTAAAGCACTCTACTATTGTGCAATACACTTGCAATTTCATAATATAGAAAAACATTATCATTATCTCTTCCGATTTGGCGCGTTAACTCATGCGTCACCGTATGGTCGGGTGTAGGTATAACGGGGGAAGGGGGGGAGGCTCGCGTGCTAGTATGTATATACATATAGCCGCTAGCTTGTCTCATTCAGTCTCGTTTCGAAGTTCATTAAGTTCAGTGACCATGGATCGATGGAAAAAATACGACAATCGTCATGGCTCACTTGGTTGGTCGACGGAACATCGCGATTTTTGTGTAGAACAATATTATTTAAACCACGGTGTATTCGCTACTGTTAGGCGCTTGTTTTGTGAAAAGTTCCGTAAGAAATATATTCACATGGAGGTTAGGTGTCCGAGTTTAGGTAAAATTGAGCAATGGGTGAGGATTCATGAAAACACAAGAGGACTCGAAGAGGAGCAAAAGACAGAATCAAGTAAGTAGAACATACAACATGGAGCGGCAGTGGAGCGTATTTTACATTGCGCAATCTTGGGCCATAATTTTGAAATTGGTTTTTGTATAACTTTCATACAATATTAAGTTAGTCCGAGAATTGCCTTATCGGAGTCGCTTCAATAACCTTAGTAACAATTTCTCAAAAATTCCGTGAATTAGTCGCTTCGCGATTACTTTGATACTGTGCTTTCAATGGTCGGATAATTTGTACTTGTCGTAGCTCAGTTCAATGATAAGGTATTATGTACCTTTTTTGGTGTTCGAATACATATACTGAAGCTGGCTGTTGTGGGCAACCCCACCTTACTTACACTTAATTCAACTGACAACATTCCTAATGTTCTGCAGGCAAGCTAAGTGGCACACAATGGGGCAGGAAGACAGGAGAAAACCGGATCATCAGGACAGAGTCCATAGATATTGGACTGCAGCATCAGGCGATCAAATGTAGTGCATCATGCATAATATTACTAGTGAATTAACAACATATCGACATGACAATAATAAACAATTACATTCTACAGGGAAGCAGCGGGACATTAAATGGAGTGGACCACGTCCAGTTAATAAAAAAGAGAAAATTGTGGAGCCTGTTGTAGAAGAACCTCATTATAATTATTGTTATTATCAAGAGCCGGTCGAAGAGGAAGTGAAACCTGATAAAAGTAAATATATAATTATTGCATATTTCTGAGCATAGGAAGTCCGTAGATCAAAAAACCCATGAACAGAAATATTATTGACATGAAACCATAATACACATACCTAATTATGTAGTCTTAATATTTTTAGTACTATCCAGCACTTTAATATTTTTGCAAACTCAATACTACCTATTTATTAACATTAACTCATTGCTAAAAATAATAGTAGATAAGTACTTAATAAGTCTGAACGTCAGTAAACAGATTGTGATGATTAGTCATCGTACACATAATAAAAAATTTCGCGCGGCGTCTCGGATGTCAAGGAAAACAAAAACAAAACACGTCGGTGTCAAAAATGGTGCAATAACACGGTCAATAATATTACGCAATATCGCGACCCGCCTAACAGTAAGTAATTTGTTTGTAAACAAAATAATATGGTTTCATTCTAAATACCTTCGATTGTAATTTTAATAACTCACATTTTTTTTAAACGACTTCAAAAAGGAGGAGGTTCTCAATTCGTCGGAACCTTTTTTTTTTTTTTTTTATGTATGTTCCCCGATTACTCGAAGATGGCTGGATCGATTTGGATTTTTTTTTTGTTTTATTCGAGAGGGTATACATCACAGTTGGTCCCATATAAAATTGATTAACTTTGCTTCGGTAGTTTTTGAGTTAGCTTCAATAATACGTATTTTTTCCTCACTTTTATATGGATGATGTTCTAGTTTGTTTTGCAGATAGTGGTATTAGAATTTGTGTGGGGTAGGTACACAACTAAAAAGTGAAAAATAAAAACTTTTTTACAAAAAAAATACAACCGACTTCCAAAACAACACTACAAAGTGAAAAATAACTTTAATTTCGGAAGTCGGTGGCAAAAAACGAAAATACATTTAACAACGACACCGACACCGACTTCCGAAATTAAAGTTATTTTTCACTTTGTAATGTTGTTTTTGGAAGTCGGTTGTATTTTTTTGTAAAAAAGTTTTTTAGAAATTCATAATGAGCTACAGGACAGGATAATAATGAAGTGATCGGATTTAAGTATTGACTGTGTGCGCGCGGTTAATTTTGTTGATATAAGAATATCTTTGGAGTCATCGTATCCAGCACCCTAATTGCGTAACACATTATCAATCGGAGTTGGTTTCATTTTGACAGTTCAACAACATTCATTGCGATATTTACGTTGTCGAGCAGACAAATTTTTCGAACATATGAAGCAATGGATTAGCAATATGTTTCAAAATGAAACCAACTCCGATCGATAATGTGTTACACAATTAGGGTACAGCACCCTAATTGTGTAACATACTATCAATCGGAATCCATTACTTCATTATGTCCGAAAAAATTGTCTGCTCGACAACGTAAATAACGAAATTAATGTTGTTGAACTGTCAAAATGAAACCGATTCCGATGATTGATAATGAGTTACACAATAGGGTATTACACCCATTTTTGAAAAGTGTCTCAATATAATTCTATAGTGCTAATAAGCCACAAAAAAAAAAAACACAAAATTTTTATTCAATCGATAAGTGCCATAAAAATGCATTTAAATTTTACATTTTCAAATTTCGCGCGAAAACGCTGAACGCAGTGGACATATTGCTCTGTGGTCATACATGACGTCAGTTGGCTGAGTAAACAAACACTTTATATACGCTGATCAGTTGACAGTTGACAATGACACTTTTTAATTTAAACAGCCGTAAGACTTTCATGGTGTTAGAAAACAGATTAAATATACTGAAAACGTTGAATTGAATTTTAAAATTTATACTGTTATTTTATGAACTAACTACTATTAACTACATTTTCAGACTGTTTTTTGCCTAAGCTATCTAAATAATATATTTTTAGATTTATTCTCAAGTAAAATACCGTATTGCCCCGCAGGACTGTATTAGCTATACCACAGGAAGGTCCAATGGGACATTAGATATCCCTTGTCAAAACAAATCTTATCTCTCCGAGGCGGGATGCTAACGATTTTTAGGTCGCTCCGCTCGCTCCTGCATCCTAATTTCTCTTGTTTCTTCAGGTTTTCTGCATATTCAAGTCGACAAAGCAACTCTTATTTCTGGATGAAATTGTCAAAGAAATCTAAATTAAACGAGGCGACGGCGACGTGTAAAACAATTTGGAGCACGTTTCGCTCGCTATCACCTATCACGCTCGCTATAAATGGAGTTACTTTGACGGTAACTAAAATTAGTTACCGTCAAAGTAACTCCATTTACTGTATGAACAGTTAAAAGAAACTAACCCATGCGGGGTGCTAAAATTTACGAGCTCGATTCGCTCGCTCTTGTATCCAAAGTTCTTTCAGAAAAATCACCGTTCCATCAGTGCTGGCACTAGCTATGCGCAAAATCAATCATGTTGATTTTCAGAAAAGCACCTACTATAATTACTATTGTTTGAAGACAACAATTAGGTTCAAGTAACTTGAGTGTAAGAAACACGAGGAAAAGTATCGAGAAAAACTTTTTTGTAAAAGTGCTGTTTAATTTTGTTTCCTGAACTTGTGAACCTGAAACCAAACCAAATTCTATCAAGGGCCCCCCTTGTAGAATTTGTTGCAGGCCCCGCGCTGGCTTAATCCGGCACTAATCGTATGCCTAAGTATTTATGAAATATGTAATGCTTATAATATTTCTCCTTAGAACAAGTGATTCAAGAAAAATTGGAAGAGAAGGTCCTAGAATCAATCGAGGCGCTGAACGCTCGCGGGCACGCAGCACGCGCGGGCGCATTTGTTGCACTCCGCGCGGCTCTGCAGCGACGAGCGCTGGATGGCGTGCTGACCGCGCACCGCGCCACGCTGGCCGACCATGTGTCGCGCGCACTGCGACGAGGCAAGGATGGAGAGAGGAAGGCAGCTGCTGCTGTCGCGCCGCTGTTGGCGCTACAGGTTATTAACATAATATCTTTCGGTTTTACTCTCATTCTGTGACATTAGTCTACTGCTAGGTGATGAAGACCGAAAGCTCTCATAGAAGTATGAGATCTTTCGGTCTATAGGATGAATTCTTGTGCTGGAAAATATTATTTTAGATCTGCCTTGCAGCTGATCAAAAACTTTCCAATGCTTCTAGAAAATGTAACGAGCTGAACACTTCTTCTTAGTCTACCACAATATACACAATATTCAGACTATGTCTGACTAATTTGATGTCCACTACAACTTCTCTAATTTGTTAACACCTTATATACCCACAGATCGGCGAGGAGGGCGAGGAGGACTTCGTGCGCGAGGTGCGGCCCGCGCTCGCCACCACCGCCACTGACAAGTCTGCCTCACTCGACACACGCACTGAGGTAAACATCGCAATACAGACACAAAATACACTTGTTTAAGGACAGTTTTCATCAAAGAAAATGTACCATGTCTTTCTTCAGGAACCGATGAAATAACGTGTTTCTATATAATAATGTGTTCTGTATGTTCCAGTGCTGCTCATCGCTGGCCGTGTTGTGCTACTTGATGGAGGATGACCTCACTGAGACCTTAGAGGTCATGCGCATGTACGAGACCATCTTCAGCGGCAGCTATCTCAAGGTAAACTATGAGTACCTATACACACGCAATTTTCTCTACACGAAGTATACATGAGAAGCTCGAGTTGCGTTAAAAAATATTAGGCAGCGACGGTCATCTAATTAGGATAATCTCAGGAGGATGACGATGCTGAATTTTCCCAATGTAATAGAGTTTCTTGTTCCTTCCCCCAGGATGATGGCAGCGTGAAGGTGTCGGGCGCAGCCGTGGAGGAGGGCGCGTGGCACGCCGCCGCACTGGACGGCTGGGCGCTGCTGTTGCCGCTGCTGTCGCCCAACCATGCGCTGTCGCTGCTCAACAACCAGGCGCCCAGCTTTGCCAGGCTTGGGGAGTTGTTGGAAGCTGTGTCACTTGAGGTAACTTACCTAAGTTTTTATTGTATACCAGACAACGAGAATCTAAGTGAATAGTTTCAATAAACATATGTGTCTGTACTCCAGGTCCGCATGGCAGCAGGAGGCGCGCTCGCCATCGCGTACGAGACTGTGACAGACGACGACAACTCCGACAACCCACTCTCAGCGCACGTGGACGTACTGCTGCCGCGACTCACCGAGTTAGCGCGAGACTCGAACAAGTTCCGCGCCAAGAGAGACCGCAAGATACAGCGAGCCACCTTCAGAGACCTCCTCAAGTACTTTGAGGTACCTACGTTGCATATAACATAATTATTATATAAATTAGCCATCTTCTTCTTCTTCTTTTCGTGTCACACTTTGCGTACGAGACAGTGACAGACAATGGTGACAGACGGCGACTATTTAGAAAACCACTGACATAAATAATGTAGACTTGTCGGTTGTCGGTGTGCTTACAAATGACAGATCTGTATCTGTAACAATCTGATTTAACGCCAACATGATTCATCTTCCAGGAGGGAGAAGAGCCCTGCATATCAGCCCACATTGGCTCGGAGAGCGCGTCATGGTCTCACTGGTCGGGCGGCGCGGCGTACGCTGCGCTGGCGGGGGCACTCGGCGGAGCGCTGCAAGTGTTGGCGCCGCGCTGTCCGCGCCTGCGAGCTGCGCTGGCGCTGACCGACGTGTCGCCCACTGAGACGGCGCCACAGGAGAAGCCTAAGAAACTGCAGCGGGTATGTACACAAATATCAATTGCAACTTAACATTATTCTGTCTTCATGTGACTGGAACACAATCGTTAAGACTCAGAATACCACAGAAATTGGATGTCCCTTAAAATTATGACTGACCATTCCAGCATCTACAAAACAACGCCGCATGTAAAGCCCGCACCGTCGCCCGCAACAAGATCAGAGACAAGCGCTCCGCGGCCCTCGCCATGTGAACCCGCCGCACTCCCGCACCGCATCACATCGCACGGTTCCACTCAAATGACTCTCGGATTAGTTCTAGAGCTTCGTTTGACTCTAGCAACGTCAATTGGACGCCTTCCTTCTTAGTGTGCCACCTCCCGAGCAGACCACAGTAACACTAGGTACAGCATGCCGCCGGACAGCTCGTGTGAGGTTAGTGTTAGGTTACAATAGGCTAGTTGTTCAAACCAAAGAAATTCGTCATATTTTGGATAAAATAAAAATTTTGGAACCGTCCATTGTATACTATCAGGCATCTCACTGATTGTCGACGCTCTGATTAAATTTATATCTCGCAGCAGCTAAAACCCGTTCGGTCATTCCGGTCCTTTTCCGATGTTGATGTAAGTACTCGTATTGTACGTTGTCATAATTATCAGAATATTTTTTTTTTCCATTTCTTGGTTATTTGGGCTCACGCTTGTTCATTCCGAATACGAATACTTACTCTGCTACTGCCGCCCTGCCGGCATTTAGAACTTGAATACTGTTATTGTGTTATTTAATGTTATTAGTAAAATATGTTACCATAATGTTCCTTAAATGTTATCAATCAATCTGCCTAGCCTTTTTCAATTAAGTTTTGGTTGGCTCGCTACTTAAATGATATGTTATTGATACTTTTTAGGCTTCCGTACCCGAACGGTACCAATCGGAACGCCTATTACTAATTGGCTGCTGTCCGCCCGTACGTTCGTCCGTCCGTCCGTCCGTCCGTCCGTCAGTCTGTCTGTCATAAGAACATGAATAATACAGACAGTGGACATTTTGATAGATTGTGTATTTTTATTGCCGCTATAACAAAAAAAAAATAAAAAAAATAGGGGCTTGTGGGTTGTGGCGAAGTAATAACAGTCGCACGGGTCGATCGATTAGGTTAAGCTACGCTTACCTACCGCGGTTAGTCTGTGGATGGGTGACCATCTTTACATATCAGGTCTTGATATCCGGCCTTGGAAAGCACGATAAGCCGTTGGTCCCGGCTGTCATTCGTGGATCTTTGACAGTCATTATGGGTCATCAGAAGCCCGAAAATCTGACAACCAGTCTTACCAAGGCGTATCGTATTGCCCAGTAACTGTGGGTTGTGGAGGTTAGATAGACAGTCGCTCCATGTAAATACTGGAATTCAGCTGCATCCGGTTAGACTGGAAGCCAACCCCAACATAGTTGGCAAAAGGCTAGGCAGATGATATAAGTAACAACAAATAATAAAAATTAAAAGGGTCCCCATACAAATAAACTTTTGATTTTGTAAACGTTTTTTTTTTATTTATTGTCTAGAACTCATCAACTATAGTACAAATATATAAGGTATTCAAAAATTTACTCTACAAACGATAAGCTAATACTATAAACCATCGAACAACTTTTATTATGGGACCAAATTTGAAATCACGAAAAAAAATCAGCTGTTCCGTACATTATAAAGACTTAAGCGAACATAAACGTAGACAGCAAGCTAGAGTAAAACTTGTGTATTTTATTTATATTTTAATTAAACGAAGTTAAAGTTATTTTAAAGTTTAATTTAAAATTCAGGAACCCAAACCATAAAAAGTTATGACTTTCAAACTACTTAACCTCTCAAACGCAAATTATTTACTAATTTTTAAACCCAAAACCCCCAGGGGGAGGGGGGAGGGGGTTTAGTTGCGAACCCCATAGGTTCACAACTACTTAGGATGGTTTTTTTTCCATCGGATGATGTTTTTTTACGTTTATCTATACTAATATTATAAAGAGGAAAGATTTGTTTGTTTGTACCGAATAGGCTCCGAAACTACTGGTCCGATTGTAACCATTTTTTCACCAATAGAAAGCTAATTTAGCAGGAAGTAACATAGGCTAATTTATTTTCAAAAAACTTAGAGATCCTTAACGAAATTGCAATAATGTAACCCAAAGTAGCAACATTTAGCCTATAAAATTCATTATTTGGCGTGCGCTGATAAAACTATTGATGATACATAAAAAGTATGTACTACATGATTAAAGTACTCATTATTATCTTCAAAAAAATCCGCAAGGCAATATATCTAACTATCATAGTTAAGTCACAATAGCAGCTTTTGTGTTCTAAAATTTAATTAGATCGCCGGTTGAAACAAAAGTTGGTTACATTCCTATCGTAGTATTAATTCTTATTCAAATAAATAGCTTTATCATCAAGGGTATATAATTATATTATCAATTAGGGTATATTTTCAATTCATTCGAATCGGATATTTAATTTCGAAGTTATAACGAAAATAAAAAAGCCATACGCGTTCCGTTCGACGACGCGCTGCCGCGCCGCTATTACCTCGAAACTTAGTATTTTTATTATATTCTTGACTTGAGACCAAAAATTAAGAATAAAATTTTCGAAAATCTACCCATAAGGAGGTGAAAAGGGTAGTAAATTTTTCAGGGGAGGATTTTACTGCGGGGCTTGATTAACTCGAAAATTGGTAAAAATAATCTTTCAGTCATACTGTAGGCATTAACACATTATCGATCGGAGTTAGTTTCATTTTGAAACAAATTGCTAATCCATTGCTTCATATGTTCGAAAAATTTGTCTGCTCGACAACGTAAATGACGCAATGAATGTTGTTGAACTGTCAAAATGAAACCAACTCCGATTGATAATGTGTTACGCAATTAGGGTACAGTTTATATGAACAATCTTATTAATTTGTTTAATTAACTTGAAACTAGGCACAGATTCTTGCCTAAGTAATAAAGTTTGTCATTAATAGTTTTTCAAAACTACCCTGGGTGGGAGGGCCAAAGGGGAGGGGCAGGGGTGGGGGCGGGTGAGGGGGAGAGGGAGTGGATGGGCGGTGAGGCGGGAGAGGGGAGTAGGATAGGGGCAGGGGTTGGTGAGAAGAGGAAGGGTAGGTGAGGAGTGAAGGGGAGGGGACGGGGTGGTGAGAAAGAGAGGGGGAATGGGATGTGGTGAAGGGGGTGTGAGAGTGGGTGATAGGGCGAGGGAGAGGTTAGCGGGAAGGTGATGCGGTGAACGGACGAGCTAATCTCTGGAACTACCAGTCGGACTTGAAAAATCTTTTGCATTTTGTGGCCCAAATCTAAAGGAAGGCTATATGTAGGAATATTTAACATCACTTTAGGACCTTTACGTGGCGAACTAAAAGAAAAAAGTCAAAAAGAACGCTAAGCGTAAGCGAAGTACGAGATAGCGCGGGCAGGCAATGCGATGCGACGGGGTGGGTCGGGGGAACAAGAAATTTCACGCGGACAAAGTCGCGGGCAGCAGCTAGTATAGTATATAACATATAAGCTTATATACCTATTATGTAAAGGGTTTTTCCTTATGCACACACGGGGTGCAGTTGGCCTTTGAGGGGTTAATATAGTTTTATGTTTTTTTTTTTTTTTGTATGAACAGACTAATTTACTTCTATGATTTTATCAGCGATTTTTTTCGAATATTCATATTTTCCTTAACAAAATTAAATATTCCATACGAAGCTGAGAAGTCACTGACTGAACGGCTCATTCGGCTGGCTTCAGAATAATTCAGGTCCCTTCGTATATCGTCTTTGTCATTGTAAACTTATCATACGACATACGTCACTGTAAATCTATCTTTATATTCATTGATTTAAAGTAGAAAATACTTTGGCTCAGTATCAAAACATTGGTAGGTACTTAGTACTTTTTCGGTTGTTTTGAAATGACATCCATGCCTCTGCGACTGTATTTTCCAAAGAGCTATTCTAAAGACTATTGAGACGGTACACACGGCTACACTCAAGCTATACATTCCAGTTTACACTGACCTCTCATTGTAAGGAAATCCTATACAATGCGAGATAAGCTTATACTGGAAATGTATAGCTTGATCTGTAGCCGTGCGTACTAATCTGTTTTTTTATATTTCTATGGTACTAATTCGACGATATGGTTAGAAAAGTTCTGAAAGAGAAACGACGTATACTTGAGAGAAACAAGATGCTGAGGTAAGTTTCTCAGTTACTATAATGTAATGCGCTACTGCTGAGCATGAGATCCTGGGTTCAATTCCAGGGTCGGGCAAAGTATTATTGGGTTTTTTCATCTGGATTTGTGCCCGGTTGATGGCAACAGGCTCGCCCCCTATTACATGAGACTTGAACATAACTGGATAGGTAACTTTTTGATTTGATTCCTTACTTTATATTATTTGCTTTGAAGAAAAGAAAAAAAAATACACAAATTACAGAGAGAGAGAGAGAGAGAGAGAGAGAGAGAGTCGCTTGGAGGGCATAATGCTTTTTCTTTACGTGATCAAATCAAATCTAAATCTCCATAACGATCCAATTACATTTTGGAGTTGAAGAAAAAGCGTAAGGAACTTCATTCCTGACGGCGATTCCCTGACCGCACACGTTTTTTTTTTATGAATAACGCTTACAATGGGTAATATTATCAGCATTGAGTCAACAATCGTACCTATATTCTTGGTTGGTTATTAAATTACCTATAAGCACAAAAGAAGACTGCTTATTGGAAGACGCGCAAGATGCTCGCAAGTCGGATTTCCCCACTTTCACAAGGAGAAAGGCCGTGGTTTATTCTAAGACAGCCTTATCAAACAAAAAATCAATCTGCCTAGCCTTTTCCCAACTATGTTGGAGTCGGCTTCCAGTCTAACCGGATGCAGCTGAATTTTACATGGAGCGACTGCCTATCTGACCTCCATAACCCAGTAACTGAGTAATACGATACCCCTTGGTAAGACTGGTTGTCAGACTTTCGGGCTTCTGACGACCCGTAACGACTGTCAAAGATCCACGAATGACAGCCGGGACCAACGGTTTAACGAGCTTTCCGAGGCACGGAGGAGTCTCGGTATGTAAAGGTGATTACCCATCCACGGACAACCCCGGCAAGCGTAGCTTAACCTGATGTCTCGACCCGTGCGGCTGTTATTACTTAGCCACAAGCTCCACAAGCTCCCATCAAACAAAAAATAAAGTTCTAAAAATGTTACCATTTAGATCTCCGATCCCGTCGCCATTGCTATCCATGAAGGAACGCGGGTATATCTGGTACACGACTGCTGAATTCCACCACTTGTCCACACACGAGACGCTCGCCACCGTCGCAGCCACCAGGAACAGCGTAAACACCCACATATTGGCTTAATACACGAAAAGAAATGTGATTACTTCTGTTAATATTCAAGGAATATTCTTACTAATTTAGTACTTATAGCGGCACGGAACTGGCATTTTAACAGCAAATTGATGTCCTTTTCGCCTTGGAGCGAGACTAATAAATTATGTCACATAATAAGCATGACATGGTCCCAAAATGACCATGCTGTGCGCGTTGTGTTTTGTAACGATAGTGCTGTTTTGCTTCGTCCAAGCTCGAAGTACACCGCTCATCGGTCTTCTGAGTAACCGATCAAAAGCAGATCGTGGCACTGCCGCCCTCATCAGCTAGAACACCGTTTACACAACACGACCACCCACAATGCAATTTTATTTTATGTGCCCGATTTGTTATTCCATTGGAAAAAATTATGAACTTTCATATAATACGGGGTGTAAGTGTAAACAGTGGAAATATATTAAAGGGTCATTGTACTCATCATTATGAACAACTTTTACTATGGGACCAAACCTGAAATCGCGAAAAAAAATCAGCTGTTCTCTACATTTTCACGAATTATGCGAACATAAATGTACTGAACAGCTGATTTTTTTTCGGTATTTAAGTAGTTTCTAAATTATCTGTAAGTTAACCACTATATTTTTGTATGCCAACATGCAGAATGTACTGAGAATATACGAGTATCTGAAACTAACACCAGTATTGTACACACAAATAAAGAAATTATTATTTCCTTTATTTTATAAACATACAAATTACATTTTTAAATATTAGAATATAAAAAATAGTATGCCACCGGTATCGGGAACAGGGTCCAAGCTACCGGTGGTCAGAGCTGCTGAGAGAGGAACCTCCTAACGATACGCGCCGTGTCCAGAAGTACCGCTTTCTGAATCAAGCCCTTGATCCAGTTGCCTAACGAGAGCCTCCTCAGGTGTTGATCGAGGCTCTTGGCTATTATGCCATCGGCCGTCACGACTATCGGCACTATGATTGCTGTATCCACATCCCACATGTCGACAACCTCGCGAGCTAGATAAAGATACTTGATCTGCTTATCTTTTTCAGCTTTCACGAGGTTCTCGTCATGCGGGACCGCTATATCAATAATCATTGTGCGACGCTCTAATCGATATATCCCCACTATGTCTGGCTTATTGGCAACAATAGTCCTGTCAGTGATGATAGATCGATCCCAATATAACGTGATATTGCCATTTTCGAGAACTGGGTCGAGCACATACCTACGTATAGTACGGTACTTCCGATTCCACAAGACTGTATTTTAGAGCAATTTGCTGGTGGATGATCCTGGCTACAAGGTTGTGCCTGTGCAAGTAGTCTCCATTAGCCAGACGAGAACAGCCAGAAATAATGTGACGGATTGATTCCCCCGGACGGTGGCATGCCCGACAGATGTGACCCGAGCCGTCCTTCACAATATATTTCCGGTAGTTGTTCGTCATCATAACTTCGTCTATTATAGCTAAGACAAAACCTTCGATTTTCCTAAAGAGATCACCGAATCGTAACCAGGATACGGACGCTAAGAGGTCTACATCGGGCCTTTGTAGGACTCGGTAAAAGCGCCTGTGAAGCTCTTTGCTCTGCCATATCTCCCTGCGGTCATTAGTATCTAATACCATAGGTTTGCGCCAGTTCTCGTTAGCTAAGGAGAGCGGAGTGAGGCCCTTGTCTACTGAGACCACATCTCGGTGCATCCCCACGTCGGCTTCTAGGAAGTACTGCCTGAGACTGCATACCTCACGGTTGTGCAGGGTCTTAGCATTTAAGAAGCCTCGACCTCCGCACTTCCGCGGGATATACAGTCTCATCACCGATGACCGTGGGTGATGCATCCGATTTGCGGTTAGCAGTGTGCGGACCTTCCTTTTATATTTCTTAAAATTTTGCACTTATCTACTCCGAATGACATGCAAATATCGTCAGAGAATTTTTGTGTTGTGTCAGCTAATTGGAAAAGCGCTTTATTGTCAGCTGCGTATAACTTTATATCATCCATGTACATAAGGTGTGTAAGAGTGTATTGTGTGTCATTGTTTGCCAGGGTAAATCCTGCGTCTGTTTTATCAAGCAAGTGTGAGAGTGGATTGAGTGCCATGCAAAACCAAAGAGGTCTTAGAGCGTCTCCTTGAAAAAATCCACGTTTTATACAGATTGGTTCAGTAGCTACAATCGAGGAGGATGAATTAATTTTAAGAACAGTTTGCCAGTTCTGCATGGAAGTTTCAATGTTGGGTGAATTTTATACAAATTTAGGACGTGTAATAACCAGCTATGCGGGACTGATTCGAAAGCCTTTTAGTAGTCAATAAACATTGTGTGAATATCCTTCCTGCTTTTAACAGCGCTGTTCATAGCAATCGCATCAATGGTAAGTTGCTCTTTACATCCTTGGCTATTCTTACGACATCCCTTTTGTTGTTCTGCTAGAATGTTATTTTTAGTTGAATGTTCGTAAACTACTTCACTTACGCAAGCTGTTAAGATTTTGTACAAGGTTTGTAAACAAGTAATTGGTTGGTATTTCGCTGGGTTTTTAGTGTCATTCATGTCTTTAGGTATTATATAAGTTACTCCGTGTGTTATGTATATTGAGAGTAAATTTGGTGATTGGATGAAAGTATTTAAATGGTTATGTAAGAATGGATGTATGTTAGAGAACTTCTTATACCAGTAGTTGTGGATGTGGTCAGTGCCAGGCGATTTCCAGTTGTGTGTGCGTTTGATGACGTCTGTAAATGTATCTATAGGTATAAATTCAAATTCTATTTCTGGGATTTCTCGTGTTGTTTCGTTGACGCAGTCTGCGCGATTATTGTGGTATACTGGATTTTCCCAAATGTTGGCCCAGAATTCTCTTAGTGTTTCGGATGAAGGTGTCTCTAGGGTTTGGTTAGTGGTGACTCTGTTATTAGATGCAAGGTTCCTATAAAATATTTTTTCATTGTTAGTAAATTTTCTGTTCTCTACTTTGCGGTTCGTGCATGTTATGTATCTTTTAAGTCTACTGGATCCTGCGCTTATTTTTTGTTTTAAGGTATCCAAAAAATGTTCTTATTGTGTATTTGAGTTTTCGTGTTGTGCGTGTAGTTGGTATTTTTCTTTATTTCTTCTACTGATGCTATTAACTTTTGACTTCTACTACCATTAATGAAATGTGTCAGCCTGCCTATGTTTGTTCCTAGATTTTTAATTTTCTTTTCTAATCTGATTTGCCATTTTGGCTTATGCTTTATAAACGTGTGAGGTACATATTGTGTAGAGTTTGATAAAATTTTAGCTCCGTTGCATGTAGCTACCGTCCATGCTGCACAGTAAATTATGGTCTGCAATTTAAGGAATTCAGTGTCAACATCTACGTGCTTCGGGTGAATGACAGTATTTATGTCTGTAACTATGGCGGAAAACTTTCTAGAAGTCTTCTGCTTGGGGATGTATGGCCTGTCAGTAGGCAATGTGTCAATAAAATTTTGTTGAGCTTGTTGAAATGTGTCTTCTATTTCTGTGTTGATTTCTGGGCCAGCATCATAGTTCGTTTGCGTAGCTCCAACTTGACCAATATCTATGTTGTTCAAGAAATTGTCTTCATCTGTATTTACGAATGTCTGATATAATATGTCAGTATCTGTGCTATTGTTTAGTAATATATGAGTTGTGAGGGTATTTGTAGGTGTGTCAGTGAAGTAAGTATTTATATCAGGTTGTTTTAAGTCTTTCTGCGTTTGTGTATTCAAGTGATCGTTATTTATATAGTCAATATTTTGTGTATCGGTGTTACTTTCCCTTAATTTTGTTGCTACCTGGTTTTTAATTTCTTCTAATCTGTTAGGGTTTATATAATTGTTATTTAAAATTGCTCTCATTTGATAGGACAATCTTTGTTCTGTTAAATGTGTTAATTGCGGATATATATTTATGAATTCCTCATGTAAATATTTTCTATAATGCTGTTTTATCTGTTTCTAATTTTGTGGCAGTATAATATATTTTATTTATTGTTTCATTATATTCGTTCGTCCATTTCATGCGCTGGCCGGTTTGTGTATGAGATTGTGTAGAGTGTTGCTGTATTTGAGTGTGTACCATTTGTAGCTCGGCTCTGATTTCCCCATAAATCTGATCTATCGTGGTCTGTGGTAGTAATTTCTTTTGGACTATGGCTCGGCGCTGGTCACCTATTCTTTGTCGGGTTACTTGCATAGCCGGGTATTTTTCTAAAAACTTTGTATGGAGCGATGGAAAGTATGCATTTTTGTCTGTTTCTATACTAGTAAGATGAAGATAAGTGCGTAGGATGAATTTATTCATTTCAATGCTCCATTTACTACGAGTTGTTGCAGTTCTAGCGGTGGGTACAGTATCGTCGACAAAATTGGTCTCCTGTACAACATCCGCTGACTATACTGATTGATGATGATGATGGCGTCGGAGTAACGCGGAAAGATTGTGATGATGATGGAATTGATGGAAAAAGAGATGAGGGAGATGACAAAGAGAGTTGTGAAGTTTCGTCATTTATCAGAGGCAGATTTGCCTGAAGTTGTTTTATTGTTTTAGATCTAGTATTCATGTGGTTCCCACGAGTAGCTAGGGACTTAAAAAGTCGACTACAGCAGAGCCCTCCATTCACTGTAGTAAGGGTGAATAAAACTGGAGGTCCCCCCTATTATCCAGAGTTGGCACACTAACGACTAGACCTCTCTCCTAGCCATGAAGCCCTCGGCATGTGCGACCTTGGCTTGGATTGTATCTCTTTTGGCAAGCTCCTTATCCTAGATCTGTCTAAGCAAAGTGAAATGTACTGGCACAGACCTAGGGCTTATTGGAGCACTCAAGCCTCACCACAACGTCAACGTAGAGATACGGCGGTGTTACTATTCGCTGGGTGAAGTCTGTGAGTTTGGGGTCACCCTAGGCCTGGGATTTGGCCTAGGGATTTGGGATCGACGGGATGTGTGGATAAGGAAGGATGGCTTGGTTAGGTGATACACACATAGGAATGGGTATATGGGTTACCCTAAGCCTGGGATTTGGCCTTCGGGAACTTCTCTTGTCCGGGATCTATCTTGAGATGCTCCGAATACGGGATCGACCTACACAGTCAGTCCCGCAGCCGGAGTTGGGCCATCCGCAACCTGCCCACCCGCTCGGTGGCAAGAAAAGAAGTGCCTGGCAGTCTGGGTCGCCCCACCACGGATGTACGAACGTATACATTTGCGTTGGAGCGATCAGCCTCCCCCGAGTTATTATTATTATTTGTTAGAATATACTTTTTGGTATCTTGGCAACGATGTGGCGGTTTAATAGTATAACACGGGCCGAAGCCAAGTGCTAACCTAAAAAGTACTAACCTAAGTGATGGATGGTAACTTATGATGTGATGATATGTTTAGGCTTTGTATTGTTGATGATGTTTGTGGATGTGATATTTGTGCATCATTGTCGTTCTGAAAGAATTTTCGGACAATTCTGCAAGTGTTCAGAATAGCAGCTTTCTGTAAAGTTCGGTAAGTGGAAGGAGACAAGTCGTGTTTAAAGATTGGTGTAGCTGTTTGGGAATGACACCAGTGGTTGAAAGTACTACTGGGATTATGGAAACGCTGCCTAATCGCCACATTCGGGTAATTTCTACTTTTAAGTCTGTATATTTTGACAGATTTTCTGCTAAGTATTGTGTTTTGTAGGTTGTGTGTATTTGGTACTGCTATGTCAATAATTTGCGCGGTTTCATTGATTTTATCTAGTAAATTTATGTCTGGTCTATTGTAATGTATTATTCTGTCTGTGAGGATGGCCCAATCAAAATACAGTTTGTGTAAGTGTTGCATTTTCAAGAACTATTTTAGGATTATATTTGTAGTAAGGTACTGCGGGTGTAGTTATTAATTTGTACTTTATAGCAAGTTTTTGATGTATTATGTTGGCTATTTGATCGTGCCTGTGTTTATAGTCAGTCTGAACTATTGCTCTACATGCTCCAGTAATGTGTTGAATAGTTTTAGAAGAACTAGAACATCGTCTGCAAATATCTGTTGAAAGGGGGACTCGCATAATATGCTTTTGGTAGTTACGGGTCTCGATAACTTGGTCTTAGATTGCAGTCATGAACTGAGCCATTCGTTCGACGCTAATTTATCGACGTTAGGTTGGCACAGGTCTTGGCGATGTCTTCCATGGAGTGACTTTTGGGTCCACTCCAATATTTTAGTCTGTCTGTTTCTCGTTAGTTTGTGAAGTTTTTTATTATTATGCAATATAATAATACAAAACACTAAATTATGTAATACAATATTCAGCAGCCAGCTCCAAGAATATTTTGAAATGTTAATCAAATATTGAGGACCAGCATAACATCAATGCGGACCCTGGACGATCAATTTTATTGCGAAATATTATGAATTGCGCAATGTTATTGATCGTTAACAATTTTGGGGTGGTACGGTAATGACATTTTCACTATAAGAAATGGTTAGTTAGTTTTTAGTTTTTTCCAGTTCCTATGTGGTTGAGGATTTTGGGTGAAGCTTGCTTGCACCTTCAGCCTGAACATCACTTACCATCAGGTGAGATGAAGGCCAAGAGCTTCCCAGTAGTGCCCTAAACCTACAATATTATTGTAGGACCCGCGTCGCGGCGTCCGCGTCGTGAGACCCGCCTGATAAAATACTTTAACATAGCCACAGAAATAATACAGAAGGTCATGGCTCTAATGAAGTTCTTTGCTTGTAGTAGGTCCTATTGCTCTTCACTATCTCTATCGAAGATGTGAAAAGTACAGTATTCTCCTCAGGACCTTAGGGAAAATAGAAAATGAAGTCACGTTTCGGGCAAGCTTGAATCCCTCGTTGCACTCAGGTGCCCGTAACTTAAAGCACTGTTTTATTCCCTGGGTGAATAATCTACTATTGTGCAATACACTTGCAATTTCATAATATAGAAAAACATTATCATCATCTCTTCCGATTTGGCGCGTAAACTCATGCGTCACCGTATGGTCGGGTGTAGGTATAACAGGGGAAGGGAGGAAGGCTCGCGTGCTAGTATGTATATATAGCCGCTAGCTTGTCTCTCATTCAGTCTCGTTTCGAAGTTCATTAAGTTCAGTGACCATGGATCGATGGAAAAAATACGACAATCGTCATGGCTCACTTGGATGGTCGAAGGAACAGCGCGATTTTTGTGTAGAACAATATTATTTAAACCACGGTGTATTCGCTACTGTTAGGCGCTTGTTTTGTGAAAAGTTCCGTAAGAAATATATTCACATGGAGGATAGGTGTCCAAGTTTAGGTAAAATTGAGCAATGGGTGAGGATTCATGAAAACACAAGAGGACTCGAAGAGGAGCAAAAGACAGAATCAAGTAAGTAGAACATACAACATGGAGCGGCAGTGGAGCGTATTTTACATTGCGCAATCTTGGGCCATAATTTTGAAATTGGTTTTTGTATAACTTTCATACAAGATTCAGTTAGTCCAAGAATTGAAGCCTTATCGGAGTCGCTTCAATAACCTTAGTAACAATTTCTCAAAAACTCCGTGGGTTAGTCGCTTCGCGGTTACTTTGCTTTGGTGGTGTGGTGGTTTTTGGTTAGTGTGCTTTCAATGGTCGGATAATTTGTACTTGTCGTAGCTCAGTTCAATGATAAGGTATTATGTACCTATTTGGTGTTCGAATACATATACTGAAGCTGGCTGTTGTGGGCAACCCCACCTTACTTACACTTAATTCAACTGACAACATTCCTACTCTTCTGCAGGCAGGCTAAGTGGCAGACAATGGGGCAGGAAGACGGGAGAAAACCGGATCATCAGGACAGAGTCTGTCTATATTGGACTGCAGCATCAGGCGATCAAATGTAGTGCATCATACATAATATTACTAGTGAATTAACAACATAACGACATGACAATAATAAACAATTACATTCTACAGGGAAGCAGCGGGACATTAAATGGAGTGGACCACGTCCAGTTAATAAAAAAGAGAAAATTGTGGAGCCTGTTGTAGAAGAACCTCATTATAATTATTGTTATTATCAAGAGCCGGTCGAAGAGGAAGTGAAACCTGATAAAAGTAAATATATAATTAATGCATATTTCTGAACATAGGAAGTCCGTAGATCAAAAAACCCTTGAACAGAAATATTATTGACATGAAACCATAATACACATACCTAATTATGTAGTCTTAATATTTTTAGTACTATCCAGCACTTTAATATTTTTGCAAACTCAATACTACCTATTTAGATATTAACATTAACTCATTGCTAAAAAAAGTAGTAGATAAGTACTTAATAAGTCTGAACGTCAGTAAACAGATTGTGATGATTAGTCATCGTACACATAATAAAAAATTTCGCGCGGCGTCTCGGATGTCAAGGAAAACAAAAACAAAACACGTCGTTGTCAAAAATGGTGCAATAACACGGTCAATAATATTACGCAATATCGCGACCCGCCTAACAGTAATTGTTTGTAAACAAAATAATATGGTTTCATTCTAAATACCTTCGATTGTAATTTTAATAACTCAAATTTTTTTTAACCGACTTCAAAAAGGAGGAGGTTCTCAATTCGTCGGAACCTTTTTTTTTTTTTTTATGTATGTTCCCCGATTACTCGAAGATGGCTGGACCGATTTGGATTTTTTTTTGTTTTATTCGAGAGGGTATACATCAATCACAGTTGGCCCCTTATAAAATTGATTAACTTTGCTTCGGTAGTTTTTGAGTTAGCTTCAATAATACGTATTTTTTCCCCACTTTTATATGGATGATGTTCTAGTTTGTTTTGCAGATAGTGGTATTAGAATTTGTGTGGGGTAGGTACACAACTAAAAAGTGAAAAATAAAAACTTTTTTACAAAAAAATACAACCGACTTCCAAAAACAACACTACAAAGTGAAAAATAACTTTAATTTCGGAAGTCGGTGGCAAAAAACGAAAATACATTTAACTAGACACCGACTTCCGAAATTAAAGTTTGTTTTCACTTTGTAGTGTTGTTTTTGGAAGTCGGTTGTATTTTTTTGTAAAAAAGTTTTTTAGAAATTCATAATGAGCTAGGTTTATTTTCCTAAAAGATCATCGTTTTATAATAATCACGGTTTTACCATTTCAATGAATCGCCAACAGGATAATAATGAAGTGATCGGATTTAAGTATTGACTGTATGCGCGCGGTTAATTTTGTTGATATAAGAATATCTTTGGAGTCATCGTATCCAGCACCCTAATTGCGTAACACATTATCAATCGGAGTTGGTTTCATTTTGACAGTTCAACAACATTCATTGCAATATTTACGTTGTCGAGCAGACAAATTTTTCGAACATAATGAAGCAATGGATTCCAATTGATAGTATGTTACACAATTAGGGTGCAGCACCCTAATTCCAATGGGACATTAGGTATCCCTTGTCAAAACAAATCTTATCTCTCCCAGGCGGGATGCTAACGATTTTTAAGGTCGCTCCACTCGCTCCTGCATCCTAATTTCTCTTGTTTCTTCAGCTTTTCTGCATATTCAAGTCGACAAAGCAACTCTTATTTCTGGATGAAATTGTCAAAGAAATCTAAATTAAACGAGGCGAAGTGTAAAACAATTTGGAGCACGTTTCGCTCGCTATCACATTTTAGTTACCGTCAAAGTAACTCCATTTACTGTATGAACAGTTAAAAGAAACTAACCCATTCGGGGTGCTAAAATTTACGAGCTCGATTCGCTCGCTCTTGTATCCAAAGTTCTTTCAGAAAAATCACCGTTCAATCAGTGCTGACACAAGCTATGCGCAAAATCAATCATGTTGATTTTCAGAAAAGCACCTACTTATATAATTACTATTGTTTGAAGACAACAATTAGGTTCAAGTAACTTGAGTGTAAGAAACACGAGGAAAAGTATCGAGAAAAACTTTTTTGTAAAAGTGCTGTTTAATTTTGTTTCCTGAACTTGTGAACCTGAAACCAAACCAAATTCTATCAAGGGCCCCCCTTGTAGAATTTGTTGCAGGCCCCGCGCTGGCTTAATCCGGCACTAATCGTATGCCTAAGTATTTATGAAATATGTAATGCTTATAATATTTCTCCTTAGAACAAGTGATTCAAGAAAAATTAGAAGAGAAGGTCCTAGAATCAATCGAGGCGCTGAACGCTCGCGGGCACGTAGCACGCGCGGGCGCATTTGTTGCACTCCGCGCGGCTCTACAGCGACGAGCGCTGGATGGCGTGCTGACCGCGCACCGCGCCACGCTGGCCGACCATGTGTCGCGCGCACTGCGACGAGGCAAGGATGGAGAGAGGAAGGCAGCTGCTGCTGTCGCGCCGCTGTTGGCTCTACAGGTTATTATCACAATATCTTTCGCTTTTACTGTCATTCTGTGACATTAGTCTACTGCTAGGTGATGAAGACCGAAAGCTCTCATAGAAGTATGAGATCTTTCGGTCTATAGGATGAATTCTTGTGCTGGAAAATATTAGAGAGAGAGAGTATGTGACGCTCACTCTAATGTCTCGCTGATGGTGGCGCGTGTTGGATCATTTAGCTAATCCATGCGTCAGGTTCGTGAACAAGCGCTGTCAGTGAAGGCTGGTCATACCTTAGCGGCCACGGCTTATTTTAATTTAATTTAAATATTTGAATTGTTTTTTTTTTTAAGGACGCTTTTAACGTTCTGCATCGTTCTCACATGTAAAATTTCAACATGAATGATGTAACCATTATTTTGTAACCATATCTTGATTTAAAAGAGTGTCCGTGGAGTTTCTTGCCCGTTCTTCTCCATAGGTACCTACTATGCTTTGGAATGGGCGCCTAGCTTCATCTTTTTGACTGACCGACCCCTTGACAATTCAAAAGTGCCTGTAATTGGTTTAATTGAAATAAATGCTTTGAGTTTGAGTTTGAATTATTTCAGATCTGCCTTTGCAGCTGATCAAAAACTTTCCAATGCTTCTAGAAAATGTAACGAGCTGAACACTTTTCTTCTTAGTCTACCGCAATATTCACAATATTCAGACTATGTCTGACTAATTAATTTGATGTCCACTACAACTTCTCTAATTTGTAAACACCTTATATACCCACAGATCGGCGAGGAGGGCGAGGAGGACTTCGTGCGCGAGGTGCGGCCCGCGCTCGCCGCCACCGCCACTGACAAGTCTGCCTCACTCGACACACGCACTGAAGTAAACATCGCAATACAGACACAAAATACACTTGTTTAAGGACAGTTTTCATCAAAGAAAATGTACCATGTCTTTCTTCAGGAACCGATGAAATAACGTGTTTCTATATAATAATGTGTTCTGTATGTTCCAGTGCTGCTCATCGCTGGCCGTGTTGTGCTACTTGATGGAGGATGACCTCACTGAGACCTTAGAGGTCATGCGCATGTACGAGACCATCTTCAGCGGCAGCTATCTCAAGGTAAACTATGAGTACCTATACACACGCAATTTTCTCTACACGAAGTATACATGAGAAGCTCGAGTTGCGTTAAAAATATTAGGCAGTGACGGTCGTCTAATTAGGATAATCTCAGGAGGATGACGATGCTGAATTTTCCCAATGTAATAGAGTTTCTTGTTCCTTCCCCCAGGATGACGGCAGCGTGAAAGTGTCGGGCGCAGCCGTGGAGGAGGGCGCGTGGCACGCCGCCGCACTGGACGGCTGGGCGCTGCTGTTGCCGCTGCTGTCGCCCAACCATGCGCTGTCGCTGCTCAACAACCAGGCGCCCAGCTTTGCCAGGCTTGGGGAGTTGTTGGAGGCTGTGTCACTTGAGGTAACTTACCTAAGTTTTTATTGTACACCAGACAACGAGAATCTAAGTGAATAGTTTCAATAAACATATGTGTCTGTACTCCAGGTCCGCATGGCAGCAGGAGGCGCGCTCGCCATCGCGTACGAGACTGTGACAGACGACGACAACTCTGACAACCCGCTCTCAGCGCACGTGGACGTACTGCTGCCGCGACTCACCGAGTTAGCGCGAGACTCGAACAAGTTCTGCGCCAAGAGAGACCGCAAGATACAGCGAGCCACCTTCAGAGACCTCCTCAAGTACTTTGAGGTACCTACGTTGCATATAACATAATTATTATATAAATTAGCCATCTTCTTCTTCTTCTTTTCGTGTCACACTTTGACACAGATCTGTACCTGTAACAATCTGATTTAACGCCAACATGATTCATCTTCCAGGAGGGAGAAGAGCCCTGCATATCAGCCCACATTGGCTCGGAGAGCGCGTCGTGGTCTCACTGGTCGGGCGGCGCGGCGTACGCTGCGCTGGCTGGGGCACTCGGCGGAGCGCTGCAAGGGTTAGCGCCGCGCTGTCCGCGCCTGCGAGCTGCGCTGGCGCTGACCGACGTGCCGCCCACTGAGATGGCGCCACAGGAGAAGCCTAAGAAACTGCAGCGGGTATGTACACAAATATCAATTGCAACTTAACATTATTCTGTCTTCATGTGACTGGAACGCAATCGTTAGGATTCAGAATACCACAGAAATTAGATGTCCCTTAATATTATGACTGACCATTCCAGCATCTACAAAACAACGCCGCATGTAAAGCCCGCACCGTCGCCCGCAACAAGAACAGAGACAAGCGCTCCGTGGCCCTCGCCATGTGAACCCGCCGCACTCCCGCACCGCATCACATCGCACGGTTCCACTCCAATGACTCTCGGATTAGTTCTAGAGCTTCGTTTAACGCTAGCAACGTAAATTGGACGCCTTCCTTCTTAGTGTGCCACCTCCCGAGCAGACCACAGTAACACTAGGTACAGCATGCCGCCGGACAGCTCGTGTGAGGTTAGTGTTAGGTTACAATAGGCTAGTTGTTCAAACCAAAGAAATTCGTCATATTTTGGATAAAATAAAAATTTTGGAACCGTCTATTGTATACTATCAGGCATCTCACTGATTGTTGACGCTCTGATTAAATTTATTTCTCGCAGCAGCTAAAACCCGTTCGGTCATTCTGGTCCTTTTCCGATGTTGATGTAAGTACTCGTATTGTACGTTGTCATAATTATCAGAATATTTTTTTTTTCCATTTCTAGGTGATTTGGGCTCACCATAGATATATGAAAGGCTATGGGGCTCACGCTTGTTCATTCCGAATACGAATACTTACTCTGCTACTGCCGCCCTGCCGGCATTTAGAACTTGAATACTGTTATTGTGTTATTTAATGTTATTAGTAAAATATGTTACCTTAATGTTCCTTAAATGTTATCAATCAATCTGCCTAGCCTTTTTCAATTAAGTTTTGGTCGGCTCGCTACTTAAATGATATGTTATTGATACTTTTTAGGCTTCCGTGCCCGAACGGTACCAATCGCAACGCCTATTACTAATTGGCCGCTGTCCGCCCGTACGTTCGTCCATCCGTCCGTCCGTCCATCCGTCCGTCCGTCCGTCCGTTCGTCCGTCCGTCTGTCTGTCATAAGAACATGAATAATACAGACAGTGGACATTTTGATAGATTGTGTATTTTTATTGCCGCTATAACAACAAATAATAAAAAAAATAGAGGCTTGTGGGTTGTGGCGAAGTAATAACAGTAGCACGGGTCGATCGATTAGGTTAAGCTACGCTTACCTACCGCGGTTGGTCTGTGGATGGGTGACCATCTTTACATATCAGGTCTTGATATCCGGCCTTGGAAAGCACGTTAAGCCGTTGGTCCCGGCTGTCATTCGTGAATCTTTGACAGTCATTACGGGCTATCAGAAGCCCGAAAATCTGACAACCAGTCTTACCAAGGGGTATCGTATTGCCCAGTAACTGTGGGTTGTGGAGGTTAGATAGGCAGTCGCTCCATGTAAATCAGCATCCGCAGCAGCTGCATCCGGTTAGACTGGAAGCCAACCCCAACATAGTTGGCAAAAGGCTAGGCAGATGATATAAGTAACAACAAATAATAAAAATTAAAAGGGTCCCCATACAAATAAACTTTTGATTTTGTAAACTTTTTTTTTTATTTATTGTCTAGAACCATAGATATAATATAAAAAACAGGAGAAGTGGCATGGGGGCGTGTCTGTGTCCACGCGTTATGCGCACGCTGCGCCTTTACTCGCCAAATGGCCGTCTCCGCGAATTAGTACGCTTTCGACCGTGGTCACGATAAATTATAAAAATGCCGTGTTGTTCAGTGGTTTCCTGCAAAAACCGAAGTGATATTAAAAACTTCATATCTCACGGAATCACTTACCATATGTAAGTAAAAGTATTTTACTGTATTTATCTTTAAAATCATAAAAAACAACAAATCGTAAAATATTTCTTGCTTTTACTACGTTATCTTTGTTTTCAAATATCGCAGCGGCTGTACTATTTTTGCAGCAAATACATTGCTCCTTAACCACTACCTTAAGTATGTCGCTAAGCGACTGGACAAGCAATGTAAAAATAACAAAACGATACTTTATTTACGCGGAGCGTCGCATAGTACAGCCGCTGTGTCTTGCGGCGAGATAGTGATGAGGTTAAGATCCACTAAAGTAGGCTATCGATAATAATGTCGATTGCCCAACGAATATTATATTGCTATTATAGTTTATTTTTCAATTTGTCAACCGTTTTAGCCCGGTTGGAACACTTGAAAAGATGACGTTTAAGTACGGTTGGAAAACCTTTGAGAATGTAAAATAATCTTTTTTACTGTTTTTGATTATTTTACAGCGTACCTAGTTGAGAAATGCATAACCAACGGTCGTAAAGTAAGTTTATTAATGTTTAGGTGGAGTGTTTTTGGGTTTAAATTATCGCATCTTCGTGCTATTTAATTACTTTTTTTTGGTTTTGGTATTTTACTTCCGCTAAAGTCTTTAACTATGCACCACAAGATTCGAATGCGTTGTAGTAATCGGTATGGTTCAGATAAAATATTAGTGATTTTTGCTTAAAATAAGTCAACATATTCATGCTATTTATTTGTTATGCATGAGTATGGTATGTGTTTGTTTTCATATATTTAACTATTTCTTAACTAAGGGTTTTTTTTTAATAACAAAATCCTATTCGCCTGTTGCCTGCTACCTGCTTACTCATCGTGAGGTTAAGAAGTATTATATAGACCGCGCGGAACTAGTTGAGCGGTGGGATGGAGGAGCGGGGGCGCATTACTCAGTACGTGCGTTGCCAACCGCCGCCTCACCCCTGTCTCAGCGGCCAACTAGTTCCTAGACTATAGACTATAGCTTAAGATACTTATTATGTAAATGATAAATAAGTTCTTATAGTACCTGTTTAGCTTCCCAAAAGATACAAATACAAAAAAATAATGGATTGATGCCACAGGAAGGCCACCTAACTGGTTCCCAACAAAATATAGCACCATATGCTCAATTCACTTTAAGGCAGAAATGTTCCAGCCTCTAAAGAAAACTCGCAGGCTTTTTGAATGGGCAATCCCAAAATTTAGAGTAGGTACGTCAAGTACTGAACAAATACCTCCACTTTACAGGTCAGTGAGTAAACACATCATAACAGGGTTCAACAATTCCTATGGTTTCACAGCCTAAACCAACTTAACCAGAATGTTTTAATTCATTGATTCGTGTTTTTTTTAATATACATTTTTTTTTTTATTTAAAATATATAATACTTTCTGGACCCCAAATTTTTCTTGTACAGTAATAAATGGAAGTATCGATAACTTTCCGATTTAGTCAATCACTAGCGTATATGTAAAATAAATTGCTTTTTGCACAACACAATAATAGCGCCAGATGTTTTTGTGTGAGTAAGTTGTACGGTGCATGGTAAATGCACGCTGTGTGTGACGAGTTATGGTTTATAATTGATTGTGTAGTATGTTCTGATTTATGAATTGCAAGTGTGTGCGCGACTTTGTATCTATTGCTTTTATTGAACTACATGTGTAGTAGTGGCGCGGTGGTGGGGCCAACCTAGCGACATCGGGTTCTGATACATTTTCAACTACCGGGCATATCTCCTTCTTTCATATACTGTTTTTTATATTTCTATGTCTAGAACTCATCAACTATAGTACAAATATACTCTACAAACGATAAGCTTAATACTATAAACCATCGAACAACTTTTATTATGGGCCCAAATTTGAAATCACGAAAAAAAATCAGCTGTAGTGCTATTCTGTAAACATCTCACCGTGATAACTCAGGTGAAGTGAGCGTGAAGTGAGCCGTCATGCCACCTGATGCTAGGGGTTGACCACTATTGACAGCTCACTTTAAGATCACTTCACTCATGTTTTCACGGTGAGATATTTACAGAATAGCACTACTGTTCCGTACATTATAAAGACTTAAGCGAACATAAACGTAGACAGCAAGCTAGAGTAATACTTGTGTATTTTATTTATATTATAATTAAACGAAGTTAAAGTTATTTTAAAGTTTAATTTTTGTCTGCCACCCCTACATTTATAATAACACAATCTCTTGCATCCTCACCATTAATTTTCAACACTTTTGGGGCATTAAATCCATAATATCAAGGAATTGAAACAATGTGGAATAAATATCAACACACACACACACACACACACATAAATGTAGGTAAGTAATTAATGAATTATCCATGTCTTACTATTTCATGAGAAACAGTTCTAAAATACTTATTATGAATTTATGTTTTCAATATCTATTGATTCGACAAAATTACCTATTTCTTCAAAATTCTTCCGTATGCTCGGTTTTTGAGGTCGTCAGATAAGTAAAATTCACTCAACATTTACGCAAAAATGTGTTCAGAAACACGATATCGAACCAATGATCACTATCGAATGGATAAACTCCGTTGTAAAACCTCAGAAAAATCGTTATTTTTAATTTTAATTTGTCTCGTTTCACAGAACACTCACATATGGTTAACCCGTTCAATATAACAATATCATAATCTTTTACTTTCAAAGGTAAGACTAATTTCTTGCTAGGTATCTATGATGTTCCGCTGTAAGAAAGCCTTGGTAAGCGCGTGTTTTTTGGAAAAATTACACAAAAAAAAAGTTACACTAGGTAAACGTTTGTTTTCATACACAAGCTGTGTCCTGCTTATTAAAATATTTTTAGATTATTAGCTCATTTTGTGTAGATGTAATGAGTTCCGAGGAGGAAGACGTGCTATCAGTTTTAGAAATCATGGACTCAACATCGAGGAGAAGACAGATTTCGAGTCAGACTGTATTACGACTTCGAAAATTAGATATTTACCGAGAGCTACGCATTGATGTTCACCTATTCAACTATCTATACTAATAATAAAGCTGAAGAGTTTGTATTTTTGTTTGTTTGGACGCGCTAATCTCTGGAACAACCAGTCGGGTTTGAAAAATTATTTTTGCATTTGAGAGCCCAATTCTTGAGGAAGGCTATAGGCTATTTATCATCATGCTACGACCAAACTGAGCCGAGCAAAAAGAATAAAGTCAGACAATGCGCTAAGGTAGGTAGGTGGCGCGCGCGGGCGATGTGATGCGACGGGGTGAGATAGGTGGAACAAGAAATTTCACGCGGACGAAGTCACGGGCAGAAGCTAGTAAGAAAATAAATTCACAAGACAATATAATCTCCATACCTGTATTGACTGACAGTGACAGCTAGGCTGTGAGCGGTACGCGCGGGCGGTTGAAAATTAAACAAACCCTTCGCCTCTTCACCCGCTCGGGGAATGTTTTCCATGCAGCTCGGAAAACAAAAATATCATGTTTGCGTACACAAATGTGTATGGCCACGCCTCTTTGTTTCGATGTTTTTGTGTAATGTTTCGTATAAACACGCGTTGGAGATACGAATCACCCTACAATAGTACATTTTGATACAAGTGGAGATTTTTTGTTATTGCATTTGAGGCGGAATTAACACCCGAGCCGTAGGCGAGGTTGTTTTTGAGCCGAGAACTGAAATAACAAATGTCCACGTGTATCAAACGATGTTTTTCAATATACTTTTGAAGAAACAAAATAAAATAACGAAAAATATTTTTGTCATGAATTGAAACTATGATTAAAATTTTTTTTTCCGCGCTTTGCTTTTGCCAGGTTGAAGGAGAAGCAAAGGTATAAAGCCGATAGACAGCCTAATATGAAAAATAGAAAATTCAAATATTTTTGAGTTTAGAACACAAATAAATGTTAATTTGTTCATAAACTTTTTTTTGTTGTTCATCATGGTTGTTGATGATATTCTATTTATAATAAACATTATTTAAATATTCAAAACATAAACACCGTAAAGACGCATATCTCTTTGCCGAGATTAAAAAAAAAACATTCACTTCCGATTAAAGACGGTGTGAATAGAGGCATTGAACTAATTTGGACTAAGTATAAGTTATCTGTGGCAATTTTTATTCCCGCACATGGGTTGGAAAATGGAAAATCGCACGTGTGTTAAATATATTGCATTGTGAACCTAATCGTAATGCGATATGTACCAGTTTTCGAGGAAGTGTATTGAAAAATACCATTTCTCTACTACTGCTGCTATCACCGCCACCTAGTGGTAAACTTCTAAACTGAACTACATAAAATACAGTCTTGCGTTACTCACTCATGCAGTTTAGGGTTACTCACTCACAATCCTCGAGTGTATTCCACAGAAGTTCTACTGATACTAGCCAGATGGCGCTTTCGTAAAACACATTCTGAGGGGAACAATCTTTGGAAAATAATTAGTTTTCGTATTTTCCGATAGGATAAGTAGACTACTACTACTACTACGTACTATTAGGGTCCTTTGTCACTTTTGACAAAAACTCCCATTTTGTAAATTGAAACTTTGCTAAGGTTAAAACTACGTTGTACAACATTAGTTTTATAAAAAAAATAAACCGTGACGTTTTACGGCGGGATGTGGGGATCGTGGCTATATGCTAACAGGCGCACCGTAGATGGGTAACCATCTTTAAATACCGAGACCTCTCTTCGTGCTTCGGAATGCACGTTAATCCGTTTGTCCCGGCTGTCATTCGTGGATCTTTGACAGTAGTTACGGGTCGTCAGAAGCCCGAAAGTCTGACAAGCAGTCTTACCAAGAAGTATCGTAATAACCAGTAACTGGATTGTGGAGGTTAAATAGGCAGTCGCTTCGTGTATTCTGCTGGATCCGGTTAGACTGGAAGCCGACCCCAACATAGTTGAGATTGAGACAAGGCTAGGCAGATGGATGATGGTGTTACGACGTGCAAATGGCCTTAGGGCGCGCTAAACATTGAGTACTTGTAGTTTGGCTACAAGATAAAATGTAAGTAGGTAAATAATGTAGTGTAAGAAATAAAAACTTTTTTACAAAAAAATACAACCGACTTCCAAAAACAACACTACAAAGTGAAAAATAACTTTAATTTCGGAAGTCGGTGTCTAGTTAAATGTATTTTCGTTTATTGCCACCGACTTCCGAAATTAAAGTTATTTTTCACTTTGTAGTGTTGTTTGTAGTGGAAGTCGGTTGTATTTTTTTGTAAAAAAGTTTTTATTTTTCACTTTTTAGTTGTGTACCTACCCCACACAAAATCTAATACCACTATCTGCAAAACAAACTAGAACATCATCCATATAAAAGTGGGGAAAAAATACGTATTATTGAAGCTAACTCAAAAACTACCGAAGCAAAGTTAATCAATTTTATATGGGACCAACTGTGATGTATACCCTCTCGAATAAAACAAAAAAAAAAAAAAAAAATCCAAATCGGTCCAGCCATCTTCGAGCAATCGGGGAACATACGTAAAAAAAGGTCCCGACGAATTGAGAACCTCCTCCTTTTTGAAGTCGGTTAGAAATGGAGTAGAATTTTATCATAACTAAATCTAGAGAAACTCCCTTCTATAATAGGCATTCACTGTAGTGGCACATCAAGAAAGCTTCTTTGAAAATTGCAGAAGGTACTCATAGTTCAAAGAAGCCAGTTCAAAACTTGGCTGGTCGTTTGAACGTCAGACAGTAGACTTGTCAATAATTTGCGTCGAATTATGCAGTGAGCTGCGCCCAACCGCGCCCTCTGCAGTGAAATTGTTATTGCTGCACTGTGTTGGTTGATTTGATAGGATTAGTAGTGTTTTAGTTTAATTTTGTTGATGCTTATGGGGATACGACAATAATTTTTTGTTTTTAAAATTCCTATTAAACCAAATGTATAATTATGGCTAAATCATTTGGATTTTCCATATGTGTTTATGTGACTTTAATGTTTAGGTACTTGAAATTTTTTCGATAGATAAAAATTCCAAAGTAGCACCATCTATTTTCTGCTATAAACAATTATACGTAAACAGTTCCTTATTGTGCAGTAAAATTTGCTTTAATTCGAAAGTATTTAAATATGTTAAGAACTTACTAAGCTAAAAAATTATTTATTAGCTATAGCATTTTGTCATAAATCTAAATTTAAACGAAGCGCGTTTAATTCCGGTGCGCGTGAGTGTTCTCTCTTGCGTTAAACTAGACAACCATAACGCCATTTCACTTACACACCGAGCTAAACCACGCTTCAATTTATATCCTTGGTTTGGTTATGTGTAACCACAGATATAGATAGAGTATCTATATCTGTGTGTGTGACCCTCATCAACGATTGAAGTTAGTCCTTAGGTTTTCTTTGAAGTTTTTCATTCGCCCGTTTCGCACTACTAATGTAAGCAAGGCTTTTGGAAAGGGCTAAAACTTTATTGTTATTTTACCAAGTAAAACGGGATTCTTATATTGCAAATTAGCTAATTTACCTTTTACCTTGACCAGAGGCTTAGCATTGCCATACAACGTGGCAATGCCGCCAGTCTCTTGGGTACTTTACCAGTCGACAACGATGCGGAGGAATTTTTCGATGCCATATTTTAGTTTTTTAATAGTTTTAGTTATGTTAGGATATCATTTTGTTATTTTTAGGTTATGTTTAACTTTAGATTACCTTGTTTATATTACCGCCAATAAAACTATAACGCATAAATAAAAAAAAATTGCTAATTTCAACATTTATGTCTGTAATTTTTTATGGTGTGCATAGTAAAGAGTATTCTATCTATCTATTAGCTATTGCGGTTGTAGTAAAATCGTTGGACCGAAGCTCTGTGAGATGTAACCGGGAGCGATAAATCAGATGGGCTCAAAGCGTTATCTTTGAGGATTGCTTATCAAAACCGACAAGTCTGTATCTGTAAAAGCGTCATTTTGTGCACACGTACGAGGGCTTTGTTGTGGCAGATGGCTAAAGAAACAAGTAGGTAGTACGCTACTACTGTGGTTACGCAGACCCCAGTTACCTACGCATGAGAGTTGTGAGTGGCTCCGATTGTGGGGCTATGTGCACAATTGGGATATCTGGCGACTTTACTATGCAAGTGGTGAAACTGAAGGTGGGTATTTAGGTAGCTATCACTTGGTCTAACTAAACTGAACAGTATAAAGTATAAACTATAAATTTCAAGGAATTCTAAGAGGACAAGCGCGTACACAGTACGCAGTCCTCTTTACCAAAAATTCTATTTCTTATTATTATTATTGTCGTAAAATGCCGTAGTAACCGAATCGAGAGAGTGTCATTCAAAGGCGTCGAATCTTAACACCGCGATTCAGAAACGTGACGTAAATGTTCAACGCCATCTAGCGAGGAGATTGACAACTCGAAAGCGTGCTTCTAGTGAACTGTAATCGTAAAACGATCACTGACCAATGGTGACGCTGACAACCATACTGGCAGTATACATTATCACGGATAATATAGTACATAAGAATCAGAATGAGAAATCATTTATTTGCAAAGAATGTACTTAAGTAACAAATTAAGGTGTTCTTGGCGTAAAACATTTGGATCCAGTACATTCTACCGTATGGCATGCAACATACAAATAAATAAAAACTTTTTTAACCGACTTCAGAGAAAGGAGGAGGTTCTCAATTCGTCGCAACCTTTATGTATGTTCCCCGATTACTCGAAGATGGCTTGACCGATTTGGATTTTTTATGTTTTATTCGAGAGGGTATACATCACAGTTGGTCCCATATAAAATTGATTAACTTTGCTTCGGTAGTTTTTGAGTTAGCTTCAATAATACGTATTTTTTCCCCACTTTTATATGGATGATGTTCTAGTTTGTTTTTCAGGTAGTGGTATTAGAATTTGTGTGGGGTAGGTACACAACTAAAAAGTGAAAAATAAAAACTTTTTTACAAAAAAATACAACCGACTTCCAAAAACAAAACTACAAAGTGAAAAATAACTTTAATTTCGGAAGTCGGTGGCAAAAAACGAAAATACATTTAACTAGACACCGACTTCCGAAATTAAAGTTATTTAACCGACTTCAAAAAGGAGGAGGTTATCAATTCGTCGGAACCTTTTTTTTTTTTTTTTTATTTTTTTTTTTATTTTTTTTTTATGTATGTTCCCCGATTACTCGAAGATGGCTGGACCGATTTGGATTATTTTTTTTTTGTTTGAAAGGGTATACTTCCCAGGTGGTCCCATGATCATCAAGTCAGGATCTGATGATGGGATCCTGGAGAAATAGAGAGAACTCTTCCAATTTTATAGGCACACTTGAAGCGATTTGGATAGTTTTTGGAAGAGTACTTTCTCGGAGTGGTCCCATTTCAATTTGGTGAAGATCTGATGAAGAACTTCTGAGATAGGCAACGGAACTCCTCAATAAATGATAGCAAATGGACTGGGATTGCTGAAATCTCATGTCTGTTTGTTGTTCACACCAGTTCATAACATAACATCACGCCAGTACGCTGTGAAGGGGTAAGCACATGTGATCCACTAAAAAGTGAAAAATAAAAACTTTCTTACAAAAAAATACAACCGACTTCCAAAAACAACACTACAAAGTGAAAAATAACTTTAATTTCGGAAGTCGGTGGCAAAAACGAAAATACATTTAATCAGACACCGACTTCCGAAATTAAAGTTATTTTTCACTTTGTAGTGTTGTTTTTGGAAGTCGGTTGTATTTTTTTGTAAAAAAGTTTTTATTTTTTTTTTCACTTTGTAGTGTTGATTTTGGAAGTTGGTTGTATTTTTTTGTAAAAAAGTTTTTATTTTTCACTTTTTAGTGGTTCACATGTGCTTACCCCTTCACAGCGTGATGTTATGTTATGAACTGATGTAAACAACAAACAGGAGATGGAGGAGGCCTATACTCGTCGAGACGTCCTTATTTAAAATTACGTAAAAAAAAAAAACACTGTAATAATATTTATTACTAAGCAATTAAAGAGATTGCAGAAAGCGATAAGGCCGCCCATTGTATATTTTGTAGTGTTTGTGTCTTTTTTTTTGTTATGTATTTTTGTGGTGTACAATAAAGTATATATAAATAAATAAATAATAAATAAAGAGGCTTAAATAAAATAAAATAATACTGTGCAAGGTGGTGAAGTTGACTATGCATCGTGTGCGCAGCACTCGTAAACCAGACAGAAGTCAGCACTGTCTCAGGTTTACGAGTGCCGACACGATGCATGTCCGATGACGTACGTTAATTGATTCATTTAGGTACACATAGGTATATACCTAACTCAAGCCTTCTTCCCATAGAGCTAGGCGGAAACTGCAGAACGCTATCTGCTATGATAAATGTTAATTGTTAAAGAGCTGTGGATTTTGTAATAATAAATAAATAAATAAATGATCCTTATATTATGTACTCCTCATTTTGCCTCGTTTATGTTCATACATCTGTTCGTTCATTTCCTTCCATTTAGGTTTAATAACGCTTTTAGGATGCTGTGGGGCTGTCGTGGCGCTGCAGCGCGTCTGGTTTAAGTTGACTAAAGCGCGTACGGATGGTTTCCAAACCATCATGCGCAGGACAGCAAACTTCTTGCTGTACCGACTACGAAGCAACACAAACAGCATCCTAAATGCTGCTGGCATTGCTGTCCGTTTTGACTGTTCATTCCAAAATCAGTGGATAAGGACAACCATAGGCATCAGTTAGGTACAACAACAGTAACAACAACAACAACAGCATTAAAGTAATTTATGTAGGTACAATTGATTACTAACCCACTAACAATTTATGTAGGTACAATTGATTACTAACCCACTAACAATTTATGATTTTATGTTTCTGTGATATTTTCATTATGTAACCTGCCGGTCGATTCTGTAAAAATCTCACCGTGAAAACTTAGGTGAAGTGAGTTTGTTTTTGCTAGGAATTGACACTATTGACAGCTCACTCCACGCTCACTTCACCTAAGTATTCACGGTGAGATGGTTATACAGAATCGCACTGCAGTACCTACGGAGTTTCACTGAAATAAATTAATAATTTAATAGGCTAGTGTGTGAACACTAAAATACCACGACTGACATCCACTGCATGCGCAATTAGTTTGTTTTGTAACGCAAACCTGCTCGCCGTCGTGACATCACTAATATTCATTTCTCAAAACAAGCTGCAAGCATAATCGGCCTGTAATGTTCCCACTGCTGGGCAGCGACACAGACACAGGGGCTGTAATCCACCTCGCGTGCCCAGTGCGGGTTGGTAGATGTCACATGTATTCGAATTTTTGGTATTGGTTGGTTTTGGTGATTGGTTTTTTGGACATGCCGGTTTCCTCACGATGTTTTCCTTCACCGTTTTGAGAGCAGTGGTGATGAAATAATTAACACAAAGAAAGCGCCTGCCTGGGTTCGAACCTACGACCTCAAGTCGTGGCCGTTACCACTGGGCCATTACTGCTCTCAGTGCAAACAGTTGCGTAATAATTATGTATTAGGTACGTCCTAAACATAGGAATGCATCACTTCGTTTAAGTTATTCTAAGGGGCAGGCGGCGCGTACGCAGTCCCCTTTATCAAAAAAATATTCGAATTATCCATATAGGGATAATCGTAGGAAGGTGGCTGTCGACCGCTGCGACATGCTCGGTGTCGTCAGTAGTGGACGCTCTTGGGGAAGGGAGGGTGTTTGACAGCTGCCGGCACAGTGTGAGTATCAACAACTACTCAGTGTCTCCGAAGTAAGCTACTATATGCGTCTCCCATGTCTTGGAGGCGCGGTATGCCTGTAAGCTGGACCTTAATATTTTCGCCGAGACGATTGATTTCAGCCTTCATGGTCGGGCATCGAGTCTCTTGCCACTTTTTACGTAAGCGTTTCTTCTAGACTATCATTTCTTTTAGGTGGGCCGGAATGGGATAAAGCACTGCTTTCTCATGCGGCAGCCTCACAGGTAATTTGTCCATGATTGTCCAAGGCGAATAGCTTACTGCAGTTACAGTATCACGGGAGGGTCAATCAATGGCGGAGTATCTCAACACCACGATTCAGAAACGAGATGTAGACGTTCAACGCCATCTAGCGAGAAGATTGACAAACTGTAAGTGTATAGCGATCATCGATCGACGGTGACGCTGCACGCTGACACCTACCTATACTGACATAGCTGTCCCAGCAATATTTTCGATAGCGGAGAGATTGAGCTAGAACCTGTCAGCTAGAAACTGTGTTACGAACACAGTTTCAATCACAATCCGATACTTTGTAAGGATATTTCTAATCCATTGCTTCATAGGTTTAATTAATTTGCTCAACAACGTAATTACAGCTATGAACGTGGCTGAACCAGGCTGAACTGTCAACATGAAAGAAAATGCGTTAAATTGACAATTTATTTAAATTACCCCGCAGAATATTGAAGAAATTCTATAATCTAAGATTGAAGCAATACTTCCAGAATCTTCGATTATTAAGCCGTCAACGTAAACATAACGTTATAATCAATCGCAAAATACTCATTCTACAATTTCCATAGATTATATCACATAATAGAATTATTAAGGCATTGTACATCACCGTATTACTTTCGATTCTTCCTCATTCCCAAACTCTCGCACACAGGACTTAGTGTGACGTCTGTGCAAGTTCCTACTGGACAAAACTGTGCTGTGTGTGAAGTCTATTCGCTAGCTGGAAAACGCAGGTCGTAAGATACGACACGCTATGTATCGTGCGACACGCGAAGAAGGTCGGAATAAAGACAGTGTTCGCATTTCCATTGGCCGTGATAAACGGAGTGCTTGCGAGGAATGATCGCGTTTCGCACCACCCATTGATATGGCGTTAAAACTGTATAAATTAGCTGTTGAAAGCAATTTGTAACCCTTTAATGATTGTGAGTAATTCATCAAGTTTGTTACTCTGTTGGAGTATTTTTGGGTGGCGTTTACGAAGTTAATGTCGTGTAGAAGAATCGACAAAGCGATCAACCCTTCTTTATCCACTAGATGAAGTATATAGACTATGAGGTTATGTCAAGAGATGAAGAACAGCATTATTCTGTCTGCTAATGTTAACCGATTCGTGTGTCTCTCACGTGGTGACTATACACTGTTACTGCCACATACGTGGCTAGATACTTATTGATTATGTACCTTATTATCTGAGTGCAAAGACAGGGTCTGATACAGTTGGTGGCATCAAATCTGACGGCGCCTCTATAGAGGATGGAATGAGATGGATGGAGGGGATGAAAGTTTATGATCGCCGATTATATGTAATCAGTGATCATAAACTTTCATCCCCTTTATAATTATTTTTGAGATAAAGAGTATATATAGCCTATGTCCTTCACCAGGATGTCATCTATCCCCATGGCAAATTTTATCGAATGTGGTTTAGCTTAGTTTTTCAGGTAATCGTCTATAATCGCCGACTGTAGCTGTGCTGTAGTAGGCATTAGATTGAATTAAAATAACTGCCACCGATTGCAAAGTGAAAACTGCAAAGTGAAAAGTGATCTTGTTTTGAACTTTTCAGTTGCATTTGTTTCAGTTTTTAAAATTTTGTTTTACCTATTTATTTATTTATGGATGGTAAGTTTTAACAGCAATGCTTAGGGCCATCCCTCCATTGTTTCGGGAAGTACCTGCGTCGCATAGGTCGGGAGCGGACGCCCGCTTGTCATCACTGTGTGGACTGCCTCGAGGACACGGCGCAACATACGCTGGAGGAGTGCTCAGCTTGGGCCCAACAGCGATGTGCCCTCGTCGCGACACTTGGTGCGGGTGATCTCACACTTCCAGCCGTGGTTCAATCCATGGTTGGAAGCGAAAACGCGTGGGATGCAGTCGCCTCTTTTTGCGAGGAGGTGATGCATGCAAAGGAGACGGCGGAGAGGGAGAGAGAGCATACCTCTCATTCCACCCGCATCAGAAGAGCAGCGGGGCGTCGAAGGGCGCTTAACGATCTCCAGCCACCATAAGGAGGGGCCTGCGGGCGGCGAAATTGGGCCGGTGTCGCCACTCGAGCAGACAGGCTCAAAGAGGTGGCACGCATAACATGCGCGCCTTAATGGGAAGACGTGCGGTCGTGTGATCGGCCGCACTTGGTGATGGGGCCCGCTAGGCAGGGCGGGCTGATACCAGTCGGGGGTGCGGTGAATGTACAAGTATCTCCCGGGCCCCCGACTCATGGTGCTAGAAGGAACAGTGGGGTTTTAGTCGGTAAAAGTCCGACATAACCCTCCGTTGTTCCCAGACGGAGGGTATCCATGATGATTTCCCCACGAAAAAAAAAAAAAAAAAAAAAAAAAAAGGGCCATCCCTCCATATCCTAAATAATATGTATGTCGGAAACGTCATGATTTACTCAGTTAGATTTAGACAGACATGTGGGCAGAAGATGGGTTTCGTGCAATGAAAACACACTGGGTGCGATGCACGGTGTTTAAAATCACAATCTAACACAATCACTAAGCACAACGAATCGAATACAGTTCCGTGGCGTACCAACCCCGATGTTGCCCCGATGCGACCTAACTCTAGACTGTTCTGGTCACCATGAGGTTAGAACATCACGACTCTGTAGAAGCGCGCTGTAGGCGTGGGCACCTCACGCGATGTCGCCAGTGGCGCGCTTGCGACTCGTTACGCGTCCGTACTATTGACCGGATCCGACATGTATATGCTTCAGATTATACAATACCAAATATTTGTGCTATGAATCTGAACTGGCTCTTCGGATTATCAGCGTTTCAGTTCAAACAGTGAAAATGTGCAATGTGATGTAGACGGAGACTAAAAAATAATAAAATACTACTGACATTTGCCTTCTCCCTCAACTTAAGCCAAAACGCCACAAAGTCTCTAAACATCTTCAATCCACCGGTAAGCACACTCCAGCATTATGTAAATCTTACAGTTCTGTGCTTACAATCTATGTATTAGCAAGTTTATGTTAGCTAGGTGCACAAGTTCCCCTATATAAATGGTAATGATGTCGGCTCGGGAAGGATTCCAGTTTTTATGCGGTATTTTTCAATTTAGCCCATACTTTTATACTGCATTATAAAAGTTTTCCTGTTTAAATAACTGCGATCTAACGATTTTGTTTGTATACTGTGAGTTTGTGGTGGTTTTATTGTGGCTACTTCAGATTTTAATAAAAGCTTGTTATGTTTGATTAAGGATTTTTCTGTGTGGTTTGTGATTATGCAAATAGTTCGTGGATTTACATACGTTTACATAAACTCACGCCTTCTTCCCATGGGGGTAGGCAGAAACTACAGAACGCCACCTGCTACGATCCTTGCATATCCTTTTGCCTCGTGTACGTTCATACATCTGGTCATACACGCACGCCGTTTGCGAGTACTACGCACCTGTCCTTTCTGAAGAATATCACCAATAAGGAAAAAGAAAAATTAAGATGGTTGATGGTGGATTTAAGTAAATAATATGTTGAGTAGGTATATATACTTGTAGGTGATATTAATTTTCCTGAATTAGATAGTAAATGTACCATCAGCAGGCCACAGCAGTCCACTGCTGGGCAGAGGCCTCTCCTACCGCACGCTATTCAACTCGATTTTTGGGCGACTCTCATCCAGCTTCTACCCAACCACCCTGCCGAGATCGTCCCCCCACCTAGCCTTGAAATATTTAAATATGCATAAATGAGTAACATATTTTTTTATAAGAAAGTATTATTAGAAATAAGCCATAACGCTACACCACATTGCAACAGGTGGGATACAAACAAACACACAACCTCTTAATCAACTTTCTGTACCCATGACAATTGGGCTGTTTAGGCTTGTCTGAGACTTAATTAATGCAGGCAAGCCTGTTATTTCATATGATAGGGATGTAAAGTATTACATCCCTATAATAATTGTTTTATACATTTCCAATTGAATCTAGTATTTAATTACCATGCAGTAAACGGTAGTGGTGTTATAATGTATGCAATTTTAATGAAACACGTTTAAAAGATCACGCGGAAGCTGTGAGGTCGTAACGTGGGAACCTAAAGCAAACATCGATAAAACAACTGCTTTTAGCCGGTGTAGTAATCATTAGAAGTTACTACCGTGCTGTGTTTATATTTTCATAGTAGATCGCTCTATATCAATACATAATTTACAGCGAACGGAACTTCGTTCTAACCGTGAATCCCACGCACAGAAATCTAAATAATAAGGCACTAGAAGTCGTATAGGCGCGTGACCTTGTCGCCGCACAGGTGACTCGTAAATCACCAGTGCGCGTGGAGCATTTTTTTCGGTCACCAGTGTTGTTTCGAACGCAGAGAGGTAAAAATGGTGTTTTGCAGCAGAACCAACTGCGGAAATTCTTCCACAACATGTAATTTTTCAAATAAAGGGATAACATTTCATAGGTAAGTACTTAATTTTTGAAATAATGTTGTTTTTTAATGTAATATACTCAAACAAAATTATTCACCACCAGTACTACGATTGTCGCAAAAAATCGAATTCTTATCTCATTTCAATAACCATTGATGCTTAAGCTTGTTCATGTTTACTATTACAACTACTAAAAGCAGCAATGGCATGCGCAATAAACAATTTCGCCACGTACGTAAATTTCCAGGAACACGGCCGCATGAGTTGAGCGCCAAGTAGTGACGTGCCAGTCGTGCCACTATTTTTTATCGATAATTTATTATGTTTGGTTTACCTAGTTTTACCGAAATGGGAATGAAATGTTAGTTTTCTTTAAATATTTCTTTTTCTTTCTTTCTAAATAGTTAAACTAAGAAAAAATATAAAAATATGTCACCCGCACCTACATAAATTTATTTGTTTGTATACATATTTGTATAATATTGTATTCATGTTATTTATGCATCTGTTTACTTTTACGAGTTCGAGCCACGGACGTGCCACCTTAAATATTTGTATTTGTATGAATCTGTTACTTAATTTTATTTTTATTAATTAAAAACTTTTAAACTTACCCTTTTTTTTTTTTTTTTTTTGTGGATGGGAAATCATCTAATGACTTCTCCCGCTCTGGGCAGAGCGGGAGGGCGTGTCAGACTTTTACTGACTAAAACCCACCCATGCTCCTTCAACTGCCCGTGCCAGGGCCACGGTATCTCTTTCGAACTACCCGCGACCCCAGCGGCATCGGCCCAATTGACCCCGTCACTGCTGACATCTCTTTGAGGCGCGCGTGGAACACAACGCGCCGTCGACCCGGGCCTGTTCCTTACCGGACGGCGAGCTGCCCATTACTCGTCGTCCGCAAGCCCGCGCCTACGGTGGCCGGGAATCGGCAATCGAATCCCGCCGCCCAGGGCGTCTCCTACGGCGGCTAGGGGCGCAAGGGCGCGGCTGTTGCCTGTTGCCTTACCCTTAACTTACCCTTAACGTTTTATTCTGTTCCCTTTTCTTATCAATAAAACGTCTAAAAGCGCGTCGACTAATGAGGCACTTTTAATTAATTAGTTATCTATTGTTGCGAGAGTCCTGGGCGATCAACGACGCTCAACGGAAAGTTATCAATACGAGCGTTGCACTGCACTATTCGTATGAGAGTGCGCATGATTGGTCCGAGTGGCCACGCCTCCTGAGATTTTGCGTTTTTATAAAATATAGTTTAACGCCATAGCATAAGGTTCAATTTTCGTTGCATCAAAGCTAGTGACATGTGTAGGCGTAATTGTGTATTTATTGTTTGTCTATGTGTTGGTAGCAGCGAACTGGCGACACACGTCCCGGTATTTATAGTATAGTATTGTTAAAATCTCGCTGCAGACTTGGTCATAAATCATAATCGGAGTAGGGATGTGCGCTAGTTGCGCGCGCGCAAGGCCATTATCGATAACAGAATCATTAAGGTTATCACGTAAACATACTGCATTCATTAAGTATGCAGGGTAACTAATGAGTACTAATGTGTTTTTACGAGACTTCCTTCTCGTAAGAACACATTAGTATCAATTAGTTAATTCTATAAACAGAAGGTAATTATATAAAAACTAATATGTTTTTACGTTCTTAATTACATAAAAAGAGGGTAATTAACTAATATGTTTTTGTCTCCTTTGCTACCCGCTAGTTGCGCCGTGCTATTAAGTAAATATAAATCGCTACAAAAATAAATTAGATCATTCCATTTAATATGCTTTGTAGTAAATTTGGTAATAAAATAAAAAAAAAATGTGTATTTATTTCTATCACCCATTTATAAATATATAAAACTATCGATATCACTCATCGACTGCAGTAATGCACAGGACTACGTGTGGGCGTGGCCTGCCCATAAGGCCCGTGAGTGGGAAAGAGAGCGAAACACTCGAATGATTTATGACCGAGTCTGCAGCGAGATTTTAACTATACTATAGATTTCTGTAATCCCACGACACATCCCGTCTTTTTTTTTTGTTGAAGTGAGCAATATTTTGGCAACAGAGTACTCATTGCCCGTTGTTTGTTGTTGCTCTTCTGAATGCCTACCTTTATGCAAATAAAGCAAGCTTGTACACCCACAACCGTTTACAAGCACGAACATTTCATTTGAGAATTCACACTATGCTTCTTCTTTCCCGTTAGTCTTAAGTATAGGACATAATTGGAATCGAAGTAGACGGAATGATTCCTATCAGTAGTAATTGCCACACCAAACTATCAACAATATAATCATACAATAATGACTAATGAGCCTAATAACAAATCAACGTAAGAAATATGAGAATTTAACTGTACTAAACTAAAGTGTTAATGTCGTATAAACTCTTGCACCAAAACTCATGCATGCAGTGTTTGGCGCGTGAACCCAGCAAGGATGTGCTCAATTATTATGAAAACCACTATTATGAACAGTTTATGAATAAAATTCACATACACACGCCATTATTTGCTCATCTTCCGTTTCGTTCTACGACAAACTTTAGTTTTGCTCGCGAAGAGCTACAAATGCTAGGTACAAAGATTTAGGGGACGCTAGAAATGGTTATAGTGCGCACATAAATTATGTACTGTTAAAGCGATGAGATTTCTTAGAGTAAAAACTTTTGCGACTAAGCTATTCTTTAAGTAAGTACCACCAATACTTTAGTAAATTAGAACTAGTCATGTAATTTTGATTGTTTGGTTTGTTTGTTTGTTTGTAAACTTGCTTCAGCGAAAATACTCGCATTAAATGAAAATAAAATTAATAACACTGTAAAGACCGATTTCATTTTTTATAAAAAAGTTTGTAAGTACCTACTTATAACATTCCATTTAATAAATGACCAAAGGGCCTAGGTATGTAGCAATCGTTTTCAAAGCGTTACGTATTTACACGACTTTCAACAGGATTGACATATAGTATAAGCTTTCCGGTAGCTTATGTCAGTACCATATATCTTTGACTTTTCTATCATCGTTGTCGCTGATAGAATGTCACTTTGGCTAAGTCCTCTAGATACTGAACTAACCACCAACTCTCCGCAGCTTACTCACGCATCACACTACACTCACCACATCTAGTTACCGCACGTCCTTTCCCTCGCACAGGGATGAGTTTTCTAAAACTTGCCCGACTGTTTGTAATTTTAAAGTAGAGAGTTACACGTACACCGGCTTTTATGAGTTTTGTTGTTGGTGAGTCTGAATGCCGGATAATTACGAGCGAGCGCGGTCGTTCGACACGATTGATGGCACTTCCAGACTTTGCGATCGTTGTGGAATTGATGGTTATGGTATTGTTTTGATCTTGGGCGGTTTCAGAGGCGGTAATGAGATCTATGGGATAATTGCTTAACACACATGAAATGACAATCGATCGCAATCCCTTTCATTATGAAAGTTCAGCCACGTTCATTGCGTTTTTTACGTTGTTGAGCTGTGGGATTTTTCAAACTTATGATGCAATGGATAAGGAATTTCCTTCAAAACTCTTGGATTGTGATTGAAAGTGTGTTACGCAATTAGGATGCTGGTTATAAAATAATAGGTCTTTACCTATGAAATTGCCGTTTTGTATGAAAAAATTTAAACGATTTTTTTTCATGCATTTTTTATTTGTATTAATCGAAGTAATCACCCATGCAATCAATGCATCTTTGCCAATGCAGTGGCAGTTTATTGATGCCCTTCTTAAAGAAATTAGCTGGACGGGAGGCAACAAATTCTTCAAAGGCATTTTGTACTGCCTCTCGGGTATTGAATTTTTTTCCCGCCATGAAGTTATCCAAATTCTGGAAAAAGTAGTAGTCTGTAGGCGCAAGGTCTGGTGAGTAGGGCGGATGACGGAGAGCTTCCAACCCCAGTTCTTGCAACTTGGAGACCGTCTGCTGTGCAGTATGAGGTCGCGCGTTGTCGTGCAGGAGCAGCGGAGACGAGCGATTGACCAATGCTGGTTGGAGATGTGCCAGCTTCTCCATCATTGTGTTCAGTTCTTCACAGTACACATCTGAAGTAATGCTCACCCCGTTTGGTAAGAAGCTGTGATGAATCACACCGGCGCTAGACCACCAAACAGTAACCATCACTTTTCTAGGGGTAAGTTTTCGTTTAGGGCATTGGTTAGGTGCTGAACCAGGATCCAACCAACTTGCTGAGCGCTTGCGCTTCATCGCAGGTAACAATGCGGTTCAAAATTCCTTTATTTGTGTGTCTGTTGAGCAGTGCAAGGCACGTCTCGACGCGTACTTCGCGCTGGCGATCATTGAGTTCGTGGGGCACCCATTTGTCAAGCTTTTTTACCTTGCCAATTTGACGCAAATGGACCAATATGGTTTTGACGCTAACGTCGAAAGCTGCTGCTAATTCAGCCGTAGATTGTGTATCATCAGCTTCCACAATCGCCTTTAATTCGTCATTGTCGACCAAAGTCTTCGGACGACCGCGAGGTTCATTTTTCAGGTCGAAATTTCCAGAACGGAAGCGAGCAAACCAATAACAAGTGGTGCGTTGGTTTGTAGTGTTAGCTCCGTAAACGTCGTTGATGTTGCGTGCCGCTTGTGCCGCGTTGCTGCCACGACGGTACTCATATTCCATAATTACTCGAATTTTTAACGTATCCATGATGACGAAAAAGATTGAAATGCGATGAAAATGTAACACTAATCAATAAACAAATGACTACTTTTGGAAAAAAAATCCATGTTTTTAAAATAAAATTAATTTGAAATTAGAATTCTTAGCCAAACAAAAATTATTTTGATTTGAAATGGCCAGTACTGCAGAACGGCAATTTCATAGGTAAAGACCTAATATCTCTGGATATAGGATATAATTATCATAAGCTAGGGTTGTTGTAACTAGTCTATTAAGACACAACAAGCGAACAGTAAAGACATGATACCCGTATTACAATTACTAATACATTCGCAAAGTCTAGGTATAGTATACGAGAGCAGCCTAGAAGGACCCATTAATAAAGAAAAGCGATAAATGTTGTTTTTGTTATTTTTAACAAAATCTGCCTAGCCTTTTCCCAACTGTGTTGGGGTCGTCTTCCAGTCTAACTGGATGCAGCTGAATACCAGTATTTTACATGGAGCGACTGCCTTTCTGACCTCCACAACCCAGTAACTGGGTAATACAACACCCCTTGGTAAGACTGTTATTTTTGTTTTGTTATTTTTAACAGAAAGCTACTATTAAAGAAACGGTAATATTTTTGACACTAATTTATTAGCATGGAAACCCTGGAACTGGGACCTAAAAAGCCAGTACAACAAAAATAAAAAAACTTTGAAACCTGTTAGTTTCAAGCGACAAGATAACTAGAAAAATAAAATACGCGTATAGTTCTAAACCGTCATCTTGATTTACGATGTAGCCAATTAGCTACGCCGTGCCACGATGCGCTACGAGACGCTACGATCACGCTACAAAGTGCTACGCAACTTTAGAATGCGTAGCATAGTTTGTAGGTACATAATATTATGTAGTTACAGACAAGTAGTCCAAGATCCCAGAGCCGTCAGACCTTAATTATTTTCTGACTAACAAAATGTATGGGATAGAGTAGTGTGAAGTACTTTGAACGTACGCATATGCTAGCTTGGGTCGACAGCCAATTTTTACAGTTACCAAAGTTACGTAAAAATATTACTCACTTTTCTTAAAGTCTGACTGCTGATTTTTATGTATGTTTTACAGAATATTGTTAATAATTAATAATCAATACTGCCAGACACTTCCCGTTGGCAGTTTTTTCCGCCAGACGCTTTAAAGCTCGCAAAAAATTACGTCATCTTACTTGTAGTTAGAGTCTTAATTTTTATAATAGGCCTTTAAAGTTAATTTTTTTCATGCATTTTTTATTTGTATTAATTGAAGTAATCACCCATGCAATCAATGCATCTTTGCCAACGCAGTGGCAGTTTATTGATGCCCTTCTTAAAGAAATCAGCTGGACGGGAGGCAACAAATTCTTCAAAGGCATTTTGTACTGCCTCTCGGGTATTGAATTTTTTTCCCGCCAAGAAGTTATCCAAATTCTGGAAAAAGTAGTAGTCTGTAGGCGCAAGGTCTGGTGAGTAGGGCGGATGACGGAGAGCTTCCAACCCCAGTTCTTGCAACTGGGAGACCGTCTGCTGTGCAGTATGAGGTCGCGCGTTGTCGTGCAGGAGCAGCGGAGACGAGCGATTGACCAATGCTGGTTGGTGATGTGCCAGCTTCTCCATCATTGTGTTCAGTTCTTCACAGTACACATCTGAAGTAATGCTCACCCCGTTTGGTAAGAAGCTGTGATGAATCACACCGGCGCTAGACCACCAAACAGTGACCATCACTTTTCTAGGGGTAAGTTTTCGTTTAGGGCATTGTTTAGGTGCTGAACCAGGATCCAACCAACTTGCTGAGCGCTTGCGGTTATCAAACAGAATCCATTTTTCATCGCAGGTAACAATGCGGTTCAAAATTCCTTCATTTGTGTGGCTGTTGAGCAGTGCAAGGCACGTCTCGACGCGTACTTCGCGCTGGCGATCATTGAGTTCGTGGGGCACCCATTTGTCAAGCTTTTTTACCTTGCCAATTTGACGCAAATGGACCAATATTGTTTTGACGCTAACGTCGAAAGCTACTGCTAATTCAGCCGTAGATTATGTATCATCAGCTTCCACAATCGCCTTTAATTCGTCATTGTCCACCAAAGTCTTCGGACGACCGCGAGGTTCATTTTTCAGGTCGAAATTTCCAGAACGGAAGCGAGCAAACCAATAACAATTGGTGCGTTGGTTTGTAGTGTTAGCTCCGTAAACGTCGTTGATGTTGCGTGCCGTTTGTGCCGCGTTGCTGCCACGACGGTACTCATATTCCATAATTACTCGAATTTTTAACGTATCCATGATGACGAAAAAGATTGAAATGCGATGAAAATGTAACACTAATCAATAAACAATTGACTACTTTTGAAAAAAAAAAATCGATGTTTTTAAAATAAAATTAATTTGAAATTAGAATTCTTAGCCAAACAAAAATTATTTTGATTTGAAATGGCCAGTACTGCAGAACGGCAATTTCATAGGTAAAGACCTAATATAATGATACTCGGGAAACTATTTCAATATTATTTGTAAGCAGCCAGATCAATTGTATCTGACAAACATCCCCCAGATACAGTTAATATTGTGTCTCTCAAATGTTTGTTAAAAAAATTAATTCCCCTGCCCTGGGCAGGCTCTGGGATCTTGCTCTAAAGGAGATAACTGAGTCTTCTTTAGAACAAGATCCCAGGGCAGGTCAGGCAGGCCAGTTGATAGATAACGTTAATTATTTTAATGAGGAACAGAAATAAATATACATTTTCAGTTCTTTTTACAAAACTGATAACTTAGGTTGGTGCTAATTTATCAGTTTTGTATTAAGAACTCTACCATAGTCGGAATAAAGTTCGGAATTCAAAAATGGCTTTTCAAATTACACATTTGCCTCTAAAATGATAATCCCTCGTCTAACCAAATATCTCTGCTATTCAAACACACATTCTTGCCTTAGCAGGAGCGGCGGCAAACAGCCCGCCGCGTCAGCCGGACATCCGGTCTGTGTACCCCCCTCGCTTCCTGCCCCCACCCCACCGCCCCCTTCCGCCGCTGACGTCACAATTAATCTTGGGCCCATCTTCCGGCGTGGGCTGTTTTTCTGTTTTATGCGTGCCTGGTACCGTTTGTGGAGAGATTGAATGTTTCATGCGGATGTAAGCCTTTAGTTTAGTTGGTAAGAGTAATGTTACTTGTAAGTAAGTGTTGAGGGCTTTGCTTTGATTCTGTTTTTCGAGCTTTCTTTGGTTTACAGTGTGCAGTGGGTCAAAAGCATTCTTTACAGACAGAAACAGCTTATTTAAAGTAGTTCATTGCCTGGGTGTGTGTGTGCTCATGGGTTTTTATGTCTTTAAATACGATGCAAGAGAGAATAATATAATTTTACTTTATTATAACTGGGAAAGTAACTCTGTCTGTCAGTCTGTTATCTTATGAACGGATTTCGATGAAAGGAACTCGTAAAACTCGTATTCTAGGCCAACACTTGGGTTAGGACATAGGATATTTTTATCCCAGTAGTACGCTCCCGTGGGATAATTTCCGCCTTTCACGCATGAGAAGCCGCGGGCAGAAGCTAGTAAAAAATAAAGATACGATTCTTGCAAAAATCAAAATAAAGTAATATCGACTTCTGGGGGCCCATTATTGACAGTTTATCCGTGAATATTATATAACACTAGCTGCGCCCCGCAGTTTCACCCGCATAGACCGGAATAAAAAGTGGCTTATGTGTTAATCTAGGGTATAAGCTATTTACATACCAAATTTCATCCAAATTGGTCCAGCTGTTTGAGCGTGAAGAAGCAACAAACATACAAACACACACACAAACTTTTGCCTTTATAATATTAGTGTGATAGTGTGATTGGTCAGGCAGGGGACATAGTTCTTCCATAATTCAAGGTAACCAATCCACTATAGCCACCCATACTCGTAGCCCAATATGTTTTGTTTCCATGTTCTGCAATAGTCCTGCACCAGCCAGGAGTTGTCCTTGGGTACATAGTGCATACAGGGATAATCGGCGGTTGGTGCCTTAATCCATTTGAAATTGCCTATGGAGCCTCTGAGTTGGCTTCAGCCTCTCGTACGCCTTCCAAAGGTCCGGGACCCCCACGGGGAGATATGTAAACAATAAATAATAATTAATTAATAACAGTTTTCCATATTTTATTAGTAAGTGCGCACTGTTATTACGAATAAAATAATATAACTTTGACACCATATACTAAAAAGCCAAGGAGAAAAGTTAAAGTCAGCACTACTTTAGGAAATTTGGCTCCGAGCGCGCAACACCAAATGTTTAGCTACTTTTAAAACGTTTTTCCTTGACAGCGTTTTTAGTTTATTTATTCTTGACCCGATAGCCATATAGCTGTAGTGAGGTTAGAAAAATCTGTAATTGGTTAGGTTTTTTTTTCAAAATTTGAAGGTCTTGGTACCGATAATTTTAGATATCATAATATGTTTCTAAGGAAGTCTTATTTTTCTCTTTTTAGGGTTCCGTAACACAAAAGGAAAAAATGTAACCCTTCCTTGTCCGTCTGTCTGTCTGTCAGTCTGTCTGCCTGTCAGTCTGTCAAGCCCCTTTTTCCCAGGAACGCATGTAGCTATCAAGTTGACATTAATATCAAATACGTAGGTCTATAGTGCCTTGAAGCTCTAAAAAAATCAAGCTTCTAAATCAAAACCTATAAGGATACTTCCCGGTGACCTAGAATCATGAAATTTGGCAAGAAGCAAGGTCTCACAGCACAAGTGAAGGAAAAAGTCCGAAAATTGTTAATTTGTAACTTTATCACATAAAACAATTTTTTTTAGGATTACACACTTGAATTTACAGTTGGAGAATTGACCGTGACGTATGGGAGAACATGTTTTGTACTACAATGTTAAGTATGTTTTTGGGATAAATTCTTTTGAACTACGGAACTCTTTATTGTGCGTGGTCGGACACGCACGTTTGGCCGGTTTTTATTTCATAAGGACTATGTAAGGATAGCAGTAGGTGGCGTGCTGTGGCTTCTGCTTACCCCCATGGAAAAAGGCGTGAGTTTATATACGTATATTTCTAAAAAAAATGTAATCTAATGAATTAACACGTTAAATATTAAAGAGGCAATACAAAATCTGTTCACAATTTCTTGAACCTCAGCTTGCTTTTAAGTGGTATTATCTCAGGTGTCTTTGTTTGAAGTTTTTTAAAACTTAATTTGGCTTCTAAATTAGATAAAGTAAACGAAAAAAATAGAGTTTTCTGTTTTTACCGGTCCTGTTTTATCTGCCCGTATTTCTTGCCTCCGATTCGAGAGACAAAGCTAAATCGGGCCGCTCTCATTAAACAAAAAGTTACATTAAACCTACTAACTTCAAAGCGCGACCGTCCCCTTTTCCTGTGTCTTATCCGCTGAATTTAGTATCAATATTACCCGTACCTCCCCAGCGGAGACTGATCACTTTTCCTTATCTCCCCCGATTTCCCATCATTAATTTTTTGCCGTGCCTCCTCTCAAACGTTTCCTCTTAGCGATTGATTGTGGCCAATCAGGACGATGACACTCATTTATTTCGCGTTGCTAGCAATTTATTGTTATTATCGTGATAATTTTTTGTATGAGATACTTCTCGTGTAAAGACTGGGTAAGTATTTGGGTGAAAGTGCAGGGAAACCAACAGCTCCTAAGTTTGATGTCAATTATTCCTAACCATAATATAAGGTGTAATCGAAAAAAACTGAAACACATACATATTATACTCATTATTGTGAGCAACTTTTAGGAGGAGGAAACTAAACTATACTATTGACTATGCAGCTATCTAACTTTATGTTGTTCATTATAAAAAAATTGCGCCGTCGCGGGACGCCTGGCAGATGTGCAACATCGAAACTATTTTACGCATAGAAAATAAGCATGAAAGGATGGCTTATCATAGGAAAGTACATGGGCAACCGAGCTCTGCTCGGGTGAAAATAGAGAAAACGAATTTTCCCAGATACCCAGATATGATGTCTAGCTAGATCGATTTTTCGCCCCCGCAATCCCATATAATGCAAGTTTCATCGAAATCGTTAGAGACGTTTTAGAGAACGTGATTATAAATATGATGTAATGTATATGTAAATGTATATGTATATACTTATATATACAAATACAATATACAAACATTGCTCATTTAATAGTATAGGATAAATAGTCAATATACTCGTAGTAGTCAAAAACAAAACATATACCGCCTTATTACAAAACAAGGTTCATCTTCAAACCCAGATTTAAAACATGGACCCTTTTTTGAATTTTGTACTTAATTCCGTCACATTAAGATGTCAGTTTTACAAAGCTGACAATTAGTACCGGACTAAGTGGTCAGTTTTGTATAAAGAACGGTATTTCTATCACAGCTAGGTTCTTATTACAAAAACTGGCTCAGTGGTTTAAACCATGACAGAAGAAAAATCTCGTTTTGTAATACAACCGATAGTTTTTTTAAAGAAAAAAATCACATTTTTCACGTACCACATTACCTTCAAATAGCATTGGAAATGAAAGAAGACAAATATCTAGGAATAATTATTTATTTATTCCAAAAAAAAATATTTTAACTGTTACATAAATTACAGTAAATACAGACAGTAATACAGTACTTATACTACTAATGCTAGGCAGTAGGTTGTACAACATTGTTGTACTAACATGTATACTTATTTTTATGTTCATTTTTTGTTAAACATTTACTTATTTGTTATAGAAGATACCGAGGTTTCAATACTACATCTAAACTGCACTACGGCTTTGTTGTACGGTAAACCGCACATCAGTGGTAACACCCATATACACCTTACGCCTCGCGCATAGAACTCAAATTAGCTGTGTTACGAGTACTTCAAGACGCGCGCGCCCGAGACGCTCAAACTTAGATCTTTTATAATCGTCATAACTCCAAACAATGTTATTTTAAATTTCGAAAACATTCCGAGGTTTATCAAAAAATCTACATGTACAGTCAACAAAAGAGATAATTATCTAGGCAGGGTATACTAACATATTTGTATGTGAATTGCTTCATGTTCAATTTCGTGATAATATACAATTTTGTGTTGGTGTGTTACAATGTAGGAGTATTGCTAAAACAAAGTAATATAAATAAAATTGAACATGAAGCAATTCACATACAAATAATTATGTTACTCTAGCCTGTCTAGATTCTCTTTTGTTGACTGTACATGTTCAGAAAGGTTATCCTTTCTAAACATGTACCTACATGTAGATTTTTTCTTAAAATATAAATATAAATAAGATTATAGGTACACAAGGTACTCCCAAAAATAACCATTTTAGAGCCATTTTATTTACTTTTTAAAGAAACTATGATTGAATATTACTTTTTGTACATTGAAGACCTCGTCAATACAAACATCTCAATTAACTATATTGACTTAGAAAAAATGGAAATATCAGCGTGTCGCACTTTTGTTGAAGAAGAGGATCCCAGAGCGATCGGAACATCTTTTCAATGTTAAAATGATTCTTTACTTAAATTCGTTTGGATGATGGCTGTTGGCCGCATCGCCACGCTAACGCAGGACCTTCAGATATTTCACATCAAAAACTAACCATCCTTGTCATTAAAAGACAACAACCAAAGTATAATGGAGGTAAGTGCCTATTAAGTAGGTACATACAAGCATTACCTTTTCTCTTATGATAATAGTACATTTTGATAAGAATAAGAATAATTTATGGGTAAAATAATACTATTGTGTGCTTACTGTAACTAGAATAATTAATATAATTATTTGAACAGTGGTCCCCAAACTAGGCAGCGCCTGTATCTTGGGGGCCTGAGTTGAGTTTAATTTTGATACAAGTGGAGAATTTTTGTTATTGCATTCGAGGCGGAATCAACATCCGAGCCGTAGGCGAGGTTGTTTTTGAGCCGAGAACTGCAATAACAAATGTCCACGTGTATCAAACGACGTTTTTCAATACACTTTTGAAGAAATAAAATAAAATAAGGAAAAATATTTTAGTCATGAATTATTAGGAAACTATGATTTAAATTTTCTTCTTTTTTTTCGCGCTTGGCTTTCGCCAGTTTGAAGGAGAAGCAAAGGTAAGATAAAGCCGATAAACTGCCTAATATGAAAAATAGAAAATTCAAATATTTTTGAGTTTAGAACACAAATAAATGTTAATTTGTTCATAAAAGTTTTTTTTTATTGTATTAATCATGGTTTTTGATGATATTCTATTTATAAACATTATTTAAATATTCAAAAAATATTAACGCCGTCACGACGCCGAGATTAAAAAAAAACATTCAAGAACAAGACAACAACACAAGACAAGCAAGACAGGCATTGAACCAATTTGTACCTAAGTATAGGTATAAGTTATCTGTGGCAATTTTTATTCCCGCACACGTGTTGGAAAATGAAAATTCGCACGCGTGTGAAATATATTGCATTGAGAACTTAATCGTAGTGCGATATGAACCAGTTTTCGAGGAAGTGAACTGAAAAGTATTTAATCATATTTTTAATTAAAGAAGCAAACTGGTCTAGTGCGCAGACAATTGAGTAATATTGAGTATAAACAGACGAGTGTTCGGCGTAAGTTTGTGCATAATGAGAGTCTGTAGCTGCCTTGTTCTGACAAACGAGATGGTGTTATAGTCTGTGTGTATGACAGACTGGGAATGTTCAGCTGAGGAGGAATGGGCTGAAAGTGAGACAGTTTAACACAGAAACAGGTGAGTGTTGATCATAAAATGGTAATATTTATCTATCTTTAATAAATAAAAATCAATCCGCCGAATGTATGTAAGCGCATCACTTCAGAACAGTTGCACCTATTTGTCTAAATCTGTTTTTGTTGAGTTTGTAATTGTCAGAATAAGGATAGTATGATAGATTTTTTTTGGAAAATTATTTAGTATTTTTGTGCGAAAACAGACAATACACAGCCACTGGAGATAGAGACATGACATTCATGCGGGTGACGCCGGACCTCTCGTGGACTAGTAAAGTTTAGCAGCAGACAGAGGCACAGACATTAATTTCGACGAAACTTAGTAAGTAATATCTATTATTTTTAACCGACTTCAAAAAGGAGGAGGTTCTCAATTCGTCGGAACCTTTTTTTTTTTTTTTTTTTTTTTTTTTATGTATGTTCCCCGATTACTCGAAGATGGCTGGACCGATTTGGATTTTTTTTTGTTTTATTCGAGAGAGTATACATCACAGTTGGTCCCATATAAAATTGATTAACTTTGCTTGGGTAGTTTTTGAGTTAGCTTCAATAATACATATTTTTACCCCACTTCTAGATGGATGATGTTCTAGTTTGTTTTGCAGATAGTGGTATCAGAATTTGTGTGGGGTAGGTACACAACTAAAAAGTGAAAAATAAAAACTTTTTTACAAAAAAATACAACCGACTTCCAAAAACAACGCACTACAAAGTGAAAAATAACTTTAATTTCGGAAGTCGGTGGCAAAAAACGAAAATACATTAACGAGACACCGACTTCCGAAATTAAAGTTGTTTTTCACTTTGTAGTGTTGTTTTTGGAAGTCGGTTGTATTTTTTTGTAAAAAAGTTTTTTTTATATTAGGTATTAATCGGTTGAAGGACATTGAACGAGACATTAAAGAAGTTTTATTGTTATTATGTCTGGGGGCGTTAAATGTCCCGCAAAGTAGCTTTTTGAAAATACACAAGACAGTAACTGTTAGAACCTCGACAAAAGTTACGGGTACTCACAATAGGCTAACATTTCCCACTAAAAGCAAGTACCAACGCTTTAAAACGCTTGACCCCGCAGTTCTCCCAGGAAATCGCGGCATTAAAATAAATATAAAACCCGTATACGACACTAACTGCCTGTTGACAGTTTGCCAATCTTATACAGCTTTTATACCACCAACATATACAGCTTATATACCCGTACGTCGTTCAGTATTGCAGACGTATAAATATCCAGCATTTGAGAGAGCCAGCATTTGTTAGGAATTAATAAATTCTCTCGAACTGAATGGCGTGGCAACTCCTAAAGCGACAGTTGTTAGAGCAAAAGCGATCGTATAAAGTACTCGAATAAAAGCATCGAGAGCTCGGAATGTTTCGACTTCGGAAATACCGAGAAATAACTATCATCTCTACAACAGGCGATTGTAGAAAAGTTAGTTATTTCAAAGAATTTTAAATGGTGGTGCAGAATTTTATGGTTTTTTCTCTTTTTAATAGTTGTCGGCAATCGTTGGAACAGAAAATATCACGTTAATACTTCTTCTTTTGACGTTATTGAAAAGATTAAATATATATGAGGTCAATGAATCCTTTCCAGAAATGGTCATTAATGAGAATCGACTTTAATTGTGCAGTGAACCTCAGTTTGGTTCTGACAGCGTTTTTATTTCGTAGCAGTAAGGTCGGTTTTCGAAGTACAAAATGTCAATACAGACATGCGTATGACCGTAGGTTGTACCTCAAGACAATTGCCAATAGAAAGCATTAAAAGGCTATTGTAACAGTGAATAGTGGTCATATAAGGGGTGGTCTATACAAGCAGTTATGGCTTAAAATTGCATAGCACATGTGTGAGTACTATGCATCTACTCTATTATTATTTATTTGACTTGAATGTGCCCTGGCGGCTGAGAGTATGTCATGCTCACTCTAATGTCTCGCTGATGGTGGCGCGTGTATTGGATCATTTATCTAATCCATGCGTCAGGTTCGTGAACGGGTGCTGTTCATATCTTAGCTGCCACAGCTTATTTTAATTTGATTAAAATTTTTAATTGTTTTTTTTTTATATATTTATTACGGACTCTTTTAACGTTCTGCATAGTTCTCACATGTATAATTTGAACATTAATTATGTTACTGATATTTTGTAACCATATTTTGATTTAAAAGAGTGCCTGTGGAGTTTCTTGCCTGACTCTCTGGCTGACCGATCCCTTGACAATTCAAAAGTGCCCGTAATTGATTTATTTGAAATAGGTAATTGCTTTGACTTTGAGTTTGAAAAACTCATATTATCTGCCTTTGACTGAGTTTGCAAGCAAGCCAAAAGAGATTGTGACCTCCGAGTTTGTTACGGTGTTTCTTCGAATTGTCGGATAGAAAACACATAGTTTAAGGAAAACACCAACCTTAACTAGTTTTTAAAATATTATTTACATGACATATTTCTGTAAGTCATACATAACATACGTGACATATTTCTGTAATTACTTACAGAAATAAAAATTATTTAGGTATTTAAGTAAGTATACTAATCATTTATCATTTGAACTCTTATTTGAACTCAACTATTTCGGGATTTCATACTTTCATATAACATCAATAACTCATTATTCTAAGAGCTTACGAGTCTCTTTCCATGTATCCTAGGATTACTGACGAAAAACGTAGACATTACATCTAGCGATTAATGGTTGGAACTGTAAACTGCATCATTTTGACAAACGACAGCCGAGGTATCCGACTTGATGTCAGACGCGAACTAATCATGTCCCGCGGCCACCAGGTGGCATGGTGTGTGTTTTAGGCGGTGGACATACAAGGATAACAAACATGCGTGAAGCGTGATTGCGGTTCACGGTAATTGCTTTGAATATTGCGCATTTGTGCTGCAATGGATAATTATATCTATGTGGATAGAACCTTATGTGTCGTCACAAAGTATTTGGCAATATTTAAACGCGAATCATTAACTGCGGCGTAATTGCATACGTAACACACATAAAATGGCAATTGATCGCAATGCCTTTCATTCTGACAGTTTAGCCACGTTCATTCCGTTATTCATGTTGCTGAGCAGACGGAATTTTCAAACTTATGAAGTAATGAATGATTAATGGAATATGCTTCGAAACCCTCGGATGGTGATTGAAAGTGTGTTGCGTAAGGCGTGGTTATGACAACATCAGCATTAGTATCTACTGTTTGCCATTACAATATCTTTGTAGGCTAAGCTGGAAATAAAACTAGTAAGTAGTTCTGCGAACAGTAGACCTCGCGAGCACAAACATTTTTGCAACAATTCATAACCTACCACTAAAGTTATTAAAACCGGATATTGACCTTGTCTCTTTTTTTTTTTCGTCAGGTTTTCACCAAATTTTTATGAGACCAACTTAAAGTTATTTCCTATCATTTAAAAAAGAACCACCGAAATCGGATCTCATAAGGCGGAGATATCCAGTAGCCCCCTTTTTGCCCCTTTTTGGAATAAGTACCCCTCCAATAAAAATCCCCGACGGCAAAAACAATCTATAAAGTTGTAAAACCAGATTACCAAGTTTCGTCCAGATCCGTTGTCAAATACGACCTGTAGAGACCAACAAACTGAAATTTGGAAAAGCAAATGGAAAGCAAATGCCAGACTTGAAGGAGAGAGGCTTCGCTCGCTTCGCTCACTCGGTCAATAATTAATATTTTTCTTATTTCGGATGTTGTCTCTGAAAAAGACAAGACTATGTGGAGAAAAAGACCAAGAAAAGCTGCAAAACCAGAAAAAAACATAGGCAAAGCAGAACTCTTTGGAGGACGAGATATTGGGTTTAAAATTGACACATAACGTGAATCTATTTTCTTTTTATTCGATTTATCTGCTCGTTAATGTAAACGCATTCAACCCACTAAACAGATAACAAAAGTAGATGACAGATTTAAATCTCAAATCGCGCTGAAAATTGAAAAAGAATTGCGATCCATTAAAGCCCCTTCAGAAACCCATTTGCAATCGTTTGGGACAATGTTGTTAGATGCAGATGCGTCGTAATTGCATTCCCCAGTGTGTTATCTCCCTAAACGCTGCCGGTGGAGTGAAAAACACGCTTGTCAAACTGTCTGCCGGACCGATGCGATGTCGGAAACGCCGCCGGTCTGCGCCGGACATACGGGCCGTGGAACATGACAGCACGGTGTAAGATATTGTGTATAACATTTTGTGCTGGGTGAAATATTTTTTGTTATGTAAAAAGGTGTATATAATAAAAAAAAACGGTGAAGGAGGAAAACATCGTGAGGAAATCCGTGCCTGAGAGATATCATATCATATCATATTATTTCTTTTATTTTTTTGACAATAAAAATACACTTTCTCGTTTATTTAAACATTAGACTAGTTAAGACTATATACACTAGGTACTAAAGTAAATTACTAACCAACTAACTATACAAAAAATACAAAACAAAAGGACACTTAGGCGTCGAAGTACTCGTCCGCATCGATGTCATCCGGAAACGTGCCCAGAAGACTGGCAGCATTGCCACGTTGAATGGCAATGCTAATTCTTTGGCCAAAGAACGAGCCAGCCCTCTCGTCACGTGAAGTCTCGACCAGTCGGCGAGAAATTTCCTTAAAAAGTAGACGCGTACTCGGGCCCCATGACCCGAGCGTTTCGACCCCAAACGGCTCAAAACTGTAGTAACCTATAAGGTTACAGTATTTGCGCCGCTTGAGGGTCTCAGCAGCCGCAGCAGCGGCGCCAGCACAGCACGTCGTGCTTGGAACAAGAGATGGCACAAGGGTGTCGACACAGGTTGCGTCCCACACCAAAGGCCTACCCATCTTCCAAGGCAACAGCGTCATGCCATCTGGTCTCTTCCCATGGTCACGTACCAAGCTGTTTGGTTCTAATATCGCTGGTACGCCGGCGGTGACAAGAGCTCGACGAATAATGTCGTTGATGCTGGCGTGCCGTACTATGCAACCTGCGCTCCTGTAGCAGGACAGGCCATGATGCCCGAGACTGTCGACAGCTTCACCGCAGTGACACCGATGCGGAGCAACACAAGGTGCGCCCAAGCGGAGACACGTAGCGAGCCGAAACGATGAGTCATCCATCATAGTACCTATGGTGATGAGTGCCTGAAGCCACAAGCCTGACTCCCATTCTCCCACAGCCAGCAGACGGGCACGCTCAACAGTATTAAATGACGTGTTTATTAGGGTATTCCGTATAATACTGCAGAGCGGCACGTCCCACAGTTTCTGGGAGGACGGGTTGTCGGGCAAATCCGTATTGGGACAAGCCATTTTCCAAGCGTTCAACGCATCGGTCAAAAACGGTACCTCAAAATCGACCAGTGAGGAACATAAAATTTTCCTGGTTAATTTATCGGTACTGTGGACCGAGGAGAGGAAGGCCGGTAAACTAATACTTGAAATTTTGCGGACGCCAAGACCACCCAGGCGAATGGGAAGAGTGGCTTGCTGCCACGCTCGGTCGTCCAGGGCCACATTTAGGATAGAAGTTAGTGTGCTCCTAATAATTTGGTCTACTTTTTCTAAAAGTTGTGGATGCTTCCAAAGATGGGAGGAGCGAAGGCTATTATGTGAATTTTGGTCCAAAGCAACAGTATCGAATGAGTGTGAAGGCCGAATGAATATTAATTTTGTAAAGTCATTCCGAGACATCATGAAAATATCATATTAATTCTCTGACGGCATGTGAAGCCAAATCAGAGGCCCATTTCATAAAGGCGCGAGCAATTTAGATTGAATAGACAGGGATTTCAGTAATTAATAAATAAAAATATTTTTTGCTGGCCACACGATCCACAAAAAACCGGCCAAGTGCGTGTCGGACCACGCACAATGAAGGGTTCCGTAGTTGGGATGAATTTATCTTAAGAACAAACTTAACATTGTAGTTGAAAAACATGTTCTCCCATACATTCCAACTGTAAATGTAAGTTTGTACTCACAATATTGATAGATTTACCATGTTATTTTAAGACCACAGACTTCTTATAGGTTTTCCTGTAATCTATTTTCTGTATTTTTTTTCAAAATTTTAGGCTCAGTAGTTTCGGAGATAAGGGGGGGGGGGGGGGGAATGGTCAATTTTCGTCTATTTTCTTAAATAACTTTAAAACAATTTATTTTAAAATTATAAAAAAATATATATTTGAGACTCTCATAGTAAGCCCTCTCATTTGATATGCCACATGGTGTAGTTTGCAAAACTTTTTTTTTATTTTCTTATTTACCCCCCAAAAGTGACCTCTATATTCAAATTTAATTTATTTACTTTACCCGTCCGTGTTTGGGTCACAGAAATTCAAATGTGTACCAAATTTCAACTTAATCTGTCCATTAGATTCGGAGCAAACTGGCTGTGACAGACGGAAAGACAGACAGACAGACACACGAGTGATCCTATAAGGGTTCCGTTTTTTCCTTTTGAGGTACGGAACCCTAAAAATCACAAAAAAAAGTTAGGTAAGAAATAAATACAATAAAACGGCACAATACACATACATAAACTCACACCTTTCTTCTGTTGCACTATAAAATCATCAATAGTCATCTTCAAGTATTCATTTGGTCTTGGAATTTTGGCTAACTGAGAATAATATGTTTATTATTAATATAATTCTGACTGTTCACTGACGCCAATGATCATGTGGTTATTTTTTCTTGACTTTGGACACGTGAGCGATTTCTGTCCAATATAGCTCCGTGTTTGAAAATACACTTTTCAGAGTGCAATCATTTAATCAAATCTTCAAAATCTTTACTAAAATCGATCTGCCTAGCTTTTTCCAACATGTTGGGGTCAGTTAAATACTGGTATTCAGCTGCATCCGGTTAGACTTCCAGTCTGAAACCAGTATTTTCCATGGAGGGGCTGCGCCTATCTGACCTCCACAGCCCAGTTACTCCTTGATATACTCCAGATACTCCTTGGTAAGACTGGTTGTCAGACCCTTAACGACTGTCAAAGACCTACGTATGACAGCTGGAACCATTTCCAAGGCACGATGGGATTTCGATATGTAATGGATGGTGACACGAACCGACGGACGGCGGTAAAAGGGATGAAGGCTAAAAATTTTTGTTCTCCGTTATGTAGATTACTAAAAAATATTGGACACGTATTTTTTATTTTTTTACGTAATCAAAAGATTACGGCGATACAATGAGTTAAAATGTTGCATGACGTCACTCCTTGCTAGATTTTATACGTAGTTCGTTATAGTTGTGACGTAGTGAGCCAACACTCCCCAACATTAATGCGTTTTGTCAAAGTATTTTTTTATTAATAGATGATAAGTATAGCAAAAAATACGTGTAATACTCGAATGTCTAATATTTTTTTATTATTTGACTGACGGACTAAATACATTTTTTTTTACCCAGGCATCATCCCTATTGCGTAGCTTAACCTTCGATCGACCCGTGCAGCTGTTGTCATTTAGCCACGAGCCCCTTTGCTCCTTCAAAATCTTTACTAATTAATGCTAAAAACAACACGTTTACCTTGCTTCTAACGTTTCATAAATGACTATGTACCTATAGCACAAGGTTCAACATGGTTGGGTTGTACAGGTTCTTTTGGCGCGTGGCTTCAATCGAAACTAACACCGTCATCTTTTCAATCCTACTTCCTACTAATATTATAAATGTGAAAGTTTGGATGTTTGTTACTCAATCACGCAAAAACGGCTGAACGGATTTGGATGAAATTTGATGTACAGATATACAATAATATTTACAAAATCATTAGCAAATAATTATTGCATGACTTGAACCTACATGCATTACATTCAAATAAAATAAATCAAATAATACGAGGGTATGTCGAAAAGGTTTGAAAGGTTTGTTTGTCACTCACAAAGCTTGCGCCACGCCTAAGCCGACAGTGTCCCAACATCTGCAGGCGCGCGCGCGTGTAGTGTTAATTTGCTGCAGACACATAATATGTTGTTTTCGCACTAATATTAATATCAACGTCAAGTCTATCGCTATCTATGAAACAAATTCACCGCGGAATATTGGTATTGTAGTTTTCGTTACGCATCTATCACTTAGTTACAATTACTAATTTGATTTAGTCTGAGATAAGTTTGTATCCGTTAGTGAATTTCCATTGTTTTCACTTTAATTCCCGTTTCCCAGTTTTTAAACATGCCAGGAAAACGAAAATCAAATTTGCCGCGACATTCCAAAAAAGCAACAGCAATGAAGGTAGCCAGAAATCAAGAGACTTCTCCTCAAGCGGAACAGAGGAGGACTGAGCAAGCTAGTCGTCAAGCGGTTCTTAGAGCTGCCGAAACACCGGAGCAGGCCGATCATCGACGCCAACATCACGCTCAGTATATGGCATCTCAGCGAGCTGCTGAGATGCCGGAATAATCTCAGGCACGGCTCCAGGAACAAGTTCAGCGGCAGGCCAGCTTGAGAGCTGCCGAAACGCCGGAGCAGGCCGATCATCGACGCCAACATCACGCTCAGTATTTGGCATCTCAGCGAGCTGTTGAGATGCCGGAACAATCTCGGGCACGGCTCCAGGAACAAGTTCAGCGGCAGGCCAGCTTGAGAGCTGCCGAAACACCGGAGCAGGCCGGTCATCGACGCCATCATCACGCTCATTATGTGCATCTCAGTACATCCAGGTAGTAGGTTCCCGTGGGATAATTTCCGACATTCACGCGGGCGAAGCCGCGGGCAACAGCTAGTATATATCATAAAACCAGTATGTATACAGTATGTAGCAGAAAGGTGCGGTCTTTAAGGGTATGTTACAGGCTATCCAACTGAACCACTTTCTCCATGGGACCATCCTCCATCGTAATCGATAATAAATTACCCGCTGTCCCGTACAAAGCTTGAATACCTACTCGAACCAAATGTATGGGACGGCTGATAATTTTTTCTCGATTACGATGTTGGTTTCAAGGAGAAAGTTGTTCAATTTGATGGTCTGTACCACACCTTTGATACAACCTGTATGTTTATCAATAGCTCCCCCTTGACAACGCCATTCGAGTGCCAAAAGATCTATTGTAGCAGTGTAGGTTTATGTGACATAAAAATTATTAACTGCATACTTATCAAACCCAGCGGCTCGCCATCCTTCCTAGCAGTGTGTCCGCTTAGCTGGTGGCTGCAGTAGCACGTAGCATGCACGTGACAGCTCAGCTTGACGCGGGGCGATATTTTTCTCAAAATACCCGCCGCCTCTACACCTGCCAAACTGACGTCCATTTCAGATACACTTCTAGTAAGAGCTGCAGGTTTAAAACGATTTTTTAGTATAGACTGACTAGTTTATAGAGTTAACAATGGAATTTGGGCGGCCATTAACAGATTATCAGTGACAGCCCTGAATCTAAATTTTGGCCTGGTTGACAGCAATAGACTCACCTTCTATTACCATCTGCATATTAAATTAATCAATACTTTTATTATTAATGATTATATGACAAATGTTGAAATATTAGCCGTAGAACCGATGACCGTTGGGGTAGACGAGTTCTTGAGTGGAGACCGCGAATCGATAAACGAACAAAGGTAGGTCGCCCTCAGGCTAGATGTAGCGACGATCGTCGTAGGCTGGCTGGTGCAGCTGGATGAGAGTTGCCGAGAATCGAGTTGAATGACGTTCAGTAGGAGAGGCCTACTCGTATGTCCAGCAGTGGACTGCTAGGCTGATGATGATGATATTGAAAATTAGGTTTTACGTTATAATGGAATTAATCTTGCAATTATAGATATAAGTTTATGTTATTTAATAGACGTTGTTTTATCCCAATCGCAACAGGAGTTGGTTCTTGTGTTACGTCTGCACATAATGATAAAAAAAAAACATTAATGTACGTTCGCAGAATCAAAACTCATGATTTCGTAACCAGCTAGTCTGTAGCAGGGTTGCAACGTTAAAAATAAATAATTAACTCTATAAAAATATTGCGTTGCCAAAATATGCGTGTAACTAGCAAAAAATTGCGTTGCAAAATTGAAGTGTCACAGATTTAATTGAGTCCAGTTTAAAAAGCTTTTTACTGTGGACAAAAAAATGATAGTGTAGTTTTTGTCAGGGTGCTCTTAAGCTTTTCAAAGTACGTCTCGTAATGTGATTCGGCGGAATGGTTTTTACTACGTACATTATTACATCAGACTAGCTTTTGCCCGCGGCTTCGCCCGCGTGGATGTCGGGAAATATTCCACGGGAATGTACTACCGGGAATCCCTTCCTTATTCATAATCTACATTATAAAGGGAACCTCTGTGCAAAATTTCAGCTTTCTAGGTTTAAAGGTTTGGGCTGGGCGTTGATGAGTCAGTCAGTCAGTCAGTCAGTCAGGACTTCTCTTTTTATTTGTATAGATAGATATTACAAGAAGTCGTTTTGCATCCTCGTCAAATTTAAGGGTGTGGTATATAGGCCATCAAACCGAACAACTTTTTCCATGTCACCAACATCGTAATCGGGAAAAAATAATCAGCCATCCCATACGTTTGCGTCGGTATTGAGGTTTTCTATGAGACAGTTGAAAATTTTTTCGCGATTACAATGTTGGTCCCATAGAGAAAGTTGTTCGGTTTAATGTTCTGTATCACATACTGAAATATGACGAGGATGCAAAACGACACGTTGTATAGATTGATAGATGTTCCTGTAGTTTTTTCAGAGAAAGAAAGAAAATATGTTTTGTTTGTTTATGTTTTACTGCATTTAACTATCCTATTGCAACTTTTATCATTCACAGAAGCCAGAAGTCAAATATGTTTTAACTCTTATGTTATTTGGAAAATATGTCATCATTATTCTCTTGCCCTTATTATTATCCTAATTTCCGACTTCCTGAGTGATCAATCGATCAGAGTGGTCATAGATGGCTGCTCATCGGATCATGGCTATTGATGCCGGTGTTCCTCAGGGGTCTGGTTTTTCTGCTACTCTATTTCTGCTGCACATCAACGACCTGCTACAGCTTGGTGCTGTCGAATATGTAGGTGACAGCACAATCTTAGAAAGATACCTGTCCAATGCAAGAGCCACCAGAGATATGGTGGAGCGAATGAATTTGACCTTAAATCTCGTTTCCTAATGGGGTGACGACAATCTGGTCAAATTCAATGCTCTGGAAACACAGGCGTGAGTTTTCACTGCCTAAAGGAGCCTGTTTCAGTTTTCTCGTATTTTTCGAGGTGCATCTGTACCAGTTACCAACCGCTTAGTGCTTTTGGGCATGGATCTTAACTTCGGCTCAACCATCGAGTCAAAAACACAGACCCCAGAGCCCCCAGAGCCAAGAAGCTGGGCATCCTAAATAAGGTGAGGCGATACTTCACATCTCGACAACTTTTAAATCTGTACAAAGCACAGGTCCGTTCCTGTATGGATTACTGTAGCCACTTATGGGATGGCTCAGAAAAATACGAGCTTGCTGCACCTGACTCGGTGGAACGCAGAGCAAAAAGGCTTATAGGCGGGTTGGTGGCTAGGCTTCACAGCCTGCCTCATCGGCGTAATGTTGCTTGCCTGTCAGTCTTATAAAGACTGTACTTCGGAGAGTGTGCGCAGGAGCTCCACGACCTGATCCCACCATCGCCCTTACGCCCAGACTACCAGACGTACTGCACCGCACTTGGTTGATCCCGAGCAGTCGTACTCAGAGCGTTTCCTCTTCATTTATTATGAGCACAGCCAAAGTGTGGAACTCTCTGCCAGCGTCTGTGCTCGATTCCACATATAACCCGTCTGCCTTGAAAGCAAGAGTGAACAGGCATTTTCTGGGCACGCTCGTTTCATCATAGACCTCATCCAAATCAAGAGCAAGTCTAGTCGGCAGTAAAAAAGTAAATAAAAATAAAGATGTACCTATTGCTTAGTAAAGCTGAAAACATTTTTATAATTCATTTCAGCTTGCAAAGAATTATAGAAAATGTTTTCAGCAGAGCAAAGGCCTCTTTTCAAACTGAAAGTCTGAACTTGTACTGGTGATAAGATGAATTAGTTTGTAAAATAGAAAACAAACGAGGGTGCAAAAATAAATTAAGTACCATTTACACCCGACTGAAAACTTCTTTCGAAGAGCGAGCAATATTCTTCAATGTCAAACGTTACAGTAAAATTGGTTTACTGTTAAAGTCAGGTTCCGAAACATAAGACATGACACTTGCATTGAATTAGTAAAGTATACGTATATATCTGCTTGGCATTCTTCTTGTATACAAAGTGTAACATAACGCACAACCTCTTAAGGGGTACTCATCATTATGAACAATTTTTACTAAAAATTAAAAAAATATCGATATCAATTACGAGTAAAATCAAAATTAAAAAAAAAAAAAATCGTCTGTTCCCTACATTTTAACGATTTATGCGAACAAACAACAAGAGCTGATTTTGTTTTCATGATTTCAGGTTTGGCCCAATAATAAAAGTTGTTCATAAATCAAGAATACACCTTGTATGGATACGTATGTGTAAGAGTTGATGCCATGTAGAAGGTAAGCTGGTCAGCAAGGTATCGGGCCTGACTGCACAGCGTTTTTCGGGCGTACCTAATTTACTCAGCGCCACTGAGCCTCATGATAGCTGCAGGTAGTACAGCAGTGGCCATTTAAACACAACAATAACTTAAGTAACTTAGTGACGATTTTCATTGACGAAATTCAGACGACAACGGTTGACAACAACATTTTATAAACTACTACCTACTATTTTGTCGCACCAGCAGGAGCACACCTTAATGTAGCTGGCTGTGCGGCAGAAACAAGTGAGGACCACGTAGTGTCCGTCCACGTTATGCGGTCACGTCCCTACATATCGCACAGAATTTATTGCCACTACTAGCCAGCTGCCGATTCTGGACAGAAATGTTGGAACTGTTCGATAACTTATACATTGAAGTCTAGAAGAAAGATGACCTAATTTATTTTGTGTGCAGTTTTTTTTTTTTTTGGTGTGGTGTATCTGCGTTTTGCGCACGAATTTTGACATACTTACATGGACACAACCTTAATATTACTATTATCTAGATAAAGTATGGTCCAAAAGCAACCGGTTTAATTTAGAAGAATTTTAATTTAGGCACTTTTGAATATCAAAATGTACAAGAAAATACAGGGTGATCGGCACATGGACCAACACATTTTTTTGGGGGATTGGGGGTCATTTGCTAGGTTTCACCCAAAGACCCCCATCTCCTGAGTTTTACAGTAATTGAGATATCGTTTTTTCTTTGAATTACCCAAAATCTCGCCTTTGAATCGTTATATATTTTTTTTGTTTATGGTTTTAATAGAACAAAATAATATTTATTATAGCTAGCTGGCTGGCTGACTGACTGATTGGAGAGCGGGGAGAGGTGGGGAGGGTATGGAGAGGGCGGTGAGGAGGAGGGGAGGAGTTGGTGAGGGTAGAGGGGGAGAGGAACCCGGTGAAGGGGGTGTGAGAGGGGGTAAAAGAGGGAGGGGAAGGTAAGCGAGAAGGGGATGTGGTGAGGGGGGTGAGAGGGAGAGGAGAATGGGGAGGGTGAGGGGGTGAGAGGCGGTTGTGAGGGGGATGATAGGGGAGGGTGAGAGGGGGGAAGGGGTGGGGGTTAAAGGGGGTTAGAGGGAGAGGGGGTAGGGTAAGGTGTGGGATGAGAGGGGGGGCCGACGAGTGCCTTTACATCTTAAAGTTGCTTTTGGTTTAGCATTGATGCATTGAAGACCTACAGAAATGACCGAAAAATAGAAAGTTGGAAACTCGGAATGGCACAAAAAACAGGAGTAAACTTCAGTCGTGCGTTGGAGCTGACACACACTTTTTTTGTTTGTTTGAACGCCCTTATCTCTGGAATTGCCAGTCGGACTTTAATAATTATTTTTGTATTTGATAGCCTAATTCTTAAGGAAGGCTATTGGCATATTTAACATCACTCTAGGACACATCTCATCAACGCCGAGCCCAAACCCTTGGACCTATAAAGCTGAACTTTTCCCTTTATAATGTAGACAAGGAATAAGGAAGGACTTCTGTTCTCGTGGGACATTTTCCGATATCCACGCGGGCGAAGCCGCGGGAAAAAGCTAGTTAATTATATAATTATTATTACCTACTACATAGTATGTACGCGCCCCGCAATAGGGACTCCATTGACATTCCAAAAATTGATGATCGAAATACACCTAGCTAAAAACTTCCAAGTTGAAATTGCTTTCAGTACGTACGCTCAGCGTCATGTCGTCAAGTGTCCTTGTGGTCAGTTGTGGCTATAATACTTTTGATAAATTCGTGAGGCAGTTCACAGTTCATTGTTCAAACATGACGTTACCTTACAGCGACAAGGTACATAGAAGTGTAAAGCTATTGTGCTAATCGTGGTCACTGACTGATTCGGCTACGTCAGCCATCGCATCTCAGGGGCCAGGCACCCCTGAAAAATAGCGATAGATACGCCAATAGTTGCCTGTCATCAAAGGCAATCAAGAAAAACATAGGTATTGTGTAAACGAGCTCCAAATAAACACTCGTATTAAATTGCGAGCCAACTGCGTACGGTATGTAAGCGTCAGGTAAATATTTTATGTCACGACCGACGAGGACGTCGCCCGCGGCTCGCATGTCCGCGACTGCCAGCTAGCTACCTGGTGACAGCCAGTATAGGAATTATGTGTGTTTGCTTTTAAAGGAGATTTGTATTGAGTTACGAGAAAAACTAAAAGGAATAAGTGCTACTAACTTCGTATTAAAAGTGATGTCAGTTCCACCGCTTCGGGAATGCATTGTAGTCATTTGAAGTTTTTGATGTTATTACTTTGTTGATTTAGTTACCTTGTTGCTACCTATAACTTACCTAGCTATTTATGTAATGTGTATTTAAAATTTTAATTTAATTAGGTATTGATTTAAATAATTTGTTTTTTTCGCTCGTTGTCCATTAACGCTAAAACATGAATTTAGCATCTACCGACCCGGCGCTGCTTCGCACGGTTTTTACGACTTGACAAAATATGAAGGTTTCCATATTATATATAAGTTAAATATTAATGTAATATACTAACATATAAACCTCCTGGAATAAATTTTCTAATTGATAGTGGAAACTGCAACAAAATCCGTTCCGTAGTTTAGAAGAACAACGCGGCCACACAAGTATAGATAATTGATATTTTGTCAATACATAGTTCTATGTGTTATCTACTTACTAAATATTTGCATGCCATTTTCAAATGATGGAATGTGTCTTTGTACTGCGTTTTTGCAAGAAAGTGTTCAAACTGTTTATTCATTAGGGGGATTAGGATACAGGAGTATTAACACTCCATGTTAATCGGCACACCAAACGCATACTATGCTCATGCACACACATACAACAAAAACCATGCTCACCGCTCTAAGTACGTGACGAGTCGCCGTCTAGTTAACAGAGTTTCAAAATATAGAATTATGCCTTCCTGTGTAGTGAAAACTTATAAAAACAATAGCAACTCACATAAAAAGTCTCACGGAATCAATTTTCACTTGTAAGTACTTGAAAAAACATCGTTTTTAGGGTTCCGTAGCTCAGCAGGATGAAACGGGACCCTTTTATAGGATCACTTCGTTGTCCATCTGTCAGTCTGTCCTGAGATTTTTTAGGTTTTGATCGTATTTCTCAATATTCCCGTTTAGACGAAGTATAATTATTACTACCACTGTAATCTGGAGATCATAAAGAACAAATTAACATGCGTTTGATTAATATACTCCACATTTTTTGATGGGCCTAATTCTCGAACAAAAATAACTATATCTTCTTTATTAAATGTATTGCATTAATTTGTCAGGGAATGGGTTTTTCGTAAACTTTTAAATTTCACGTGGATGGAGTCTAAATTAACGTACTAATTTACCCGACTACGGCAAAGCCAAAAAGAAGGGTTGTGTTTTTAGCAGTCTATGTATGTAAGTATGTATTTACGTGTGTTCCACCATAGCGCCTAAATTACTAAACCGATTTTAATAAATAAGGTATCAATAGACTCGTAATAATGGTCCGGGTGACATAGGCTATACAAATTCTCCCTAAATTTAATATTGTGGACTTTACACGTTTATTTCTGACCACGAAAAAAATTAAATTGAGATAATAATGACATGTTTGGTATCAAAAGAAAGGTCTTGACAAGCAGCTTACAAATATGTATAAATGTTATGTTGTTTAAGTAAATAAATATATTTAAATTGTTAAAAATAAGTAAAAGTGGAGGTAAATAATATTAATTTCATTGGGACCGACCGCGGCGAGCGTGATTTTTCAGTAGTCGGGTTTTAGTTTTTGAACTTGCTTTTTATTTTGATTTTAAAATAAGATCTTTACGATATTATTGTGTAGCTAAAAGAACATTTTTTAAATTCAAAATGAAAGGTCTTTATTTATGTACAGATAACAGCATAGGTATACCAAAACTGTCAAATTTCTCGTAATGATTTTAAACCTTAAAATGTTGGTGGTTAAGTTCAAAATCGAATGGGAAAATTTGACATTTGGTAGTAACTTGACCTGCTGCTGTGTGTACTTAATGGTCAATCAAATCTGTCACTATGCTACCTAGAGCCAGCATAACTGCTAGATGCTAGTGGCCCACTCGCGTGCAGACTATGTTTGACTGTGTGTGGGTGTTTGTGTTACTTGAATAAATAACTATCTCAAACTTTACATTATTGCATAATGCGAGAAGGAAAACCTCAAAAGCTTTAGACTGTTATAAAACTTATGACTCATATTTTTAGTTCAGAGTTGTTACAAAACTTTGTCCATGCCTACCCAGTCAAGGAAACACGTCAGAACGCTTGGGGCTCGCGTGGTAGCTAGTGCGTGGAAACAACACAATAGGATGCGTAGGATTTGCTGTCGGGGACCACAACAATGGATAACGTAGAGTAAATAATTAAAGGTGAGACCAGACTTTCTGTCAAAACACAGGCCTGAGGTTTTGTGACGTAATTGGCTGCATTTTAGGTACTATATAGATACCATAGATCACTTTTAGGCCTCGTTTACGGATACGCGGAGCGTCGCACGTCGCGTTGAGCAGCGCGGCCGCACTAAATTCAAACATAGGGCGTTCTATGAGAGCGTATAAGGAGACGCGATTTTACACGCGTTTGTTTGAATTGTAGCGTCACATGTGGCGGGTGAAGCGACGGGCGACGCCGCGGCGGTCGCAGCGGGTGACGCAGCGGGAGACGCAGCGGGTGACGCAGTGAAAGACGCGGCGGGTTTCGCGGCGGGTGATGTAATATTGTGTACACACGTTTGTCTGTTGTTACTATTCGAACAAGACTGGCAGGTTGCAAGAAAGCTGCGGAAGCCGCGGGCGCGGCAGCTGACGACTCCGCGAGCGCCACCGCTTGCGCCGCCGCCGCGTCGCGTGCGTGCCTTATGGCACGGAGAAAACGGTTGACGCCCCGCAGCCCACCCGCGCACCATGCCGCCTGACGCCCCGCGTCTCCGTAAACGAGGCCTCAGACTTTGTACGCATGGCTACAGATCAAGCTATACCTTTCCAGTATAAGCTGATCTCGCATTGTATAGGATTTCCTTACAATGAGAGGTCAGTGTAAACTGGAAAAGTATAGCTTGATGTGTAGCCGTGTGTACTTGGAACTTGTTAATTGTATGTGTATGTATTACTTGCGCGACAGACTTGCGCAAATTCACTTGTTTGAAAGGTCAGTTGCGGGAAAAAGTTGCGAAAATGAGATTCCTTCATAACATCACGCCTGTATTCTTGCAAAGGGTTGGACAGGGATAATACTGTGAATTACACCCACAATTTGCCAGTCATGTTCAATATGGTTAAAATTTTTTTGATTGTACTTTTATTCTGTTTTTTCTTTCTCTTTATTTATTTTTGACATGGGCAAAATTTTCATGGTTTTTCAGGTCGCTGATAACTATCAAAATCAAAATTCAAGACGCCAAAGATTTGCAAATTTTTCGTCATGGGTCGTTTTCATGGTTTTCGAGGGCGCTTACAATGATAATGGGGTCAAAATCAAAATTCAAGATAGCTTGATGGCTTGGATTGATGGATGATTTTAGTACATAATACAAGGAGTCTATTTTCAAGCTTGATACAAAATTATAACTACCTACCATCTTTGTATGTAAGCGACCAACTGACCATGGTAAGAAACTGTCAACTAAATACGTCACACGGAAGCCTGCGGCTTTCATGACGTCACCAGCTAACTAGCTACCTGGTCGCACCCAGGCCTCACAATATTTATAGAGATCGGGTAATACGCGCCGGGGGCTATGTTCAGGCTATTGTCGCAGGTAGAGAAATATTGCCTGGAAATTGTGGTTAACATGCTAAGTGCTGATTGCAGAGATTAGGTGGCCAGGCGACAGTTAGGCGATTAGTTTTCGTAACAAACATACAGGTTTATTTTGTACTTTGTAATTTTCATGTGATGTGTGAGTTTGTCTTTGTTTGGCAATGAATAAGAAGTAGGTAGGTAGTACTTGGTTCAAAATTATTAATTTGCAGGAAAAACAAAAGTTACACCATATTTCAGGTTATTGATTTGTCCTCGCTGATTATAATGCTTGATTTTATTTTTTCGGTTATCAGTTTTTTCAGTCGGGTTTTTTTTTTATATAATTATTTCATGATACTATTGATTAAATATGACTTTCATTAACGTTCAAAAGTATTAAGGAGGACCTTTGATAAAATTTTTGAAATAAGACGAACGTTTTTCATAAATTTTGTGAAAAATTGTACCTTTTTTTTTTGTGGATGGGAAATTAACAAATGACTCTGAGCAGAGCGGGAGGGCGTGTCAGACTTTTACTGACTAAAACCCACCCGTATTCCTTCAGTTGCCCGTGCCGGAGCCACGGTATCTCTTTCGAACTACCCGCGACCCCGGGGGCAAAAAAAAAAATAAAAAAAATTGTACCCTCACGATCGCTTCATTCCTAATATTTAAATCAGCGACGCTTAAACACATCACAGCTTCTTATAGTTCAACAAAAAACCCAATCCCCGAAAAAAAAAGTCAAACCACTTTCAAGTGAAACTCCAAAGTTGGATAATACGGGCGAAATATAAATAAGCCGTAAAAAGCCCAGTTCCTGAGGTAAATAAACACGCCATCGAAGAAGGCTGAGCCCCGGTTCGTAAGTTGCACCTGTGTACAAACACCCGAACTTGTCAACGGGGACTAAAGTTGGAGGGTGTGTAAACGAATCGGAAGTGATCGGGGATCTTCGGTTGTGGGGAAGGATTTTCAGGAAATGTTTGTGTTCTTTCTGGTTATAGTGAACATTACCATGTTATTTTTCTCTTAATAGGCAAAGAACACAAAATCACGTCTTTTAAAAGAGATAAACACTGGCGTGTAGGTAGATCACCCATATTTCACCAGATATGCTGAAAATTTTCGGTATGTAAGAGGAGGCAAAACTTTTGCTATTAACTGAGCATAAATCTGTGTACTCTACGCTCAACTGGGATTAAACTTAGGCCTACGATCAGTTTCGCTATTATCTTCTTAGTAGCTAGAACTCATACGTTTAAAGACGGAAAACACAACAGCATACGTCTTGTTATACACAACATTAGCTTCTGTCGTGTGGGTAAAGCATATCCGGCGCTCGGCAGTAGTGTAACATTCTGCCATTGAAGGAATTTTCACATCGGATCAGTACTTACAGAGATTACCCCTTGCAAGCAAACAATTTTACCTTTTTACAATATTAGTTTAGATTTTATAACACGTGTGAGATGGCTTCCCTTTAAATATCGCCCACAAACATGCAAAAGTACACCTTGAAGCTCAATCCTCTTCGCAAGGGGCGCGACTGTGACGAAACACAGAACAACCTATAATTTATTTCCACATATACTTATAAGAGATACAAAATCCGTTAACGTAAACAGGTTCGGAACTGGAAACTTTGGAAACTCAAACACGCGTCGAATATGCGAAGAAGCGCCAAAGTTTTCACAGAGAAGCGAACTCTTTGAGTTGTTTCAGATATATTGGCTACGTAGTAGGTACGTTTCTGAAGTTCGCCTGTATACTGCGATCCGAGCGACGTGTTAATGTACACCCTGTACAGGGTGTACTTACGTTTTAGGGATCTAAGATAGAATGTTAGTGATAAAACATATTTTTAAACTGAAATACAAGCATACATCTAATTTTAGGTAGAGCTTGTCCACTATGGAATGACGCGCCCCACTACTTAAATTTGTATACTTACACTACGGTGAATGCGGTAGTGGGGCTCGTCATTTCAGAGTGGACAAGCTCTAGCTTGCGAGTTCCCTTTCATGATCAAATCTATATAAATAAAAAGAGAAGTCCTGACTGACTGACTCATCAATGCCCAGCCCAAACCCTTGAACCTAGGAAGCTGAAGTTTTGAACAGAGGATTTCCTGGTAGCACAATCCTGTGGGATATTTTCCGACATCCACGCGGTCAAAGCCGCGCGGGAAATGCTAGTGGATTATAATTTTTAGATTTGCTGATGTTGTATTTGGAAAATAAAATGTCTAGGTGTTTTTTTTTCATTATCCTCAAGGTTCCATATCGTTATGCGATATATAAGAAGTATGTATTCATACACGAAATCTCTTAAGGGGTCATTGTACTCATACTCAACATTATGAACAACTTTTACTGTGGGGCCAAACCTGAAATTGCGAAAAAAAATCTGCTGTTCAATACATTTACATATATCAAACTCGTCAAATGTAGGGAGCAGTTGATTTTTTTTCGCGATTTCAGGTTTGGTCCCATAATAAAAGTTGTTGTTGTTGTTGTTTTTGGTGTTGTTGGTGTTGTTGTTGTTGTGTTGTCGAGTACTATGACCTCTTAAGAGATTTCGTGTGTGAATAAATACACCTTATTAGGAAAATATATTATAATGTCCCCACTGCTGGGACACAGGCCTCTTCTCGGTGAGAGGGGTCTCGGCGGGGGGTGTTCCATATCGAATCCAGTATAATACGCATAATGTAACGCACAGTGGCACCTGTAGGTTATACGCATAAATTGTTTCTAGAATCTTTTTATAAAGCTTTGCTCTCGTCTTTATATATGTCCACTAATCCAGACTATTTCAATATTTATCCCATTGGCCATTCAATGGAGTCAATACTGAATGATTAATTTGTTTGTTGAAGTCAAATAATTTACAAATTAATTATTCAGTGCTTTAGTTCAGATACTCATACACACACTGCATTGGGATGGCAATATTAATTACTAATGCCTAATTCATAATTATACCTATGGTCATTGATTGAAAATTAACATTCTTCATTAACTTATTTGTGAGACCGTAATTTTCGTAGATCTCTCAGGACCTAATTTCGTTCGCTTGTTGAAATAAACATTTGGCTTGAAGAACTGCCTGGTTGTTCGGTTGTCAAGGTATAATACGAAAGTTTAAATGTTATTTTACTCAATCACGTAAAAATGGCTGCTCAGATTGCTATTCATTTTGGTAATTCAACAACATTAATAAAATTGCGTTAGTTACTCTGTCGAGAAGACAAACTTTTCAAACATACGAGTATGAAGCAACTAGCTTTTGCCAGCGGCTAAGCCTGCGTAGATGTCGGAAATTATCCCACGGGATCGTAAAATTTACCGGGATAAAAAGTAGCCCGTGTGCTATTCAGACTATAATCTATTTTTTGTGCCAAATTTCATCCAGATCCGTTCAGCCGTTCTGACGTGATTGAGTAGGTAACAAACATCCATCCATCCATCCTATAAACTTTCGCATTTATAATAGTAGTAAGATGAATTAGGAAATTCCTTCAAAATCCTTAGGATTGTGATTGAGAGTGTCATCTTCATCATCTGCCCGCCTTTTACCAACTATGTTGGGGTCAGCTTCCAGTCTAACCGGATGCAGCTTAATACCAGTATTTTACACTAGCTTTTGCCAGCGTCTTCGCCCGCGTGAATGTCGGAAAATATCCCATGGGAACATGCTACCTGGAATCCCTTCCTTATTCCTTGTCTACATTATAAAGGGAACCTCTGCAAAATTTCAGCTTTCTGGGTTTGGCTTTTCTTTTTGGGCTTTGGGCTGGGCGTTGGTGAGTCAGTCAATCAGTCAGTCAGTCAGGACTTCTCTTTTTATTTATATAGATAGATAAATAGATGGAGCGACTGCCTTGTTGCGATTGAAGGTGTGTTTACGCAAAATGTTCTGGTAGAACACATAGGTCCTTTTGGCCCACTGAAAGGTTCCCTGAGGATCCTAAAAACGCGGTAATCAAAACCTAATCCATTAATAAAAGTCACTATCTCTACTACACTGATACACGAGGCAGTATTTAACAATTAATTCGCGGATATTTTCGTGGCTGTCGGTGCGTGATTGATAACAAGCACTTTTCCTCTATCATGATTAATAGGTTTTCTTCGAAATTGATACTCTACCGACCGATATGATACGAAAATAAACTTATCTCTTGTGTATTGTGTCTGTGTGGAGTGTACTGAGCCTTCGTGGTTCTCGGGTAACAAATTGTTACGACGTAAGGTGTACCTACTGTGAAGGGATGAGGTGTTAGATTCATGTTGACTGGGAGTTTAGTTTCATTATCATATACATACATATAATATTATGATGTTCGTATAAAATATGTAGGAAAGTAGTTAACTAAGCTTCCAGCATACTTGATTACATAACGTAACATCACGCCTGCTTGCACCGAAGGGTTAGGCAGTGGTGTAGCTATAGCACCCCCACATTTCGCCAGTTATGTTTAAGTTCAATGCAATAGGAACCGGAATCTAGACTCCGGGCTGCTACTGAGAAATTCCAGATACTTGCTAATATATTGTGTTGAACTATGTTCTTTAAAATACATTCAATTTACTGTTACATGAAACTCCAGATAAATAATATATACTTTGCAAATTACAATTTCCCTAAAAGGATTTTACCAAAACTCACGCATAAATAACACATAAAAAAAAAGGTTTTTGACTATTCTAGTAACACTTTTGCACGTTTAGGGACAATAAACAGCTACAATATAAACTTTCTGTTCCTGCAACTAGAGTTTGAAAGGCAAAACATGGACATAGGTAAATAGTAAGTTTCAGCGTCAGTATAGAAACACCGATATACCTTCACTATGTGACTTAACAACATCCTGTAGCTCAAGTTAATAAGTGTCATTACTTTGAGCAAAACATACCGACTTTAATCTGATCCCTTTGCTGTTTGAGTGTTTGTGTGCAGAAGTACAGTATTTGTTAATTTTATGTCTCTTTCCAACACGCTTTTAATGAGTTTTATGGTTCTTATTCGATTCAAGACATGTTCATTGACTTCTTGTAAAGTGTGTTCATAATATGACTTTATTAGCTGGTAATTCATTCTTTACACCTTTTTGACGGTTTTTGTTTTTTTCTTTTCAAGTATTCTAGTATTTATATTTTATTTTATTTGATTTTATTCCTCTTGCTATTTTTAATTGATATCCGTGGGTATGTCCGTGGCATCACACAGGCCCTATCAGAATACCAGCGTTGCGTTATTTATTTTATAAATATCGCAGCTTTATGCTGAGATGGGAGCCTTTTTGGCCTCGCACAGGTCTCTTTTTTTTTTAGTCTGATTTCTTTTTTTTTTTTGTTTTTTTGTTTGTCAATGTTTATTTTGTTACTTTTATATGCTCTTTTTTAACTGTATTTCCTGTGCGTGTCCCAAATAAAATATTTTTCTTTCTTTCTTCTTTTCTTTCTAATTAACTTGTAAAGGGCCCACGGTTGAGGTTCAGTCTTCGAGAATATCTAATATTTTTTGTTTGTAAGAAAATCTTACATTTTCGCTCGTTTGAAACAACATTTACAATCGCATGTTTGCAGTATTTTAGAAATTTAGACATCCGGGACCGATTGTTTGGCATTCTATCAGAGGCCTGAAAGGGTCTCCATGTACACTACAAACGAAAACCTTAAGGCGAAAGCGCTAAGATAGCCCGCGAAATTCAAATTTTCTTACGATTTTTGCAATTTGCAGCTCAGTGTCTAGGTGTATGTTGATTAAAGTATGATTCGCCACCGTAACAAATGTATATTTACAGAATTATAATAATTAAAATCAGTAATACAACTCCATAAGTTAGTATAATCCTCAAATGTCAATATTTAATGAAATAGTCATCCATTAGGATTATATGAACTCAGAGAGTTGTATTTATGATTTTGATGACTATAATTCTTTAAATACAGATTTGTTATGAACGCGAATCATATTCGGATCAACATACAACCTGATACTGACCTGCAAATTGCAAAAACCGTAAGAAAATTTGAATTTCGCGGGCTACCCTGGCGCATTCACCTTAACTATAATTAGAACTTTGTCACATACCTGAGATGCAAATAGTGACGTCAAAAATGTGACGCGTCAACGAACGCGTTTAATGTGACAAAGTCCAAAAGCGATCAACGTTTTCGTGAATTAACCAAACTCATGAATGAACTAAATGCCTAGCTATGATCACTCCATCTATCAATTAGCTTTGCTCGACCTTCGCCATTGTAAGTGTAATGAGGCATTAGATAAGTGCATTTTATTAGTTGGTCTACAGATATTTGCAAATGAAATGAATGAATGAAGCCGATGGTACCTTGATTCCGAAGAGACATAAATAGGCAAATATTTTCAATGCGAGAATGAGTAATTGTAGGTATGTCATGTTAGCCATGCTGGACGTTATGTACATAATTCACATAGGTCCGTGTGTGTAACATAGGTACCTCATCATATACCCATATTCAAGTTTCAGCAGTAGACAGACACATTTTAGTCTCCGCCGCTGTCCCGTCTGTAAGCACTCGAGCTTCACATAAAGGAGGTTCACACAAAAAGCCCCCTGTTTACTCTGCTAATTGAATTCATTGTAGCACAAATGATGTTTAAAGTGCCACGTTTGTGCTCGTTTCAAAGAATTATCTTTTTAAGCTCAAGATTAGACAAAGGATTGTTTGATTGGATTAGAATATTGTGGGGGTTTTAATAAATGAGTCTATGTGGTTTGTAAGGAAGAAATAGGTTTTTAGGGTACCTCAAAAGGAAAAAATTGAACCCTTATAGGATCACTTCGTTGTCCGACTGTCTGTCTGTCAGTCTGTCAAAACCCTTTTTCTCAGGAACGCGTGGAGGTGTCAAATTGAAATTAATATCAAATACGTAGGTTTACGGTCCCTTGAAGTTCTAAAAAAATCAAGTTTCTAAGTCAACGCGATATAAAATATGGCCATTTATGCAACATATTTTGATACTCGCAAGTAAATCAAAACCTTAGGGTATTTACCGTTGACCTAGAATCATGAGATGAATCAAGAAGCAAGCTCTCATAGCATATGTAAAGGAAAAAGTCCAAGAAACGTTAATTTGTAATTTTAACACATAAAAAATCTTTTTTTGCGATTACAAACTTAAAGCAGTTGGAAAATTGACCGTGCCGTATATTAATATATAGGAGAACATGTTTTTTAACTACATACAATGTTAAGTTTATTTTTGGGAAATAGTCTTTTCAACCACGGAACCCGTCATTGTGCGCGGCCCGACACGCACTTGGCCGGTTATTCTATTTTGTGCAGCAGTTGGACTTGAATAAAACTCCAACAAATAAAACTTCCGTCGCAGTACTTTCGGCACATCAACACGGTATAATACGGTAGTTAAAGACTCTAATTTTTTGTAGGAAAAACCTGTAGAAGTTTGGTCAAAGTAGGTAAAAACGGCTTAAAAGTTATGAGATTTCAGCGGATAAATAAAAAAAGCTTTGAATGATGAAGATGACAGCAAACATCATCTTCCTGCCCTTATCCCATATTACTTGGGGTCGGCGCAATACGTTTTCTTCTTCCATTCTCCCCTGTCAACCGTCACGCTATCATTCACTCCCTTCTCTTTCATATCATTCCTCACATAATCCATCCATCTTTTCTTTGGCCTTCCTCTGCCTCTCCATCCATTAACATGTATATTCATCACTCTTTTAGTCACATGCGTTTCGTCTCTCCTCATTACATGTCCATACCAATCAATCAATCTGCCTAGCCTTTTCCCAACTATGTTGGGGTCGGCTTCCAGTCTAACCGGATGCAGCTGAATACCAGTATTTTACATGGAGCGACTGCCTATCTGACCTCCACAACCCATTAACTGGGTAATACGATACCTCTTGGTAAGACTAGTTGTCAGACTTTCGGGCTTCTGACGACCCGTGACGACTGTCAAAGATCCACGAATGACAGCCGGGACCAACAGCTTAACGTGCTTTCCGAGGCACGGAGTCTCGATATATAAAGATGGTCACCCATCCGCGGACAAGCCCGGCAAGCGTAGCTTAACCTGATGGATCGACCCATGCGGCTGTTATTACTTAGCCACGAGCTCCTCATTACTGCCCATGCCTACACCAAGCCTATACATGCCCATACCAAGACAAACGATTTCCTTTCAACTTTTTTGTCACTGGCGCCACTTTCAAACTTCCTCTTATATACTCATTTCTCACTTTATCCATTCTCGTCACTCCACACATCCATCTCAACATTCTCATCTCCGCTGCATGCAATTTTTTTTCATCCGTCTTCTTCACTGCCCAGCATTCCGATCCATAAAGTACAACGGAATTGGAATTGGAAATTGTATAGCAGGAATTGTATAGCAGTACTTTTAAAGCCAGTCTTAAAGCGTTTCTTTTAGAAAAGTGTTTATACTCAGTAGGTGATCTCTAATTTGTATGTATTTTGTGTAGGAATTTGCAATTATAATAATTTTGACATTATTTTATTATTTAAATTATGAGAATCTTTTATTATTATTAATATATATTGCTTGGTAATTGTGATAATTATGTCAATGTAATGATTTTATTTATATTAGAATTTAAATTAATCTAGTTTTAAGGATATATTTGTAATTATCTATCTGTTCGACACAATTATGTTGTTATGAATAAAGATGCTACTACTACTACTACTACAACAGGCCTTATCACGGACTTGTAAATTTTCCCCTTCAACTTGAGGGGCATCCGTGGGTCGCAAGTTGTTCCTGTAACCTGTCGCCATTTCATCCATCCTGAGTTGATCCGGTGCGTTATGTCTCGGTCTACTTCGCCATCCCCTTGGACAAGCGACCCGAGGTACCGAAAGTCGGAGCAGATCGGTAAGGGCGTTCCGGCAAGAGATATGGGCACAGGACTGGAGAGACCGTCAAAATCACAAAAAAAATACTCTGTTTTGGTCCGACTTACTCTCAGGCTAACGGTCTCCAATGTTTTCCACCACACCTCCAATCTGCTCTGGGCGTCTAAGCCACTCTCGGCAACCAGCACAATGTCATCGGCGAACAGCATACACCAGGGAGCCTCTTCCTGGATATCCGAAGAAAGAGCATCCATTATCAGCACAAAGAGGTAAGGGCTGAGTGCAGACCCCTGGTGCAACGACAGCCACATCGAAGCTGCCAGTAGTGCCTACTGTAGACCGGACTTGGGTACTGCATCAACTGTACATCGCGCGAATCAACTGCACATACTTCCCTGGTACACATTTTTCCTTAAGTGCCCACCACAAAACTTCACGAGGCACTCGGTCGTATGCCTTTTCGAGGTCAATAAATACCATGTGCAAGTTTTTATGCGCACCTCTGTATTTCTCGCACAGCTGGCGGATAGCAAAGATGGTTTCTGCTGTTCCTCGACCAGGCATAAAACCGAATTGGTTTTGCGAAATTTCACTCTCTTCTCTTAGTCGCCTTTATATAACTTTCTCCCAAGCCTTCATACTATGTGATATTAGCTTTATTCCTCTATAGTTGTTGAACTCCAGCACATCACCTGTGTTTTTAAAGATGGGCACCAGCGAACTGTTGCACCATTATTCAGGTATGGCTTCTTCTAGCAATAACTTATTGAAGAATAAAGCTAACCACGTCCATCCATCTACCCGTAATAACTTCCATACTTCGACTGGTATTCCATCCGGACCTATTGCTTTACCAATCTTCATCCCATTAACTACTATTCTCACGTCATCCATACTAATAATTCTCACTAACCCCTTATTTACTGGTTTATTCTCAAGCACACCACTCCAGTCATTCTCCTCATTCATCAGTCTTTCAAAATAGCCCTTCCTTCTATCCTTAATTTTCTCATCATCCGAAAGAACTGTTCCAGTTTCATCCCTCATACACTTTATCTGACAGACATCCCTCGTCTTTCTCTCTCTAGCTCTAGCAAGCCGGTATAGATGTTTTTGGCCTGCTGGATTATCCGATGATGAAGATGACAGCAAACCTGCACCCTAATTGCGTAACACATTATCGATCGGAATTGGTTTCATTTTCAAACAAATTGCAATTGCTTCATATGTTCGAAAAGTTTGTCTGCTAGACAACGTAAATGACGCAATGAATGTTTTTGAACTGACAAAATGAAACCAACTCCGATTGATAATGTGTTACATAATTAGGGTGCTGTTTGTAAGTAGTCAAATCAAATCAAAAGTCATTTATTCAAACTAGAATCACTTCTAGAATACTAGAACTAGAATTTTAGAACTGAGAATCAGCTATTTTCGAACATCAACATTACATAAGACAATCCTCCAAAACGCCCGCCCTTCACCAGTTCCTAGTGCTTTAGCTGGGAAGATGTGCCGCAACAAACTCCCCAGTGACGTCATTACTTTATTAGGCAAAGTTTTCCGCATCCAGGTGACACCCTCTAAGTGCATTCATAATTGCTTCCATTGTGGCACAAATTATGTATTATCAAAGAAACGTTGTGTAGTTTTTCGCAAAGAAATGTTTTGCAAGGAAAGATAGTGAATTAAGAAACAATTCAGTGTTTTGCCTTAGTGAAAATTTTCTTTATTTAACTTCAAAGTCTGTTCTAAGTAAGTATTTCATTTCATCCGAAAGACGTCCACTGCTGGCCATAGGTGGAGGCTAATATATAGCAGTGGATGTCTTTGCTGGATTCGATGTTAGTGGATGCTTGGAGCCCAAGCATCGCCACTTCGACCGATTCTCTGTTTCCCGCATCCAGCGGATTCCTGCGGCCTTCACAAGGTCATCGGCCCACCTTGAGGGATAAGTACTTACTTTCGACTGAATGCTGAAGCTTAAAATTATCTGACACACTGAATATATGAACTGCCTGGCTGGCTACCTTAATGTGTTTCACTATGCTAACTTAAAGACATACTTAGTTTCTATAGGATATCATCTCATACAATTTTGAGGTTCTTTTGAACCCAATCTATCCATCTAGCTTTTATTTGTACGATAGTCATGAAAAGTAAACGGGAAGCGACTTATTCTCTCAGCGTAACTTAACTTCTTCGATTTAACCAATAATATCCGTGCCCCAGAAATCACTGCGTCCTTCCAATTCAAACTCAAACAAGGCATAAAAAGTCCACTGTCCAATACTAAAGTAAACGAAACCAGTCAGTTCAGTAAGTTTGCTGAGAAACACAATAACCCTGGAGTTCGGGCCGATCGCCTTCGCCCGTATTGACCCACTCGCACGGCTGACAGCGCTGCAGTCGCTCAAACAATGTAATATAAACTTTTTATGTTAAGCTGCGCTGTCCTATATGGAATTTAATTTAAGAAGAATTCAGAAGGACTCATTTTGTCAGATTTGGTGCGTGTTAGAAACTTTTTGGTAGAAATATTGCGAATGGTAAGGATGGGCCCTAAAGACAGCTTCGTAACAACACAATCAGCTAACTTGGCTACATCAGGCTATTTAATGATAATCATTTTAAGTCCCAACGTAGAAATAATATAACCTTGTCTTTGATGCCGTGTAGTCGGTTTAACCTCTCTGCTCGACAAGATTTTGACATATGACATACCAGCTGACTCGACGGGATGTTACGAATTACATCATGAAATTCAGGAATTTACATCAACTTTCAGCATTCGAATTTATTTAGAAAAATATGTTACCAGAGCTAGTTTATACAATAAGTTTGTGGCAAAAATGTTTAATTATAAATTGAGGTCGTCAAACCGCGTCAGTCTACTGCGAAAGTTGTATAAAATCCTATATTACTACACCTATCCAAAAGGTAGGCTACTTAGATTCGCTGAAAATATGTACATAAACAACCTTCTCTCTTGCTGAAAAAATGCAAAAGGGAAAAATGAAGACATTAACATTCTCTTTGTATTCTTACTTTCACCATTTTTCATACATCGTCTACCTATAAAACACGATCAAATCTGACAAAAATTCCAAAAAATTGTGTTGCTACGTGAGACTTCTTAGTGCTGATCGTCTACCCAATTTTCTTATTTCGATTCAAAAGTTGCATTCAGCCTAATCGATACTCGCAATAAAATCGAGCTTGGGAAAAATTTGTAGTAACTGAATAAAAACTCTTTGGTATATTTTCCATGAATTATTTTATTTTTTACACACACACACACACACACACACACACACACACACACACACACACACACACACACACACACACACACACCACACACACAGTGTACACGTACAGTGTGGATAGGGGTGTAACTTTTTAGGGTTCCGTACGTTCAAATGAAAAAACGTAACCTCTATAGGATCACTCGGTGTGTCTGTCTGTCACAATCAATTTGCTTTGAATCTACTGGACGGAGTATGTTGAAATTTGGTACACATATGAATTTCTGTAGCCCAAACACGGAAGTGTAACGTAAATAAATGAATTTTGAGTTTGGGGGCAAATTAGATAATTTTAAAAAGTTTTGCAAAGTGTAGGCACCGTGTGACATATCAAATGAAAGGGCTTGTTGCAAGGGTTTCAAATTTATTATTTTTATAATTTAAACAAATTACCCCTCCCCCCAAAACCAGAGCCCAAAATTTATAAAAAAAAAAACGTACAGAAAATAGTTCTTTGATTATACGAGTAGATTTCAGGAAAACCTATAAAAAGTTTAAGGTCTTAAAATAACGTGGTAAATCTCTCAATATAGTGCGTACAAACTTACATTTGCAGTTGGAATGTATGGGAAAATATGTTTTTCAACTACAATAAATCTTCAGATAAAATTATAATTGGTACAAAACATTTTATATAACCTCATCGTACGGAACCCGGACGCGGCTATTCCAAATAATAATATTGTAAATCAATTCTCATAGACATCAGTTTCATGCCAATTGTAAACTCTATGTACAAAACCGTAAAAAAAAAAACACAATCTTTAATTTCGTTATGTCGCCTGTCCGTGCGTCCGAATGGCATACAGCCATTATACTCGGAGACTTCAATGAAAACTTGAAAGAATGTGTATTCTTTGCGTCGCTAAATTATGGTGACGTACTGTAGTGAAATTACGATAAACATAATTAGGGGTGGCATTGCCCATACATCTACTGACTAATGAGGGATGAAAAAAAAATATAAGCATATAAGCGTGTGGGGTAGATTTGTTACATCTCATAATTTAAATGATAAACATGTATCTACACTCTGAGTAATGGGAATTTTCGATTACAACCGCAGAATTAACTTTATTTTCCATTGTTTTTTCGAGAAATAGAGGAGCTCGTGGCTAATTAATAACAGCCGCACGGGTCGATCCATCAGGTTAAGCTACGCTTGCCGGGGTTGGTCAGTTGATGGGTGACCATTCTTTACATACCGAGACTCCTCCGTGCCTCGGAAAGCACGTTAAGCCGTTGGTCCCGGCTGTCATTCGTGGATCTTTGACAGTCGTTACGGGTCGTCAGAAGCCCGAAAGTCTGACAACCAGTCTTACCAAGGGGTATCGTATTAGCCAGTTACTGGGTTGTGGAGGTCAGATAGGCAATCGCTCCATGTAAAATACTGGTATTCAGCTGCATCCGGTTAGACTGGAAGCCGACCCTAACATAGTTGGGAAAAGGCTAAGCAGATTTGAGTTTTTTCGAGAAATACTTTGAAATACAAGCTTATTTTTGCAGTCGATAAAATTAATGCTGTGCAATGTGCATGCGTAAATATTCATCCCAACTACGGAATCCTTCACTGTGGGTGGTCTGACACACACTTGGCCAGATTTTTAAATTTCATCTGGAATCTTCTACAAAAAATAAACTATTTCTATTATTCAAAAAACTAATACCTAGTACAAACAAAAACTAACAACTAACAAAAATATTGACATTTATAAGTGTTTGCGGAATAGGTACCCAATTTATAGAATTAATTTATCATCAGTCACAAACAAAATTTTGCTAAACCTACCTACTGTACTACAAAATGTATACTAGGCATTCTGTAGCAAAAAAAAAAATAAAATCCACAATAAATAATTGTCCAATAAATTAAAACAATTGTGTACAGCAAGCGCATTCCAAATTTAAATTCAAATAAGTATGAAACAATTCGGCGCGAAATTAGAAAAAATCAGGTACCTATGCGGTCACAGGTCCTGTCTGTTGGCTCGGTTTCAATATAATCTCCGAAAAACGATTAAAATTACAATATGAAAGTGTAAAATATTATTAAAAATAATGCTTATTTCATAAACAATTTTATTTCAATTTCCAAGTACCTATCGATTTCTGACATTCGTTGTGTTATTTACCTACTCGAGTAAATCGAATTAAAAAAAAATCGTTTGGGATAATCGTTAACACACATCATTACAATAAAAAAAACAATAATGTTCGGCGATTTTAAACACAAATAGAGTAGTGGTAATAAGGAGGTGGGTGGTGGTGGTGTGAGGTGGTGGTGGTAGTGGTGGTTGGTGGTGGTGGTATTGTTGGACCAGTGTTTGTTTATTACGATAAGATGTGGGCATCTTCTTGTTGTTTATAATATTTTGCATAATATTTATCACATTTTAAATCGTTCATACATGTGTGTGTGTGTGATATTTGTGAAAAGTAAAAATGTAAACTGACACGATTGATTGGCGCGAAACTTCGCCTTTGGATATCAAAAAACATCATTACCTTGAACAACGGATGAATTCGTCAAATAATTAAATGATATATTATGACTCACTGCCCCTGTGGTGCAGTTTGGATGTTCGAAATCCCCAATTTTTATGTTTTCTAGCCTCGACCACCACTGTCATCAAAATGGCGATTATCACATTTACAGACTTGGATATTATAAAGGTAAATAAGTAAACTTGCGTGTTATACATATATCAAAGATTTAAAGGCGTTAATATGCGAGTTTTTTATCCAACTCATACAACAACATTCATAGAATTTGATTATGCTACCCGCATAATAAATAACTACATAATCAATTTAGAGTGTCGTATGTCGTCATTTTGGGGTCCAATTGGGTGCGATAGAGAGACGACAGAGGTTCGTGTGTTCGGGTCCATTAGGGGGCGCTTCCGAAAATTACGGTTAAAAGAGGGTTGTTATAAGTTTGAAGCATTTGTCTGTCTGTATGCAGCAACGCAGCTCTAAAACGAATGTACCTGATGCACTTATGTAGAGTTTTATTGTAGTACAAGTTATTGATGGGCCATCATTTTTGACGACACGGTTGGCGCAGTGGTTGAGCGATTGACTGCTGCGCAGCATGTCGCGGGTTCGATTCCCGCACGGAACAAATATTTGTACGACCTACAAGTATTTGTTCCGAGTCTGGGTGTTTTTCTATCTATAATATGTATGTATTTAAAAAAAAAAAAAAAAAAAAAAAAAAAAAAATGTATATAAGTAGTTTATCAGCCATCTCGTTACCATAACACAAGCATTAGGTTGCTTAGCTTGGGGCTAGATGGCGTTGTGTGATATGTCCAAACATATTTATTTTATTTATTTATTTATTTTATTTATCATGATATCGAGGCCATAAAGCGGAAACGTTAAACGAAAACCCACAAAATGGAAAATGTTCACCAGAGCCGAAAAACTTTTGAGATTTCAGAAAACAAATCATATCTCTTTTATTATTAATGTTACACGAGCCATTCTTTTAACGCAAACTTATTTTCTGATCCCTTATCAAGACGAATACCTAAAGTCTACTAAAAGTTACTTTTGATTTATATTTCTGTAGGTTACAGCCATAGCACTTATTTTCGTTACGATAAAACGCTGTAAGTGAAACGGATGGCGGTGGTATGGCGACTCCAAATCAAGTGTTTTGAAGAAGAAGCGCTATAACTATCGGGATCAAAAATTTTCAAATTGTTGAATTGGGGTAAATGCAAAATGATAAAAAAATGCAATTTTTTATGCGTTTACAGCAAATGTTTAGGTGGTCCCTCAAAAAATAGGGTTAATTTAATCGCTGTACAAAACTTTCTATTGGTGGTAGAGCCATGGGAGTCCGGACCATTCGACGCAGATTTTTTTTTCTGATTCCGAATCTGCAATAAAAAAAATTGACATGGGTGCGGGTTACTAAGTTTCCGCTTTTTTGCGTCGATATAGTGGTGGCGCTATGTGGCCCAGGAAGACGGTACCTTGTCAATATATCTACGAAAATATCATGTACGTAAGGAAACATTTACATCTTTTTAGTAAAAGAGGTGAAAGGCATAATTATAGTACTAGAAAAAGGGACCTATTAGCTCAACCAGGTTTCAGACTAGCTAAAGTAGACTCGTCATTCATGGGATACTGTTTAAAATGTTACAATAAAATACCTCCACACATTCTTCAACTCAATGAGACTAAATTCAAAACTTGTATAAAACGCACACTATGCAGGCAGGCATATTATAAGTTTGGGGATTACATAACTGATAAAAATGCTTGGCTCAATGCTGGCCCTGCTCCACAACCACAACTAATTAATTAAAGAATAATTGAAGATACTGTTGGAGCTGCTGAAGATTGTTAGACTATCATTGCATTGTATAGACTCAATCTCCTTTGTATTATATAATTGCATAGCACATGTGTGAGTACTATGTACATACTCTAAAGCTACCATTTACTGGGTACGTCTTTGTTTGACTTGAATGTGCCCTGGCGGCTGAGAGTATGTGACGCTCACTCTAATGTCTCGCTGATGGTGGCGCGTGTTGGATCATTTAGCTAATCCATGCGTCAGGTTCGTGAACAAGCGCTGTCAGTGAAGGCTGGGCATACCTTAGCGGCCACGGCTTATTTTAATTTAATTTAAATATTTGAATTGTTTTTTTTTTTAAGGACGCTTTTAACGTTCTGCATCGTTCTCACATGTAAAATTTCAACATGAATGATGTAACCATTATTTTGTAACCATATCTTGATTTAAAAGAGTGTCCGTGGAGTTTCTTGCCCGTTCTTCTCCATAGGTACCTACTATGCTTTGGAATGGGCAACTAGCTTCATCTTTCTGACTGACCGACCCCTTGACAATTCAAAAGTGCCTGTAATTGGTTTAATTGAAATAAATGCTTTGAGTTTGAGTTTGAAGAAAAATGTTTGAGCATGGCTGATCTAGAGTACAGAGTTAGTTGATAGACTGACGGTGAAAAGGATCTGATGATGTAGCAGGAAGAGACTTTCATGGCATGACCTTTATCTACACTCGGGAGCAATGAAATATGTTTATGTGTATTAAAATATGTATGTTTAGGTTAAGGTATTTATCTATGGGCTAGTGTCGCCTGAAATAAATGGTTTATTATTATTTTATTTATTGTATTATAATGAATTAGAGTCACATAAAGATACCCACCTGAAAGTCTTGGAAACTAAAATGCTAGCTTAATGAAATAAATTGTGTTTGTAAGACAATCAAATTTTCTAAATGTAACCTCAAGATACTCAATCTCTTAAAAAGGGAGGTACTCAAACATTTTAAAATATTATTTTAAAATTTTCAATTTTTTTTTTGATTTTTCAAAAATGCTGAACCGCATATTTCTTTATTTCCTACCAAAAGCATAAATTTGAATTTTCATATCCCTAACTTAAGAAATGCTGGGTTTCCCATACAAACTTTCATCCCCTATATCACCCGCTGTAGGATTATTTTTGAGAAAAAAAAGTAGCCTAAGTAACCTAGCTAAGTAGCCTAGTAGTAAGTAGTTAAGCTAGCATTCTTAGTTTCCGACACTTTCAGGTATCTTTATGTAACCCTAATTAATTGCTCTCGAGTGTATATAGAAAAATAAAAAGTACAAAATAAAGTTTGTTATACATACAGGGTGTCTCAATCGTAGTGGTCCAACCAAAGGCAAATGGGGTAAAGCGGAGGTACCTATCATTAAAAAAAAAACAAGTTGCGGTATTCTAAACAGTTCAGAATATTTCGATAATTTAATAATTTTCAAGAAATTTTACACTTTCATATGGTCGACCCTGTGAACAGAATTTTCGACGTAGCGAGATCAAATCTGCCTGGAAGATGCCTTGATAATGTACGAGTAGGTATAAGATTATGTTGCTATTTACGTTCAGTGTGGCTGTGCAGCGCTTTAGATTTTATTTTTACTTGCCTTTTCCGCAAACTAAATAAAAAACCAAGACAGCGCTGTCAACAGTGACGTAATGCCTGTTTCGTAAGTAAGTATGCACAGAGCGAGGTGAAGTTTTGCGCATGCTTCACTGTATTGTTCGCAATGCTATGTCTTGGTTTTTTATTTGGTCTGAGGTCTTTTCTAACTTTTTATTAAACTTTAGCAAAACTATCTAAGCCCATATTAAACATTTACATTTTTTTAAATGATAGGTGGCCACTTGTACAGTGGCCAGTTCCGCTTTACCCTGTTTGCCTTTGGACCACAACGTTTGAGACATCCTGTATATGATACATAATAATTTCAAACAAAAATCCTACTAATATTACAAATGTGATAGTTTATGAAAATGTTTGGATGTTTGTTACTCAATCACGCAAAAACTGCTAAACGGATTTAGATGGAATTTGGCACACAGATAGTTTATAACCTGGATTAACATATAAAATACTTTTTATCCCGGTAGTAGGTTCCGGTAGGATAATTTCCGACATCCACGCGGGCGTAGCTGAGGGCAACGGCTTGTAGCAAATAAAACCATGCCAATCACATAATAAAACAACGTAAAAGTAACGTGATACGCGATTGAGATTTGTAACGACTATAGTAAAAACTAAGTGCATAATCACTTCGACCAGAAAATCTCTTGGAGAAGACTTGGAAACCAAGATAAAACTGCTCGTCCCTCCGTCATACATATTCAAGGACAAGACGGACATCGGAACGTGCGTTAGTGGACCCGCCATTATACCCCCAAATGTATATCCAATGATGTCCTCAACAACTTTCAGAATAGGGGTGGCAAACATTTTTAAATTGGTATTATAAAAATTACAATATTTTCATAAATAGGTACGAGTAGGTAGGTTAGGAGCGTAAACATGTCCCAAGTAGTTTTGTAGGGTTTATTGATTTGTGAGCTATTGAATACAGAATGTTGACCTATTTAATTAGGCTAGCAAAATTTAAGTTTTTTCCACAACTTTTCGATCAACAACCTCGTTCAGCGGCTTATATACAAAACGAGAAAGCTGTGCCTTTAGTTAAATTTGAAGTCCGAAATTCAATATGTCAAACCTAAATATATTTAACTTTAATACCCGGTTTCTGATTTGAGAATTTGAATTTGAGAACTTGTTAAACTCTATTTTAGCATTACTTAAGCTCATTTTTCACTATGAGATATATAGGGTGACTGGTAATTAGTGACCGATACTTAAACACATGATTATACTCATGATAACAAACAACTTTTACTAAGGGACCAAATCTGAAATCGCGAAAAAAAAATCAGCTCCCCATACATTCATGTTCGCATTACTCGTCAAAATGTAGGGAGCATCTGATTTTTTTTTTCGCGATTTCAGGTTTGATTCCATTGTAAAAGTCGTTTGTTATCATGAGCACAATCATGTGTATAAGTATCGGACACTAATTACCAGGTCACCCTATATAATATACTAGCTTTTGCCAGCGGCTTCGCCCGCGTGGATGTGGGAAATTATCCCACGGGAACCGTACATTTTTCCGGGATAAAAAGTAGCCTATATGCTATTCCAGAATATAATCTATCTCTGTGCCAATTTACATCCAGATCCGTTCAGCTGTTCTGGCGTGATTGAATAACAAACATCCATCCATCCATCCAAACTTTCGCATTTATAATAGTGGTAAGATTATTATATTATTAGATTATAATATTATTATATCCCGTGATTGGCCTTCACACTGTGAAATATGATTCGTCATTGGATCACAGCGTCGTCGTCTTTCAAACAAAATGGATAGTGTTTTGCTAGATAGCATCGACAGTTCATCAGTGGAAGATAATGCAAAATTTGATTTACGTATAAACAGGGTTATTCCCTTAAACTTTCTATAAAGTGTTGCATATTTGCAAGAACAAAATACAGACGAATACAATAGGTATTAGGTATGCGAATGAGTGTACGCACAAGATCACTCCGGTAATGACACATACGAACTTGAGGTATAGCGGCGCGGCGGCGTGCGTAATCCATAAATAATAAATCCTACTAATATTATAAATGTGAATATATAATAAATTCGAAAGTAATTCTGTCTGTCTATCTATCTGTTTGTCTGTTACCTTTTCACGCCTAAACCACTGAACGGATTTCAATAATTTTGGCAAGGCTATAGATGGCATCCTGGAGGCTACTTTTGTCACAAAAATAATCCTGCTACATTGATATACCTAGGGGATGAAAGTTTGTATGGGAAACACAGCATTTCGTAAGTTAGGGATATGAAAATTCAAAGGACAATGCAGAAGAGCAGTACCAACTTACGGGGGAGCGGGTCACAATCAAAATTGGACATCGTCGGAAATGGCCCCAGGACCAACAAACATCTGACCTACATAATAATTATAAATATATTTTATTAGACTAATTGCGAATATCTGTATGAAACGGACACTGCGTTCCATAATGAACAATATTAAAAGAGCGACTATCGACATCACATAAAATATGCCGCCATCTTTGACAATTATATTAGACTTGACAATATTAGTGATGTCCAATCTTTCATTTCACAAACATCGAGAGCTAGATTACTTGTGTTGGCTACCTGCTCACGGATTTCATACGCATTCATAAGTACTTTCCTTTTCAACCTTTTTCGCTCTAGGGCGGGTCACTACAGAAGCGTCATACGAAAGAAAGAAAGAAAATACGTTTATTTGCGGTAAACATGACGCAAAAAATAACAGAACACGAAAAAAAATATAATAAGGAAAGGTTGTGAGAAACATGCGTCACATCCATGCTTCTATAGTGACTTTTGCGCCGCTTTTATTAGTAGACACCATTGGTTTTATTGGTATTGCTATACACTTTAGGAGTGAAAATAATTCAACAACAAAACCGATTTTCATATCCTAATCCATGCATCATAAATAATTAATTATCTTTTTAAAACAATTACTAATAAGTGAGATGCATTGTAATATTTCAAATATACACGCTGGGTAGTTATCGATTTTATTTAAAATAATCGATATTGGCATCCCTAATCTTTGTCATAAAACTGTCAATCAACTCAACTGCCAAAAGTGTCAAAGTGTTATTGCAGTCACACTCGCGCACATTTCTTTGTGATTGCTTTGTGTACGTTCAATTTGCTTTTATTTTCGGAATACATTCGACGACCTTGCTATTTTTTACGGACTCTGATTGCTTTCATTAACGTGTTACCTGGCTGTGATATACGGACTTTGTGATCTGCTGAAACGACACCTGGCATTGATAACAGACTTTGCTTACGAAATGGAAAGTGGATATTGTATTAATTGTGGCTCTGCTGGTGGTTCCATGGTGTTGGGAGATGACCAGGTTCTTCACTGTATACAACAATTGACTGCACCTCTTTTGGTAAGTGGGTACAATGCTTACCTATTCCACTCTTTGGCAAACGCACATTTCGGTCAGTGGGTTGTTTTAGGGGCTACGATATTCAAGTGTTCACGTACCTACTTACATAATGATAAACTATGAATGTCGATTTCGGATTTACGGGGTCAAGCACACCCTCGAAACTAGTTTGGGTCGTCATTGCCCTTAAGGCATGCTATGATTTTTTATCCAGTGTTTTTCAGCTTGTATTTTTTCAATGGATTAACTTGTTGATTATTATATATTTTTTTAAAGCAACAGTTGATAAGTAAAATTCAATTTGGTGTCATTTGTTTTTCAGGTTCAAGCTCATGATCTTATATGCATAACATGCTGGGCCATGACCCAAGAGATGATAAGAACCACGTCTGTTAGCAATATTGGTAGAAACTGTGTACTCTGTAATAAGACATTACCACCTCGAACACGCTCACATCAAGTGATTGCACTGAGAAGTGATACTCAACATCATATGAATATCAGAAATCTTATCGTAGAAAGACTTATACCATTGGAGGTACACTATTTTTTAAATATATACCTACAGTGAATCCTGTTGCTGTTATTAAAATTGAATAAAATGTCATTTTTATTTTAGGTTCATGCATCTCACCATATTTGCCATCCTTGCTGGCAAAGAGCAGATCGTGCTGCCAGGCATTATTCTGCACCATCTTCATCAAGAACCACACAAACAGCAAGTAATCAGTTGAGATGTGCCAATTGTGGTATTAATTTGATAAGACAGAGAAGACATATTCTTACCAATGCTGCCATTCTTCTGCAAATACAGCAACAAGTTTCACCACAGGTGAACAGTTTATCTTTTATTTTAAATTAATACCTAAAATAATGGTCAGATAGGCAGTCGCTCCATGTAAAATACTGCTACTCAGCTGCATCCGGTTAGACTGGAAGCCGACCCCAACATAGTTGGGAATAGGCTAGGCAGATGATGATGACCTAAAATAATGCTACTTAACCGGTTTAGCCTCAGCGTACCCGATCGGGTACAGACACAATGACTTTTTAATTGTGTCTGTAATTACAGTATTCAAGTGATGTTAATATGCATTCTGCTTTACAGGTGACTGCAAATGACTATATCTGTGATGCTTGTCACACATTGATTGTTGGTAGCAGTCAAATAATAACCTCACAAGGGTTACAGGACACCACCACCATCGGTCATCAACATGTTTGTTTGACATGTGGTGTTTCATTAGCACGAACTCGAAGACACTCTTTAGGAGAAGAGAGTGCTCGTCATATTTTAGATGTTGTGCAGAATTGGATTCAACCACGAGAGGTGAGTTATAAGTTATAACAATGACCATTTAACTATTATAAAAGAGTAAGTTAATGTAATTATTTTATTACACTTTATTATATACATAAACATAAGAAAATAAATAAATAAATTAAAAAAACATACTTATCTTAAAATACATTTTAAAAACTAGCTTTCAGTTTAAAGATTTTAAAATATATTAAGATATCTAATACCCTTGTCACCTTGAGATCATGGATGAAATTAAAATGATAAATACAAATCACAAGGTTTTAGATTTTTATAATTATGTACTATCAGTAACCTGTAAAATTCTTTTTGTTAAAGGTTGAACCATCAGATTCACTCTGTCATAGATGCTATCAGAGAGCAAATACTGACTCTATCAATGCTACATTACCTGAACCAGACATTGTTCCAGTTCCACAACAAGCTGAAAGAATAACCTTGCCAAATTATTCAAGAGCATCAGATACACATAGAACATGCATATTTTCACAATGTGACAGTACTTTACATATAATAGTTCCATTTGTTTTAAGGGTGAGGCTTTTTAGAGATCACAATTATTATATACCATCAAATTGTCGTATATGTGCATTCCATTTAGCAAGGCAGTCATGGACAGATTTATTTGATGTTGAAAATGTGAACCATAGTTTTTCTGCAAATCATATAGAAGACTTTTGTGAGTTATTGAAAAATGACAACCATATCTTAGATTTTGAAAATATTGAGCAAATGGAGGACAATCTAGTGTGGTATTGGCTCGGACGCTCAAAAGAACAGTTCAGCGAACTTTTAGCTGAACTCCCTAATTTTTATAAACGGGCTACATCACTTGCAGCTTATTTAATAAAACTCAGAACAGGAGATTCTGATGACAGAATTTCGACGCTATTAAATATTGCAAGAAGTACTCTTACGAAATTAATAACCAAAGGACGAGATATGATGACGGAACACTTTGTGCCAGCACATTTAGGACTTCAACATATGACTAGACAAGAAGTGGCATCAAGAAACCTTTACATTCCTGAATCCTTGTTTGGAAACCCCGGAAGTGATATGGAGGATAGAAAAGCAATAATAATAATGGATGGAACATACATTTATGTCCAGAAGAGTAGCAACTATGCATATCAGAAAAAAACATACTCCCTCCATAAATATAGGAACCTTGTAAAACCGTTCATGATAGTATGTTGTGATGGTTACATAATTGATGTCCTGGGCCCCTATCCAGCCACAAAATCAGATGCTGATATTTTAAAGGATGAATTTCATGTCCCTTCAAAACCTATGAGACAATATTTTAGAAATGGTGATGTCATGATATTAGACCGGGGCTTTCGTGACAGCATTTCCTTATTGCAAAGTTTAAATTACTCTGTACATTATCCACTGTCACTAGAACCGGGTGAACATCAGTTGAGCACTGTAAATGCAAATGAATCCCGTAAAGTGACTCTGTGTCGTTGGGTGGTTGAGGTAGTCAACGGACGGTTCAAGAGGGATTTTAAGCTGCTGCGACAGGAATATTTTAATAGGGCATCGAAGCATTTGATGCAAGATTTTAGGGTTGCAGCAGCATTAATAAATAAGTTCCACCCAGTTTTAGAAGACAGAGAGGATGCAAGAAATATAATCTCTGTTATTCAAGAAAAAATGTTTAGTAATAATTCATTGGCTGATTTTGTGGAACAAAATAATTTAAATAGGAGATGGGCCCAGTTTGAAAGTATTACAGTTGATAGTGAAAATCTTCAAGAATTCCCACAAATGGATTATAATGATTTGATTTTAATTCCATTAGGAATATACCAAATAAAACAAGCCCGCTCATATTATGGTGAACATGTGAGACAAGATGGTTCTTATATTATTGAGGTGTGCAGGGAGGTCAACCCGAATTTGATTAATGACTTAGAATTAATTTCTTCAGAAAATATATGGCTATTACGAGGCAAAATTCACAGCCGTCATACAAGTAACAAAACCTATTTTGTATATATTTTATTAAACTCTACACAGATAAGCAGACAAGCAATAGTGCAGTATTGCTGCAATTGCCTCGTTGGGCGCAGGACCATAGGTTGCTGCGCCCACATTATGACCATTATTTGGTACTTGAGTTTCGCAAGACATCAAAATAACGTCGACCCCCCTGCACAATTTTTAGATAATATTTTAATTACCAATGTAGAAGATGATGATCAATAATAAAACCTAAATATCGAGAAAATCTGTGTTTTTATTTCAATTTAATTTTTCACTCTGGCGCGATGTCTACGAATTGCTACGCGATGTAGGTAAGTCATAGATATATTTATATTTCTATGAGGTAAGTATATGAATTCCTACCTAAGTATAAATAAATAAAATCAACAAAACATTCGAATAGTCGTTTCCATTGAAGTTAAATAAAGAAGTACTTATTTACCTACCTACCTATTTTAAAACCTACAAAAACTTGAAGATTTATTTACCAAATACCTATTAAGTACAGTTAACCACATACAAGCAATAGAAATAACAGTGACAGGCATTAATTAGCATATATTTCGAAGTATTGTTCTTACTAAATATAACCTCAAAATCTTTGTTTTCTTTTTAAATAAATCCTTTCTACAAGGTGTCCGTCATTAAACTTTGTCTTCATGGGCATATACTTGTAATTTGGAACACGCGAAGTAGTTTTCCTTTGCTGTTGGTTCTGGGGCGAAAGATGTATGGATGCAGAACAATCTCCTTTAGTTCACAAAATTACTCCTATTTTTTAAATCAGATTTACGTTTTTGTTAAGATAAACATTCCCGGATTTCGGACATCAAAAATAAAAGTATTCTTTTACTTCGTACGTATTTTCCACGTGTCACTGCTATTGCACTTCATTTCCCAATGTTGCCACTACGTAAAAAAATATAGCAATATATATATACCTGCCGCAAACATTTATATGAAGATAATTAATGTAAGTACTGTACCTATTTGCTTTTTAGTATACGAGTAAGTGATGTTAGGTTGTTATGTGTGATAAAAATAAAATCTTTAGGCCACGCGTTGCGTCATAATAATTTACATTATTATTTTGGAATACATTTAATGAAAAGAGGACCGATTAAAAAAAAAAGAAAATGTCGTTTTTATTGTGACGTATTTGCGTTTGTTTTTGGCTGATTTATATTATTATCTGTAGTTCTTTGGCGCCGTCACGAATGACCTTACTTTCAATGTTGGTTTCATTATGAACTATTTGAATATAATTATAATAATGAAAACGGAGGTTCAATTGCTTTTTCTTAACGTAGTCTTGCAGGCGACGGCAGTGGGAGTGCCGCCCAACCGCAGTTCATGGCTGACACAGCGACGCATACTGGTTTCTATAGGAACATAATATCACAAAATACAGAGTATTGGTGTTTGCACTTTCCTCTAAGTGGTCATGAAAAGTATTAGCTACTAATAACAATATTTGTGTAGGGCGGATATAGTTTTAATTGTAGGTACATTTTTTTCTCCGCCGTAGTTGTGGTCTATACATTATGTAAATATGAATAAATAATTATTTAATTAAGCATATCTACGTTTTTCATTTCTAATATCCTACCGTATTATTAATAATCCCCTAAGAGGGTAAAATAGGTGTTGATTTTAAAATTCCTAAAACTGCACGGATTTTGATAAACTTTGGCAAGGCTATAGATAACATCCTAAGGAAACATACATAAACATAAGGAAGGACATAGACTACTTTTTGTCTTAAAAAATAATCCCACAGGGGTGATATTGGGGATGAAAGTTTGTATGGGAAAAGATACTAAACGACACGTTGTATTGTATAGCGTCCTGGGGAAGGACATGGCTACTTTTTGTCTTAAAAAATAATCCTACAGGGGGTGATGTAGGAGATGAAATTTTTTATAAGAAACGCTTGAAACTCGAAAAAAATTTGTTAAGGATATGAAAATAAAATTTATGCTTTTGGTAGGAAATAAAGAAATATGTGGTAAGTACAGCGTTTTTGAAAATCATCCCCCGTTCCCATGAGATGTTTTCTGACATCCACGCGAGCGAAGCCGCAAGCAATAGCTGGTATAATATGAAAATATCGATCGATCGAAAAAACATTTATAGTTTAAGATCTTATATAAATAAAAGTCCTACTGACAGACTGACTGACTAATCAACGCCCAGCCCAAACCCTTGAACCTAGAAAGCTGAAATTTTGCGCAGAGGTTCCCATATAAAATATAGACAAGGAATAAGGATGGATTTCCCGGTAGTACGTTCCCGTGAGATATTTTCCGACATCCACGCGGGCGACGCCGCGGGCATTTGTGTAATATATTAATTACATCTCAATGTAAACGGTTTCATTTAAAAGTATGGTGAGCGATATTATTTTATATCTGGAGATGCGATATAAATTACATTATATCTCAGAGAGAAAAGTGACCTTGAGGGCCTTAGTTCTTCACTGCAACCCGCGAAATTCAAAAGTTCTTATATTTTTTGCAAATAACTTTGATTTTCGCGATTTTTCACCTTCAGTAATGCTCAGAAAGTAGAGTTTGACAAATTCCCAACTTCAAATTCTCCAATCAGGAACCGGGTGTAAGTCTTAAAAGTTTTTCTGCAGCTACAATACATCCAAACGTGCAGGCAGAATATAATAGAATTGGCTCCTTATTATGTAATTTATGTTCACCATGTGGAATACAGATGAAGATATAAATGAAGAAATTTTACATAGGGTGACACAACGGGCGGTCATGCGCATGAGACTTACAAACGTACGTACGTAAACGTACTTACGCACGTATTTTATGTGAATTACATTTGAGTACCGATTTGGGGATCAACATTGCGCTTCCATAAAATCAGTAACGAAGTAAATAACTTCATGGAACCAGAGTTTGCCAACCCTGTTCCAAAAGAATCCGCAGTCATTTAAGACGGTTTATATTCACGACAGACTTGTTTGAATATCGGAGGGGGCAATGTTTTTTAAATTCGGATTACTTCTATGTTTATGTAGATTTGTTTAGATTAACATGTATTGCTAGAATATTGGGCGGTTTATGGCTGGTTTCACTTTTTACCACATAGTTTCCAAAGTTTTATTACTCTATTCACTTTTATAAACTTAAGAATCTACCAATATATAAACAAAAGAGTCCTCCTCATTATTGCCTCGCTTGAACAAACCTTCAGTTTCGTAACAATGTGAGCGTAAACACATTCCTTTGAGACAGGCGTTTTCAAGTCACCGGTTCACGCCGGCCTGATGGCGGTAAGCGTCAGGCGTCAGTCGTCAGGCGTCAGGCCCACTTAGTCTGACGAGGGCACAATGAGACGACTTGATGGACGCAGCTTCCGAATGCTTCCAAACTTGACTTCGGGTTCGAAGAAAGGTACTATTTTATGGTACGGTTTGATTTTAAAGGTGAGAACTTATTTATAGGCTCTCGTGGTGAGATAATTATAGATACTGCACATTTAACGAGAACTTACATACTTACTGAAAGTTTCTGGATTCTGATAAATAAGACCAGATATTAGACTGTCACAATATTACAGACAGCCAATGACTGTCCTCCATTAAACTTTTTTATCATTTTACGGCACCACTGGACACGTAGTCATTTCTGATCTTCCGTTAAAGCTTTGGAACCTTCTGATGCAAAATGTTTTGCACTTGACTCATTACAATGTCTAATTAAATGAAATAAAACTTTATTTCAGACTAGGTCCATAAATATGTTAGTACATTGGTGTTAGTAACAATAATGCTTATACATAGGTTAGTATTGTTAGTTTTGAAACAGTAATATTATTAATTCAGACCTAGGACTGTCCCCACCCAGTGTCCCTGAAAGGGACAGTCCGCTCTGGCAGCAATCATTTTAGAATGCTGTTGCTACTACTATGCAGGCGCTGTAGTAAGGACGCCGCTTTCTTTCGCATAATGGCATGGAATCCATCTGTGCGAGCCTCTGCGAACATTCCCGAAGCACTACACCGGCGCGGTAGTCCCAACAGCATCCTAAAAGCATTATTAAATTGAACACGCAGGACGTTGTAGGCTTGGCGCGTGTATGACACCCACAGGCCACTCGTGTAAAACTAATACAGTACTAATTTGCTGAAAAATATTTTTTTTGTCAGTTTCAATCAGTTGTCGTACGGTATCAATATTAGATTCTGTAACCATCGTCGCCGGCCGACCTTCACGTACATCGTCATGGAGACGATCACGTCCACATCCGAATTCTCCGAACCACGAATACATAGAGCTGCAAAATGGGACTTCATCACCAAATGCCAGTTGAAGTCTCTGGCAACTCTCTTGTTGATTAGGCCACAGCGAAAATCGTAAAAAATCATTGAACGAAAATTTTGACGTAGCGTCACACAATTTTCTAAACGACGCCACAATGAAAAAAACAAACGACAGTCTCGCTAGTTAAAAAGTAACATGTTCCCAGAGAGTTCCATTTTCGAATTCCGTAATTGCTTTTTTATTTTTTTTATTGTAAGTGGGGCCAGTTCCAGAAAGTTTCAGTATGCCCCACTACGAGGGGGGATCAAAAAGTAGTGAGAATGAGATAGATTATAATGCCTATTGATAACTTAATAATTTATTTTTCTACGTAGTCTCCGAGTCTCTCTACACACCGAGTCCAGCGCTTTTCCAAGACTTCAATCCCTTTCAAAAAAAAAGTTTTGTCTTGGTCCTGCAAAAAGCTCTCCACGGCATCCATCACCTCGTTATCGTCTTCGTACCTGTTTCCCCTTAAGTATTCTTTCAATTTGGGGAACAGATAAAAATCGCTAGGCGCCAAATCTCGTGAATAAGGGGGGTGGTCAACCAATTCGAAGCCAGCTTGCTGAATGGCAGCCATCGCAACTGCCAACCTGTGCGCGGGTGCGTTGTCGTGATGAAACAGCACGCCCCTTCGAAGTTTCCCTCTCCTTTTCTCTTTGATGGCATTCCTCAACTTAGGAATTAAAGCTGCATAATATTGGCCTGTAATAGTGGTTCCACGCTCCAGGTAATCAATCAACCATATCCCTTCTGAGTCCCAAATATTGAGGCCATAACCTTGCCAGCCGATGCCACGGCACGAAACTTCTTCGGGGTCGGTGATGATGGCCGTTTCCATTGCGAAGATTGCTGTTTTGCCTCGGGATCAAAATGATGGACCCATGTTTCGTCCATTGTTACGAAACGAGACAAAAAGTTTTCAGAATTTTCTTGAAACTTGTCCAACAATATCTTCGAAATGTCAAGTCGATTTTGTTTCTGACTGTCGGTTAACATTCTCGGCACCCATCTTGCGGAGACTTTTCTCATATTCAAAGATTGTTTCAATATGGATTGAATACTTCCATATGAAATGCCCGTTTCTTGAATTAAGTATCGGATGGTAACTCCTTGATCGCTCAATACAATTTTCTCGACTTTCGCAACATTTTCTTGTGTGACTGACGTCGATGGACGGCCGCAACGATGTTCCTCTTAAGTGCTCGTTCTCCCTACTCCAAATTGAGAAGCCCACCTTGCGATAGTGGAATAAGGCGGAGCAGACTCCTAATGTTGCCTCCAAATCGCAATGAATCTCTTGCGTCGTTAACTTTTTTAAACAGAGGTATTTAATAACGGCTCGCACTTCGTTTTTCTCCATTTTCGAGAACACGTTCCGACACGAAGCAAACAAATGACTACATTCAGAAAAAAACAAAAGAGAATCGAAGATTTTTTTCTTTATTAATATTACAAATATGTGTCTGAGCTATACCTGCCAGTATTTATTTTTTTTCTTACCAAGGAGTATGTCGTTCTCACTACTTTTTGATCCCCCCTCGTATATACATAATTACATAATTGTAATTCGACATTTATCTCCAATTTATGTACCATACTTAGAATCCTTACATATTGAAAGGGGCAAGGGTTTGTGGCGCAGCAAAATAAAACTCTACACAGCGGGAGCGGCGCGGGTAGCGGATTCCGCAAGAGGGTGCCGTAAACACATAATTCCTTTTGTCTATGAACAAAGTGTCAGAGCGTTTTCCGCCGTGATAATCCTTCCCACAACCGCTTCCACCATCCGCACCGCTCCCACTGTGTTTTGAGCCTTAAGCCTCGTTTACGGCAGGGCGTCGCGCGTCGCGTTGAGCAGCGCGGCCGCACAAAATTCAAACATAGGGCGTTTTATGAGAGCGTATAAGGAGACGCGATTTTACACGCGTTTGTTTGAATTGTAGCGTCGCATGTGGCGGGTGAAGCGACGGGCGACACCGCGGCGGACGCGGCGGGTGACGCAGCAGGGGACGCGGCGGGTTGCTTCGGTTTAACTTCTTTATAGATAGATAGATAGATTCATTTATTTGCCTGAAATATGGTATTTTTACAGATCACACATAAATAACACGTTCATCATATTTAACCTACTAAATTCAGCATGCAAATTTTTGTGAAAATAATAATGCTTCTAATTTAATACAAATAAAATAATTAATTACCCATGTCAAACAAACATACTACATGATACATATCCATATAACATACTTAATGACACCGCGTGCGCCACCGCGTGCGCCACCGCGTACGCCACCGCGTGCGACACCGCGATCGCCACCGCGTGCGCCGTTGGAGCGCTACCGCTTGCGCCGCCGCGTGCGGATCATAAACGGAGAAAACGCCTGACGCCCCACGTCCCACATCCGTCCACGCGGGGCGTCAGGCGGCACGGCCGTTAAATTCAAACATAGGGCGTTATATGAGAGCGTTTACGAAGAAGCGATTTTACACGCGTTTGTTTGAATTGTAGCGTCGTATGTGGCGGGTGAAGCGACGGGCAACGCTGCGGCAGACGCGGCGGGTTTCTTCGGTTTAACTTCTATAAAACATACTTAACGACACCGCGTGCGTCGCCGCGTGCAACACCGCGAGCGCCACCGCTTGCGCCGCCGCGTGCGTGCCATAAACGGAGAAAACGCTTGACGCCCCGCAGCCCGCCTCGCGCACCGCGCCGCCTGACGCCCCGCGTATCCGTAAACGAGGCCTAAGGAAGACAGATCCATTAGATAGCTCTGTGTATATTTTGATTCCCATTTGCTACAACATCTACAGTTAACTTAATTGAATAACTATAATAGTAATAGTAGCATTTATGTAGATTTAAAGAGACTAGACGTGTGTTTATTTTCCTCAGTATGCATAGCCAGATTAAAATTGAAGTGTGACCGAAGTGGTCCGTTCTAAACGTGCAAGTGTCGTGGGCCATTGTGTGTAAGTGAAAGACGTTTTAGGCGGTCTGAAGTGTGGGTATTCACACGTCGCTTTCCCGTCGGATGGCGAGACGAAGGAAACAATGAGAATATTTGATATATTCTGCTACTTCACTTGACTCTGCATTCGTAACGTATCCTTTAAGTTATATTTACTGCCACATCATCTTATGATGAGCCCAAAATGTTAAAAACAAGTTTTTTTTTTATTACATCTCTGGGTAGGTTTGGTTGATTTGGGATCCTGCCGTTTAGCCGAAAAGATTTTGACTAAATTTCACTACCCAAACAAATTTTAGCAACCTTTTTTTATACCAATGCAATATTTGGAATGATTTTAGTGTGCACATTTTCATTTGGTTAAATTTTTACTTGACAGAATATTACCAAGGATAACCACCAGATTCATCAGTCAGTACAGCTCATAGTGAACGAATACAAATATTGGAACACTATCGATGTTTTTTTTTTATCATTACTACACTAAAAACTTTTTTATAAAAAAAAACAACCGACTTCCAAAAACGACACTACAAAGTGAAAAATAACTTTAATTTCGGAAGTCGGTGTCTAGTTAAATGTATTTTTATTTTTTGCCACCGACTTCCGAAATTAAAGTTATTTTTCACTTTGTAGTGTTGTTTTTGCAGGTCGGTTGTATTTTTTTGTAAAAAAAAAAATATTTTTCACTTTTTAGTTGTGTACCTACCCCACACAAATTCTAATACCACTATCTGCAAAACAAACTAGAACATCATCCATAATAAAAGTGGGGGAAAAATACGTATTATTGAAGCAAACTCAAAAACTACCCAAGCAAAGTTAATCAATTTTATATGGGACCAACTGTGATGTATACCTACCCTCTCGAATAAAACAAAAAAAATCCAAATCGGTCCAGCCATCTTCGAGTAATCGGGGAACATACATAAAAAAAAAAAAAAAAAAAAAAAAAATTGATAACCTCCTCCTTTTTGAAGTCGGTGAAAAATATATCGACACTTTTACTAACCAGTGCGGATAACAGGTCGTAAAGATTCGGACAGGCAATCCCTTTATTTACAAACAAACCATTCAGTGCATCTACCTACGATTTCAGCCTTTTATTGAGTGTTTATTTGTCAACATATTGCTATAAAGGAATTATGCTTTAATCAAATACCTATAAGTCCTCCTAAACAGATGGAAGTCAAACGGGTCTTTTCGACCCAGCAACGCACCAGCAACAAATCGTGCTTCGGATATAATAGACCCCATGCCGCACCAACTGAAAGTCATCAAAGACTAACGCAGTGAGCGTGTTAAGAAGACTGTCGCATTTTGTCACCTCTCTCGCTCTCACGGGACCAAATTTACAAGATTGTTAAAATGAAAAGATGCTTTTTTGAAAAATGTAATTATTATTATATTAATAGGTAACTAATGATTAAAAACACATTTCTATTGTGTTATCTAATAAACTCAGCTCAAAAAGTATTATCTGTTTTTAAGACGAGTTAAATAAATGCCAAAATAAAAATGTGTTTTTAATAATTAAATAATGCTAATTGATTACATTTTTCAAGAAAACATCTTTTCATTTATCATTCATAAAAATTTGGTCCCGTGTGAGCGAGAGAGGTGATAAAATGGGACAGTCCTCTTAATGCAAACAGAGAGCAATGAGCTAAGTTGCTCAGTCAGGGCTTCTGAAACTTTACCATCAAACAAACGATTATTAATTACGCCGCCAATATAATTGATTTACGTCATATTCTAATTAATTAACTCCTTGATGTTAGTCGACAAATATAGTCGTAAACTAACCGATAGTAATCACCTGATGGATTGCTTAGATCGATAATTAATGGTCTATTGTTATTGATACTGATTGGCTTTCGATTATGTGCGACTGTTGACATGGCACATTGGGATAGGGAAGGGTATTTGTGTTTTTCAAATTAGTAATAATTAAGAGCGTTAATCGCGCGCGGGCTGGCAACGTCGTATTTCTAAAGGTTTTTCGTGATTATTTTATTCATAGATCATTGGTAATAAATATGTATAGAATAATCACGATATACCTTTAGAAATGCGACGTTGCCAGCCCGCGCGCGATTAACGCTCATAAGTACTTTACCTTTACTACTAGTAGGTATGTAAGTAGTTTTAGTTAAGTAATACAGTGTGACTGCGCAGTATTTAAATGGAACTGAAAAACGATGAAATAAATCAAGGTTTTGTTATTTAGTACGAGATTTCATTTTAATGCTGAAAAATTAATAAAAACGCAATTATTTTTAATGATAACATGTCAATTTAACTTAATTACATTGTGAATTTTTCCGAATATAATGAAATATTGCCTTTTGGAGCGCCTGGGATATAAGCCCAAATAATGAACATTTCTGATAAAAAAATAATATTAAAAAGATAAACAAACCCAGATTTCAGAAAATACATTTAAAAAACTTATCGTCGTCTCTGATAATATTTTCAATTCCATGTAATCACTAGTAATCATAGAAATACCGTATTTCTACAAAGCTTTTTGCCACTAGATGCCTGAATCCTGGCAACACCGCCCCAAGTTTCGGCATTACCACATTATCTCGAATTGAATCATCTCGATTGCATCAAATTTATAACACCGCTGATCTTCGAGAAGTAGTTTAACTTAAAACAGCTTTAATCTTAAGATTGGGATCTGGTTCCTATAGCTGGGAATGAAAAGAAAAGGTGGAATGCATTTTCTGTTACCCCCGTGTAAATTAAGCTGCCAAAAACTTTAGGGCTCGTATTTTAGAATAACGATCAAATATGAATCTCTATACATAACTGACATTCAACATAGGACTGATGCAGCAGGAAATTAGGGTAACATTTTATTTTAAACGAACTTCTAGTAAAACAGTGCTTCAATATTTATAAATCTAAAACCAAAACAACGGATGACGAAAAACATCGAAAACAAAAGAGTATTTATTTACGAACACCACGAAATAGCTGCGAAAAATTTAAAAAACAAGCTCTATTCGGAATAAAAGCGACGTGTTCCATTTATAAAAAAATCACTGTCTCCAAAGGTCCCCTGTGAAAAATTATAACGCGAAGCTTACATTTTGTTGCCAGAGGAAAAAAATATGTTTTTCCTTTGTGTTTGAGACGTAATATTTCAGGAGAATACTCCTGCCCGTCACGCCCAGTGACTGCGAAATATTCGTTGGTTTAACCTAAAATACATTATTATTAAAATGTTAGAAATTGCATCGTATAATTTGACAGTGATGGCCGTACTATGAATTCTGCTGGGAGCGGGGTGTAATAATGGAGTGAATTTTCTGAAGGAATTTTGAACGTTGCGAGTTTAAACAGTTTTTATTTGGAGCATCGGTGAATAATGTGTACACAGATGTTGGAAGATAAGATTAAAATTATTTTACATTGTTCTCACATGAGTGTGGGAAAGAGATGGAGCTAGACGTCCTGTATAGCTCCATCTTTTTCTCACACTGAAGTAACATTAAAATAATACTGCTTTAAGAAGTGGTGGTTGAAACCCAGGTGAAATCGAGGGCATGAGCTGGCCCAACAGGCAATAAACTAAAACAAAACTTGTCTTTCATAATTTTTTTTTTTTTACTTTATGCTAAATGGTGTCATTTGAATTTAGATTGAACTCAAACCATCTCACAATTATCAAACATCTCTAATTGCATAACAAAACAACATTACACAATCTCCAAAAACTTCACATAATGGCCGCGGCCAATCTTAAAAAATCACCGTAATTTTTCCATAATGTTGACTTGAAACAAATTGAATTCGTTACAAATCAAATAAGGCGTCAGAGGCTCTCACAATTGACTCATTAATGAAATTAACCGACCTAATTATTCTTTTGACAAGAAAAAAGGAAAAACTGAGAGTCGTGACATTCGCCGGGCGTTTCGCTAAATAAGCGATGTCTTTGCTTTGTTCTGTTGAGAATGGGAGGAAATGGGACGTCTCTATTAGTAGAGATGTCACAAGTTTTCCTGTTGGAGATAGTATGATAATTAAGTTATAAAGGGTGATGTTTAGTGATTCATTGTTTAGGAGTTAGATTTTTGTAGCTATTTTTTGGACTTTCCTTCACTTTTATTTTTTTTTTCTGTTTCTATATTTTCCTTCATATTTTTTAATTTTATTTTTTTATAATAGGTCTTTGCAGTATCTATTTCGGTTGAATAATACCCGTCTTAGCAAAAAAGGCAAATTTGGGACGACAAAATCTTTCCAGATTTCCGTCAAAAACTCCAAAAATATATTTTTTCCAGAATAGTGCCTTAATTTAAACGACACTTTTATACTTATTGTTACATTTCCGATTTATATTCAATTCCTTACTTACAAACTCCATATCTAACTTATCAATCCATAAACAACGAAAAAACGTCACCTGCACCATGTCCGCCTTAGATGTCCGTTCCGTTCAGTTCGGCGTATAATGGTTTTGATATATCGAGGAGAGGCGTCCACGTCCGTAGTTCACAAAGGGCCTCAATTCATTGTCCCGGCGCCTGCCTGTGACAAACCCACGCAGTGTGGCGGCGCGCGGCGTCGACGTGTGGACCTACGGGGATGTATAAGTAGCACGATCTAGTGTCCATCTTGTGTGATTATGGAGACAGAATTGTGAGATTGGAAGTGATGATTTGAATTTGGAGTGCATTAATTTTAGAGCCTATGACGTTTTTGATATCAAGAGAAGGCGTGTCGCGCTTTTCCCGAACGCGCATTAACGTACCTATGTTGCTAACATTGCGTTGTCAACATCGTACGCGTATGGCTAGGATTGTCTCTTCTAGAATTGTGGGTAATTTTCTTTTTATCTTGTAATTTTCGTTGAATAAGGTTGCACCGTCTCGTCTCACTGTGAGATGCAATATTTACGTCGCAAATTAATTATGTAAGTACATATTCTAATGTGTTTTACGTCACGAAAATCACTTCTGGTATTGGTTATGGTGGTGAGGCATGAAAACAACACAATCATACAAACTTATTTTCACAATGTTAATTCAGATTTATCCATAAAAAGACTTGAACGTAGTGTCCGTACTACAAACAGTATCTGTACATATTAAGCGGTCTAATCTGGCAGTTTATTCGCATCGACATAGTTCCTTAATTACCGCGTTCCCGTCCCTTTTCTGGGATTATCTACACGTGAATCCCGGGATGTTAATTATTAATTTAAACACTATGTCCCTTTTGTTACGGTCATCATTTATGTATAAGGAAACTCCTTAGGTTATTAGGTGGGAAGACCGCATTGAGAAAGATCTCAATGCGGCGCAAGAGCGTGGCTTGATTGTTTAGTAATAGTCTATCTACTTGTAATATGCAGAGTCGTATATGTATGTATAGTATGTTTGAAACAGACGGGGTAAGGTGGCAGTTGTTATATTTTGTCTCTGGAAAACAGTTTTAAGGCTAGTGAAGATTATTCTGTCTGTAAGATATACATTTTTCTTACATAAGATTATAATGATTGATTACAGTATATCTATACTTTGACTATTTTTATCTGGCTACCAGTTTAACCAAAAACTCTGATAAAAAAAAATGTGCAGCTTATGGATTGCATTTAATTAAAATTGAATACGTAATGTATTCAATTTAGTATCATTATTTTGTAATTAATTTCCATTTACAACAAAACACACCGGAAACTATTAAAAATACAGAAAAATAAATCAATTATATAACAAAGCAATTTATAAAATACCCGTGACGTTAATGTGAAACAGACACAATCCACAAAAGAGTGCTGGGACACGCCCGCGCAATCCCGGGATGTTCCCCTTGACAATACCAGTCGTATAACGTGTCATATTATTTCAACCCGGAACGTTTTATTCGTAAATGATTTGCGAGTTATGTCCCGGTCTCCCGGGATAGAATGGAATGGAACGGCACTAATAAAATTTAATTTTAATCGTTGCTGTAATTTTGTATATTAATGTTTTTTGTATTATTTATTTATTTGGTTTGTAACTCGTTTGTTGTGTGAATTAAATTTTTAAATTCATAGTATTCGATTCCTGTTATTTCATTTCAATGATGTAGTTCATGCTAAATATTTAAAAGGAGAAGAAAACGCTTAACTTCAAACGTTAATTTCCTTACAAACAGACAAAACTATTAACTTCTCGCACATAGTATGGATTTAAAAACCAATCGTAAAAATAACATTCGTGCAAAATGTATTTTCTATTTGAGTCACTTCCATTTAAAACTGCAAAACTACATGCGTAACACAGAACTTCACCAAAACTATTTTGTTAGTTCCTAGACTGGGAGTAGAGACATCAGACTCATGCGTAACACAGAACTTCACCAAAACTATTTTGTTAGTTCCTAGACTGGGAGTAGAGACATCAGAATCATGCGTAACACAGAACTTCACCAAAACTATTTTGTTAGTTCCTAGACTGGGAGTAGAGACATCAGACTCATGCGTAACACAGAACTTCACCAAAACTATTTTGTTAGTTCCTAGACTGGGAGTAGAGACATCAGACTCATGCGTAACACAGAACTTCACCAAAACTATTTTGTTAGTTCCTAGACTGGGAGTAGAGACATCAGACTCATGCGTAACACAGAACTTCACCAAAACTATTTTGTTAGTTCCTAGACTGGGAGTAGAGACATCAGACTCATGCGTAACACAGAACTTCACCAAAACTATTTTGTTAGTTCCTAGACTGGGAGTAGAGACATCAGACTCATGCGTAACACAGAACTTCACCAAAACTATTTTGTTAGTTCCTAGACTGGGAGTAGAGACATCAGACTCATGCGTAACACAGAACTTCACCAAAACTATTTTGTTAGTTCCTAGACTGGGAGTAGAGACATCAGACTCATGCGTAACACAGAACTTCACCAAAACTACTAGAGTTAGCAACATTTTATACTTTTCTCCTCCCAACTTGCCAGTATCGGCAGCAGTGAAACAATAATAAACATAAACAAACGGATATTTCCACGACGCCAGTAATCGTTGCGTTTTATTGTGTCTACCGCGAAAAGATCCAAATCGTTCTTTGTTTAGCAACTTGGCCCATCAAATGTCGCTAATCCAAATAGTTGCTAGCTCCCGGACTATTTGTTATTGCTACGTTACACTTTGACAGGGATGGTGAACATTTTTACATGTGAAACAGGAAACAGGATTTGTTTGCTAGAAAAAATTGGCAATTTAAAAAAATATATATGTCGGAACGTCAGGATTTACTCAGTTAGATTTAGACAGACATGTGGGCAGAAGATGGGTTTCGTGCAATGAATAACACACTGGGTGCGATATACGGTGTTTAAAATCACAATCTAACACAATCACTAAGCACAACGAATCGAATACAGTTCCGTGGCGTAGTAACCCCGATGCGATCCGCCACTAGACTGTTCTCCTCGCCATGAGTTTAAAACATCACGACTCTGTAGAAGCGCGCTGTAGGCGTGGGTACCTCACGTGATGTCGCCTGTGGCGCGCTTGCGATTCGTTACGCGTCCGTACTATTGACCGGATCCGACATATATTATATAGCTTTTTGCCCACGGCTACGGGTGGTGATCGGACACTATTCCACCGGATCTAAACACAAAGAAAAAGATAGAAAGAAAAGATCCGGATAAAAAGTATCCTATGTCCATGTCCTGTGTCTATGTCATGGTCTAAGTAATAGGTAATACGGGCTGATATCCGCAACTCCACGTCAATGCGCGTATTTTGCGTATGGGTGGGTAAATCGATTATTCGATTCACCCCAGTTCCTCAAAGAAGGCCAACAGCACCTTGATATTACTGACAACCTCCCGGAGTGTACCTGGGTTACCGAAGTACTTTGTCCTGTATGCGGCGACCACCGGGCGGTTTAGAAGCACATGAGCTGCTGTCTCGTCGTCTTCCATGCAGGCCCTGCACAGCATACTGTCTGTGACTCCTATGACAAAAAGGTGTTTATTAAATGATCCATGGCCAGTTATAACAGCTGTAACTGTACGCAGCTGTTGTTTATTTAGTCGGAGAACCTGTTTCGTGATCGGCCATCAATTGTAGGGAGTGCTTCCTTAGCCCGCCTACACTCTTTATGGAAAATCCTTATGGAAGCTCTTCAGTCTATGTCATATGAAGATACAGAGAAGTTATTATTTGTGCTAAAGTAAATATTGTTAGTATTATATAATTTTATCTATTTTATACACTTTTTTACATATGTAACAATAAGATAAGATAAATATGAGTATTTTTAATCAATTAATGTTACCTCCAATCGCCCGAAACACAAGACAGTTCAGTTCAATGACTTGTGCTCGTGGGTGAACTTGCCATAGATTTAAGAAAAACAAGAAAAAAATAAAAAGATAGAAAGAAAAGATCCGGATAAAAAGTATCCTATGCCCTAACCCAGGTCATCGTCTACTTGTGTGCCAAACATTGAAATCCGTTCAGCCGTTAAGGCCTGAAAAGGTAGCCGACCGACAGAGTTCCTTTTGCATTTATAATATGGATAAATTAATCCTTATTAAAGTATGGATTAATTTATTTAAAACTAGCTTCTGCCCGCGAATTCATCTGCGATCCAAGATAAAAAGTAGCCATATCCTTACTGAGGTCATGGTCTACCCATGTGCCAAATTTCATCCAAATCCGTTCAGCTGTTTTAGCATGAACGCGTAACAAACAAACAAATTCGTATAATAGTTAACAGGTATAAGTTCTTAATTAATTGATTACATCTTACTGTCAATCTTAACCTATCACAGTCCACTGCTGAGCAAAGGGTTCTCTCAAGTTGCACTACAATCCCCGATTCCGTGCCTTCCGCAGTGAGTCTGTCTCAGCCGCCTTTTCATGGCACGCGTGCCCAAGGTTCACCATCCCTGTACTATGATAAAGTTTTGATTAAGTTTCACACAAATGAACATAGTTTTTCCGGCTGTTTATCGCCGTATGGATGGGGAGAAGAAAAATTGCTGTTGCGAGTTTGGCAGTTCATTCAGATAAAATCAGTTGTTTGCAAAGTTGTGAATGAGGACTATTTGTCTCTTTTTGTCACTGTCTTGTAGTTTTTGGTTCTTCAAGTCTATACTATCAGAGCGAATAACTTATTGATTAGCTCATGACTGACTGCCAATTTAGACCTTTTCCCAACTATGTTCAGTCCAGTCCAGTCAAACCGTATGCAGCTGAATACCAGTATTTTACATGGCGCGACTGCCTATCTGACCTCCACAACCCAGTTACATGGTAACATGGTACTCCTTAGTAAGACTAGTTGTCAGACCTTTGGGCTTCTAACTATCCGTAATGACTGGCAAAGATTTGCTAATGACAGCTGGACCATGTAAAAATATTAGCCAGTTAGTAAAGTCAGTTGATACATTAAAGCCACTATCGCCACTCGTGGAAGCTATTTGAACGCACTCCACTTATGCACCCACGGCCCGCTATCTCACCGGCCAGATCGTGCCAGGCCAGGCCGACAGGACGTGGAACCCGTCGCATCCGATTAAGCCTGTGGTGGGAATGCCTCAACAAGCGTAGCAATGCCTGGCGCGGCCTGTCAGTTGATGGGCCGTGGGACCGCGGCTTTAGTGGTCGTTATTGGTCAAGGCTTTTCAAACGACAATTCGAGCTTTTGTTATCTAAGTTCTATGTACCTATTTAAATCTTCTTCACTCTTGTCCATAGCACATATTCAACAGTAGCAGCCAAACAGCTATGTCGACACAGAAACAGCGATTTCATTAGTATTTCAGCTTCTTTCGAGCAGGTTTCAGTGCACCCAGAATTAGATCTGAAACGACTCTTTGTTACGATATCCATCATTCAAATCTTGTGCAAATTGTCTTTATTTACTGTCTTAAGTTCTGAACCGGTTTAGAGCTTTAAAGGTGAGCGTCCACTGGTCCGCACCGGCCGCAACGCACGCACGGCATGCAAACGATTTTGGTTTGTTTGTATGAAGAAATGAAAATGCGGGCGGTACCGATACTGGACGCTGTGTTAGCTGAGCGTCTACTGGTCCTTGCCAGCCGCAACGCACGCACGGCACGCAACGGATTTTGGTTAGTTTGTATGAAGAAATTAAAATGCGGGCGGTACTGGCAGTGGACGCAGTGCTATATGAGTTCATACAAAGCAAACCAAAATCCGTTGCATGCCGTGCGTGCGTTGCGGCCGGCGCGGGCCAGTGGACGCTCACCTTAAGACGACGATAACCGACTTTTAATGATTTTAAATTGAAGATCACGTCTTAAGATTATTATTAATGATTTGGAAAAAATATATGTTAAATTAGAGCATTTTCTAACAACTAACTCTTTCTTTTCTTTTTTTAAATAACTTAATATGTGAGTATTTTACATTATGTTTATATTACATAGTGTAATTAATTTCTAAAGTTATGTAACAAAAACTGAGAACTACGCAAAAACTTTCAAGCGTATTTTTAACCGACTTCAAAAAGGAGGAGGTTCTCAATTCGTCGGAACCTATTTTTTTTAATTTTTTTTTTTATGTATGTTCCCCGATTACTCGAAGATGGCTGGACCGATTTGGATTATTTTTTTTTTTTGTTTGAAATGGTGTAAGTACTTTTTAGGTAGTCCCATGATCTTCAAGTCAGGATCTGATGATGGGATCCTGGAGAAATAGAGAGAACACACTTGAAGCGATTTGGATAGTTTTTGGAAGAGTACTTTCTCGGAGTGGTCCCATTTCAATTTGGTGAGATCTGATGAAGAACTTCTGAGATAGGCAACGGAACTCCTCAATAAATGATAGCGAATGGACTGGGATTGCTGAAATCTCATGTCTGTTTATTGTTTACACCAGTTCATAACATAACATCACGCCAATATGCTGTGAAGGGGTAAGCACATGTGAACCGCTAAAAAGTGAAAAATAAAAACTTTTTTACAAAAAAATACAACCGACTGTTTTTGGAAGTCGGTTATATTTTTTTGTAAAAAAGTTTTTTTTATGACACCTTCATAATATTTTAATCTACATAGGTAAAAAGAGAAGTCGTGACTGGATGACTCATCAAAACACAACATTTCTACACCAGCAATGGTAGTATATGTGAAACAATGTATATTGTAAGTACCATATACTGAGAAATAAATACTTTTATACTTTATCAAACCCTTTGGACCTAGTAAGCTGAAATTTTTAATTTTTTGAAATTCAACCCTTTTTTTTTTTGTGGATGGGAAATTATCAAATGACTTCTCCCGCTCTGGGCGGAGCAGGAGGGCGTGTCAGACTTTTCCTGACTAAACCAACCCGTGTTCCTTCAGTTGCCTGTGCCAGAGCCACGGTATCTCTTTCGAATAACTCGCGATCCCGGCGGTATCGGCCCTATCGGACCCATCTCTGCTGACATCTCTTTGAGGCGCGCGTGGAACACGACGCGCCGTCGACCCGGGCCTGGTCCTTACCGAACGACGAGCTAGCCATTGCTCGCCATCCGCAAGCCCGCACCTACGGTGGCCAGGAATCGGCTACAGATTCCCGCCGCCCAGGACGTCTACTGCGGCGACTAGGGGCGTGAGCGCGCGAAAGTTGCCTCTCCCACACGCGTTCCGCCTCCTCCTTTGCGAGCATTACTGCTTCGTAGAAGGAGGTGATGGCCTCCACTCCACCTCCACTTTCGCTCCGTACCATGGCCTGGACCAGGTTCGGACGCGAGAGATCGCCGCCGCCGATCGCCTCCGCGAGAACACGGCGGTGCTCCGCCCAAGCTGGGCAGACCTTCACTTTATGCTCTACCGTGTCCTCCGGGCGATCCACACAATGGAGACACCTGGGCATTTCCTCCCGCCTTATTCGGAACAGGAACCTCCCGAAACAACCGTGTCCAGTGACGACCTGCGTCAGGCGGAAGGTGAGGACGGTGTGGCGCCTCTCTCCACTCCTTAAAGAGGGGACTTATCGCCGCAATTGTGGCGTGCCCAGCGCTGGGTTGCGATAATCGCACTCTTCATGTCGCCATGAGATCCCGCCGGAGCTCCGTCCGCTGTGCCGTGATTTCTCGCGGTAGCGGAGTTACGCCCCGGCGGCGGCGTTTCACCTCCTCGCGCCATTCTACGTGCGTGCGAGGTATTTTGCCTCCAGATCCCATGGTGGCAATCCGGCAAGGAGGCTCGCTGCCTCATTGGAGACCGTGCGGTATCGTGCGGAACAGCCGGATGGCCATGACCCTCTGGGACGCGTTCATCCGGCGGGCTGGTCGCCGTCTCAAGGAACGCGCCCACACCGGTGCCCCATAAAGGGCCATCGACCCCACGACCCCCGCGTCAAGCCTCCGGCAGGAGGCGTTTGGACCCCCTTAATTGGGCAGGAGTCACTTCAAGGCAGCCCCGCCCCGCCGGAATTCAACCCCTAACGGAGTAAAATACGGGATGAAAGTCTGAAAGGAAAAAATTGGTATTAATAAGCCTTTAGTTAAGAAGATCAAAAAAAAAAAAAAAAGTAATGGAAAAAACTACCTACCTAAGGTAGGTTTGACATAATAAACCGCGAACATTCACCCATTAAGGTATTCTTTCCTCAAGATTTTCCTGACGGCCTCGTGCAAAATAAATCGACTTCTAAATACGATGGCAGGTTGTAATAATAAAATTGCACTGCGTATACAAAAAGCGTTACGCCTATAATTTGTTTTTGTAAACGGTACCTTTGATATGGTCGTAATCTTAGGTTATTTTGATTGGTGCGAAAATAAATTTGACTCGGGACAATCTAATGATCTATTTGCAATGTTGACAAGCAAACATAAATAATTAACATTAAGCCTTAATTCTAATGGTAGAAAGTAATAACGCTCACACCGGTGTGCACAGCCGTTTGTAAACTGCTGTGCCTTGAAATGTAGGTATCTCATTTTCCTCTGAGCTAATTCAATACGAGATTTATACAACTCATTTTGCATTTTAGCCAAATACTCCTAAAATCTTGTCGACACGGTGAGTTCATGTTTTACGTTCAGAATCCGTGCGAAGCGTTCGGTAGCCCGCGCCCCCGGCTATGGCTCGCCACAATATTGTACCCACGCTAGGGCTGTCCCTTGTATGTACCATTCCTGTAGCTTTTGTTGTAAGAATATTGTACCTACAAATGTACAAGAGATTTCGTCGTCAATTTGTGTAAGAGACTTGCGGGTTTATGGTTGCCGCGGGCTGTTGGTTGTCAGTTTGCGGGTGGTTGTTTGCAATGTGTGTGTGTGTGTTACTTTTTCTTGAGGTATGTTGTGGTTTTGCAGTTGTACACTCACTGCCAAAATATGTATGTTCGTCACCTTAGGGCTATTTTTGGCTGTCCATTGTACGGAAGAATCTGTTCTCCCAACTCAGCATTATATGTGTATTATTACATTAGCATTGCAATTAAATGAAAGCAATTCAACTCCTCCCAGACTGCGCCACAACACCCTGTCCTCCGCCCTCCGCATCCAGTCTATCCCGGCCACCTTCTCAAGGTCGTCGGTCCATCATACACAAAAAAAAACACGCACAGTGAAGGGTTCCGTAGTTGAAAAGAATTTATCCCAAAAACAAACATAACATTGTGATCCCAATAAAAAAAAAAAAAATGTTATGTGATAAAATTACAAATGAATAATTTTTGGACTTATTCCTTTTCTTGTGCTGTGAGACCTTGCTTCTTGCCAAATATAATTATTCTAGGTCAACAGGAAGTACCCTACCCAGGTTTTGATTTACTTGCGAGTATCAAAATATGTCGCATACGAGTAAATGGCGGTTTTTTTTATGCGTTGACTTAGATACTTGATTTTTTAGAACTCCAAGGGACAAACTATATTTGATATTAATTTCAACTTGATACCTCCACGTGTTGCTGATACCAAGGGTCTTGACAGACTGACAGACAGACAGCAGTCACTCCGATGGGTATGCGGGTTGGTTACCGCAGAGCCAATTCTATTGCGATGACGCTGCTTCCCGTCATCGCTCTGGAGAAATTAGGTTGGCTCGCCATCAGTCGGTCGCTAGCGCCTCGTCCGTCAGTGGCAGGGTGTACCGCGTGCTGGTGAGGTTAACATTTGGGGAGTCTGGTTGTTGTGTGCTCCCTCTTACACCCTGTAATCGGTGTCGTGATGTCAACAATTAATGCATTATAGTTATTTATGCAATACTCTGCTCGGTGCTTCAATAGGTATATTATTTGTGTCCTGACTTGATAAACAAACATATTTGAAAACTAGCGGAGGTATAAAACTTGACTAAATCAAATCAAATTAAAATATTTATTTCACATAAATCTACATTGGGCACTTATGAAACGTCAGAAGCTAGATGCACGGTTCCAATTGGTCGTTTCCTATGGAGAAGAGTCGGCAAGAAATTCCACGGTTACTCTTTTAAAAATAATTGGCTTTTACAATATTTTCAAATAACAGTGTTATAGGTATGGGAGGACAATGTAGACCTTTCAACAAGTACTTAACAAATGTATACTATACATGCTCATCATGCACGTGCCGAAAGAAATTGTTTAATTGATAAACTAACTTATAATAGGATGGACACACATGTCAACAAGTGCAACCGCAGAGGCAGATTGATAGAGTCAAAAAAAAAATCGTTTATTATTTCTCTAATACAAACGAAACGCCTCTTAAAATTTGGAAAGCAGCAAAATTTAGGAGCATTATTGTTAACCCTACCACCGCTATCTACAGTCGAAACTGTTAGAAACTTAAGCAATTACAGTAGGTATAACAGATGTTTTGCAATCAATCCTCGATTTGATATTAAACTTGCTTCTACCGCAGTGTTGTTTTTACATCAAACATCAGTTATTGTTATTGGTTAAGTTTGATTGATTTTACGATTTGTGGGGAGTTGGTTTGTACTAAATTGGTTTTTCACGTGTTGAGTTGTTAATGTAATGATAATTTTAATTTTGGCAGATGAAAATTAACTTCAAAACTTCCGCTTGACTTTAAACTGCCATTCGTCTAATTAGTCTACCTTTAAGCATTTTTTGATGAAATAAATTAGCACGCAGGTTTATAACAGTCTACTAGCGGTGAGCTTGTATGTAATGTAAGTGGTGGTGTGTGTGGTTGCCGATTTAAGACATTTGCAACACTACTGTGATTTGCCATTGAAATGACTCATATTCGCCAGTACCTAATTAAAGAGTAAGCAATATCAGAGTTGATCTTTGATCTTATTTCCTAAAACTTAGTTAAATAATAAAAATAATAAAAATCTTTATTTATCCAAAAACATACAGAGTTCGACGTACTGGTTGACATTTGGTTTTAAAATATATTTAACGTTTCAGTTACAAATCTTTACAAAAACTAATACTCTACCTCTTAAGCTAGGTTATTCCTGTATTTTAAGAGGTAGTTTGTGGTCTAGGCTACATTGTTCAACAAAAACTTATCTTAAGTGAACTGTGTCATTCTACTGTATGGTATAAAAATGAGAAAAAATAAAATAAAATTGTATGTAGGGGTGTGTTTGTGTGTGTGAGTGGTGTGTGTGTAGGGGTGTGTGGGTGGGTGTATTACACAAGATAGGAAAGAAAAGCTAGGAAGTTATCCTAGTCAAGGCTTCTTTATTCTCAAGCTATCTTCCTAAAGTAGTCCCCAAAACTCCAGAGAGCTATTTCAAGCTTCTTAAAGCTATAAAACACAATCCTCCCACACAGACCACCGGGGCTGGCACTCGCGTGATGATCATCATCGCAGATAAACGAAGGGCCATCTCCTTTAATTGGACGCAAGCCATTGTCACTCTTTTGTTTCCAACGATTTCTATCTACACTTAATTTATTGGTCGGTAACTATGGCGGCAGTGGACGCTTGTTAGTGGAAGGGTTAAGATTTTGAAGTTTTAGTGGGTGATTGTGTTCAGATGTTGGATATTCGGAAGGTGTTCGCGGTATCTGATTTCAAGTGATGAAGAGGTTATGAGAACAAGTCTGGTATGGTAAAAATGTTGTTTGAATTCTAAATTAACAATAACCGGCCATATGCGTATCAGACCACGCACAATGAAGGGTTCCATAGTTGGGATGAATTTATCCCCAGAACAAACTGAGTACTGTAGTTGAAAAACATGATCTCCCATACATTCCAACTGCAAATTTAAGTTGGTTGACTATTACTCGTAAACTTGAAAAACCTACTTAGCTTTGATAGTTTTCCTTTTAACTTCGTTGTATAATATTCTACAACCGTCAATTTTTTCACTCGTCTAAAACTAACCGTTTAGCTGGCAGGGGGGGTGGACACTTTGACTCTAACAAAAATTAGCAATTTAAAGCTTAAAATTTCAGAAATGGATCCCTAAATCGAAAAATTGTTTTAACAAATCCGCAATAGTTTTGAAGACCCATCCAAAAACACCCCACACTATGGGGTAGACGAGAAAAAAAAAATCCCCACTTTACGTGTACAGAAGGTACCCCAAAAATTTTCTTTTATAATTTTATTTTACCTCTTTTTCGGCGTGATGAATATGTATATCCATGCCAAATTATAGCTTTCTGGTACTAAGAGTCTCTGAGCTAAGCTACGGACGGACAGACGGACGGACATAGCGAAACTATAAGGGTTCCTTGTTGAATACGGATCCCTAAAAATTGATAATCATCATGATGAAAATGTTTAACCTATTTTGACACTATACGAGTATTTGTCTGGTAAGGAAACCGATAATTATTCAGATATAAAACCATTGAGGTGGAAGCTGCGCGATTTTTTTTTTTTGCAATATGTTTTATTCAGACTTTTTTGGCCTAAATCACATACTTACCTACGACCAGTAGATAATAATAGAGTTCACATAAAATCGAGATCCTCTTAAAACCTTCACGGTTGAGCTCACCTTTGAAATGTCGGGAGAACGGGGACGCATCGGCGTCACTTCGCTTTCCTGTGACGTACTGTGAAAAAGCGATGTTTTATGTGACAAAAAAATATGAGAAAATAATTTTCGCTTACATCATGTCAATATGCGTAGACTTCTTCTGCCTAGCCTTATTCCATCTATGTTTGGGTCGGCTTGCAGTCTAATCGGATGTAGCTGAATACCAGTGTTTTACATAATCTCCAAAACCTAGTTGTTGGGCAATACGATAACCCTTGGTAAGATGTCAATGCATAGACGTTCTTCATAAAATTCAATTCACACTACGTTGAAACTTTTCCATGGACCTGTTCCTGCATGTCTAAAATGAAAAAGAATTGTACGAAATTAACTGGCAGATAATTACAACGTAACATAACAGGAGATAGTATAAGATGCCGTTCTAAAATAGATTCGACGATAAGTACAAGCAAGTAAAGACATTGAGAGTGACGTAACTATCTTAGTCGTTCTACATTGAGTGACGTAACTATCTTAGTCGTTCTACATTGAGAGTGACGTAACTATCTTAGTCGTTCTACATTGAGTGACGTAACTATCTTAGTCGTTCTACATTGAGTGACGTAACTATCTTAGTCGTTCTACATTGAGAGTGACGTAACTATCTTAGTCGTTCTACATTGAGTGACGTAACTATCTTAGTCGTTCTACATTGAGAGTGACGTAACTATCTTAGTCGTTCTACATTGAGTGACGTAACTATCTTAGTCGTTCTACATTTGAAAAGTAATTAACCATGGAATATGGTATGGTTTTCGTCCCACGTTGTAATGTGCGTGCCTATTCAGCGGGGAAGAGGTGTCCCGTTGAGTAATGACGTCACAACAACCCCTGTGACGTGGACACAAACAGCATGATTATGACGTGGGAACAATAATCATAAAATAAAATGAGTGGGTTTTTCACGAACAGTAATTTCTTCTATGCTATCCTAGGTTTAAACAATGTACAATTGAAATAACTAAACACATATTACACATATTATGTTCAAAAACAAATCACAGATATCGTGCACCACATGACCTTTAAATAGCATTGGAAATGAACTTCGGTAATAAAAAAAAACAAACATGTATCATCAACATCATCATCTGCCTAGCCTTTTCCCAACTATGTTGGGGTCAGCTTTCAGTCTAACCGGATGCAGCTGAATACCAGTATTTTACATGGAGCGACTGCCTATCTGACCTCCACAACCCTGTTACTGGATAACCCCTTGATAAGTACTTTTCTTCTATAGTACATAGTACATACTACAGCTTTGTTGTACTCGTACGAACATGCATATCATTTAAAAAAAAATATCCCAAGTCCATTTCTCACTTCGGACCGTTGAATTGGCAGCCTAGATCGTGTGATGATCTCTCACCTCTAGACTTTTTCCTTTGCTGGGGCTATGAATAGTCCAAGGTCTACATGGATATCTCAGGTACGATTGAGGAATTGGAAGCCAACATCACTTGCTATATTCGCCAAATATTACTCGAAATACTCGGACGCGTCTAGAATATTAGAACTTCAGGATGGACCATGTTAACCGTAGTTACGGCTAACATCTGAAATAAATAATATTAAAAAAATAAATATTCTCATGAATGGTTCTTTAAAAAACCAAAAAGAATGAAGATAAGTAGATAAAATTGGCATTTTCTTTTTTTTACTTTTGAAAAAAGTACCTCTAAATGAATCACCCGTTATGTAGAAACATGCCTACACATCTTCATCATAATCAGCCTATAATGTTCTCACTGCTGGGACCACAGAAAAGATAAAGAAGTTCTTCTCTTTCTCTCTCTGTTCTCTCTTCTCTTTATCTGTTCTGTGGCTGGGCCACAGGCCTCCTCTCTTCGAGAGGGAGTGGGCTGTAATCTACCACTTTGGCCCAGTGCGGGTTGGTGGATGTCACATGTCTTCGAACTTTTGATTCTAGGACGTGCCGTTTTCCTTATGATGTTTTCCTTCACCGTTTTGAGAGCAGTTGTGATTAAATAATTTACACAAAGTAAAGCGCCTGCCTGGGTTTGAATCCAGGTCCTACAACTCGTAAGCCGGGGCCGTTACCACTGAGCTACCACTGCTCCGCTAGGCGTTTACCTACGTCATTATAAAAAGAAAATCTGTCATTTTCACCAGTATTGACATTCAATCCGACTAGCCTTTTCCCAACTATGCTGGGGTCGGCTTCCAGTCTAACCAGATGCAGCTGAATACCAGTATTTTACATGGAGCGACTGCCTATCTGACCTCCACAACCCAGTCACTGAGTAACACGATACCCCTTTGGTAAGACTGGTTGTCAGACTTTCGGGCTTCTGACGACCTGTAACGACTGTCAAAGATACACGAATGACAGCCGGGACCAACGGTTTAACGTGCTTTCCGAGGCACGGAGGGGTCTCGGTATGTAAAGATCTAGAGACCGACCGTGGCAAGCGTAGCTTAACCTGATCGATCGCCACGTGCGGCTTTTATTACTTAGCCACGAGCCATTAAAATCTCAAAAATCGCTCTGTAGTTGAACAGCCGTTATTGTGTGACGTTCACAGCTTTCCTAAGAAAGCAAAGCCTTAGTGACTTGTAGTGAACGTAGTTGTCATCAGAAAAATTGTAGTAAAATTTTACAGAAGTAAAAGGCTGGGCTACCCCCAAATGTGTGTTAAACAGTTTTTTAGGGTTCCGTACCAAAATGGTAAAAAGGAACTTGAAATTTGGAAACTTTTTAGATAACGTTTGCCCACCTATTTTGCAAATATTTTTTTGTTTTTGCGATTTGTTCTTAAAAATTCTAAGTGGGGCTACTAGGGCGGGCATTCACATGAAAGAGCACATTCTCAAACATTTTTTTTCTTTTTTTAGGCCGCGTAGTTTTCGACTTTTGATGAAAAACGTAAAAAAATACCGGTCCTACCCCAGAAATCATCAACAAAAAGATTACTGAAGAGTGTGTGTGTGTGTGTGTGTGTGTGTGTGTTGTTAAGATTATTGAAGAGTTTCTTTTTGATACGATAGGATGTGTGTGTGTTGTGACACACAACATACAACACAACACAACATAAAATGTTGAGTACCGCTGATACTTTAATAAGTGAAGATACTAAGAGCAGGTAGAATTTAGTAGTACTCTACATAATGTAAGCTGTTAATGCACTGCATATGAAACTTAAGACAGGAGCTCGCAACGTTTGGTGCATTTTAAGTATCATATAGTTTGAAGAGAGACGCTTCTGAAGACGACTTAGTTTAATAAAGGATAAAGGAGTTAACAGTTTACTTATTGTTTGGAGTGTTTACTACTGTAATCCTAACTAAGTAATATTATAAATACGAAAGTGTGTTTGTTTGTTACGCTTTCACGCTAAAACCGCTGAACGGATTTGGATGAAATTTACCTAACACATGGGTAGACCGTGACCTGGATTTGGATATAGAATACTTTTTATCCCGGTATTACGTACCCGCGGGATAAATCCAGACCTCCACGCGAGCGAAGCCGCGAGGAAGCTCTAGTAATCTATATATAAAATTATTATATTATTTACCTTTGTCTAAATAATAACGTGGCTAAATATTACCATCCGCACGGATCGATCGAAGGTTAAGCTACGCTTGCCGTGGTCGGTTCATGGATAGGTGACCATCCATTACTAATTTGTTACATTATTTATTACATTATTAATTTGTTTTAAATAATTACTAACATTTAGGCTAAGGCTGTACTAACACTATATGGATCGAATGGTCTGAAATAAAAATTTGAATTACATATCGAGATCCTTCCGTGCCTTGGAAAGCACGTTAAACTGTTGGTCCCGGCTGCCATTCGTAGGTCTTTGACAGTCGTTATGGGTAGGCAGAAGGAAGCCCAAAAGTCTAACCAAGGGGTATCGTGTAACCCAGTAACTGGGTTATGGAGATCAGATAGGCAGTCGCTCCGTGTAAAATACTGATATTCAGCTGCATCCGGTTAGTCTGGAAGCTGACCCCAACATAGTTAGGAAAAGGCTATGCAGATTGATTATTTCCCTTTGTCTGTAGTGTCGTAACCCACGCCTGATAAAGCTTTGGTTTCCTAGGAATGCGGTTACGTCATTCAAACGGCCATCATGAAAATCTGTCATTTTCACTAGTATTGCCATTTAGTTGTCAAAAATCGCTCTGTAGGAGGATTGAATCAGATAGAAACGTTGAGAAGTGAATCGCATGCAGTGAGCACTGAGCACAATGATTTATCATGGTTTATGAGGATAGAGAAAAGTTTTGAAATAATTAAATAATCGCTAAGGCCTCAAAATCACTGGGTTTCATAATGCGGTTATCCAAGTGCTTCACTAAAGCCAAAACTCTAAAAATTCTATACTGTACTTTTGTTAGAAGCCACTTGGAATACGCATCTGAGATATGGAACCCATGTTACCACAAATATATTAACCGCATTGAGAGCATCCAAAAAAGGTTCATAAGGTTTCTATGCTATCATCAAAAAGTACCGTATCATTCGGAAAACTATCATAATTTATGTAAAAAATTTCATTTATTACCTTTAATCAATCGCCGCGAGATCTCTGACTGTGTGTGTTTGTTGAAAATCTTCAGCAATACTATAGACTGTCCCGATATTTTGGCAAGATTCTATTTCAACACTCCCATGTTTGCGAGTGCCGTTTGCTTCAACTAATTATAGTACAATCAAATCGCTCGTGTAATACACACATAATAAAAAGTCTCAAAAAAAGAACCTTTAAATCTTTATAAAAATTTATTAAAAATAGTGACGTTCCACAGCTTTGGTCTACTTTCGACCTATTTTAGGCTCATTAAAGTACTCTTTACCTTCCATAAGAAAAAATGTGCGGAGGCTGTGGTAGCTGTTGTGGTGGTGGCTGCTGCGGTGGTTGCTGCTGCCCTTGCATCACGGTCTACACCTGCTGTACGAAGATTTGCTAGTGGCACCGAGTTGCGCCGCTTCACGCAGGCAAACCATGGTGTCTTCGTCGGAAATGGCGCACAGATTCCTCCGATGTTTGTTCGAAGTGTGCACTCCCGTGCCGTTTTGTGGAAATAAACTACTATAAATAAATAAATTATAGGCAGAATTCGTGCGTTGTGCGTGCAAGCAAAATTTTTAATAAGCTTTGTAAACAGTATGATATACACTTCTGGACACATCTTTTGGCCCACCTTGTATTTTCAGTTTCGTTTGGTCCTAGCTAAAATTTTATATTAGGTCGAGCAAAAAGTTTTTATGCAGTTTTGAACCTGGCACATTCACAATTTCATTCAATAGTCTTTTTTTGAATTTCGAACACAGAATTTAAAGAAACAAAAGACAATTTGGAGCCTGTTTGTTGATATCAAACAATCGAATACTAAGAAAACTTGGTTTTATTGGTTTACTTGGATTTAATTCTTGAAAAAGTGATTGATATCTTTGGTTTTGCAACAAACATTACTTATTCTTAACATTAAGATGAGGTTCTATCAATAATCTATGGATACTTCACCTGAAGTCGCCGCCCAAGCTGTGGCACTTATTCAGGCCGGACACAGCCAAAGAAACGTGAGTGCTCAACTTAATTTAAGTCGATCTGCGGTCCGAAATGTTTATCGGAGGTACCTAGAGACTGGCGGCTTTGTTCGTCGCCAAGGAAGGCCACGATCTCGGGTCACAACTGAAAGGCAGGATCGATTCATCGTGACGACCAGCTTGAGAAATCGTCACCTTACCTCCATTGAGATACAAAACCAACTTCGCGACTTCCACGGAGTATCTGTGAGCGCTCGAACTGTTCGGAGAAGGTTAAAAGAACGCGATATGGTACCACACTAGCCAGCTAATGGCCCCAAACTAACGCGAGCCCACCGAACAGCGCGCCTTCATTTCGCACGCAGTCATTTAAATTGGACACAGCAAGATTGGAGCCGTGTACTCTTTTCTGATGAGTCTAAAATTGTGTTACATGGCAATGATGGAAGGAAGAAGGTCTACCGACGTAAGGGAGAGCGTTTCGCACAATGCTGCTTTGAAGAGAGGGTTGCTTATGGCGGTGGCTCATGGACTGTCTGGGGCGGTATATCCGCGAGCGGCAAAACTCAACTTGAGGTTGTTACAGGACCACGGCTGCCAACATTAAATGCTGAAAGGTACATTCGTGAGTGCTTAGAACCTCACGTGATACCATACGCGGACTATGTGGGCCCAAATTTCCTTTTTATGCATGATAATGCAAGAGCCCATGCGGCCGGCATCGTCAGGGAATATCTTCGGGATGTGAACATCACAGTTATGGACTGGCCAGCCAGAAGCCCAGACATGAACCCCATTGAGCACATGTGGGACGAGCTAAAAAGACGTGTTAGGGCTCGTCAGCCAGTTGCCCAGACGATGCAGGAGTTGAAAACTGCCATAGAAGAGGAATGGGAGATGATCCCTCAAAATTTCATAGAGCGGTTGATAAACTCTATGCCTAATCGTATGAGAGCTGTGGTAGATGCCCATGGAGGCAACACGCGTTATTAAATTAAACCTTTATTTGATAAAACATGTTTTTTATTCAAAAATCAATTGCCTTTAACAAGGCGCATATCCGACTTGTTAGGCGTAGCTCCATGTCGTATGGTATTCTGAATTCAAATTTAAAACAATACGATCGAAAAAGATGGTAAAATGTATCAGGTTTAAAACTGCATCAACAGTTTTTGTTCAATCTAGCAATCATATTTCGGTAGGGGCCATCGAAACCTAAACTCTAAGGTGGGCCAATAGATGTGTCCAGAAGTGTAGATCCGTTCCTGACTAGTGTGTCGTCAGCCAGGAAGTGCTTAAGCCGTAATTTTTTTAACTAAAAAATGTTATGATGGTTGCTCTGCAGTGCGAGCAGCAGCAATTATGCTGTTTGCTTAGTAACTGGGTCCTTAGAATTTACGTTCTTTTTTTTTCTGTTTTTTAAAAGTGGAGACCTGTTATTGGCTTTCTGATTAATGTACTGTCCTTGATCTGTTTGTTTTAGCTGTAAGTCTCCCATATTATTTAAATAAATAAATAAATAATTGTTGTCAAATTCAAAGTAACATCCTTACGCCCAGTTTCTCGACGGCTATTCAAATCTGAAATTAACTAATCATGTGTTAAATCTCTTGTTAAGTCGCAAACGAGTTGCACGAACGTTGATTAAGTACTTTGATTTAAATCTTTGATCATTTAACACAATGATCAAATTAGTACAAAAATGCCTTGTTAATTCAGAAATTGAGTTTCTGAACAAACGATTAAGCTTGAATGTCATGTCAAGCCACTGTCAAATGTCGTGTTAGCTAATCTGTCGAGCTTGGGCGATTATTTTATTTTATTCATTAGGTACAGATACAGACAACAGATTAGTAAAAAACAAAGAATGAGCCTTAACAATAAACAGTGAGTGAACCTGAAGTCCAATTACAACCGTACACAACTTGACCAAACAATGCTTCGATTTCAATAAAGGATTTAATTTTAAATTTATAAACAATCAAATAGAGAATCAAAATATATAGAGAGAAGAAAAAAAATACCTTTAACTAAAAAAATTTAGAAAAATTAAAAAAAACATAAATAAACAACAAATAAAATATTAATAAAACTTAAATTGACTTAAAAGGTCACGCAATGTTATAATTACTTATAATGCAGCAAGAAAGATTTGAAAGAACTAAATTTGTCGTGAAAAATGTCCACTTGTGAGCAAATAGCATTATAATTTTTACACATTCTGTGCAAAGGATTGTTCTGAGATACATTATTATTGCTTGGAGGAATACTAAACAGCTCTGGAATACGCACTGGAGCTAGACCACCACCTCTTAAAGCAGTATTATTTTAATCTTACATGAGTGTGGGAAAGAGATGGAGCTAGACGTCCTGTATAGCTCCATCTCTTTCTCACACTGAAGTAACATTAAAATAATACTGCTTTAAGATGTGGTGGTTGGCCCCCTGATCGAGTTGGTATTTTTATATCTAAATAATCAATAAATCTTTGCGTTCCCTGTGATTTTCTGTTTTCTTTGGCTATTTTCTATTTATAAATAATAAAACAACTTCTACATAACGGACTCGAGATTGATTGCGTTTCAACTAAAGATTTGATAACTGGACAATTGTATTTCCTACAAACAAACGAAACCGTGTGGCACTTACGAAAGATTTCACGTTTTCTTTGTACACAATTCAGAAATACACATCATGTAAGTAGCAATGGTTAGAAGTCATCTTCTTACCATTTAAAAATAAACAAAAACCAAAACAAAACAAAAATCTAAAACCAAACAATACAAATTCTAGTACTTTCACTACGGTACATATAAAAAACCGGCCAAGTGCGTGTAGGGCCAAGCACAATGAAGGGTTCCGTAGTTGGTATGAATTATTCCAAGAACAAACTTAACATTATAGTTGAAATACATGTGCTTCCGTACATTCCAACTGTAAATGTAAGTTCTACTCACAATATTGATAGATTTACCATGTTATTTTAAGACCACAGACTTCTTATAGGTTTTCCTGTAATCTACAGATAAAGATTTTCTGTTTTTTTATTCAAAGTTTTAGACTCAGTAGTTTCGGAGATAAGGGGGGGGGGGGGGGGGGTTTGGGGAATGGTCAATTTTCGTCTATTTTCTTAAATAACTTTAAAACAATTTATTTTAAAATTATAAGAAATATATATTTGAGACCCTCATAGTAAGTCCTTTCATTTGATATGTAACACGGTATAGTTAGCAAAACTTTTTTTTTTAATTTTCTTATTTGCCCCCTAAAAGTGACCCCCATGTTCAAAATTCATTTATTTACGTTACCTGTCTGTGTTTGGGTCACAGAAATTCATATGTGTACCAAATTTCAACTTAATCGGTCCATTAGATTCGGAGCAAACTGGCTGTGACAGACGGACAGACAGACAGACAGACAGGCAGACAGACAGACAGACAGACAGACGGACAGACAGACAGACAGACACACCAGTGATCCTATAAGGGTTCCGTTTTATCCTTTTGAGGTACGGAACCCTAAAAACATTCAAATTTTCAATAAAATGCCGCCTTTGTCGACAGTGTCAACTTGAAATTAAATTGAACGAATTATTTGTCAAAATGAATGAAGAATACGATGTTGCCATACACATAATCTATTTTCTTTAATCAGTTGACATTGATCGTTGATTAATTAATTTTATCGTAATCGCTAATTCAGCAACCCAATTTGATTTGACTGTTCTGATAATTTAACAGGTTTGTTAGTTGATTTTAGATTTCAATAGCCGTCGAGAAACCGGGCGTTAGCGGATTGAAATGCTGGAGATAAAAACGTTCCAATAATGCACAAACATTTTTTTTCGTGGCTGTTCAAAACTATATTTGAACTTGGCTAACAATTAGGAAAATGGACCATGTTTTGGGAAAATGAATCGTTTTGGAGTTTTTTCAACTACACTTCTGGACACATCTATTGGCCCACCTTAGAGTTTAGGTTTCGATGGCCCCTACCGAAATATGATTGCTAGATTGAACAAAAACTGTTGATGCAGTTTTAAACCTGATACATTTTACCATCTTTTTCGATCGTATTGTTTTAAATTTGAATTCAGAATACCATACGACATGGAGCTACGCCTAACAAGTCGGATATGCGCCTTGTTAAAGGCAATTGATTTTTGAATAAAAAACATGTTTTATCAAATAAAGGTTTAATTTAATAACGCGTGTTGCCTCCATGGGCATCTACCACAGCTCTCATACGATTAGGCATAGAGTATATCAACCGCTCTATGAAATTTTGAGGGATCATTTCCCATTCCTCTTCTATGGCAGTTTTCAACTCTTGCATCGTCTGGGCAACTGGCTGACGAGCCCTAACACGTCTTTTTAGCTCGTCCCACATGTGCTCAATGGGGTTCATGTCTGGGCTTCTGGCTGGCCAGTCCATAACTGTGATGTTCACATCCCGAAGATATTCCCTGACGATGCCGGCCGCATGGGCTCTTGCATTATCATGCATAAAAAGGATATTTGGGCCCACATAGTCCGCGTATGGTATCACGTGAGGTTCTAAGCACTCACGAATGTACCTTTCAGCATTTAATGTTGGCAGCCGTGGTCCTGTAACAACCTCAAGTTGAGTTTTGCCGCTCGCGGATATACCGCCCCAGACAGTCCATGAGCCACCGCCATAAGCAACCCTCTCTTCAAAGCAGCATTGTGCGAAACGCTCTCCCTTACGTCGGTAGACCTTCTTCCTTCCATCATTGCCATGTAACACAATTTTAGACTCATCAGAAAAGAGTACAGGGCTCTAATCTTGCTGTGTCCAATTTAAATGACTGCGTGCGAAATGAAGGCGCGCTGTTCGGTGGGCTCGCGTTAGTTTGGGGCCATTAGCTGGCTTGTGTGGTACCATATCGCGTTCTTTTAACCTTCTCCGAACAGTTCGAGTGCTCACAGATACTCCGTGGAAGTCGCGAAGTTGGTTTTGTATCTCAATGGAGGTAAGGTGACGATTTCTCAAGCTGGTCGTCACGATGAATCGATCCTGCCTTTCAGTTGTGACCCGAGATCGTAGCCTTCCTTGGCGACGAACAAAGCCGCCAGTCTCTAGGTACCTCCGATAAACATTTCGGACCGCAGATCGACTTAAATTAAGTTGAGCACTCACGTTTCTTTGGCTGTGTCCGGCCTGAATAAGTGCCACAGCTTGGGCGGCGACTTCAGGTGAAGTATCCAAAGATTATTGATAGAACCTCACCTTAATGTTAAGAATAAGTAATGTTTGTTGCAAAACCAAAGATATCAATCACTTTTTCAAGAATTAAATACAAGTAAACCAATAAAACCAAGTTTTCTTAGTATTCGATTGTTTGATATCAACAAACAGGCTCCAAATTGTCTTTTGTTTCTTTAAATTCTGTGTTCGAAATTCAAAAAAAGACTATTGAATGAAATTGTGAATGTGCCAGGTTCAAAACTGCATAAAAACTTTTTGCTCGACCTAATATAAAATTTTAGCTAGGACCAAACGAAACTGAAAATACAAGGTGGGCCAAAAGATGTGTCCAGAAGTGTATCTTACTACACAAGGCCGTCATAGGTAACCAAACAAGGGCTAACCAGAAAGAAAATTCACTGCTAAATAACAATAAACCTTAATAAACTGCCTCACTACTAATGAGAACCCACCAAACTATACTCGTAGCATGCAAAAACTCATTCCGGGCCATATGTTCCTAATACCATAAATTTTCATGACTCAACCCGCCTCATTTAAATCTCAACCCTATACTAACAAACATAGGGTTGAAAGTGGCATGTGGGGTTGGTAAAGAAAGAGGTATTGATAGGAAAATATGGGTGTTTTGCGTGTAGAAGGGCAGGTGGCAGGAGAGATAGGCGCAGGAAATGAGCGGAGGTGTGATGACGGTACGGAAAGACTACCGGAGGTAGGTATGTATGTACAATACGGCCGATTTATCTTGGCAGGTCCGAACGTAGGCACTAATGCCGGGGCCACATTATACGGGATGTGCCGTTGATTATCGCGTTGCAGGGTGATAACCGTAGGTGTAGCCACCACTTACCGCGATAATTTGACTGAATCTTGACGGAATTTAACTACCGCGATGTTTAAAGCATTTATGGCATTGACGTTGACGATTACGATGTTGGTGCCATGGAAAATGTTGTTCGGTTTGATGGTCTATACCATACCCTTAAATTTGACGAGGATGCAAAACGATACGTTGTATATGATGTGTGTGTGTATTGGTATAGAGGGCAAAGGTATTCGCAAAAAAATCTTATTGAAAGCGGTACAACTAAAGCGGCGTAACAAAGACTATTAATCCATACTCTTTGCGGCGTAACGTCATATTTAGGGACTAACCACACATAATCAGCTCAATTCAAACACTGTTTTGTATGGAACGACGCGGAAAGCTGAACGAAATCGTTCAGCTTTCCTGAACGGATGCGTACGCATGTCCATACAAAACTGTTTATTCTATGGACTAAAGCTGAATTGAACTGAATGAGTGCAGTTAGTGCCTTATAATGACGTTTGTTTAAAAAATAATACTGTAGATACGCTTATTTTTTTGGGGTTATAGAAGGAGTGAAAGACTTTGGATATAATAATGTCGAGGATAATGTAAAGAAAAGACAGATGCCTGTATCGGAAGCCTACTTTCTGTAATTTAAACGTACAAAATCTAGTCGTAATCTCATCTCAGCGACAATCAATGTCATAAATCTTTCAAAACGTAGTTGTAGCATAGAGATGTATAGTGTAGGGATATTGGATGTATTTTTGACAGATTGAGATTTCAATCTCAATCTGTCAAAAATATTAATTATTATTATATTCATTTTATTTTCTTAACATACAGGAATTGCCCCTCTGTTAAATAACTAGCACATAATTATTATGTAAATATCGCACGCGTGGTAAAAAGCTACTGAAAAAAATTTAAGCTAAGGAGCTTACTTAGCATGAGCTTATCTAGTATAATCAGCTTATGTTCCTACTGCTGGGACACAGGCCTTCTCTGTGTGACATGTCTTAGAATTTTTGGTTCTAGGACATGCCGGTTTTCCTCATGATGTTTTCCTTCACCGTTTTCTGAGAGCAGTGGTGATGAAATTTTTAACACAAAGTAAAGCGCCTGCCTCGGTTGGAACCCAAGACCAACTCGTAAGTCGGGGCCATTACCACCGACCATCAACATCAGCATCGGGTCGGTCATATGACCCGTTAGTCACTGTGAGCACTCCCACTGCTCCCCGGCAGAGGTCTTGCCTATAAAGGAAACGGGCCGGGCTGACGATGATGGCTTTGTGAAACTCAAATTCAAACTCAAAGCATTTATTTCAATTAAACCAATTACAGGCACTTTTGAATTGTCAAGGGGTCGGTCAGTCAGAAAGATGAAGCTAGGCGCCCATTCCAAAGCATAGTAGGTACCTATGGAGAAGAACGGGCAAGAAACTCCACGGACACTCTTTTAAATCAAGATATGGTTACAAAATAATGGTTACATCATTCATGTTGAAATTTTACATGTGAGAACGATGCAGAACGTTAAACGCGTCCTTAAAAAAAAAAAAACAATTCAAATATTTAAATAAAAATAAAATAAGCCGTGGCCGCTAAGGTATGCCCAGCCTTCACTGACAGCGCTTGTTCACGAACCTGACGCATGGATTAGCTAAATGATTCAACACGCGCCACCATCAGCGAGACATTAGAGTGAGCATCACATACTCGTACTCTCAGCCGCCAGGGCACATTCAAGTCAAACAAAGACGTACCCAGTAAATGGTAGCTTTAGAGTATGTACATAGTACTCATACATGTGCTATGCAATTATATAATACAAAGGAGATTGAGTCTATACAATGCAATGATAGTCTTACAATCTTCAGCAGCTCCAACAGTATCTTCAAATGTTAATTAATTAGTTGTGGTTGTGGAGCAGGACCAGCATTGAGCCAAGCATTTTTATCAGTTATACAATCCCCAAACTTATAATATGCCTGCCTGCATAGTGTGCGTTTTATACAAGTTTTAAATTTAGTCTCATTGAGTTGAAGTATGTGTGGAGGTATTTTATTGTAACATCATTGTAACATATTTGTGGAGAACGTAGTGGGTAGCATAATTGTTAAATGTAATATTTAAGTTATTTTGTCTATTTGTTATTGTGCTACTGTTTGTTTTCCCTAAATAAATAAATAAATAAATAAACATTTTAAACAGTACCCCACGAACGACGAGTCTACTTTAGCTGTGACGGTGCGAAGGAGGAAGCGCCGACAGAGTAGCTGTAAGAACCGCTGTAGCAAAGCTCCTACGGAACCCAACGAAAAACTGCGTGCTGCGAAGCCGAATACTCCGGTGTATATTTCCCGCCTCCACTACACCACTGAGGCGGAAGACATCGTGACGTAAGTACTTACGTGCGCCAAATGTTGAAGTACGTGACGAGAGTACAGTTGGTGGAGTCGCATCGCAATGTCAACTTTAAGGCGTTTGTGGTGTGGTGCGCATACCAACATGCTACCTGCACCTGGTGATGGAAGAATGCTTTTGGCCGTAGGATGTGGTATTTCGCCGCTTTCGCGGACAAGTGCCACCGGGACGCAAAAAGACTTAGTGCTACTAAGTGATACTAACATAGTTATTAAGTTTTATTTACTAACAAAATTGTTACTTTATTTATGTATACTTAGGTTAAGGTATGTATCTATGGGTCTCTGTTACCTGAAAATAAATGGTGTATTTATTTATTACCTCTGGGCCACCACGGCTCCTTTACGAATACTTTGTTAACCGACTGCTCGACAACAAAGACAGGGTTATGTTTTTTAAAATGGATACTTATTGGGTTTTTCCTTGTGTCACATTGTTGACAGAGTCTAGTCACAACTTCACTCAAGTTCACTTAATACCTACAAATCTAAAACGTACCTTTATGTTCCCTTTATTACCCAAAACTTGGTAGACGCTGACGAGACAATGGCCGCCCCGCAACGGATCCGCTTAAGCGATCAAATCAGCTTTAAATATCGCTGAGTAATCAGGGCCCGGACTTACCGGATATATTCCGGATTTCGACCTGGCCGGACGCAAGAATAAAACGTTCTCCACCCTAATATGAATTACTTTAGCCTTTTTACATACGGAGTTTTAAGGTGGCTTTTTGTACAGGTGTACTGAATAATAAAAGGGGAGTATTTTCTGGGAGGTTTTAAGGTTCACTTTTGTGATGAAATGTTTATTAGGTGCTATAACATTTTATGGTGATACACATCATCCGAAGCCTATAAAGTCAAGGTGTTTGCTGACTTGTACCTTGCTAGGTCACCAGAATTCAGTAGAGATGAGTTTGAGACCAAATTATTACCATTTTACAGGGCACCAGTAAGTCTCTGATACGAGTAGTACTTATTAAAGATTTCGCAACACAAAAATATGAGAAGGCGATACTTGTTCGCTCTGATCTGATATGTATCAAAAAGCGACTGAAAGACTGGATGAATGAAAAATTAGGTAATTACTTTCGAGAGCTAAAAAAAAATGAGTTTATATTTTCCCAGGAGATGAAAAGTTCGTGGCTGCTGCGCTGGAACTAAAAATTTTAATCTTCAGTTTGGACTTTTTTCGATATTTTCGTAGATAGGTTCGACGCCACGACGTGTACTTGCTTATGTCAAAACGTTTATAAGATGGCATTATTAACAGGGCTGTCGCATTTTGTCACCTCTCTCGCTTACACGAGACCGAATTTTTAAGAATGGAAACATGCTTTTTAAAAAAAATTAATCAATTAGCGAACTAGTAAATAATATTAATTGAATAGGTATTTATTAAAATACATTTTTATTGTAGCTTTTATTTCACTCATCTCAAAAACAGATAATACTTTTTGAGCTCAGTTTATTAGCTGATAACACAATAGAAATGTTTTTTAGATAATTAGATACCTATTAAATTAATAATAGGTCTTTACCTATGAAATTGCCGTTTTGTATGAAAAAATTTAAACGAATTTTTTTCATGCATTTTTTATTTGTATTAATCGAAGTAATCACCCATGCAATCAATGCATCTTTGCCAATGCAGTGGCAGTTTATTGATGCCCTTCTTAAAGAAATCAGCTGGACGGGAGGCAACAAATTTTTCAAAGGCATTTTGTACTGCCTCTCGGGTATTGAATTTTTTTCCCGCCAAGAAGTTATCCAAATTCTGGAAAAAGTAGTAGTCTGTAGGCGCAAAGTCTGGTGAGTAGGGCGGATGACGGAGAGCTTCCAACCCCAGTTCTTGCAACTTGGAGACCGTCTGCTGTACAGTATGAGGTCGCGCGTTGTCGTGCAGGAGCAGCGGAGACGAGCGATTGACCAATGCTGGTTGGAGATGTGCCAGCTTCTCCATCATTGTGTTCAGTTCTTCACAGTACACATCTGAAGTAATGCTCACCCCGTTTGGTAAGAAGCTGTGATGAATCACACCGGCGCTAGACCACCAAACAGTGACCATCACTTTTCTAGGGGTAAGTTTTCGTTTAGGGCATTGTTTAGGTGCTGAACCAGGATCCAACCAACTTGCTGAGCGCTTGCGGTTATCAAACAGAATCCATTTTTCATCGCAGGTAACAATGCGGTTCCAAATTCCTTCATTTGTGTGTCTGTTGAGCAGTGCAAGGCACGTCTCGACGCGTACTTCGCGCTGGCGATCATTGAGTTCGTGGGGCACCCATTTGTCAAGCTTTTTTACCTTGCTAATTTGACGCAAATGGACCAATATTGTTTTGACGCTAACGTCGAAAGCTGCTGCTAATTCAGCCGTAGATTGCGTATCATCAGCTTCCACAATCGCCTTTAATTCGTCATTGTCGACCAAAGTCTTCGGACGACCGCGAGGTTCATTTTTCAGGTCGAAATTTCCAGAACGGAAGCGAGCAAACCAATAACAAGTGGTGCGTTAGTTTGTAGTGTTAGCTCCGTAAACGTCGTTGATGTTGCGTGCCGCTTGTGCCGAGTTGCTGCCACGACGGTACTCATATTCCATAATTACTCGAATTTTTAACGTATCCATGATGACGAAAAAGATTGAAATGCGATGAAAATGTAACACTAATCAATAAACAAATGACTACTTTTGGAAAAAAAATCCATGTTTTTAAAATAAAATTAATTTGAAATTAGAATTCTTAGCCAAACAAAAATTATTTTGATTTGAAATGGCCAGTACTGCAGAACGGCAATTTCATAGGTAAAGACCTAATATTATTTACTAGTTCGCTAATTGATTACATTTTTCAAAAAAGCATTTTTTCATAAAAATTTGGTCCCGTGTGAGCGAGAGAAGTGATAAAATGCGACAGCCCTCTTAAGTCCCTTCTACTTACAGACAAAACTTTCATGAAAACTTTTAAATCCCTAAAATAAACACCTTATACATTTCATTTCCCCAGACCAGATGAAAATCTCTTCAAGTTTCCAAGTTAAACAATATTTTTGTTACAAGACGGGGGTAGTCATCATGGCGCGTCATGTCCCGTTTAGCTTAGTAAGCGGCTATTTATGCTAATAGGTTGCGAAGCCCCGGCCGCAGGGAACAATTGTGTCAATTTATGACCTTCTGAATTTGGCGGGGTTGCCCTGATTTAACTGAGACGTAACGAGTTTGGTCCCGACGGGGGCTGAAATATGTGCAGGTGGTGCTTTGTATGCGTTTTGTGTCTGAAGTGTTTTGTAGTGCTTGCTTTGATTTTTAGAGGTGAAAGTGTAGGGTTGAAAAAAAGGGGGTGAAAAGGGGTAAAGTGGCAGGAAAAAAGGCAATTATGTAATTAATTATGTTTTTTTCGTGTTATTTAAATCTAAGATTACCTATCTTGAACCGACGAGTTCCCATTTGTATCTATTTTGCTTTATGGCGAGAAAGGGCAAAGGCCACACGTACTTGCTTCATTGCTTAACCTAATTCACATAATATTGTATAAAAGGTAAGCTAACCATTTTGGAACCTGACAGGCTTACTTAAAAAAGAACTTAAAATACATGTCGATTTTACACCCCCCATTGTTCTTTACCGACAGCCCTGCAGTCTCGTCCCAAACACACCCACACCTAACTTTTTGTTCAAAAGCGAGATGGAAATGGAAATTGGTTGAAATTGTTTCCCGTTCGTCGTGCTGTTAGGAACACTCCATCGTTTATTGGCCATCAATTCTTCCCCTAATTGGTTCGCGTAAAAAGTAACTTGGAGCACTAGTGCGGATGTAGAGAGAATGGAATCGGCAAGGCGGCTGTACAGTCCGTTCAGAGTTATTTTACCTCTGACAGCAGCAATGCAATATCAACCTTATTGTAATGAACTAAAGATCACTTTGATTTTGACAGGCTTGTTCTGAATTTTTAATATATATATTTACAGACTCCAACTTGATAGGCTTTTGCGGCTGGAAGCAGAAAGTATTGTAAACTGATAATATTGACCTTTATCTTTTTGCATAGTTTTAACATAAAGGCTTGTAGTAATAAGATAATTTTCTTAAACTCTCAAAGAGTGCCTTAAAATAATAAAGCTTAGCATTGTGCGACAAATCAATGACAGATAAGTGAAATCATTGCCTTTTAAGTCCCGTTCAATGACCATAAAAATGTCGCTTCCAGTAACACGATACCCAAAGCTAAACCCCTGATTTTGAGCTTTATCTCCTCAAATGTAAAGTGTCAATTCATTTGTATTACTTTGCAATTGTATCGGTTACAGCTTAATTGGAAAATTGTCGCTGCACCTAATTCTGAGGATGCACTGTAAGTCCTAGATTAAGCAAGCTTTTTAATTATGAACTTATTGAAGGACCATTGAGTACTAAGTGGCTTTAGGGGTTTTAGATTTTTGGATATGATGATTTAGATGATTTTGATGATTTTTTTATTTTTTTTAATTTTTTTATGATGATTTTAGGATTTTAGTTTTTATGATTTGGTGAATTCCTACTTGTACACATCTAAGTAGGTGCGTTTTGATGTGGTGATCATGCAGTCCGAACAATATGCTACGATAGCAATAGGCATAGAGCATAAAAGAGAATGAACAGTAAAACTAACTTCTAGAATCGTGCTACTATTAAATCCCTCGGACACAGAGCAATTAAAATATTCGACAGATTTATTTGCAGGCCTACGCCTCTTTGGAGAGAATGCGTTAACAACACAATTCAAGCAATTTCTTTTCATCAAATCTTCCCCTCGTTATCATTAAAAGCTTTTAGGCCAACAATAGGATCTTCAGCGACAAGAGAGTACAACACCTGTCCAAGGAATACTTCCCAAAATAAATTACGTAAACACTCGACAAAGGCCACTTCAGTGCATTTAACAGATTGCGAACATGAAAAATCTTAGTACAAAATATAATGCTACAACCACCAGTATAACTTGATCCTTGAAACCGAAGATGGTTCTAAAGTTCGCAAGTCTTCGTAAACTGGGTATAACACGCCCCTGAGGTTCATTATTGTAATTGCTTTTTCGTTCAGAACTCGAAATCTCTTCACTTTCGAGTAGCACTCGAGTTCGCGAGTGAAAACGTGGTAATTAAATTATTTTTCCCTCGTTATGGGATGATGGGATTAGTAAGGGATAATGGGTACTTTCGTTTGTTTTGTTTGATAATTTATGGTTTTACTGGATTATGAGGATATGATGATTGTCATTGGATAAAGACACTGCTAGCTGATAATGTCAAAACATAAAAAAAAAAAAATTGATATAAAATTAAGGCTAGGTTAGGGGGGTTATGTTCAATCTACATAGATAAAAATGAATCCCTATTTCCCTTGGTCACGCCATAACTTGAGAACGACTTTACCGATTTTTTGTTATTTTATCTTTTTTTCTGTTAATTTTTCTAATACTTTGTAGAAGGTTCTTACGGAAAGAAAAATTAAGAAAATTGTAAAATTTCAGAAAACATAACGACTATTTTAACTTCGCGCGTTTACATTAGAATATTCATAGCTAAGACAGGACATCGTCTGTCGGGTCAGCTAGTCAGCCTATAATGTTCCTATTGCTGGGACACAGGCCTCCTCTCTGTGAGAGGGAGTGGGCTGTAATCTACCACACAGGACCAGTGCGGGCTAGTAGATGTCTTCGAATATTTTTGGTTCTAGGATTCTCAGTTCTAGGTTTACTCACGGTGTTTTCCTTCAGCGTTTTGGAGCAGTGGTGATAAAAATATACACAAAGTGAAGTGCGTTTGCTTGGGTTCGAACTCATGACCTAAAACTCGTAAGTCGGGACCGTTACCACTGAGCCACCACTGCTCTATCAATCAATGATGTTCAATGTGGGTGAGTTTAAATATAATATGCTTTCAAAATAAATAAGCTAATCATAATTAAGAAAAGACCGCCCATTGTGTCACCCTATGTAAAATTTCAACATTCATACCTTTTTTTTTTTTTTTTTTTGTGGATGGGAAATCATCAAATGACTTCTCTCGCTCTGGACAGAGCGGGAGGGCGTGTCAGACTTTTACTGACTAAAACCCACCCGTGTTCCTTCAGTTGCCCGTGCCAGTGCCACGGTATCTCTTTTGAACTACCCGCGACCCCGGCGGCATCGGCTCAATTGACCCCGTCACTGCTGACATCTCCTTGAGGCGCGCGTGGAACACAACGCGCCGTCGACCCGGGCCTGGTCCTTACCGGACGGCGAGCTGCCCATTACTCGTCGTCCGCAAGCCCGCGCCTACGGTGGCCGGGAATCGGCGATAGATTCCCGCCGCCCAGGGCGTCTCCTACGGCGCACAGTGGATCGTCCCCATACAAGAGGTCGGACATAGAATTAAAAATTGAAAAAGTATTTAATTGAAAAAAATGAAATATGCAGTTGCATTACTCTATTAAGGAACTACAAAAAATGTTACTACAATTTTTTTATTTGACCAGTACTTTATGAGCAATTCGATGAAAAGTGTTATTTTTCTATGGAAATGGTCACAAAAATGTCTGTATCTCATGATTCCCTCCTTGTTTCGATTTGCGGTTTTCACTACTGTTATCTACCCATTTTATGCCACATTTTCTTTAAGGACACATGGTGCCCCCAGCGACCCCCTTCCGAGATATTTTGCTTTTAGTAACTTTACTTTTTATTGTATAACTGATGATATGGAGGTACATTAAGTATATTCATTACTGAGAATAAGTCATCCCTAAGTAGTTCCTTAAATAACAGGTGCATTTACGATTACTTTAATGACTTATGAACGCTTCTGTTGCCATACAACAAACGCGTTAATGAGTCCTTAAGTGAAGATTCCCAGTACTTGCTTAATCTAATTAGTTATTGTAATTACTATGTTAACAGCCCTTAATCTCTGCATTGTGATTGTCTAATGTCATCATTAGCTTAGTAATGACTGAGTCGCATTTACAATAACACATCGAAAAGAAATAGAGTTTTATGATCAATAAGAAAATATGTAGGTATAAATATATTTTTTATTTATATAATATAACACTGTAAAAATAATTTAAAAATAAAATAACTATGTACCCTAAAACAAACTAAAAAAATAAACAACTACTAAAAACTAAATTATAATAGGAAATTAATTAATTAACACGACCATGTAGTTACTAACAACAATAGAAAAGAAAGAAAAAAACCATTTATTGGCTGATGGGTGGCATAACACAAAACAAAAAAAGAATAAAATTAAAAAAAAATCACAAAAACTAGAATAGAAAAAAAGAATAGAATAAAAAAAATACACAAAAACTAGAAATTAACAAAGAAACTGCTTGTAAAATAATAATATTAGGTACTATAAGACTTAAACTATATTTTCTTCATCTTCATCAATAACGACATCATGATCATTATCATCGTCATCATCTTCTTCAACGTCACTACATGCAGCAAGTGTATCAGTTGAAACGTCCGCGTCAATGAACTCCAATTCACTCTGATCACGTATGAGTAAATCGTCTAGTTCTCTAAATGAAGACTTTTTGGCTTTATTTGTCATCTTCGGTCGTAAGCTGGCGAGAAGAGGATCGGAAGATAATAGCAGATTATGAAGAATGTCTTCATTAGTGGCGATGCTACTATGCTTTCGTGTATGACATTCTCTAAATTTGCGAAAGTCCTTGTTTCTTGCTTCAGATGCTTCTTCAGACAAAAAACCTATAGGCACTACTGATAAGTGGTCCACTATCTGTGATCCATGAATCAGCAATTTGTGTAAACTTGCTGGCATGTTATACCATGGATATAATTCCACGAATAAATTTGCTGTTTCATCACAATATGATTTGAATTTTTGGACTTGAATTTTTTCGCCTGAGGAAATGCATTGCAAAATAACGGCGAGTCTTCTAATTAAATTAACATCTAATTTAGTAATTTCGGCAGTCGTTTCAGGGTTTGCAAAAAATCTTCTTGCAGCATTTCCAGTGTTTGTGTTGCCACTACCCTGCTTAACAACGTCTAGAAGTAAGCCTGTTCTTCTTCGGAAAGCTTCTTGAATGGCTTCTTTCTTATCTTTAACTTTTTTTTTATTTTCGTCACCTTTTGCTTGCCATGATTTTATGTCCATTCTGTAAGAAATGTGTAATAAACATTCCATGGACCGAATCCAAGCATGCAATGAACTAAATCCATGCTTGTATAAATCTGTATTCACGGGTTTAGCTCTCACTTCTTCCAAGTTATTCATTTCGCTTGGGCGAGCTTTGCACAAATCACACACTGCTGCCGATGTACCAGATATGATTGAATGTACCTTACCATCAATCATGGTTAGCCATAGATTGTGAGTAACAGTAGCATTGCCGCAATCAGTCGGGTTCCGTTCACGAATCTCGGTCTCAAATATTTCCATTTCAGCCTTAACATTCGCTTCCGTTTCTTTCATAAATGTAAATGAAATCGGGCGACAATATGTGGTTGACGATGGCCGATCATTCTGCCACACTATACTTCCACTAGAAGTCACTAACTTAAGTGGTACAAGACTTGCCATAAATACACTGGATAAGTCTTGTTCACTTGTTGTTGTCGTTTGATGGTAAATGCTTTGACTTGAAGCTCCATCAAAACCCCATTTACTGTGAAGCACAAGTTGTTCACCAGCATCAAAATTTGATTCAAGTGAATCGATCAGCCTCCTAACGGTGAGATCAAGGAGGGCTTGGATACGTATCTTTGCGGAAGTTTCAGTCACAGTTATGTCTTCTTTTGCCGGGTAGCATTTAAGCTTTTCTTTAACTAACAAGTAGTAGCTTGGGTATTTCGCATGACCTTCTTTTAAACTAAAGTCCCGAAGTGTGATGTAACGCCACTTGGATAACTGCAAGTAAACGTAAAGAGCAAGTGCTTTGTGAGTAGGAACTTCACGAAGCGGAGGATTCTGCTTAGTTTCCAGGACATTTATAACTGTTGAGACGTGTTCAGGATTTTCCAGCAAATTTTTCATTATTCTGGCTATATCATTTTTTCCGGCAGACTTAAGTATACTTTCAACAGTATGCAAAAGCTCATCCGGACGACTGCAACTAGTAACATTTTCATTAACACGTCTTCTTTTGTGTCTAGTTGATAAATCTTCAAAGCGTTTGCGAGGAGATGTATATGTTGAAGTAGATGCATCTGATTTTGATGGACTGACTACCTCTTCTGCCTCATTTTCATTTGCTTCTTCAGTGTCAACAACATTTTCTTTAAAGCAATCTGGCCAAACGATATCGGAATTTAACCACTCTTCGTTCTTGTTAATGAACCTGTCAACTGTCCTTCTTGATTGCACCCATTTGGTGTAAACCCTATAGCAAAATCGTCGACACCAGTTCTTGAGATCCGTCACATCACTTTCACTTAACTGGACGTTAGTATTCGACTTCAATGTGTTAAATAAATGGTCATAGTCACGAAGATCTTTATGATTACGAAGAGCAACGTAAAGATCTAGGTAAGTAGAAAACCCACGGAAAGCCATAATGACAACACTTGGTAGAAGTTATAATTACAACTGAATTACATTTGCTAAACACACTCAAATATATAGGGCAGCAAGTAGGCAACTAGCAATGAATTTGATAAGCTAATGATGACATTAGACAATAACAATGCAGAGATTAAGGGCTGTTAACATAGTAATTACAATAACTAATTAGATTAAGCAAGTACTGGGAATCTTCACTTAAGGACTCATTAACGCGTTTGTTGTATGGCAACAGAAGCGTTCATAAGTCATTAAAGTAATCGTAAATGCACCTGTTATTTAAGGAACTACTTAGGGATGACTTATTCTCAGTAATGAATATACTTAATGTACCTCCATATCATCAGTTATACAATAAAAAGTAAAGTTACTAAAAGCAAAATATCTCGGAAGGGGGTCGCTGGGGGTACCATGTGTCCTTGAAGAAAATGTGGCATAAAATGGGTAGATAACAGTAGTGAAAACCGCAAATCGAAACAAGGAGGGAATCATGAGATACAGACATTTTTGTGACCATTTCCATAGAAAAATAACACTTTTCATCGAATTGCTCATAAAGTACTGGTCAAATAAAAAAATTGTAGTAACATTTTTTGTAGTTCCTTAATAGAGTAATGCAACTGCATATTTCATTTTTTTCAATTAAATACTTTTTCAATTTTTAATTCTATGTCCGACCTCTTGTATGGGGACGATCCACTGTGCGGCGGCTAGGGGCGTGAGGGCGCGGCTGTTGCCTCTCCCTCACGCGTTCCGCTTCCTCCTTCGCGAGCATTACTGCTTCGCAGAAGGAGGTGACGGCCTCCCATGCACTCTCGCTCCGCACCATGGCCTGGACCAGGTTTGGACGCGAGAGATCGCCGCCGCCGATCGCCTCCGTGAGAACACGGCGGTGCTCCGGCCAAGCCAACATTCATACCTGTCATTTCAATGGTGTGCATAATAAAGAGTATTCTATTCTAATAATTGATATTTTTGACAGTTCCTTTTAATAGTGATTGCACAGAATAAGGTGATTGTAACAGTCTTAATCGAGCCTAAACAAACATAACTACGAGTATTATAGATTTATTCGTACTTAATCACAATCAGTGTGGTGAAATTACTTAGTTTACTTGTTTACTTAGGTTTGTGATCCCGCGGGCGTCGTTACAGACACTAAACTTTTTCTTTCAAACAATTTAATTGACGTATGTGCGGACTCCCTGGCGGCTATCAAAGCGTAGCTGTAATATAACGAACACGGCTAGACCAGTACCTACATATTACTGTGGAGATCTTTGTTTAAAACTAGCAAAATTTTCACAAAATGCATCCGTTATCAAATAGTGACGCAGATTTGCTTTTTTAAAAAAAAATGAAAATACGATATTGTTCAAACCTCTTGACATAATAAGCAGTATGTTTTGGCTTTTTATGTTGATTTAGGTAGACTCAATTAGCCTTTCAAGAACGGGGTGTCTAAAGTGTGTTACAAGTAGGAATCATAAGGCTCAACGGTAAAACGTGTTTTCCGAGAGTCAGGTAACCACATCACAACGAAAAACAAACAGTAAATATTGCAAACGTAACATTTAAACGTTACGTTATTATTTATCGTGTACGCATAATCGTAACATAAACGGCTCGTCATAAATAAGGTGGAGCACACACGTTACAGCAATCCGCTAATGCTGAACATAACCGTGGAATTATGGGCCCCGGACTGTGTGCGATTTAGTGGTCTGTGTGTGAACGCTGTATGGTGTCTGTGGCGCAGTCGGTTTTTTGGTCATAGTAAAAAAAAAACTTACAGTGGGTTGGGAAGACTATTAAAAATCTGATAGTGTATTATTTATTTAGTTGTTTAAAGATGGTAGAGGTTGAAGGTTAAGAAGAAAATTTTACAGAGGTGCACTTTGACACTGTCATTAGGGATGTTTCCTGGGTAAAAAAAAAAAAAACAAATTCTATTTAGTCCGTCAGTCAGATAATAAAAAATATACACGTATTTATTTGCTGTATCATATTACCTATAACACAATATACCTATAACACAAGATATTAAGTTATCTTAGCTTAGGTATTAGTAGCAACTCCAATATGTAAACATTTTAATTACCTTTTGGCCTATTTTATGTAAACCTGTTTCTTTATGTTAATTTTGAAGGTGCAAATAAACATTTTTATTTTTTTATTATTTTTATTTTTTTTTATATTAATAAAAAAAAATCTTAGTTAAATGGGGAGTGGGGGCTCGGTAACAACTAGAATAAACTGCGTATAAAATCTAGCAAGGAGTGACGTCATGCATCATTTTAACTCAATGTATCGCTGTAATCTTTTGGTGACGTAAAAAAAATAAAAAATACGTGTCCAATATTTTTTATTTAATAATCTACATGACGAAAAAAAAAACAATTTTGTCGTCATCACTAGTATAGGTGGGAACTTAGATGGTAACTACTAAAATGTGTTATGGGCCGGTATTGTAGTTAGGTAGATATTGGTGCCGATTCTCTTGTGAACGCACTAAACTAAAGTTAGAGAATCGCTATCTTTTACTAACAGGCAGCGCGAGAAAAGGACGGCTATAGCTATGAACTAAGTTGGAGATGTCAAACTAGTTCACGCCTTGCGCTTCACCGTGTTGTTTAGTCGACATGTTTTTACGTGTCGTCTAAATGTCTATGGAAAAATTAGTTCTAACTAATTTGACAGCTCTAATTTACTTCCGTCCCTTTCTTGTCATAATAGAGAGAAAAAGCTAGCAATATCCTAAATTAAGTTTAATTTGTGCACAACAGAATCGGCACCATTGTCTTGGATGTCGGCTCAATGTGAAGATTCGGCTCGTTCATAGATGGGTGAATTGCCCAAGCAAAAAAATACACGGCAAACCTGAGAACGGTAGTGCAATGTGCTGATTATTAATTTTATATATTTTTTCTCAACAACGTAAGTATTTCTCTACCTTGGCAAAAAAAATCATTGGTATTTACCCTCTAATATACCCAAAAAAAAAATTACAAAGTGTTATTTTATCATCACGGTGACCTGTCCTGAACCCAATTCCGCTCATAACATACCTTCTCCTGCAAATACATTCGTAATATGGATTTAAATTGATTTTGTTATCATTAAATTATAATATATTCGATCAAATAAAACAATTTTTGTTTGTTTATCTTCTTTCTCATGGATTTGACAGGCAGTCAACTTTTGTCTGGAAAAAAGTTATCATTTCAGAGGACAGTAAGTTTTAGTAGAATAGCCACATCAACATTGCGTTGTTACGCCCCTTTCACCTTTTCTCACTCCGGATCAGTCCGGCTTAAGCTCTCGGCGCGAACGCACCGGTCCCAACGTCTTGCGGTTTCCCGCCAAAAAAGTAAGTTTATCATTTCAGTAATATGGGGACAAAAATAGTTTCATTTCGGTGGCTGTTATAACTCGTGCTAGATTTGTTTAATTTGTTTCAAAATTCTGTATTAAATTCGCAGTAAGTACTGTTTTGTTTGAGTAGTGTTCATATTTTTTAAATAATTTTTTTTCGGAGTTAAATGTAGAACTAACCTCTATTTTATCATCTCAGTGTTATCATTTCAGTGGATTCGGTGGACTGTTATACCAATTACAGTCCACCGGAATTAAAAGTATCTCCGAAATGATAAAAACATAAAGTTTTAGAGATCCTGGTGTCAAATACAAAGTCATAGTTTTGTAATGTACCTACTTTTACCTAGAGTGTCGATTAGATTATTTAGGTGTATTAGTACATAAACAAGCAAAAATATTTATTTAAGGTTACCAGCATTTACGATAAAGTTTTCCAACATTTTCACACAACAACAACCACAAAAATTACCAAAGGTTATAAAAGTAAAGAAACTATTCATTCATATCATAATAAACATTACATTACATTAATATCATTCTTTGAGGTTATTGTAACCTCAAAGAATGATATATGTAATAATACTAACTGTAATATCTGTATATTAATGATGATATTAAAAAAACTGTGTACTGTCCTGTCTCAGTGTTTATCTAAAATTTGTGGAAATCAAACCTAACAAAGTACGGAACCCTGGCTGGGGGCACGGTTGTTTTTAGCTGTATCATTTCGGTGGATTTATCATTTCGGTGGTAATTTTTATCATTTCGGTGGACACTTTTAATTTCAGTGGACTCTTAAAACTTTATCCTTAAATATTTATGTAAGTTTTGATAATATTTGATGTCCACTCACGCACAATGTTATAAAATAGACTAAAGTATTATTTGTCACTAAAAATATATAGATTGCATTGAAATAAAAAAATCCCACCGAAATGATACATAAAAATCTCTTGTTGAAATTCACCCAGATGACTGCAGTATTGATGGCTGCTTGCTGCATCCAGTTCACTGTAAAACTGCATACCTAGTTCGAGGATTAATATATCAGTGTATTATTTGCTACAAACCATGTACCCGATGGGATTTCCCATCGGAACTTCGATACAAACTTTCATCCCCTTTTTAACCCATTTAGGGAATGACTTTTTAAAAATCCTTTCTTACTTCGACATACCTAAACTCTTGTGCAAAATTGAATGCTTCTAGACCCAGCGGTTTAGGTTGTGCGTTGCCTGTCAATGAATTTAAGAATCTATTTAAGAATTTAATTTAAGAAAAAAGACGAAAACTAGATGCCTAACTTATTATCCTGACTCAACTAAAGATTAACCTACAACCATAAACCAGCATCGCATCATAAACTAGAGATTCGCATAGTGACGTCACCGTCTCCAATAATGTTATTTGTAAAGCTATTAAATTATTTGTGTCGCCCCACGCGGTGTCGAGCGAGTACCGATACATCAGCGGCACGGTACGGTCTTGTGCTGCGTTTGCGTAAGGGCTTGTGCACAATGCGAAGTTAGTAATCCTTTGCTAAATTAATTTGAATGATCGAGAAACATAAGATAAGTAGATATTAAGAGATGAATAGATATACATCCGTATCAAGATGTTTTCTGAATTTGAATACGCTTTCTCCATCATCATCAGCCTATACCAGTTCGCGCTTGGACAGGCAAAGAGAAAAGGCTGTTGGACATATCCAATCTCACTCTAGTTTATTCGATTCAGGGTTTGAATTGTTACGAAACAAATTGTTTCGGTAGGTACTAGTAAAAAGCAAGAATAACATAAAATACATAATGAATTCCCTACAGCCCAGCCATCGAGAGAATGCGTTCCTGACTCCTATCAGCAGTCAGTTGCGCAATTTCTAGTAATAATAAGGATTAAATTCGCAAAACACATATTCGTTAGTATGAAACTGACAGGTGTCAAGTATAGAACGCATTCTGTCGACGGCCGGACTGTACTACGTCAATTTGCCGTGTTGTATCCGTTTCGTAGAACTGTAAAAGAATGATACAGTCATTGTGCTGTGAAAACTTCCGAGCTGAGAATGTGACTACTACATGAGAGATTTTATTAGAAACTGAACAAGAAAAGATGAAGTTAATTCTAGTTAGTTAGTTATTCTGTTGTTAAGCTTTTGTTTTGAAACTCAAGCTGAAAATTCCCGAGATCTACTTCAAAACAGTATCTTCTCACTCCATTTATTAAAATCCCTTTCAAAAGTTTCGTTTTATGAGTACATTCTCCAGAATGTGTCCGTACCTTAAGTTACAACTTGATGATTTGTTATGATCGCCTCGACTGCGCTCAGCGGGCGGCCAAAAACTGTATTACCATCCAACTGTACCCTTCCAAACCAAAGTCAACTTTACATACTAAAATTGAAGTCACATTTTCGCTCACACATACTCATACACAAAATCGCAAAACAAACGAAACTAAACGCTGTTGCTGTTACAATTAAGGAGACGATAATGAAATGTTCTGAAAATGACGTTTTAAACTTTAGAGCTTGTAACATAAAGTTGAAGTTCCTTTGTGTTATGTTATTCTGTAATAAATGCAGCCGAGTAACATCTCTGTTCCGTATAATAATTTTTCGATGTTAAGACAAGGGTTAATAATTTATTCTATTTTAATCTGTGGTTGTTTGTGTTTTGTTGAATGGTTGACGGGGTGAAGTCTTGGAGATAGGAACGTTACGAGAACTTGATTTATTGAGATCTGCTTTGTCTGTACGTTTTATTTTCTTCATTTTTGTAGTTGAAAGATTTGTCAAATGCGTCTACCTACAACGTTATATCCCATGGTTTTGTAAGATAAGTAGATACTGTTGTTGTTATAGATAAATCCATTTTAATTGTATTGTATTGTAAGAACAAAAGCTACTGTCGTAGAACGTGTTTCATATTGCCATCTAAAAACTGCAAGAACTTGTAAGCAACCCACAATCGTCTTCCGTCAACATCGGACTTGGCCTCTTATGTAGGTATGTAGTAGGAAAATCCTTTTCCTATACATCTAATTGAGATGATAGTCTTTTCTGAGCCTCCGACTCTCACTGACCAGCCTCTAACCAGCTTAATATTTGTATGATTACTATAAAACAAAGTCGCTTTTCGTGTCTCTGTTCTTCAAAACTGCAAAATGGATTTTGATGAGGTTTTCACCAACATTTTGATGATTTAGTGGAAGTTTAAAAGTGGCACCGCTGACTGAAAAGTTGTGTGGAAACTGGAAATCGGTTGTCATGGTGAAAATGTAAAATGTCATGAGGTAAGTTTTGAGTATGAATGTGGACGGCTATAAAAATAGTGGAAGACCAAAGAAACGATGGTTGGATTGTGTGAAAGATGATAACATATGACTAGGAAAGGGGTGACTACCGAGATGACGACTTATAGAGAAGTACGTATACAGGGTGACCTGAAATTAGTGGCGGACCCGTTAAGGGGTGATAGTAGGGATCAATTCCAGTCGATATCACTCTTAGACCTACTGTCCTAAAGTTAACCCATTTCAGGATATTCCTACTTAAAGAATTTTACAAAAAATGCCCTACTTTAAATCTTAAAATAGCTCTAAATCCTAAAAATTGGTCTTTCTGGTACTTTTTTTTTTGTTTTGCATCAAAGATATTCTAAGTAAGGAATTATTAATAGCGATATCTTCGTAAATGTCGGTATCTTACGCGAAAATCGTTTAACAAAATCATAAAATGAAAAAAAAAAAATACAATGACTGCGTCTAAAACGTCGATTTACTTAAAAAAGTCACCGCACAATGTTACGTACATAATAATTAAATATCATTTACGTTTCATTATCTTTCAAATGAGGTATCAAAATCCAAAATCGGTTAAAAAACCACGAAGATATGATCAATTTGAAAACCCCCAGGTAGAGCATTTTATGATTTTGTTAAACGATTTTCGCGTAAGATATCGACATTTACGAAGATATCACTTATTTAGAATATCTTTGATGCAAAACAAAAAAAAATGGTCCAAAAAGACCAATTTTTACGATTTAGAGCTATTTTAAGATTTAAAGTAGGTTTTTTTTTGTAAAATTCTTTAAGTAGGAATATCTTGAAATGGGTTAACTTTAGGACAGTAGGTCTAAGAGTGATATCGACTGGAATTGATGCCTACTATCACCCCTTAACGGGTCCGCCACTAATTTCAAGTCACCCTGTCTAAATACATGTTGCGCCGACCTCAAATAAAGTGGGATAAGAACAAGAGAATGATGATGATTACGGAAAATGTGTATACGTAAAAAAAAAAATGTTAACCTAAGTTAAATTCCAGAAATCTGGATATTTTGATATGGCGCCATTGCACCCCTGCGAAGCAGGCTGCTGCGAGTCGCTAGTATAAAAAAAGTAAGTTTAAAAACTAAAACCCGACTACTGAAAAATCACGCTCTAAAAAGTATGAAATAAGAAAATATTCTCATCTGAAATTAGAAAAAGACAGACAAATTAAAAATCCGGAGTCACACGAAATCTGTTCGATTTATGGCCTTAAATGACGTCTGACTCCGGATTTTTAATTTGTCTGTCCTTTTCTAATTTCAGATGAGAATATTTTCTTATTTCATACTTTTTAGATCGTGATTTTTCAGTAGTCGGGTTTTAGTTTCTAAACTTAAATTTTATTTATATTATTTCGGGGTTTTAGTTTCATGATAGAGTATTTGCAGGCCCACTTAATTATTATAGTATTAGTAGTATTTTGGGTAGGTTTGCAGAGAAATGTTTGACTCACATTTGATTCGTGATTTTATAAATTATTCGCAATTATCGGGTGCATGCAAGCAAATCCATAATAATTTTTTTTTTTGTTCGTTACTTTATGACCTCTAGAGGGCGCCATGTTCTGTTTAATGTGACGTCTTATAACTTATAACCAGCGGACGATCAAGGCGCTTCCAACGGTACCTCATTTGTCAAATTATGATGAGGAGTTTAGAAGTTATGAGGGAACAGATGAACATACATAAGTACATACGTATACATACATACCTGTCAAAAATCATAACCCTCCTTTTTGCTTCGCGGTAGTCGGATAAAATACTGTCGTTCCTTCATTAACCTACTTCAAAAAGGAGGAGGTTCTCAATTCGTCGGAACCTTTTTTTTTTTTTATTTTTTTTTTTTATGTATGTTCCCCGATTACTCGAAGATGGCTGGACCGATTTGAATTTTTTTTTGTTTTGTTCGAGAGTGTATACATCACAGTTGGTCCCATATAAAATTGATTAACTTTGCTTCGGTAGTTTTTGAGTTAGCTTCAATAATACGTATTTTTTCCCCACTTTTATATGGATGATGTTCTAGTTTGTTTTGCAGGTAGTGGTATTTGAATTTGTGTGAGGTAGGTACACAACTAAAAAGTGAAAAATAAAAACTTTTTTACAAAAAAATACAACCGACTTCCAAAAACAACACTACAAAGTGAAAAATAACTTTAATTTCGGAAGTCGGTGGCAAAAAACGAAAATACATTTAACCAGACATCGACTTCCGAAATTAAAGTTATTTTTCACTTTTTAGTGTTGTTTTTGGAAGTCGGTTGTATTTTTTTGTAAAAAAGTTTTTTTCACTTTGTAGTTGTTTTTAGAAGTCGGTTGTGTTTTTTAGTAAAAAAGTTTTTTTTAAACGTATGGTCAGTACTTTTAACAATCCTTAAGATTCCACCTTTGTAATATTACATACAGCTATCATTAAACCTAAAGATCGTTGGTGCACTATAATACATATTATAATGTAACGCATTCAACAATGTATTCATATTGAAAAATGTAAATGAGCCTTAAGCACTATTTACACAATGCAAGTTTCTTGCCTGTAACATACAATAAAATTGAAGCAACAAATAACTTGCATAGTCTACTAGCTCGGAGCAATTTTTATTGTTGCTTCAACTTGTGGTATGCCACAGGCAATTAAGTCGCTCCGTGTAAATCGGGTTTTATTAGGTGCCTGTTGTAACATGCAAATACGAGAAATGGGTACTGTAATGTTCCTAGATAATTAATTGATGTGTCAGAGACAAAGTTTCATGTTGTAAATACGAGTAATTGATTGCAAAACCAATAAGTTTAATCTCTACTAATATTATATAGAAGTAAAACTTGTATGTTTGTATGTAGGGGGTAATCTCCGGAACTAATGATCCAATTCCAAAATTTTTTCACTGGTAGAAAGCTACACTATTCTTGAGTGCTATAGGCTATAATTATATATATACCATACTTATTAGCCGAGCTATCACAATTTTTGTCTAGCAAGTCGGAAAGAAATACCTCTTAAAATAGAATTATTTGCATGCGCTGCCTAAACAGTTGTTTAAAATTGAAAACAATGTATCGCAGCCTGGTCTTCTTAAATAATTCTACAAAAAAGTCCGCCACACTATAGTCTTTACCTATGAAATTGCCGTTCTGCAGTACTGGCCATTTCAAATCAAAATAATTTTTGTTTGGCTAAGAATTCTAATTTCAAATTAATTTTATTTTAAAAACATGGATTTTTTTTTCCAAAAGTAGTCATTTGTTTATTGATTAGTGTTACATTTTCATCGCATTTCAATCTTTTTCGTCATCATGGATACGTTAAAAATTCGAGTAATTATGGAATATGAGTACCGTCGTGGCAGCAACGCGGCACAAGCGGCACGCAACATCAACGACGTTTACGGAGCTAACACTACAAACCAACGCACCACTTGTTATTGGTTTGCTCGCTTCCGTTCTGGAAATTGCGACCTGAAAAATGAACCTCGCGGTCGTCCGAAGACTTTGGTCGACAATGACGAATTAAAGGCGATTGTGGAAGCTGATGATACACAATCTACGGCTGAATTAGCAGCAGCTTTCGACGTTAGCGTCAAAACAATATTGGTCCATTTGCGTCAAATTGACAAGGTAAAAAAGCTTGACAAATGGGTGCCCCACGAACTCAATGATCGCCAGCGCGAAGTACGCGTCGAGACGTGCCTTGCACTGCTCAACAGACACACAAATGAAGGAATTTTGAACCGCATTGTTACCTGCGATGAAAAATGGATTCTGTTTGATAACCGCAAGCGCTCAGCAAGTTGGTTGGATCCTGGTTCAGCACCTAAACAATGCCCTAAACGAAAACTTACCCCTAGAAAAGTGATGGTCACTGTTTGGTGGTCTAGCGCCGGTGTGATTCGTCACAGCTTCTTACCAAACGGGGTGAGTATTACTTCAGATGTGTACTGTGAAGAACTGAACAAAATGATGGAGAAGCTGGCACATCTCCAACCAGCATTGGTCAATCGCTCGTCTCCGCTGCTCCTGCACGACAACGCTCGACCTCATACTGCACAGCAGACGGTCTCCAAGATGCAAGAACTGGGGTTGGAAGCTCTCCGTCATCCGCCCTACTCACCAGACCTTGCGCCTACAGACTACTACTTTTTCCAGAATTTGAATAACTTCTTGGCGGGAAAAAAATTCAATACCCGAGAGGCAGTACAGATTTGAAGCATTTGAAGAATTTGTTGCCTCCCGTCCAGCTGATTTCTTTAAGAAGGGCATCAATAAACTGCCACTGCGTTGGCAAAGATGCATTGATTGCATGGGTGATTACTTCGATTAACCCGTCGCGCGCCAATTAGCAGACACAATTGAAATTCTATTGTTATCTGTACACATGGTGTACAATCGACATTTTAAGAGTTAATAGCACTTTAATTGGTAAGTTAAATGACAAAGAACTAACAATGAACAATGTTAATATTTTGTATGAAGAATTCTTTTCGGTAGTCCAAACAGAGTTCGATAAATCTTTTAAGAAGATCACAAAAACTATAAGCCCTAAGTTTTTATTTAGTGACTGGGCAACTAGAGGACTCAGGAAAAGTAGGGAAAGACTTTTCGAACTGTATGGCCTTAAGCCTTATATTAACACGGAATCTTTTAATAAGTATGTTTCTACTTACTCTAGAATTTTTAAGAATACTTGTAAGGCAGCTAAAGCTTTATACATTAGCAACAAGGTTAAATCAGCAGAGAACAAAATTAAGACAGTTTGGAAAATTATCAATAATGAAAAAACAGGATCAAAAAGCATAATTTTGATTACACACTGGAGACGTCATGTGGTCTCATTTGCGATAGCAAAGAAGTTGCTCAAGAATTTGTAAATTTCTTTACCAGTATCCCACTTAAAACTACTGAAATATTAAACTCCTCGCCCTCACTCTCTTTTGATTTAGTAAAGGCGAACGTTTCGGCCTGCCCGATTGAATTTAACTTTAAGCACATTAACCCCATAACAGTAATAAAAGCTTTTAAGCAAATTAAGATCAAACCCACCGAAGATCTTTGGGGAATATCCATTAAAGTCTGTACCTCCATAATTGAGACTATAGCGCCTTACTTAGCCTTAATATTTAATTTGTGTGTGGATCAAGGAGTTTTCCCGGATTTAATGAAATACAGTAAGGTAATACCACTTTTTAAATCCGGGGACAGTAAGGACACAAATAATTATAGACCCGTATCCGTGTTGCCAGTTTTCAGCAAGGTTTTTGAAAAAGTAATGCTTAATCCAATGCTCAATCATTTTAACACGAATAAAATACTTCACGATCAACAGTTTGGTTTCACCAAAGGACGTTGTACGACCGACGCCGGTGTAACCTTATTAAAACACATTTTTAACGCGTGGGAAGAGGCCCAAGACGCCATAGGAATTTTTTGTGACCTCTCCAAGGCATTTGATTGCGTCGATCACGAAACCTTACTCTTGAAACTTGAGCATTACGGACTTGGAAAACTTGCGCTTAGTTTAGTAAAATCTTATTTAAATGATAGACAACAGCAAGTTCAAATAAATGGTATCACTTCACTTGGTTTAAATGTAAAAATGGGTGTTCCACAAGGCTCAATATTGGGTCCTTTCCTCTTTTTAGTGTATATTAATGATTTACTCCATTTATTAAAAAATCAACCACAAATGGTGTTATTTGCTGACGATACTTCCTTAATTTTTAAGGTAGGTAGACGTGATACAAATTTTGACGACGTTAATAACGCCCTACTGCAGGTCCAAAATTGGTTCACTGCTAATAATTTAGTATTAAATGGGAAAAAAACTAAGTGCATTAGATTTTCTTTACCAAATGTAAAAAGTAGTGATTGTGAGATAGTATTGAATCAAGAGAAACTAGAATTCGTCGATAAAACCGTTTTCTTGGGGATCACGCTCGACTCAAGGCTACAATGGGGTCCTCGTTTAACATCACTTGCAGGACGGCTAAGTTCAGCAGCATATGCTGTCAGAAAAATCCGTCAATTTACTGATGTAGATACCGCGCGGCTAGTCTATTTTAGTTACTTTCATAGTATCATGTCTTACGGTATTTTATTTTGGGGACGGGCTGCAGACATCGAGTCAATTTTTATTCTGCAGAAAAGAGCCATTAGAGCCATATATAATCTCCGCAAGCGCGATTCTCTAAGGGAACTGTTTAAGGAAATTAACATCATGACGGTACCTTGTCAATATATCTACGAAAATATCATGTACGTAAGGAAAAATTTACATCTTTTTAGTAAAAGAGGTGAAAGGCATAATTATAGTACTAGCAAAAGGGACTTATTAGCTCAACCGGGTTTCAGACTAGCTAAAGTAGACTCGTCGTTCATGGGGTACTGTTTAAAATGTTACAATAAAATACCTCCACACATACTTCAACTCAATGAGACTAAATTTAAAACTTGTATAAAACGCACACTATGCAGGCAGGCATATTATAAGTTTGGGGATTACATAACTGATAAAAATGCTTGGCTCAATGCTGGTCCTGCTCCACAACCACAACTAATTAATTAACATTTGAAGATACTGTTGGAGCTGCTGAAGATTGTAAGACTATCATTGCATTGTATAGACTCAATCTCCATTGTATTATATAATTGCATAGCACATGTGTGAGTACTATGTACATACTCTAAAGCTACCATTTACTGGGTACGTCTTTGTTTGACTTGAATATGCCCTGGCGGCTGAGAGTATGTGACGCTCACTCTAATGTCTCGCTGATGGTGGCGCGTGTTGGATCATTTAGCTAATCCATGCGTCAGGTTCGTGAACAAGCGCTGTCAGTGAAGGCTGGTCATACCTTAGCGGCCACGGCTTATTTTAATTTAATTTAAATATTTGAATTGTTTTTTTTAAGGACGCTTTTAACGTTCCGCATCGTTCTCACATGTAAAATTTCAACATGAATGATGTAACCATTATTTTGTAACAACGTTCTTCTCCATAGGTACCTATTATGCTTTGGAATGGGCGCCTAGCTTCATCTTTTTGACTGACCGACCCCTTGACAATTCAAAAGTGCCTGTAATTGGTTTAATTGAAATAAATGCTTTGAGTTTGAGTTGAGTTTGAATACAAATAAAAAATGCATGAAAAAAATTCGTTTAAATTTTTTCATACAAAACGGCAATTTCATAGGTAAAGACCTATTATTAGTTGAGAGGAGTTACCTACATTATAAATCTTTTTCGAAATAAAGCTTCGATGTAAATGTGTTTACATTGAATACCTTACTTATGCTAATTTCATTATTTAATCCATACAGGCCCTGTTTCTGAAGAATTCTTTAACGAAGTTTAAACTCTCGATAGCTATTGATTTGACAAAATTATCTATTTAAGCGAATTCCTTCCTTATGCTCGGTTTTTTGAGGTCCTCAGATAAACCCTCGATAGTAATTCACTCGACTTTTAAGCTAAATTCTTCCTTAGCGATGTGTTCAGAAACACGATTTCGAACCAATAATCTCAATCGAATACATAAAATTTGTTTAAAAACCTAATTTAAAACTAGATTAGTTTAATTGTTAGTTTCGTACATTTTCTTTATGCATGTGGAGTTCGCCTGTAAGTGACTGTTACTTAAACATTTTTCATTTTACCTTTGGCAAATATGGACAAAAATCGTTGGTGAATAAAAAAAAAGAAATATGTTTAATTAACCAAATCTTGTTTGAAATACTGCAGGAATGATATAACAGAACAATGGAATGAGAGCCTCCTTCGTTTTTGACAGTCGGTTAAAAATACAAATTATTTGCATAGAAATTACCCTGAAAAGACATCATGACTACAACAAAATCAACTTAAAACTGTCCAATGCGACTTCTGAAGACAAGTAATCCTGTAGCAAATATTACGCAAACCTGACATTGACATCATACATTGAAAAGATTTATAGTCTCGGAGCTTCGAACTACGTCTGTACTCGTTCAAGTTGCCCGCAGTGTCACTATTCTTGCCCAACTATTTTTATATGATTTAGAAGTTGCCCGGGCAAGTTAGGGCCTTCCCGTTCCGGATTTATCCGGGTATGTTAAACTTTGACTGCGATGTTCGATTTTGGTCCGACTTTGTATTGGTTTCTTTTGAGTTTTGTTGTGAATTTATCCATCGTTTTGGTCCCTTTTGGTTTTGATTGAACGGTTTGGTGGTGGCTTTCATATTTATGCTGATTTATTTGCTTTACATGGTAAAGTATGGGGTTCAAAAGACTATTGTGCGAAATATGTTTTTGATAATAGTAACAGAGGGGCCATTCCTGTATTTGTAAGAATCGAATATTCGCTTTCTAATCTGTCTCAATTTGTCAAGAAACCGGTCAAGTGCGTGTCGGACCACGCACAATGAAGGGTTTCGTAGTTGGGATGAATTTATCCCAAGACCAAACTTAACGGCTTAATACTTCCTAAGTTTTCCTGTAACTGTATAGAACTATTTTCTGTTTTTTTTTTTTCAAAATTTTAGGCTAATTAGTTTTGGAGATAAGGGCGGTCAATTTTCATCTATTTTCGTAAATAGGTAGCTTTTAAACTGTTTATTTTAAATTATAAAAAAATATATACATATATATTAGACCCTCACATTTGTTAGGTCATACGGTACAATCACTGGGTATATTATATGCGAAACTTTTTTTTTTAATTTTATTTTTTGCTTTCCAAATATGGGGGATAATCAAAAGTCATTCATTCATATGTGTACCAAATTTCAACTGATCGGTTCATTAGATTTGGAGCTAAAAGTGACTGACGGACAAATAAACAGACAGACAGACACACGAGTGATCCTAAATATAATTATGGGTTCCGTTTTTTCATTTGGACGTATGGAACCCTTAAACTACCTCTAATTTACCTACATTCATTTGTGACAAGTTTATGATATTGATTGTCGCTGATATGAGACTGAGACAAAATTTTTAAGGTTTTAATTACAGGAATAATTGGCATAAGAACGGGAATACACATGCCTGTAGCTTGTACAAAACTATGCAAGTAGCTGGCATGCCATAGTGACATTCACCAATCAGAAGTTGTAATGGCACACGGCAGCAAGCTACTTGCATAGTTGTGTGCAAAAGTTACAAGCATGTGTATTCTAGCCCTTATAGTGATTTGCTGTCCTTTGTTTGGTCGACTGTCAATTGTTTTCACCAATCAGAAGTTGTAATGGCACACGGCAGCAAACTACTTGCATAGTTGTGTGCAAAAGTTACAAGCATGTGTATTGAATAGAATAGAATAGAATATCTTTATTTTCATAAAATATGGTACATAGAAGGTCTTAAATTTAAAATAGTTCCAAATATTTTGCTTACTTTTTTCAACATGCAAAAAAAAAACACATTAAAAATATAAACAAAAACACTTATTACTAGGTAGGTACTGAGATCATCTGAATAAAAAAAAAATGTTAAATAAATCTTATAAATTAGTGAGATCATACTATGTATTCTAGACCTTATGGTGATTTGCTGTCCTTTGTTTAGTCGAGTGTCAAATGTTTTAAGAATTTTTTGCTTTTATCGATACACGATGCTGCAATCACCAACTCATGTGATGTTACTCGTGAAATTCCTATTTCACTAGAGTACTTTCAAAGGTTAGTACTATCTCAAACTAAGACGCACTACATAACACATACACCATCTTTTATTTTCACATCATACCAACTCCCATTTCTTAGTACTTGGCAAGTACTAAGCTAAAAATAATACGTAGTGGAATTCGCTTAAAATGCTACATGTGTAGAGAAGATTAATGTTCCCAGGATTGTCTAATATTTTGCAGGGAGGCTGAATTTATTGCCAGCCGGTATTCGGTCCAGGTCCCCACATTTCAAATCCTATTTGCGGCTAATTACTTTACTGCGTTGTCTGTTTATATGATTATAGGGAGTTAGTGAGAGTTAAGATCGGGAAATTCTGGAGATGTATGTTTGAAGTGGGTTACGAGTGTGCTCTGTGGGATGAGTGTGAGGTGTTCTGTTGTGATAGAAGTGAGTGAATTAATAAAAGAGTCTGAGGGCGTCAGGGGATCTCTAGACTCTTTCAATTGTTCACTATAGGTAGGTAGGTAGGTAGGTTGGGGTAGCAAACTCAAACTCAAAGCATTTATTTCAATTAAACCAATTACAGGCACTTTTGAATTGTCAAGGGGTCGGTCAGTCAGAAAAATGAAGCTAGGCGCCCATTCCAAAGCATAGTAGGTACCTATGGAGAAGAACGGGCAAGAAACTCCACGGACACTCTTTTAAATCAAGATATGGTTACAAAATAATGGTTACATCATTCATGTTGAAATTTTACATGTGAGAACGATGCAGAACGTTAAAAGCGTCCTTAAAAAAACAATTCAAATATTTAAATTAAATTAAAATAAGCCGTGGCCGCTAAGGTATGCCCAGCCTTCACTGACAGCGCTTGTTCACGAACCTGACGCATGGATTAGCTAAATGATCCAACACGCCCCACCATCAGCTATTCAGGTTATTCTTATTACCTTTTGGTCTATGGCTGATAAGTTTTTCTTTAGGTGTCGCAAATAACAATTACGTGAGTTACGAGGCACGGCAACAAATGATTGTAGAAGTAGACAGACATATCACAAAATGCAAACGGGCTAGCTGCCAAAGCCGTCATTACTCAGGACAAGAAGTCTGTCACTGAAGATTTATTAGACACTAGCTGTTCGTGCCCGGCGTCGCCTTGGTGAATTTCATGTCTCTGTCTCCAGTGGTTTAGGCTGTGTTGTTTGTTTTTATACACATTTCCATTTCCGGTGAATTTTCAAAATAAAAAAAAAATACTGTCATACAAACATTGTCCTGACAAATTACAGACACAAAAAAAAAAAAGAATTAGCCAAATAGGTGCAACCGTTCTGAAGTGATGCGCATACATACATTCGGCAATTTATATAGATTGTCCCAGTATTTCAATATAGCTGCATTAAAATAGCTAGCTAGACCTGCGGAGCAATTGCGTTACACACATTTGAATGGAAATTGGAATTGAAAACCGCAATGAATGTTGGTTTACTGTCAAAATGAAGGCATTGCTATTATAAAGGAAGGTGCAGTCCGGCCGTCAAGAGAATGCGTTCCTGACACTTGTCAGTTGGACAATTTCTAGTACCTAAGTAATAAGGATCAAATTAGCAAAACATATTTTCTTTATGGTCTGTTTTTTAATCTCGGAGACTAATTTGACATTTCAAATGTTCCATGTACCATTTCATTTCATAGTTGGACATTTGCACCTGTCAAATTAGTCTCCACCCTATTTCTTCCCGTGGGTGTCTTAAAGGCGATTACTAGAGAATGAATAGCAGCGTTCTCTACCCATTTTAAAAAACAATACTGCGGTCGCCAACCCGACTTCCAACCTCTTACCAAAATTGACAAGCACTAAAAAGAAATGGCCCCTAGTGCCCGGCGGCCCACTTACCCTTGGCTACGGTAGCGCTCAAGACCACGGTGAGGCAAGGGGAATCCGCTGGATGCGGGAAGCACAGAGCCGGTCGAAGTGGCGGTGCTTGGGGCAGGCCTAAGTCCAGCAGTGTATGTCTTTCGGCTGAAATGATGAAATTAGTCTCCGAGATTAAAAAAACAGACTTTGGTATAAAACTGACAGATGTCAAGAACGCATTGTCTCGACGACCGGACTGTAGTAGCCCTGTTTGGCTAATATTTTTACCAAGACATGATCTATCCCGACATAGTTCGTTGCGATCAATAGATAAAAAAGAAGAGAAACTATAAAAGCTAAACTTTCAGTGCACATTTACCCTATCCTAAATTCCTAACACAATAAATACATTGCTCCACATATTTAATCCACATAATACAATACAAATACCATCTGGGTGCCCTGTTTATTTACCACACCTTTAATGTTTAGCCCTGAACTTATTTGTTTAATTCAATGAAATTCCAGTTAAAACAGAGTTGATAGTTATGATGTTTATGCAAACTTTTTGCATAGCATGATTCATGCGGGATGTTGAGAGTTGAAATATTGCATGAATAAGATACGGGTGCGAGGTGCAAGTGGAACATAGAATGATGTTTGTAAGATAGGTAAATTAAAATTAAATAAGGGCTTGTTGGCTATTGTTCAGTTGGGGAATTTTACGGTTTAGGTACCTTATGAACTTTACGACATCACGTAAATACCATCAAAATAGAATAGTAAGTAATCATGATTAAATATTATATTCTTGACTATAAAAGTTTGGCCTTTTTAGTTATTATTTGATTAATAGTTTCACGCGTGTTCTGTTTTTTTAATATTCCTGTCTGACGTCCATTTCATCAAAATCAGTAAGTCAATTTCGACGTTAAAATCACAAACAATTTGTTTTCTTATCAATACGTAAGTAAGTATCTATTCATTCTATAATATTCAATCTATTTATTCCAAACAAGACTTCACCGTCTCAATAAAGATTAACTTTTTAATTCCCCTAGTAAGTTGGGGACCTCGATCGATGGGCACCTGTCCCCCAAGCCCGATAGGCTGACCTTTCAGCGCTGTCGTGATAAATTGATTCTTTTGTTGATGGGGACCACTCATCGTGCTTCAGCGATGGTGGAGAGGTGGATTGGTCGTTGGGTGATTGTTGGATGATAAGAAAGGACTACTTATAAAAGATTTTTAGGTATTTTCAATTACATTAATTTCATTCAGTGCCAGCAGATCAAGATCAATTATTATGTGACAAATGACGATTTTCAGGAACTTTATAAAGATAATTTTATTTTATTTTACTATAATGGGACATAAAACAGTTACACGTTACAATAAAAGTGTGACACAATACATTAAAGACTAGGTAAACGTGTAACCCTCACCACTGTCCGCGAAATAATAGTATATAGACACATAGTAAGTTCTTCAAAACATAGCATTATATTTTCCATGCATCTTTTAGTTCTCGAGAGTCTACGGAAGTATTTATGTAAGTGCTTTTCTTGAGACATCAAACATAATGCCCGTCAAAATTATAAAGTTTTCATACGTTAAAATACATATAATGAAATAATTAATCCTCGATGTCATTTCCCAATAGCCACACTGCAATAAATCGATCGGCGCAATTCTTTACCTCAGAGGAATGATTATTTATATAGAAGACCGACAACAATGGCCTCTCCACACAAAAGTCAATCCAGAGCTAGTACAGACAAGAGCTATTCGAAAATCGTTTGATATTTGTATTGTAGATGAAAATGTAGTTTTTTTTGTTGTTTTAGTCGGATTGAGAAAACTAAGATTAACTAATAAAATGAATGTGCGCAATGACAGTACCTGTACATAATATTTGGTTGATTAGGGTAACATTTACCGGGTATAAATTCTTACAGCTAGTATATGTCGGAAAACAGGCGGATCAAATTAGAATTCAGAATATTTTATTTTACATAAACCTACATTGGGCATTTATGACACGACTAGGTGCAAGGTTCCAATTCGACTCGTATGGATATTGGTAGTAACTCTATGCTGATTTGTAGAGTTCCTGCAGCGTACCATCCTGAGCTTTTACAGAGTAAATATAATTCTCAGGTTAAAGGTAGTCAGAAACCAAAAACACTGTTAAAACCTGAGTAAAATATTCCTTTAATTAACAGAAATTCTATACACACATTAGTTAAATTATATTATTATGGAAGCCCACTACTGTTTATTGGAGATATAAAAAATAACGGAGCACTATAAAAATCCAGCGACTGAATGTCATGTCAATAGCCATAGCAATAAACTAAATACGTGTCTAACAGCCAATTATATCATAAACTTCGCTATAAGAAACCAACAGTGTAGAGATTATTTTATTACTTGCTTTCTATACCACGGAGTATGCAGAAATGGAGTGATAATGTTCAGAGGCATATACACGGTCCACGGCTAAAGGATCAAATCAAAAGTCTGCCTGCTGATTTAAAAAAGCAGCAGTCACTCATCATTCGAACTCAAAGCATTTATTTCAATTAAACTATTTACAGGCACGTTGAATTTTATTGAAAAAAGAGCCGGTCAGTCAGAAAGATGAAGCTAATTCATTCAGCCATAGGTAGCTACTCGTGCTAATGACACTTCTCTCTTGACCGTTCATTGTGTAGGACTGTCTCTGTTCTTCAATCTGTATGATGCACTGCTAGAGGCGTGAACGATAAAATATAATAGTCATAAAAATTTCATAAATCAACCTAAAATACAATGCAAAATTTTATTTTGAGGCCCCAAATGAGCTGTGAAACTTTTCATCCGGTGTCATTTCTGTGTCCATTTTCCTTTCCTTTTTGGAGTCACAATGCTTCTCAGCACTCCATATTCTCGTTACTCCGTGGTCAAAACGGAACCTTTTAGCGACTGAATAGATTTTATTGCATGTATTGAGTGAAGTCGAATAAATTATGAGCCAAGTGTATGTTTTATGGCGAGATATAAGACTTTTGTGATTGAAAGCTTGGGTACCTATTGCCTAATTGGTATTAACTAAGCTGGTACGAGTATGCCTTTGAGTCGGGAATTCGAGATGTCCAATTATTTTTTATATCTTGAGATGCTCTTATGCATGGCATCTTTAAGCTCCTTTTTCATTGAAAACCTAAATGTAGGATAATGATCTATTTTGTATTGTCATTATTGACAATCTGATACGAAGGTATAAGTACCCGCTTCTTGACTTGAGAACCTAAAGATTAGGATGGTTTTTATAGCTGACCAATATGACTTTTATAATTTCATACGTATAATAATATTATGAAAATTCTAAGTCGATAACGGTAAGGTTAACGTTGAGCAAACTTATACTTACATACATGAAAAGAAGCAATATTTTTAGTAATCTACATAAATAAAAATTAATGGCTAAATGTGTTGCTAAACGCAAAACTCGAGAACGGCTGGACCGGCAGTTTTTTTGTCAAAGATTCATTGCAGTCCGACGAAGGTTCATATTAGAAAAATTGGAAAAATTGCCGGGAAAATTGGAAAATTCGGGAAAACTGGAAGTGCATTTTCGGTGGAAATTTTGTATGAATAATAGAAATTTGGACAGGACAACGTCTGTCGGGTCAGCTAGTAATTACTAAATATTCTTTAGGGAACAAAACCAGGAAAATTATGTTTGATAAACAACTCGGTATCTTCAAGGATCTGAATGCAATTAAAAACTTTTCTCCATCCGCCTAAGTGAAAACCTTCTTCGTTAGAACCATTTTAGTTGTAAATTGTACCGACACATGCGGGCCAAAATGGAAGAAAAACAGTCTGACAATTTGCACCAAGCTTTGTTAACTGTAGCCGTATCTTTGTACTCTGTGGCGCAACTCATATTTGTCCATTTTGAAACGCTTCCATGTTCACTATTCAAACAGAGAACAAATCAAACATGCTTTCAGTAACGGACTCTTTGTAAGAAACATGATACATGCTTCAATATTTGCTCAAAACACACAAACATGTTACGCAACTATAAAGCTTATAAAGATGAGCAATAAAGGTGACAGTGGGTTGGTGTAAGGAGGTGTCTATTTAAGGGTAGTTAGATTTTGATGTTATAAAGGCCTATTATCGTTCTCGTGGGTACTATCATTTCAATTTAAATTAAGTTTTCGAATAAAGGGGTTAATAAAGTGTTCGTTTTATGTTAGTCGTTCAAGGTTAATGTTTTATTAAAAGGGTTGGTCAACTGAGTCATAGAATAATAAGCGATTCTGAGTTTTGTTGTGATTCAGTTTATTCCATGGGAAGAAGGCGTGAGTTTATGTAAGTATTTATGTAAATTCATTATTTTATTTTGAACCAGCTGACCCGACAGACGTTTTCTTGTCCAAAAGTTCATACAAAATTCCCATAGAAAATTCACTTTCAGTTTTCCCGAATTTTCCAATTTGCCTGATGATATTTAACCTGTAACGGACTATTACGAACACTCACACACTAAAACAAAAATTTGCCAAATTGGTCCAGCCATTTTGAGGTGATGCGCGAACAGAAATTATTTTTTACTATAATTATAGTATAAATAGTTAGTTAGTTTAGTTTGAATTAGTATGTAGGTCGGCATTTAGTAAGTAGTAAATAGTACTACCTACTAAATGTGGATTAAAAAAAAATTGAAAACAAGAAACTTTCCATCGATAGGTTCATATATTTCGTTAAATTCTCTGTAATTACTTAAATAAGATTGTGAGAGGAGAATCTGAAGATAAGAAAAGTCAACATCGTGTGTAAGAGATAAGTATACATGCATAATCACGACAGCAAAAAAAAAGACTGTTTCCCCAACCCAAAAGTCCTGCCCTAGTTTTCCAGAACCAATCCGGACTAAAAGACCAAAAACTTTACAAAGAAATACAACTGTCTTCCAAAAACAACACTACAAAGTGAAAAATAACTTTAACTTCGGAAGTCGGTGTCTGGTTAAATGTATTTTCGTTTTTTGCCACCGACTTCTGAAATTAAACTTATTTTTCACTTTTTAGCTGTGGTACCTACCCCACACAAATACTAATACCACCACCTGCAAAAGAAATTAGAACGTCATCCACATAAAAAGTGGGGAAAAAATACGTACGAGTATTATTGAAGCTAACTCAAAATCTACCCAAGAAATGTTAATAAATTTTATATGGGACTAACTTTGAGGTATACTCTCTCGAATAAAACATTTGTTTTTCAAATCGGACTACTTTGTAAAAAGTTATGAGTGGACATATATATAAAAAAAAAAAAAAATATACGTGTCGACTTGAGAACCTCCTCCTTTTTTTCGTCGGTTAAAAATACTACAGTGGAATCCGTTTATTATGGCTCCGTCTAATTGACCAACCGCTTAGTATGAAGTAATTGTAGTGCAAAGTTTGGTTTTCATATAAGCACCAAAACCTCAAAGAAATCCTACAAAAGTGGAACAATAAGACATTGGAAGACCGATTGGAGTCTTTAACAGCCACTGCATCAACAAACTATTAATTATGGAAATTCACTAAAAACTATAACAGGCCTCAAAATGCTAGGCCTCCTCTTAAAACCGCATCAGGATGGGCGCGAACATCCCAGGAAAAGGTAGACGCATTTGCACGGCACCTTGAAAAGTGTTTACACCAAATCCAGCCATAGACATTGAAAATGAGAAGTTAGTTGACAGCGTCCTACAACAAGATTTCCAAATGTCGCCACCCCCGCGCCCTATTACAGTACGCGAAGTCTGGCGGATTATTACAAAGCTTCAAGATAAGAAAGCTCCCGGATACGATCTGCTCACCAAAGAAATACTTATACAACTACCCAGAAAAGCAATTGTGTTTCTTACATCGCTTTTTAATGCCATTTTAAGAATCCAGTACTTTCCGCTGGCGTGGAAGGTGTCTCAAATCATAATGATACACAAGATGGGTAAACCTCCTAACGAAGTATCTTCATACAGACCCATAAGCCTTCTGCCAATCCTCTCCAAGGTCTTTGAGAAGCTACTGATGTACAGAATATTACCAATTCTAAATAATGAGAAAATTATTCCCGACCACCAATTTGGCTTCAGACAGGAGCATTCTACAACTGAACAAGTACATCGAGTCTACGATAAGATAAGGAAAAGCCTAGAAGAAAAGCTTTACTGCTCCTCGGTGTTTCTGGACATCCAACAGGCCTTCGATATGGTTTGGCATAAGGGCCTATTATACAAGCTGAAAATCAACCTTCCCCACCAGTACTACTCACTAATGAAATCCTATTTGTCGGAAAGAATATTTCAAGTAAAAGAAGCAGATGTGACGTCACGATTCTGTAATATAACTGCTGGAGTACCGCAAGGGTCGGTACTGGGACCGGTGTTGTACACAGTATACACTGCAGATCTCCCGCAGACTGAAGAGGTTACTACAGCAACATTTGCTGATGACACCGCAATACTGGCAAGCCACAAAGATCCTGCTATCGCCTCACACATGTTGCAAGGGAGTCTCGATAAAATAACGACATGGCTGCATAGGTGGCGGATAAAGACGAGCGCTAGCAAATCGGTCCACGTCACATTTACGCTGCGAAAAGGTGACTGTCCACCTGTACATCTAGATAATGTCACACTATCTCACCACGACAGCGTAAGATACCTAGGGTTACATCTCGACCGACGTCTAACGTGGAAGAAACACCTTAAGACCAAGAGACACGAGCTTAATATCCGTTACAAGAACTTACACTGGATCATGGGGCGAAACAGTAAACTGAGTACTGACAACAAACTTTTAATATATAAAGTGATCTTGAAGCCAGTGTGGCTTTATGGAATTCAACTCTGGGGTAGCGCCTGTAACTCAAGCATTAGCATCATACAGAGAATGCAAAATTCTATTTTGAGGTCAATTAGTGGCGTTCCTTGGCTTGTCACGAACGCTGAAATACACAAGGAGTTATCAACGAATACCGTCATGGACGAGATCAAAAACGTTATAAAAAATACCAGGAAAGACTGTAAAGGCACCCCAATGATCTGGCTGCTGCACTGAAAACAAGAAGTTACAGGAAAAGACTTAAAAGGAAAGACATTGTGTAGTCCACCCACACCTGTGTGTGGAACTAAGCACGAATATGGAGTAGATGGCTCGCTGGGGTCACGCTCTTCCCGCCAATGTTACCTACAACTCATCCGCTAAAAGTACTAACTGATCGCGGATTGCCACAGAGAAAAAAAAAAATATAAGCACAGATAATATAATATATTAGGTTGGGGAAAAAGTCTTTTCGCATTATAGTATATATGAACTAAAAATAAAATCTCTTTGGCTATACTACACTTCTGGACACATCTATTGGCCCACCTTGTATTTTCAGTTTCGTTTGGTCCTAGCTAAAATTTTATATTAGGTCGAGCAAAAAGTTTCTATGCAGTTTTGTACCTGGCACATTCACAATTTCATTCAATAGTCTTTTTTTGAATTTCGAACACAGAATTTAAAGAAACAAAAGACAATTTGGAGCCTGTTTGTTGATATCAAACAATCGAATACTAAGAAAACTTGGTTTTATTGGTTTACTTGGATTTAATTCTTGAAAAAGTGATTGATATCTTTGGTTTTGCAACAAACATTACTTATTCTTAACATTAAGGTGAGGTTCTATCAATAATCTATGGATACTTCACCTGAAGTCGCCGCCCAAGCTGTGGCACTTATTCAGGCCGGACACAGCCAAAGAAACGTGAGTGCTCAACTTAATTTAAGTCGATCTGCGGTCCGAAATGTTTATCGGAGGTACCTAGAGACTGGCGGCTTTGTTCGTCGCCAAGGAAGGCCACGATCTCGGGTCACAACTGAAAGGCAGGATCGATTCATCGTGACGACCAGCTTGAGAAATCGTCACCTTACCTCCATTGAGATACAAAACCAACTTCGCGACTTCCACGGAGTATCTGTGAGCGCTCGAACTGTTCGGAGAAGGTTAAAAGAACGCGATATGGTACCACACAAGCCAGCTAATGGCCCCAAACTAACGCGAGCCCACCGAACAGCGCGCCTTCATTTCGCACGCAGTCATTTAAATTGAACACAGCAAGATTGGAGCCGTGTACTCTTTTCTGATGAGTCTAAAATTGTGTTACATGGCAATGATGGAAGGAAGAAGGTCTACCGACGTAAGGGAGAGCGTTTCGCACAATGCTGCTTTGAAGAGAGGGTTGCTTATGGCGGTGGCTCATGGACTGTCTGGGGCGGTATATCCGCGGCGGCAAAACTCAACTTGAGGTTGTTACAGGACCACGGCTGCCAACATTAAATGCTGAAAGGTACATTCGTGAGTGCTTAGAACCTCACGTGATACCATACGCGGACTATGTGGGCCCAAATTTCCTTTTTATGCATGATAATGCAAGAGCCCATGCGGCCGGCATCGTCAGGGAATATCTTCGGGATGTGAACATCACAGTTATGGACTGGCCAGCCAGAAGCCCAGACATGAACCCCATTGAGCACATGTGGGACGAGCTAAAAAGACGCGTTAGGGCTCGTCAGCCAGTTGCCCAGACGATGCAGGAGTTGAAAACTGCCATAGAAGAGGAATGGGAGATGATCCCTCAAAATTTCATAGAGCGGTTGATAAACTCTATGCCTAATCGTATGAGAGCTGTGGTAGATGCCCATGGAGGCAACACGCGTTATTAAATTAAACCTTTATTTGATAAAACATGTTTTTTATTCAAAAATCAATTGCCTTTAACAAGGCGCATATCCGACTTGTTAGGCGTAGCTCCATGTCGTATGGTATTCTGAATTCAAATTTAAAACAATACGATCGAAAAAGATGGTAAAATGTATGAGGTTTAAAACTGCATCAACAGTTTTTGTTCAATCTAGCAATCATATTTCGGTAGGGGCCATCGAAACCTAAACTCTAAGGTGGGCCAATAGATGTGTCCAGAAGTGTATTTGTATCTGTCTGGTGTTGGTATCATTAAAAGTTAAAATTTTAAAGAACATAATTCCAAATTCAAATTAAGAAAATGTGTGATTTTCATTTGTTTTTCGTATTGTCAAGATGAGTGAATCTAATGAAGAAATTCGATACATTTTAAAAGTTTACTACAAAAAAAGTAAAAATGCAACGCAAGCCACGAAAAAAATTTGCGATGTTTATGGACCCAGTGCAGTGGCTGTGAGAGTAGCACGAATTTGGTTTAAGCGATTTCAATCCGGAAATTTTGATGTCAAAGATGCACGTCGCTCTGGTCGCCCTATTACGGATAAAATGGATGCCATTTTTGAAAAAGTGCAGCAAGATCGGCATATCAGTAGTTACGACGTAGCTGAAGAACTGGGAATTGACCACAAAACAGTTTTGGCGCATTTAAAAAAAACTGGGTATACAAAAAAGCTCGATATTTGGGTACCTCACGAGCTCACTGAAAGAAACCTAATGAACCGTGTACTCATTTGTGATTCTTTACGAGGTAATGAAACCGAACCATTTTTGAAGAAGCTGATAACTGGTGATAAAAAGTGGATTACGTACGATAAGAACGTGCGAAAAAGGTCGTGATCAAAGGCCGGTCAGGCTTCACAGACTGTGGCGAAACCCGGGTTAACTCGCAACAAGATGATGCTGTGTGTGTGGTGGGATTGGAAGGGCATTATTCATTATGAGCTGTTACCACCAGGCAGGACCATCGATTCTGAACTCTACTGCGAACAACTGATGAGATTAAAGCAAGAAGTTGAGAGAAAGCGGCCGGAATTAGTCAATAGAAAGGGTGTGGTTTTTCATCATGATAACGCTAGACCTCACACATCTTTAGCCACTCAACAAAAATTAAAAGAGTTTGGCTGGGAGGTATTAATGCATCCGCCGTATAGTCCTGACCTTGTACCTTCAGATTTCCACCTGTTTCGGTCTCTTCAGAATTCTTTAGGCAGTGTCAGGTTAACATCACGAGAGGACTGCCAAAACCACTTGTCGCGGTGTTTTGATCAGAAGTCCCAAAATTTCTATAGCAATGGGATCATGTCCCTACCTACAAGATGGCAAAAAGTTATCGAACAAAATGGTAGCTACATACTTTAGATAAATGTAAATAATGTATATTAAAAAATGTTTTGAATTTTCAAAAATGCGAAGAAACGTTTTCCCCAACCTATTATTATGTAACATTGTTTATAACAAAGTTCGGATATAATGACTTCGCTTATAGTGACATAATATGACCTATTTTAAGAAATTATGTCCTGTTATTATATTACAAAGTGAACAAAAGCAGACAAAAATGATTGATTTCTAATGTAAAAAACCGGCCAAGTGCGTGTCGGAACACGCACAATGAAGGGTTCCGTACTTGAAAAGAATTTACCCCAAAAACAAACTTAACAAAAGATCCCAAAAAAAAAAATTATGTTATAAAACTACAAATTAACAATTTTCGGACTTTTTCCTTTACTGGTGCTGAGAGACCTTGCTGGGAGGTCAACGGGAAGTACCCAGGTTTTGATTTACTTGCGACAGTTACAAGTATCAAAATGTGTCGCAAAATGGCCGTATTTTTTTATTGCGTTGATTTAGAAGCTTGATTTATTTAGAACTCTAAGGGATCATAGACTTACGTATTTGATATTAATTTAAACTTGATATCTCCACGCGTCCTTGAGAAAAAGGGTCTTGACAGACTGACAGACTTGAATTTTTTTTATGTGATAGAATTACAAATTATCGTTTTTCAGACTTTTCCCTTTACTTGTGCTGTTAAGACCTTGCGTCTTGCCAAATTTCATTATTCTAGGTCAACGGGAAGTACCATATAGGTTTTGATTTACTTTGATAGTTGTATCAAAAAGTGTCGCAAAATGGCCGTTTTTTTATTGCGTTGACTTAGAAGCTTGATTTTTTTAGAACTGTAAGGAACTATAGAATTACGTATTCGATATTAATTTCAACTTGATATCTCTACGCGCCCTTGAGAAAAAGGGTTTTGACAGACTGACACACTTGATTTTTTTTTTATATGATAGAATTACAAATGAACAATTTTCGGACTTTTTCCTTTATTTGTGTTGTAAGACCTTGCTCCTCGCCAAATTTCATGTTTCTAGAACAACGGGAAGTACCCTATAGGTTTTGATTTATTTGCGAGTATCAAAATATGTCGCATAAATGGCCGTATGCTTTTATTGCGTTGCCTTAGAAGCTTGAGTTTTTTAGGACTCCAAGAGACCATAGACTTAAGCATTTGATAATAATTTTGTAGGTATTAGTCTACTAAATAATAGTCCAAAGTTCACAAGAATGGTAGTATTTGAAGAATAAGTTTATAAAGGTTATACAAGAGTAGAAAGCTTTAAACAGTAGATAGAAAGGCTGAAGAACATAAATCAAGATACAAGAACTAGATAGGCAGATAGAATGTAAAGGAATAGCAGTAAGGTTCGATTTACGAACACGCGGCACTCAGCTGTTTTTTAACCGACTTCAAAAGGAGGAGGTTCTCAATTCGTCGGAACCTTTTTTTTTATGTATGTTCCCCGATTACTCAAAGATGGCTGGACCGATTAGATTTTTTTTTTGTTTTATTCGAGAGGGTATACATCACAGTTGGTCCCATATAAAATTGATTAACTTTGCTTGGGTAGTTTTTGAGTTAGCCTCAATAATACGTATTTTTTCCTCACTTTTATATGGATGATGTTCTAGTTTGTTTTGCAGGTAGTGGTATTACAATTTGTGTGGGGTAGGTACACAACTAAAAAGGGAAAAATAAAAACTTTTTTACAAAAAAATACAACCGATTTCCAAAAACAACACTACAAAGTGAAAAATAACTTTAATTTCGGAAGTCGGTGGCAAAAACGAAAATACATTTAACTAGACACCGACTTTCGAAATTAAAGTTATTTTTCACTTTGTAGTGTTGTTTTTGGAAGTCGGTTGTATTTTTTTGTAAAAAAGTTTTTTTATAGGCAAGCGAGCGCGTGAGTGCCTTGCACGGCGGCGGACAATGGACTAGGGCGTCACATGCGATGAAAACGAACATTGCCGAATGGAGCGCGGAGCGCGGCGGAAACAGCCACTGATAAACGATCTCGATGCTCGGGTCGCTTCGTCGTGTGGTGGCGATGCTGCTACAATTTCAACTTGATACCTCCACGCGTTTGTGAGAAAAAGGGTCTTGTCAGACTGCCAGACAGACAGACAGACGGACAACGAAGTGATCCTATAAGGGTTCCGTTTTTTCCTGTTGAGGTACGGAACCCTAAAAATGAAAAAAAAATTAGAATATAAAATAGGTATGTTTTTTTGTATCAGCTCATATTCCTTTTCTTTTTTATAAATATATTAGGTTGGGGAAAAAGTCTTTTCGCATTATATTATGTATGAACTTGAAATAAAATCTCTTTGGCTACTATTTGTATCTGGCTGGTTTTGGTATCATTGAAAGTTTAAATTTTAAAGAACATAATTCCATATTCAAATTAGAAAAATGTGTGATTTTCATTTGTTTTTCGTACTGTTAAGATGAGTGAATCTAATGAAGAAATTCGATACATTTTAGAATTTTACTACAAAAAAGGTAAAAATGCAACGCAAGCCGCGAAAAAAATTTGCGATGTTTATGGACCCAGTGCAGTGTCTGTGAGAGTAGTACAAATTTGGTTTAAGCGTTTTCAATCCGGAAATTTTGATGTCAAAGATGCACGTCGCTCTGGTCGCCCTATTACGGATAAAATGGATGCCATTTTTGAAAAAGTGGAGCAAGATCGGCATATCAGTAGTTACGACGTAGCTGAAGAACTGGGAATTGACCACAAAACAGTTTTGGCGCGTTTGAAAAAAACTAGGTACACAAAAAAGCTCGATATTTGGGTACCTCACGAGCTCACTGAAAGAAACCTAATGAACCGTGTACTCATTTGTGATTCTTTATTACGACGTAATGAAACCGAACCATTTTTGAAGAAGCTGATAACTGGTGATGAAAAGTGGATCACGTACGACAAGAACGTGCGAAAAAGGTCGTGGTCAAAGGCCGGTCAGGCTTCACAGACTGTGGCGAAACCCGGGTTAACTCGCAACAAGGTGATGCTGTGTGTGTGGTGGAATTGGAAGGACATTATTCATTATGAGCTGTTACCACCAGGCAGGCCCATCGATTCTGAACTCTACTGCGAACAACTGATGAGATTAAAGCAAGAAGTTGAGAGAAAGCGGCCGGAATTAATCAACAGAAGGGGTGTGGTTTTTCATCATGATAACGCTAGACCTCACACATCTTTAGCCACTCAGGAAAAATTAAGAGAGTTTGGCTGGGAGGTGTTAATGCATCCGCCGTATAGTCCTGACCTTGCACCTTCAGATTACCACCTGTTTCGGTCTCTTTAGAATTCTTTAGGCAGTGTCAGGTTAACATCACTAGAGGACTGCCAAAACTACTAGTCGCGGTATTTTGATCAGAAGTCCCAAAATTTCTATAGCAATGGGATCATGTCCCTACCTACAAGATGGCAAAAAGTTATCGAACAAAATGGTACCTACATACTTTAGATAAATGTAAATAATGTATATTAAAAAATGTTTTGAATTTTCTTAAAAAATGCGAAGAAACTTTTTCCCCAACCTATTATACATACAATATGTAGTTTTGTACCTAACAAAAATAGGAAGTTGTTTATTTTCTAATTCTATGCTTTGTATGACGTCCGCTTACGACGTCGACGACTTTGTGTGACGTCTTTGATGTGTTTGTCACTTCCCTTCGATGTCAGTAAGCGGATTCTACTGTAATATCAAAAACTAGCTCTTGCCAGCGGCTTCGCCCGCGGAAAATATCCCACGGAAACGTACTACCGGGAATTCCTTCCGTATTCCTTGTCTACATTGTAAAGGGAACCTCTGTGCAAAAATTCAGCGTTCTAGGTTCAAGGGTTTGGGCTGGGCGTTGATGAGTTAGTCAGTCAGGATTTCCTTCCTCTTTTTATTTATTTATATAATCTTCCAAAGCACCAGTCTTGACGACCTTCGCACATCACAAACAACGGATTACAGAAAGACTTTCAGAACTTCAAATATTACAGCCGAACACGTTCGTAGCCACAAACATCTATAAGGTTTAATACCATCCTTTATAAACGTTCAGGACGCTAGCGGTTTTATAGGATGAACCGTAAAACCCGAATACTTAGAGGTCTCTGTTATCTACCCATCTAGCATATTGTGCGTTTCGGCGGCTTGTTACGATCTTTAAAGTAGTCGTGGAACGTACGGGCCGATATTGTGTGCGGGTACGGTGATGTAAGGTGATTGGATTCTGTTACGTGTATCTTGTACCTACATTGTATTTATACACAGCAAGATTATGAAAGAACTATCCTCCTAAATAACCTCCCGTAGATACTTGTCTCATACTAGTTTTTATTTTTAATTTTTATTGTACCGTGTTTCTGAATTGAATAAAACTTTTATTTATTTTTATTTAGATAAATATCACCCGTCTCTGCACAATTCCTTTGCCTACTTTATGATGCATACCCGGTATGGCTCTAATAATCCTTCCATATCCTAAGGTAAGGAAGACGTGCGTCTGCCCCACCATTATCGCGCCCTCCGGTCTACTTCTTGATATGCAATAGTCTCTGGAGCCTCATGACATATGAGGCTCCAGGGGCTAGTGTGAACCTTTGGGTTCATTCGTGTAATCGAGTCTGGTCAAAACCACGCTGGGTTCGGTGCATTTCATTCATTAATTAATTCAGCAAGAGTATGAAAGAACTAAATATCAGGTATTTTCTTTGTCATTGTTTACAGTCGTCTGCTCGTTAGTGGTATGATAATCCTGTCCTTGTGCTGGCCTGGCGTAGTACGGAGTTTCAATAGAATTTCATATTTCAGCATAACAGACGCTCTGCAGAGTGATGACTGAATCTGGACCATAAGCCTAGCAGATGCCAACTACTTACTTTGCTTATCCTATAGTCCACTGCACGGATGGTTGACGTTTCTATTTATTTTAAAATCAATCCCATATAAATATGTAATTTATCAAAAGAACTTTAAAAGAAATAGATTAGAAAAACCGCCCAAGTGCGTGTCGGACCACGCACAATGAAGGGTTCCGTAGTTGAAAAGAATTTATCCCAAAAACCAACTTTTTAAGTTCGTTAACCCAAAAAAAAATTATGTGGATAAAATTACAATTTAACAATTTTCGGACTTTTTCCTTTACTTGTGCTGAGACCTTGCTTCTTGCCTTCTAGGTCAACGGGAAGTACCCTATAGGTTTTGATTTACTTGCGAGTATCAAAAAATGTCGCATGATTTTTTTATTGCATTGACTTAGAAGCTTGATTATTTTAGAACTCCAAGGGACCATACGAGTAGACTTACGTATTTGATATTAATTTCAACTTGATACCTCCACGCATTCCTAAAAAAAAGTGTCTTGACAGATGACAGAGAGACGGACTACGAAGTGATCCTATAAGGGTTCCATTTTTTACTTTGAGGTACGGAACCCTAAAAATAAATGCAATCGGTATTTCTAATGCCAGCTTAGTGTTAAAATACACAGAGAGATTGCACAATAAAGAGAAGTGAAAAGTGTTGCAGCAACAAGAGCTTTTAAATGGGATCCCAAGAGGAAACATTTTGAACAGACGTCTTCATACAGTACAGCTGTAAACAAGCAAGACAGCTGACGTCACACAAAATCCTTGTAACCGCAACTGAAAAAGCCAAAACATCCTCCCGTACATTTCACCTGATGCTTTTCCTGCAATAAAATTTGCATAACTACGCTCCTTGGCACGGGAGCGGCGTCTTATTAAATTTCCAACCCCTCCAAAGTCATTAATGGTTTGTATTTAACCACCTACCAGTGTTATCTAGCCATAAATCATAAGGTATCAAGTGTAATGGTCGTGCGTGGCTGGCGATGACTTTTATTGCTCCTTCAAGATGGCAGTAATCCCCGGATCTCGGGTTTCTCGACGCGGCAGGATTACCCCTAATCTTTTGTTTATACGTATTCTTTTTCAAGGAAATATGATATTAACGTGGCTAATTCGTCGCGGTTTTGTATTCGCGGTAGGCAATATATTACTGTTTGCTGGTAAGGTTATTTAAATGAGATTCTTTTGCTCAGTGATGGATTGTTTTCGCTTCTGTTATAAGAATTCTTTGGAGCAAGAAATGTAATAAAAACGTCTGAAATCATACTTATCAGCATTTTTTGTCGGTATTAAATGTTTTTTTTTATATCCTCGTCTAATTTTCCTTTTCGCTTCGATGCATTTTTGCATCATTCCCTAGACAATTTCTTATCTTTACCTTCAAAGTTACATACACTATCGAATCTTTCTTTTAAATTAACCAAAAGACACATTACTGAAGCAGATTCATAATAATTTTCATAGATTTAGAACAATGCGAACACGCGTCACTAATCATTCCAGTAATTAACCCCACAATGCATTCAAATGATTAACATGATTCAAAGTGTAAATCTACACTCAAATAACGTTGATTTGTGATTGCATGTTGTCACGCACATCAATCAGAGCAGAGATAATAGACGACCAGACATCATTTAGTGTCACATTACACTCCGACTGATCCAGATTGGCATTCATTAACATACGTCGGTCGCAACATGTCATCAATTGTGGTCCTACAGTGTCTCGCTATATTCGGCACAACTTTAATATCAGCGGCAACTGTCAAGTGGCTTCCAAACTCAAGCTTCAAATTATCAGAAAACTTCAAAGACAAAAAACTTCCGTGTTCTAAACAAACTGTCGTGTTTCCACAATCGATTGCCGGTTCAGTCAAAATTGCATCTGGAACTGAAGTAAGCGAGTTCATTTTACCAGAAAATGGAGATTTGATTTTAGAAGGCTTGTTAACTTTTGGAGAGAATCCCGCAGACACCAACTGCACAGAAGGAAACGCATATTACTTGGATAAAACAGAATCGTCTTGGAACCAAGCCGATGTTTGGAGCTCGCCGAAGTTCAACAAAGCTACTCCTGACTCAGACAGAGTACCGTGTTTTAACGACGTAGTGGAGTTTCCAGCAAATACCAAATTTACCGTGACCCTGCCAACAAAGTTACAATTTATACAAGGTCTTATAATTGGAAACGAAAGTTTTACCACTACAGATTTCATGCGACTTGTACATTTTGGACAATCACGTGATGATACACAACAATTTGTTTTAAATAAATTTATGGATACCGGCGTTAAGATCGGTGAGTCTATGCCCTGTTCGCAGTTGTTAGGGTGTGCATGCCAATTTATTCCGTTAACAATTGATTGTGCTTCTAAGTTTTGTCCGAAAGCTTCGTGTGTGCATCCTGTCAAGCCACTTGGATTCTGTTGTGAAATATGTGGCGGCTACATATTGTTTGACGCGGATGAAGGATTCGATATGAAAGCTTTCGGTGACCTTGTTGAAGACACTGTTAATGGGTACGGGAAAAACAGTATTGAATACCACATTGGTTTGACTCCGAAAATTCCGCTTAGAAGACTTCAACTCGTGGTGGTTGACAAAGGTGAATACGAAGGGTTTAGTGCGGAAATTATCAATTCTATTAGCAATGCTCTCCATGATCGCTGGGTGAAAGGACATAAGGTTGCTCAGATAAGCGGGAGTCCTTTGTCGAAGTCGGGTTTGGGCGGAAAAATATTTGTATCCATGTTTTTCGCAGTGATTTTAACATTGGGGGCGTTGTACGTGTACTATTATCAGATTCCAGATATAAGGTTCCCGATATTTTCTATAAACATGACTGGCAGTATATTTTCGAGGTACGAGAGGAGGTCGGACAGTGTCGTGAGTTTGACGAGAAGAGATTCAGTAATCAGTTCTAGAAGTAATACCGGTTTTAGGAATCCGTTGTATAATTCTAAAAGAGGGCGTGTGCAAGTTACTGAGTCTGAAGTGGAGGAATGATAAACTTTACCTCATATTTTTATTGTTAGTTTTTTAATTGCACCATAAACATCACGTCCATCAACGCTTTCATTTCGTATCAGTGATGGGAGTTTATAATAGAGTGTTATTTCTGATGCGCGGTTGACCTTACAGTACCTAGTAGTCATAGAACAATATTTTTTGGCAAGGTCTGCTTTTAAACAATTACTTCTTTGTTTTAAACAATTACTTCTTTGTTTTCAATGTAAATAAAATTGTATTACCTATTTAATTGTTTTTTATTACATGATCTGAATTAAATATTGAAATAATTAATTTCCTTTATTTTGTTAAAATAATTTAAAATCTAACAGTCTCAAGAAAAATTATATGAACAAGTATATAAAAAAGGAGGGGAAATAATTATAGGGCATCAACAAATTCATCCACATGATCTTATTGATACAAATTAATATGACTTTGACTTTGTAAATAATTGTACCCATAGTCCTACGCTTTGGAGCCGCCGTTACGTCCACTGAACTTAAGAGCCACTTTATACATTTATAGACTATAAGATAGGTACTAGAATTTATATGGACAGCCTATAAAACATTAATATCCGTCGACAATATTTTATAGTCTCTATTGACATTGCAATAACTTTCAGATAATCACCTCTTAGCATTTCTTGTGACTTCTGCGCCAACATTAAAATATGCTGAGTGTAGTTATTTGCAGTTAAGGCGAACGCGATAGGATAGCCCACGAAATTCAAATTTGATTACGGTTTTTGCAATTTGCAGGTCAGTATCAGGTTGTATGTTGATCTAAATCTGATTAGCGGCCGTATCGGATATATATTTATAGAATTTTAATCATAAAAATCATCAATACCTACTAGGTAAACTCTCTAAGTTATTGAATGACTATTTCATTAAATCATGACATTTGAGGCCAATTCTAACGTATGGAGTTCTATTGCTGATTCTAATGACTATAATTCTGTAAAGCCATATTTGTTGCGGTCGCGAATCATATTTTAATCAACATACAACTCGACCCTGACCTGCAAATTGCAAAAAAGTTAAGAAAATTTGGATTTCGCGGATTACCTTAGCGCATCCCCCTTATTATCTTGTGGAAACCTTCACGAACCTACAATATTGAAACCTCTAACACGCATTGAGCAACCTTGTTTGTTACGTGACGAATTCTGCCAGTTTACTCCAATACAGTTAATATACCAGTGATAACTGTCATAGAAATTTAAATAATCTTTCGAATAGTAAGAGTCGTAAGAGTATCATACGCCTCGAAACTGTAGAACACGATTTAGTAGCGTGAGCTTTGCTTCTATAAAGCGTCTTGACCTCGAGTTTTACTTCTTATCCACGAAGTATATCTTTGCCTATGCTACTACCAAACTACCAAATGCAGAGTACACTATCAAATAAAGAGGTCATATAATAAAATAGTTCTAATTACATATAATGATACGCCAGTGAATCACAGCGCACCGCCCGCGTGGCGCGGCGGGGCGTCTCTACGCCATATATAACGTCGCCACGCCGCCGCCGGTATTATGTTGCGTGCATGATTTATAGTACACGGCGATATGCTGATGTATTAGGTATTGGGTACGGATTTGGATAGTAGTCTAAGGTGATAGTAGTTAGTTACAGGCCTCAGAAAGGATAGTCTTAGGCCGGTCTATTCTATAAAAATCTCACCGTGAAAACATAGGTAAAGTGAGCTAGAAGTGTTCTGTGAGTTCACCTGATGCTAGCATAAGCATATACTAAGCATAATCAGCCTATAATGTTTCCACTGCTGGGACACAGGCCTCCTCTCTGTGAGAGGGAGGGGACCGTAATCCACCACGCGAGCCAATGCCCTCGAATTTCTTCGAATTTTTGTTCTAGGATATTTTATATTATATTTTTAATATACAGTATGGGGACCGCTTATATGCAATAATTTCTAGGACACACTTGGTATCGCCTTTTCTGACGATATACAAAAAATGAACGAAATCGGTCCAGTAATTAGGTCAAAAAGTAGAGTTTTCATTTTGAACAAATTTAAACACTCTGTAGAATTGTATCACTAGGTCAATGATTCAATGAACCCTTTAAAATGCGACGTTGCCACTCAGTGCAAACTATCACGACGCTGTTACGTACCTATTCTACTTATTTGCCGAAATGTAAAATCGGTACACCTGCACGACAGGCTGGAATTTAATGTAAAAAAAAATAATTCAACGTTTGAGTGCGTGCGCAAAACTAAGCGTGTACGGGAGACGCAGCCGCGGACCGCGCCGCCCGACGACACCCACATTCGATTAATACTGTGACGGTACGGCCCACTACCTCTCACAGACACAAGACCAGTACAGACTGACTATGAAATTTAATGTTAATGTGGTTTTTTTTTCGGTATACTAGTACTTGGAATTTCCTATTGAACAACTTCCTTGGCCTGCCATGGTCGAAACTTTGTTTTGTTTTCACAAACATAATCCATCACTGGGACGCGCCAACATTTCCTGCGGGTGTACATCGGCAGCGGTGTCTTTTGGCGGCTTCTTTACACAGAGCGGCACAAGCCACGCGGCTTTCTTCAAAGGCGATTCAGCGAAATAATATTGCGGGGGGCGCGCGGGTGCGGGGTGCGCTCGCGCCACGTAGGGAAGCACACCTGTTATCGACTATTAGCTTCTGTTAAAAGGAATAAAGATAGATAATCATAAAAGCTGTTTAGCTTTAAATACTTAGGTGGTGCTATGGTGTTTTAAGAATTATTGTCATAATTCTAAAAACCACTATGCCCTGAGTATTTAAAGCTAAACAGCATTTTTGTTTATGTGTGTTCTTATTAAATATTATTAAGTAGATTTAGAGATAAAATGCATAAAGTAAACAACAACAATTTATGAATTGTTTTCGCATGTTACATAGTTACAGACCGGCTTCCGGTCGATCGACAGACCCGATTGATACTCAGGATTACTCAGGAAGTCACCAACTTAACGGTAGTTTCGTAAACTGTTCAATCGTATTTTTAATGTCCAATTAATATTTTTAATTGTTAAAAATAAATATTTAAATTACACAAAGATACTTGTTTTCTAATGCCTTGTTTCGGTAGAAAGTAATTATGTGTAAAAAGTTATCGATAAGCGTTAATTACGATAATTGCACCATGTGCCCTACATTATAATATTTTTTCGCCATCTTGGAAGTTGCGTTGCTTTGTCAGTTCACCGATAGTCTTCCGGGATAGTGTGTGTTTCGCAGAGATTTCGTCTACTTGCGCGCATTGCTTCAAAACGTGATTAGCAAATACCAGTAAATTTAGTGCTTAGTTAGTTTAATTTTTTATCAGTGGAATGGACACTTATTAGTTTATTAGTTATTTGACTCTGTATGTGTGTAAATTGTGTTTTTAAGTTATTTGTATACATTTTTTAAGGTGAAATTGACACTGGACTTTTGTGTTCGACAAATTAAAAACCATGGCTCTGGATCCTGAACGAAATTTGCTGAGCAGGCTTCGGGATAACATTGTGCGGCGATGTAACTTGTGCATTCAAAAACGTGGTGGACACTTTGAAAATGAGAAAATTTAAGTTTATTCTTTTTGGAACTAATGTGTAATATTGAAGTATTTAGTTCAGTTCAGTTATCGCGAAATAAACACGTGGCGGTACAAATGAACTTAGTGGATTTTATTTTCGTCGCACATTGTCAAACGAATCAAAGTGCCGGCGCCGACAAAAAAGCCGCCATGCCGCCCGCGTGCACCGTTGCCACTCTTCGCTCCTGGGGTCAAGGTACGTTGTCTAAACAGAGTGTTTACTTTAAGTGAATTTATTTTGATATTTATTTTGTTTGAAAATTTAACTTTTTTAATTTTCGGTTTTTTATTTATTATTTAATTTTTCTATACTTCTATGGAGTAATATTACTTGAGCTTTCAATGATTGCCAAGATGTCAATTCCATACTGTATATTTTATATATTAGGATAGTTTCCTCACGATGTTTTACTTCGCCGTTGTGATGCTAGGGATTGACATTATTGACAGCTCATTTTAAGCTTACTTCACCTAAGTTTCCAAGGTGAGATTTTTACAGAATGAGGGTTTTCATAAAAATTCACGCCACCAGTTGGCGCTAGTTTGACAAGAGGTCTACGATTTTAATAATGAATATAAAATGTATGATAACGTTCATAATTCAGTCACGACAAAAGAAAATATAGGCGCTTTGACACTTTTTAACAGATGCCCGGACCTGAAATATCAGTGCTGCCTCCCGGTGAACGTGATTTCAGAAAACCCTCATTGATTGGCAGATATAAACTTGGTTAGCAAACTTGAGCAACTGAACATTACTTCCATGGTAAGAATGAAAGTGATAATCCAAGATATTGACAATTGCATTTAGATGCACTGACAGACGATGCCTAAAGAGGCCTTTGCCCAACAGTGGGACAGTTTAGGCTATTTAAAGAAGGTCAATGCTGTTGTGAGTTTGTAGAATGTTTAGCTTTAAATCATTTTTTTTTTGTCAAAGCTTTAGTTGATTATTATGTAAGAATAAAAACTGGTGCCAGCGGGTAACATCATATTATCCATATTCATAACATTGTATGCACAGATCAGCATAAAAGGAATGGGTAAAGAAAGAGGCATGGAAAAAGGTCAAAATGTCAGTGGTAGAAGATGGGTCGCATGATAAAGTTATATTTTGATTTACTACTCGTACGGTTTTGGGAAAAACAAGTTACGAATGCAGAAGAATGCTTATGGGGCGAGAAGAGTTTTGTGAAATACTATTTGAAATTAAACTCTTCTGGGTTTAATGTAAACTGAAAGTAACTGGACAAGTAAACTGAAACGGTCTTATTAAAAAATGAGGTTTTTATTCTGACATGGTTTAAACCATCGAGCCAGTTTTTGTAATAAGAACCTAGCTGTGATAGGAATACAGTTCTTTATACAAAACTGACAACTTACTCCGGTACTAATTGTCAGTTTTGTAAAGCTGACATCTTAATGCGTCGGAATAAAGTTCGAATTTCAAAAAAGGGTCCATGGTTTAAATCTGGGTTTGAAGATGAACCTTGTTTTGTAATAAGACGGAAAGTATTTAAAACGGCACAGAAGGTCAATGTTTAGTTGTGAACCTTGAGGCTTTTCACTGCCATGTTCTCACAATTACTATGGATAATACCATAACACTCGTGTGTCTATCTGTCCGTCTGTCACAGCCGATATGCTCCGAATCTACTGGACCGATTATGTTGAAATTACCTAACTTCGTGTTTGGGTCACGGAAATTCATTTGTGTACCTACACAAATGAATTTCTGTGACCTAAACACGAACGTGTAACGTAAATAAATGAATTTTGAATTTGGCGGTCACTTTTAGAGGAATAATAAGAAAATTAAAAAAAAAAATGCAAACTGTACCGTGTGACATATAAAAAAATGAAAAGGCTTGTAATGAGGTTTTTTTTTATTGTTTTTAAGAAAATATTTTAAAGTTATTACCTAATGAATGTTGATGAAAATTGACCATCCCCCATCCCCCCGAAACTCCGAAATTGCTGAGCCAAAAGTAAAAAAAAAAATATTAAGATTAGTTCTTTAATTATAGATTACAGGAAAACCTATAAGACGTTTATGGTCTTAAAAAACATGGTAAATCACAATGGTGCGTACAAACTTACATTTGCGGTTGGAATGTATCGAGGAACATGTTTTTCAACTACAACGTTAAGTTTGTTCTTGGGATAAATTCATTCCAACTACGGAACCCTTCATTGTGCGTGGTGCGACACGCACTTCGCCGGTTTTTACACATCTATTCAGATAATTTCACAGACCCTCAATTACTTACTTCTTTCACATTTCAACATTAATCCAACCTAATCGGCATGCAATACCATTACCGTCCCCATTGGTGACTCATTTCAATCTGCCTAGCCTTTTCCCAACTGTGTTGGGGTTGGCTTCCGGTCTAACCGGATGCAGCTGAATACCAGTATTTTACATGGAGCGACTACCTATCTGACCTCCACAACCCAGTAATTGGGTAATACGGTACCGCAAGGTAAGACTGGTTGTCAGACTTTCGGGCTTCTGACGACCCGTAAAGACTCTCAAAGACCCACGAATGACAGTCGGGACTAACGGCTTAACGTGCTTTCCAAGGCACGGAGGAGTCTCGGTATATAAAGATGGTCACCCATCCACGGACCAACCCCGGCAAGCATAGCTTAACCTGATGGATCGACCCGTACAGCTGTTATTTAACCACGAGCTCCTCGACGACTCATAAAGTCACTGATATTTTCCAACCAGATCGATGGTTACTTCTTCTGTCAGTACTGAATCCCACCAAAAGTTCGCAATAGCCAACATTTAGGAAGCTCACCATTATCGTCTCGTCAAAGGGTTATGAAACCGAGTCTCACTTTGTTCGTCTTTTGTTCCCAATCAATAGTATCAAGTTGCATCAAACGACTCAAAGACACAACTGTCATGGCGATGGCGGGTCGTTAATCATTTCCTTTTGGTGTGCGACGAAATGGAGAAAGGGCGACTTGCTTACTGTGATGCCAGTAAGTCTATTTAGTATTCGTCTTACTACCGTTTTCGGGTGGACCATTAGCACAGTATAATATTGTTAAAGTAGTTTATCTTCATAAAAAACGGCCGAAACGACTCACTTCAAAATCTCAGTCAGTCTCAGTTACGCAACAGTTCGAGCGGCCGTAGGCAATTAATTCAAGGTCACTGCCCAGATAAAATACCGCGATTATTGCGTTCCAGAAACTTGCACCGTGTGAGCTTTATATAGGTATACTCGATGCATGTTTCTTGCTTGTCGCATACAATAAAATTAAAACACTGTTTAGATGGTGCAACTGTTAGAGAGCAAGTTCCCAGGGCAGCCAGACCTTACATATTTTCTGATTAACAAAACGTATGGGATAGAGTAGTGTTAGTATGTACTTTGAACGTACGCGTACCAGCAGTCAAACATTAAAGAAAGTGAGCAAAGTTTTTACGTAACTTTAGTACCTGAAAATTGGCCGTCGGCCCTAGCTAGCAGGTATATATTATAATGTTTTAATTATTTTTTTTTTTTAATTTTACTCTTCAATTGTTTACTATTTAACCCGTGTTTTAATTTCAAATGTTTAATTTAATTTTATGTTCACGTGTTGTTTAATTTAATATTATTTAATTTTTCTTTGATTTAAATTTTATTGTGTTTAACTACTTAAACTCATACAATTCTAAACTATGTTTAAAATGATGATGTATGCATGATGTGTTCTCCTATAACTGAAGGAGCACAAATCTTCAAAGTACTTTGTATAATAATGCATGTAATGTGTATCCTTTGTTGGAGTTCCTTTCTGAATAAAATAAAAAAAATAAAATATACGTACGTTCAAATTACATACTAACACTACCTACTCTATCCCATACATTTTGTTAATCAGAAAATAAGTAAGGTCGAGCGGCTCTGGGACATTGGACTATTATTGTTGCTTCAACTTATGGTACGCCACAGGCAATTAAATCACGTGTAAATCAAGCTCTATTTGTGCTAGCCGAAAAAGTAACGTCTACCCAATACCGTCACCACGAGTTCTCGACAGCAAATCGCTTGATCACGATATCTCAACCTTTGTTGGAGCTACCATTGTTTTTATCGATCGCTTGACTTATAGGTATACTGATACATGTCATTAGCACGATTTGTGTGACAAACGGATGAGTTTTGTGCGTTTGACACGATGAATAGACGTTCTTTTTTACCTATTTATTATCCAACAATCTGTAATTGGGACAGTATGATAAATTATGAATTGAAAGGCCCGTATCGAATAACAAACATACTCGTAGAACTACAAATAATTAATTGAAAGGTATAACACGTTACACAAATATGATATATAGGTGGTCAGCCGGATAAATATTCTTTCTGAAAATGTATTTGAACTTGCTCAATTAGCATTGAAAGCTTTTATTAATGTTTATTTATAAAGTATGAATTATTAGATATGTTACAGGACTTGAACTTATTTTTTCAGCTTTGTAATGTGTAACTGATATATCTTTTAATTTCAGTTTTTTGTGCTAATGTTAAAAGATTGAAAAGCGCTTTACGATGTTTTAATCATCCATCAAATTTCTAGGTTTATTTAAAAATACAATCTTTACATTGTTGCCTAAACTCAGTACAAAGTTACACGGACTCTTGTTTCTAGTATCAATCCTTCTTGGCGCATTTTCCGACGACCGTAAACGTCACTTAAAAGCTATAAAATAAATAAACGTTGTACTAAAACTATTTCTGAGTAGCAACCCTAAAAACACATATATCAAAAGTGTGCTAGCAGCGCAGGGTTGTGCCTGAGCTCTATAAATCAGGGCTTGCGATAACTCATGAGAATCAATTGGTATTTTCGTGTCGTCGCCGAAAAGTTTCGCTAAGAATTGTTTGGAAGCTAGATTTAGTAATTTGATAAGCAATTGTTTATGATTGCTGAGGACAAATGAACGTCAGCAAGTTTGTTACCGTCATTAGTCTCGTGATCGCAAGCGCGACTGCTGAGCGTGGGATGCTGGGTTCGGTTTTCAGGTTGAGCAAAGCGTTATTAAGTTTTTCTTAGTAACAGCCCAGAGTTTGGAAGCTGGCGGTGTGATTCTCCCGTGTCTCGGAAAGTACGTTAAGGCATTGGTCCTGCGCCTGATCTGCCGACCCATCGAACTATGAGTGAGGGAAGAGAGAGTGCACCTGTGTCTACGCACACACTTGTGCACTATAATATCTCCCGCGCCGAAGGTTGGTCTCCGATGAGATTTGCCGCCATGACCGAAATACAGTCTGGAGGACTATAACAATTATTATTTAGTTAGGTACTATTGGAATTTGCTCACAATGGAAATACGGCTGTAAGTTGCCTGAAACTCTAGTCATCATAAATAGGCTGCGGACTCATTTTAATACCCTTCAGCCAAGTTGACAGTGGCCTTTAATGGACCACAGAGGCTTATTAGATTAAGGGCCTATATTTCACGATGTCCGAATAGCCACTATTCACCGAATAAATTCAAAAATGGAACAGAATTTGTATGAAATTATCTGCCAAGTAAGATAAGAGGAACTTAACCGTAGGTGGTGAAACAGGCCCTGACTCTTCCATGGGCTCAACAATGCCCAGCGAGTATTAATAGTGACCTTGATTTTTTTTATGAAAACTACCAATTGCAACCGTACACTTAGCTTCTGACGTGTCAGAAGTGCCCAGGATGTAGGTATAAGCGAAATAAAATATTTTGATTTTTTAATTTTTCTAAAACATAACTAGCTAGCCATAGGTATTTATAACTGCTTCAGGGAATTAAAATACAAACATGGTATTGTGAAAATTGCTCCTTATTACTATTTGAGTATTACCAGCCCATTACAGTCACAAGCACTCAATTCAGTTCAAACCCTCATTCGTATGCATTAAAAACGTAATAGCTATAAATGCCTTTAGAACAATAAAAATGTGAATTTTAAAATGTCCCCCGTCTTTTTCACGTACTCGTACTGCTCGCGACAGCCCTGTCATAAATCTCATGGCATGTTTGTCAAGTATGGCGCTGGAACGCGCCCGGTCGCGCATTTACGACGCACTATAAAGCACTGGAACGCGATGCACTGACATTTCTGATTTTTTGGCACGCTTTTGTGCAGAGGTAAGTGAGGGGAAAATGAGCTGTTTCATTTAAAATATGAAGGTGGTAAGGGTTTTGCATTTTCTGCGTTGTTTCGAGGTTTTTTTCTTGTTTGCATTAAGTTGTACACGTAATAGCGATGTGATGATTGCGGGAAGGCTGGACTGCCCCTTCATCCGACATTGTTCCAGCAGACATGTTGCTGTACCAGTGTCGGAGAGAATTTATTAATTTTAATTTTAATGTGACGATTGATTTAATTTTACTGTATGATTTATTTATTTATTTTTGATTTAATTGTATTTGTTTTATTATTTTAATTTATTTTGATTTGATTTAATTTTAAATTTTATATGATTAATTTTTATTTGATTTATTTTACATGTCTGGCAATGGGTGTAATTTACCTGAAATAAATGAATTTATTTATTTATTATTTATAATAGGGATAATAAGCTATTCGGCTTAGTATTTTGGGAAAATATAGAAGACGACGCTGTTTTGCTGCCAGGATTTGTAATATGTAAATCAGCTACTTACACGAAGTACTCGTTGGAATAACATAATGTTGTTGTTGTTGTTACTGCTCACTAATGTTTGTTCTGAATTTCTTTGTAATTCCAAATAAAATTAATTACCACCTCAAACCCCAAAACTACACTCACCAGCCCTCTGTTAAAGTCTATAATCGCTTAACCCCAAAAAGATTTTCCAAGAAAATACATCACTTTTCAATCTAGCCAGTGTGCTGTGGCAACGCAAAACTATTTCATTCACTAAGGGGTCCGTAATTCGATTACTGTTCGTCTCATTTCTCCCGAGATGTCGAGATTCGCCATAATTCGGGAATGCATGCGATTCAATGGGAATTTAAGTGAATTAGGATGTATGGTGGAGGCGCCTTTGTTTATTTTGTTAGTGATGTGGGAGACATGGTGTTTCAATTTGGGGAACTGTTGTAATGCTTCTAATGTGTGCTTGTTGTGGCGTTTGCATATCGACGGGTTTCTTTAAGTAACCGATCGTTAAGTTTACTGATAACGCGATTAACCTTTAACAAATTATGTATGAAGCATAGTCTGCATTGTGTAAAGTACACTTGTTGACATTAGTAGCATTTTCATTATTTTTAGACCTCAGCTAATACATATTTTAGGAAACGGTTTACTGCAAGCCTATTAGGTATTCAAAACTTTTTTGAGGAACTAATTTGGTCACGGTTGTTGATATTGTTTTTCACAAAAGTAAAAGCGCTTCTAAACGGCCTATGATTTAATGCAATTTACGGGAATAGCGATTAAGAAACCCCAACAACTCCAAGGTAAGAAGGGCGATTTCCGGATTTTAACAACTTTCGCGTTCTAATCTGTGTCAATCTGTCAAAAATAACCCTAATTTTCCTATATTTTGGTAAGTTTTTGACTTTGACTGTCATTTATTGAAACTAAGCTGAGAATCAGCACTTTTCGAAAGTCAAAATTTATTTAATTTTGACGTTCGAAAAGTCACACATTCCCCCCAAAATGCCCGCCCTTCACCACTTCCTATATAGTGCTTCAGCTAGGAACAAGAAGCGGCGCAGCACTCCAGCAGCACTTTTCAGTTAGAGAATACATTTCGCAACAAAAAACATTAAATTAAATTATTTTCATGTCAGTATATACTGACATAACAATAATTTAATTACGGGAATTGGCTATAAGATCAAAACTAAATTTATTAAATTCAAACTACCGTCTTTATCACAACCCTAGCTACAAACAAGAGAATGACTAAGAATCCTTCAGGCATCCAACTAGGATGCACTGCTTGTGAATTGATGTCAGCAATGAGTTCTCTGTGCGTTAGGTGGCGCTAGTGAGCCGCTCTCCCTGGGCTCTCGCTAGGGTCGCTACACTTAGCGCGGCCGTACCTACATTTGGTTTTGATTTATTATTTTAGCATTGTGGAGAAGGGACTTGCATCTGTTAAGTAGGATTTTATCACTTCTTGTTACCCTTTCTTACTTAAGGCGAATAGTGCCGCCGACTAGCGCTACCCTTGAGAAAAAAAATCATAAGTCTGGAGATATGAAACATTTTGAAATTTCCTATGCGTGTTTTAGTCACATGAGGTAGACTTTTTTGATACAAAAAATTTACAATATCTGACTAAAAATGGCATTGGCATCACTAGTCGCCTTAAGCTGAACATTCTTGTGCTAAGATTCACGTAAATTTTCGTTGGTTTTGTAGCCACCACGTTTTGACACTCCGTAAAGAAACAGTGAAAACAACAGTTCTGAAAAGAACTTGTAGCCACCACTGGCCAGCACCTTTTGACACTCCGTAAAGAAACACTGAAGCAAACAGTCCTGAGAAGAACTTTTGGGTCTGCTAAAGAAACAGTACAGCGGTACGGGAACCGCGACGCCACACGCCGCCGTCGGACAACGCGCACACGACCTTTCTGGACGCCGCCTCGATTAATACTGGTGCACAAACGTGTGCCACCTATATTTATAAACTTCGGCGTTCCGAGCGGCGAGATGCGCTAGCGCGCGCCTGCAGCGACACACTGCGGAACAAACTGACAACAGGGTGCTGTGATCTGATTGGTCAATACTTGTACATAGGCAGTAGTTATCCTAGTTTGTAAGTAGATGTAAATAGTATTTAAGCTGACACATTTTGGAAATAAATTCATTCGTTCCACATCTTGACTGGAGTATCATTCTGCCTACCTACTTCGAGACCTGCAAAGTGGAACCAGCCCGCTGCCATCCCACAATCGCGGTGTGATTTGTCTGGAACGCCGGTGTCCGCCTCTGCCAACGTCCTGTCTAGTTTTCCGACTTTTGCTTCTTGAATGAGCAAGGCGATGTGCAGCGTCTAGCTTGCTCCTTGAATCGTCGGTGATAATAGCAGTATGGTGATGGTGTTATTGATCGATTGCGTGATTGTGACGCTTGACGGTTACGAGATGGGTAGCGGCTGCGGCGGCGGTTGTCGTATTGTGGTCTTGATTTTAACTCGGCTATGTCTAGCGACAGTTTTTTTATCTCATTGATGAGAAACTGCGTATCTGCTTGCGGCGTGGATGGCGGCGGTGGTGCGGGTGATTGGACGGCTGCGACTTCTGTTGTTGCAGTCTGCTCCATCATTTTATCGGCGAGTAACGCGAGTTCCTCGAGTGCTGTCTTTGTGCTGAACGTTTCGCTGACTGCAAGGACTGAGCGAACGTGTGATGGTAGGTGATTCGTCCACATGAGACGCAGAGTGGAGTCGGGAACTTTGTCTCTGGCAAGGTTTCGCATGCGCCGGAGTAGTTGGGTCGGCTTTTGATCTCCAAGTTCCATTTCTGATAGTAACTTCTGGAACTGGCGGCTGTCTGATTCTTCATAGGCGGATATGAGCCTTTCCTTAATGGCTTGGTACTGGTCCGTCTCAGGTGGGTTGTACAGTAGATCCACGATCTGCTCGATGTCTTGTTTCTCCAGCTGTGCTATGACCATCTGGGCGAGCTGTGCTTGGCCTTTCTTGAGGTCGTTGGTTGCGGCTTCAAAGCTTATAAACCAAAGCCGTGGTCGATCGCGCCAAAATGGTGGAATGCGCATGGTGAGAGATATGCCGGCAGCTTCAGCCTTCGTGATAGCGTGTGATGTCGCTGGGTTTGCCTGGTTTTCCGTTTCGCTGGGGTTCAGCATCTTGAAGCGGGATGACTCTTCGGTGGTCTTCGTCAGGTAAGGTGTGCTTTGTTCGGGGTCACCACTTTGCAGGTCTCGAAGTAGGTAGGCAGAATGATACTCCAGTCAAGATGTGGAACGAATGAATTTATTTCCAAAATGTGTCAGCTTAAATACTATTTACATCTACTTACAAACTAGGATAACTACTGCCTATGTACAAGTATTGACCAATCAGATCACAGCACCCTGTTGTCAGTTTGTTCCGCAGTGTGTCGCTGCAGGCGCGCGCTAGCGCATCTCGCCGCTCGGAACGCCGAAGTTTATAAATATAGGTGGCACACGTTTGTGCACCAGTATTAATCGAGGCGGCGTCCAGAAAGGTCGTGTGCGCGTTGTCCGACGGCGGCGTGTGGCGTCGCGGTTCCCGTACCGCTGTACTGTTTCTTTAGCAGACCCAAAAGTTCTTCTCAGGACTGTTTGCTTCAGTGTTTCTTTACGGAGTGTCAAAAGGTGCTGGCCAGTGGTGGCTACAAGTTCTTTTCAGAACTGTTGTTTTCACTGTTTCTTTACGGAGTGTCAAAACGTGGTGGCTACAGTTTTAATACGAAACCTCTTGCTCGCCATTCCCCACATTTAGGATATTGGCGCAATTAATCGACTAGTAGGAATTGACAAAAGAATAGTGTGTTTATTTCAAGATATAATAGTTCTGATAGAACTTAAGAATGAGGAAGAATTCTCGATTTTTAAGAACGTTTGCAAGCATTCTAATTACAATCTCAATCTGTCAAAAATACCTCTAATTTGCTTACATTTCTGACGTGTTTTTGACATTAATTGTCGCTGAGAATTGACAATGATTGTGACTTGAAATTGAACGTTTTTTAAATATGAGAATTGGCCTTCTGATAATGAGGAGCTTGTGGCTAAGTAATAACAGCCGCACGGGTCGATTCATCTTTACATACCGAGACTACTCCGTGCCGCGGAAAGCACGTTAAGCCGTTGGTCCAGGCTGTCATTCGTGGATTTTTGACAGTCGTTACGAGTCGTCAGAAGCCCGAAAGTCTGACAACCAGTCTTACCAAGGTGTTACTGGGTTGTGTAGGTCAGAAAGGCAGTCGCTCCATGTAAAATACTTGTATTATAAAGTTGGGAAAAGGCTAGGCAGATTGGTTGGCCTGCTGATAATAAACCAACACAGTAGAGCAATCATGTACCGATTTACACCATGTTTTTGCTGCATGCCAATAAGTAAGTTTTCGCTGATGTAAAAAAAAACTATACTGACTCATACATTATGTTTCTGATAAGCTCTTATGTGTCGCGTAACTAATTCGCCTGTCCTCAAATTAGGCCACAAGAGCCTTTAGTGTATTTTTGTACATAGCTCGTACATTAGAGGACCATTGTGCCTCGTTTAATAAGGCGAGTGCGCTTTCCACTTGCCTTATAAGGTGCCGTCGCACAAACGAGGTTAATTCACACGATCTGAGCAAGAATGGACGTTAGAAATAATGGACGTGGTATTTAGCTGGTTTTATGTTATGTAGATTGTTATCTACAAGATGGATTGTTGTTTGCTAGTAGCTATGTGTTTTCACGAGATATTTATGTCATTTTGGCACGAATTTATTTCAGAGAAAGGACCATAGAAACTTCATTGAATTGAGACTTCATTCAATGAAGTAGAATAGTATAGTAGTATCTTTATTTCCATTCAGTTCAGGCCACCAGCTGTATTTACTTTAAATCCATACTAATATTATAAATTCGAAAGTAACTCTGTCTGTCTGTCTGTCTGTCCGTCTGTCTGTCTGTCTGTCTGTTACCTTTTCACGCCTAAACCGCTGAACGGATTTCAATAAAATTTGGCAAGGCTATAGATGGCATCCTGGGGAAGGACATAGGCTACTTTTTGTCTCGAAAATTATCCTACGGGGGTTGATATAGGAGATGAAAGTTTGTATGGGAAATCCAGAATTTCTTAAGTTAGGGATATGAGAATTCAAATTTATGCTTTTGGTAGGAAACAAAGAAATATGTGGTTCAGAGTTTTTGGAAAATCATCCTCTAATGGGGTAAATAGGGGTGGATTTTAAAATTCACAAAACTGCATGGATATCGATAAAATTTGGCAAGGCTATAGATGGCATCCTGGGGAAGGATATAGCCTACTTTTTGTCTTAAAAAATAATCATACAGGGGTAATATAAGGGATGAAAGTTTGTATGGGAAACCCAGCATTTCTTAAGTTAGGGATATGAAAATACCCCCTCCCCCTCCCCCCAACCGCCAAAGCATAAAGCTTTTGATTTATGAAAAATCATCCCCTAAGGGGGTAAACTGGCGGTTGATTTTAAAATGCGCAAATAAATTAAAAATTTTGTGTACCTCTTTGAAGAGTTAAAATATTGCAAATGTAGTCATAGTTAGTATCTTGAAGTAACATTTAGTCTTCATTATTTTTTTTTAATCCCTACGGGATAGAGAATAAAGAAGATTTATTTTCGCTTTATTTGCCTTCAAAGGCATGCGAGTTGGTAATTTTCCGTTTCGTACTATTTACAATTTTTACAATCAAAAGGTTTTACAATTTATAATCCTTCAGCAATCATATTATATCACTATTTGACTGTATAAGCAATGCGAGAAGACATTATTTACTTGTTTTTTGGTTTTGTTTATAATATTGTTTACTTGGATTAACACTTAGGGTACTTTTAATCTCGAGAGTACGTTCCCGTGGGATATTTTCCGACATCCACGCGGGCGAAGCCGCGGGCAAAAGCTAGTATCTAATAAATAAAGAAATAACACACATGCTAAATCTTCCAGTCTAGTAGTCTTACTATTCGTTATGTCTGTTCATGATTATCATCAGCTACAATAATGAAAAGATTTACATTAACTAAGTCAATAAACTGTAAGTATATTTGATCAATTCTTCTCAAACAAAAAGCAACGTATAATATAATTTTTCACATCACAGTGAAATGATGAAATATTGGAGGGGCTTGTGGCTAAGTAATAACAGCCGCACGGGTCGATCGATCAGGTTAAGCTGCGCTTGCCGCGGTTGGTTCGTGGATGGGTGACCATCTTTACATACCAAGACTCCGCCGTGACTCGGAAAGCACGTTAAGCCGTTAGTCCCGGCTGTCATTCGTGGATCTTTGACAGTCGTTACGGGTCGTCAGAAGCCTGATAGTCTGACAACCAGTCTTACCAATTACTGGAGAATTTTCGGAATTTTGGAGCGACTGCTCCAAAATACTAGTATTCTGCTGCATCCGGTTAGACTAGAAACCGACCCCAACGTAGTTGGGAAAAGCTAGGCAGATGATGAGTGAAATGTTTAATATTACCGACTCCATAACTTCGTACCACAACAATGGTGAATTATCTCAACTCGACACACCCGCAGGTACGTGTTACTTTTTTGTATGTCCAAATGACCGCGCCATGTTACTTCCGTTCACTCGCCCGATTAGTGAAGCCAGTACTACGCTGATTGTACTTGCCGAAAGCGGGGAGTGTAAACATAGCATGTACGATAATTTAAATGAATGAGTTGGTGATTATGAGATTTTAATGGCTGCGGCTTTAGTTGTGATGTTCGTGTAATGTACAACGAAACGCAATGTATTAAATTAATATTTTGTGGCTACAAGGTAGTTTCGTTGCTGTTGTTTGTGTTTCATGGCTTTTAATCAGAGATTTATCACATTGAAGTTATTTTTTTTTTACACACAGTAATACAACGATTTTTGCCGTTTATCTAACCAAAATCTTAATTAACTTTTCTGAATCCAGTTTAGGATAACCTTAGTCTAATGCTGTTGCCCTAAAGGATTTTTTGGCGGGTCATGTTAATTTTGGTTTGCAAACACCAAATAATCCCTTATACCAACTCTGCAATGCTCAAAGACACACCCTACCTTGTCCTTGAAAAAAAACTTACAGCAAAAATATAATATAAGTATCCATAAAAAATCGCTTAAAGCCCACCTCCACAGACTCCACACACTCAACACGTAATACAAAAATCCTCTCCGTTTATACCAAGCCCCTCGCGACACCGCGCGACAGATGTTCGAGTACCCTCGTCTGAAGAGCCCTTAACAACTGCGGTCGACTCTCTACAATGCGTGCGCTGATTACCGCTGCGTGCGTGTGAATGCGCCTTTACGAATCTAAAGAGGTTTTAACTTTTTTGCTACTGTATAAGTATCAATGGGGAGTTTTCATTTGTGGAAAATTTAAGGTGGAATTTTGAAAAATGAAATACTGAGGAATGTCTCAATTTCACTGGTGGCGTCACCACTGATGTGTTAGCATATTAGCAGTGGTAGAGGTTAGTAATCTTTGAAGCTTCTAAAAGCTACAGAGAGCTGCTGAATCTTGCAGAATATGAAGTGGCAATAGGCAAGTGGCTATGGCGTTGGACTGGCTTGCATAGTAGTCGTAACTTAAAGCTACATAATAATACACAAGGATGAAAAGGATATTTTAGCTTACTTTTAGAAAAAAAAAACAGAAATATTAAGACACTAGCTGCGTCCCACGGTTTCACCCGCGTAACTCTCGATCCCGTAGAAATATCGGGATGAAAAGTATTCTATGTCGTAACCCTAGTCATAGCCTACCAAAGTGGCAAATTTCATCCAAGTCCGTTATGCCGTTTCAGCATGAAAGTATAACAAACAAACAAACAAACTCACTTTCGCATTTATAATACAAAAAAAATAAAAAAATAAATTGTTTATTCCCACCATTAAAGTATAATTATTTCAGAACAGGTAACGTGACAAGTACTAAAACATTTTGTTTTGTGGTGGTTATAAAAGGTGCACAGAATATTGACCCTAGCCCCTGAACTAGGCGGGAACTTGTATCTCAGGGGATAGTGTTCAGCTATTGTTATAATATTCAAACTTAGGACATATGTGTGTCACTACTATAACAATTATTTCGACTTAGTACTTATAAGAGTGCAAGTATGTGTTCGTGAGATTGAAGATTTGAGGTGTGGATGTGTATGTGTGTTAATACGAATGGTGAAATAAAGGAATGTGTGTAAATGATGTAGTGGTGAAGTTAGGATGTGCAAAAACAATCTCAACAAATAACTTAGCATAATCAGCCTATAATGTTCCCACTGTTGGGACACAGGCCTCCTCTCTACGAGAGGGAGTGGGCTGTAATCCACCACGCGGGCCCAGTGCGGGTTGGTAGATACGAGTATCGCATGTCTTCGAATTTTTGGTTCTAGGACATGCCGGTTTCCTCACGATGTTTTCCTTCACCGTTTTGAGAGCAGTAATAGTGATGAAATTATTTACACAAAGTAAAGTGCCTGCTTGGGTTCGAACCCATGACCGACATGACTAGTAAGTTGGGGCATTTACCAAAAATAACTTAGCGTATGGGAAATAGGCAAATGAATCTGAAACAAAAATGCATACATTTAGCCAAAAAACGATAACCAAGCAAGCTTAATCTACAGGCGCACACACAGTTCCAGGCTCATATCATTATCCTTTCCCCCACAAAAAGTACTTACCTATTTCCCATTTTTCGGCCATTTCATTAGTGCAAGCACTTACGAAGGCTAATTTATTTTTATTGTTCGTAGTCTTGACTAGCCGTAAAACTTACCTTTGCTGGATTTATGCGCGAAGCCACAACCTCGGGTATAAATAAAGGGGGATGTATTGTGCTTGTGCTATTGATTCTGGATGTAAGGCTGTTTCTTAGTGCTTTACAATGTTAAAGGAGATAGATGTATTCGGGGCTTTTCGTAATTTTGCTTTTTATTTGGCAACTGCCCATTTTGTTCTCTCTTCTTTGATTCGTTTTCATGGCATTAATGTTTGTTCTGGGTGAGTAAAATAATGATTGTTATAATATCGCATTACTTTATTACTGAGCAGTTTTTATTGGAAAGTCTAGTCAACGTCTATTATGAGAATATCTCCTGATTTACCTACATCCTAACTAATATTATAAATGCGAAAGTGAGTTTGTTTGTAAAGTTGTCTGTTACGCTTTCATGCTAAAACTAAATAAAATAATAATAATAATAAATTTATTGCACAAACAAAAATCACATTGCACTGCATGCATTCAGTTGACATAATCCAACATAAGTTTAACCTATGAGTACAATAATTTTACACTCTATCCCTTAAACTAGGTCTGGCCTGTATCTTAAGAGATAGGGTTCAGCCATTGTGTAGGACTAAATTATATTTACTATAATACAAGTGAAGCCAGCGACGATGTGGTACCTAAAACCGTGCATAAATAAAAATAAAAGAAACAAAAAAAAAACTAAACTAAAAGTACGGAGGTGTGAATCGGTTGCGTATTTCTGTTTGGTTGTGTGTGGAAAACTGCTAAACGGATTTGGATGAAATTTAGCACAAGGGTAGATCATGACCTAGGTTAGGACATAGAATACTTTTAATCCCAATATTATTACGGGATCGAGATTTATGCGGGTGAAACCGCGGAGCGCAGCTAATAGGATTATAAGCCAATAAGTAACTGCCACCTAACGGGGTTGATTGAGTCAATTAATTTAATAGGTAGCAGTACAACGTTGTAAGACGAAGGCGAGTTTAGTTATAATCTTATCTATGTGTTTGTCTACATTTCTTAGTATGAACTACACTTCTGGACACATCTTTTGGCCCACCTTGTATTTTCAGTTTCGTTTGGTCCTAGCTAAAATTTTATATTAGGTCGAGCAAAAAGTTTTTATGCAGTTTTGAACCTGGCACATTCACAATTTCATTGAATAGTCTTTTTTTGAATTTCGAACACAGAATTTAAAGAAACAAAAGACAATTTGGAGCCTGTTTGTTGATATCAAACAATCGAATACTAAGAAAACTTGGTTTTTTTGGTTTACTTGGATTTAATTCTTGAAAAAGTGATTGATATCTTTGGTTTTGCAACAAACATTACTTATTCTTAACATTAAGGTGAGGTTCTACCAATAATCTATGGATACTTCACCTGAAGTCGCCGCCCAAGCTGTGGCACTTATTCAGGCCGGACACAGCCAAAGAAACGTGAGTGCTCAACTTAATTTAAGTCGATCTGCGGTCCGAAATGTTTATCGGAGGTACCTAGAGACTGGCGGCTTTGTTCGTCGCCAAGGAAGGCCACGATCTCGGGTCACAACTGAAAGGCAGGATCGTTTCATCGTGACGACCAGTTTGAGAAATCGTCACCTTACCTCCATTGAGATACAAAACCAACTTCGCGACTTCCACGGAGTATCTGTGAGCGCTCGAACTGTTCGGAGAAGGTTAAAAGAACGCGATATGGTACCACACAAGCCAGCTAATGGCCCCAAACTAACGCGAGCCCACCGAACAGCGCGCCTTCATTTCGCACGCAGTCATTTAAATTGGACACAGCAAGATTGGAGTCTAAAATTGTGTTACATGGCAATGATGGAAGGAAGAAGGTCTACCGACGTAAGGGAGAGCGTTTCGCACAATGCTGCTTTGAAGAGAGGGTTGCTTATGGCGGTGGCTCATGGACTGTCTGGGGCGGTATATCCGCGAGCGGCAAAACTCAACTTGAGGTTGTTACAGGACCACGGCTGCCAACATTAAATGCTGAAAGGTACATTCATGAGTGCTTAGAACCTCACGTGATACCATACGCGGACTATATGGGCCCAAATTTCCTTTTTATGCATGATAATGCAAGAGCCCATGCGGCCGGCATCGTCAGGGAATATCTTCGGGATGTGAACATCACAGTTATGGACTGGCCAGCCAGAAGCCCAGACATGAACCCCATTGAGCACATGTGGGACGAGCTAAAAAGACGTGTTAGGGCTCGTCAGCCAGTTGCCCAGACGATGCAGGAGTTGAAAACTGCCATAGAAGAGGAATGGGAGATGATCCCTCAAAATTTCATAGAGCGGTTGATAAACTCTATGCCTAATCGTATGAGAGCTGTGGTAGATGCCCATGGAGGCAACACGCGTTATTAAATTAAACCTTTATTTGATAAAACATGTTTTTTATTCAAAAATCAATTGCCTTTAACAAGGCCAGCTCCATGTCGTATGGTATTCTGAATTCAAATTTAAAACAATACGATCGAAAAAGATGGTAAAATGTATCAGGTTTAAAACTGCATCAACAGTTTTTGTTCAATCTAGCAATCATATTTCGGTAGGGGCCATCGAAACCTAAACTCTAAGGTGGGCCAATAGATGTGTCCAGAAGTGTATTTACGAGTAACGCTTTATCATAATTTCTAATTCTCTCGCTTTAACAATAATTTTCCCCTGTGAATCTTGCAGACAATTTCCTTAGTACCCAATAATTCATACTCAACACAAAACAATATAAACTATGACACAAATGTTGGATGATAATTTGAGTAAATCACACAGCGACTAGTCGTTACTCAGTGTAATTGGCTACTATAGTAAATTATGTAAATCTCTATTACTTATGTTCAATTTACATAAGTATGATTTGTTGAACACCTAGTAATGTGGCCGGCGGACTAGAGCTCATACATATATAAGTGGGAATTCGTAGGTGAAAAGTTTTTTAAACACGTTTTTATTTCCAGTTGGGAAAAGGCTGGGCAGTTGGAGCTCAGAACGGTATAGCGAATCACTCTTCGCCGATGGTACGGTTCGCCGAAGTCACTCTTAGTCGACGGTTGGTTCCACGAATAAATCCATCGCCGATAGAACTATTCGCCGAAAACACCGTTCATCGATGGTCGCTTCAGCTACAACACCCTTTACCGTTGGAACGGGTCGCCGAAATACTTCAAACACAAATAATTTCACATCAGCTTCCTGGTGTAGGTCTTATCATAACATACAGTGATTTCCTCTTTAGGATATGCACAATATTAGTCATTTTACGGTGTATGGTTACATACATATGAAAAACAAAACATTTCGTGCATATAATTATCATTTAAGCGTTGTTGAGCTATTAGTGGATGGATTTTCTTACCACCTAAATAAAAAAAAATAAAGACAAATATTATTGGAGGTGTACAAGAAACAGTTCCAGTGGTTGTGGTGTAAGTGTAATAACTTTATTGCACCCTCATGGTCACACAATTGTCAGTCAGAATCATGATCATGCCATTCGGCATGCCGTTCATGGCAGACCATGAGGGTGCAATAAAGTTATTACACTTACACCACAACCACTGGAACTGTTTCTTGTACACCTCCAATAATATTTGTCTTTATTTTTTTTATTTAGGTAGTAAGAAAATCCATCCACTATTAGCACATGTGCGCCGCGCTTAGATCTTACTAAATTGCACGCACTCATTTTTCTCAAAAACGCTTAAATGATAATTATATGCACGAAATGTTTTGTTTTGTCATAATTATGTCTACCATACACCGCAAAATGACTAATATTGTGCATATCCTAAAGAGGAAATCACTGTATATTATGATAAGACCTACACCAGGAAGCTGATGTGAAATTATTTGTGTTTGAAGTATTTCGGCGACCCGTTCCAACGGTAAAGGGTGTTGTAGCTGAAGCGACCATCGATGTTTTCGGCGAATAGTTCTATCGGCGATGGAATTATTCGTGGAACCAACCATCGACTAAGAGTGACTTCGACGAACCGTACCATCGGCGAAGAGTGATTCGCTATACCGTTCTGAGCTCGGGCAGTTGATAGGATTTTTTTTCTAAACTTTCACTCTTGTCAAAGTAATATAGAAATGTTAGAATCCTGAGTGAAAAAAATCAATTTCGAATTAGTAGCTACGTACTTTTGCTGTCACCGAAGACTTCAATAACCCATTTCCAATCTCGAAACTTTTTAACAGCCTCACCACCTAAAGCAATCTTTTTCCAATCGCGAAAAGGCAAAAACCCATTACGCGCTCATAACACGAAAAGCAACATCGTACGCAACGAAAACACCAAGAAAATCTATTAGCAGTTGAAAACCCAATCTTTGAAGATTATTATCGTGCGAGAGTTCGCTAAGAATGTTCGAGTTCGTCGAAAACCGCTCGAGATCTAAATGCCTACAACAGCGAACCCACCTTATTACATCAGAAGAATTTTAACAAGATGCTAACTCGTATACAAATTGAATTTTCCAAACGCAACAGCTTGCTCCTTGTATACATTAAGTTTATTCAAAAGTTCGATGATTTTGTACAAAATTTGTTGGAACGAAGTAATTTTATCAAGAGGGACGTTTTAAGTTGTTATCCAATTTGTGGGTGTTTTGTTTTTGTTAATAGGTCCCGGTTCAATACCTCGTGAGGGAATTTGTGAAATGTTAACTTGTTAGTGTTACACTCAATTATATTCTGGAACTTTGCGGTGGAATTAATTGGCTTGGAGTGGTCTTGTTATTTAGTCTTCAGTTGTAAGATCTGTTGCTGAAAATTTTGCTATGAAATAATCAACACATTTCGGTAAACAACACAGTTGGTGCCTTGATTTCAGTGCTAGTTTTGAAACCAAATAAGTTGTCTTTTAATATTGAGAACATAAAGCAGCGAAACAAGTATTAGTTGTAAGTATTTAGAGATTGTGAATTCGTCCGTCAATGTATTTAAATTGATGTATAAATATGGGAAGATATGGTACTCTCTAATGTCGCGTAAACATTATTTGACTAGAAACAATTACATGTAAACACACCCACACAACTACATTTCCCGATGTCATGCGTCATGTGCTCAACAACCGAAATAGAGAGACATTACGCGGGCTGTAGCGGGAACGAGATAGCAATTATTGTCACTGTTACGTACCCTTAACAAATATACTATACACCGCTTGCGCTGCCGCTTGTCTCTTCACACTTTTACGATACGTATATTTCTATCCCTTTCCGCAAATGTCAACCCACTGGCCATATTAATCAGGATAATTTTAAAGAAAATTAAGTTTTGATGTACTTATGAGTGAAAAGTAATCCCGTGGTACTTCTTTTTGGTTTGTGAACTATTTGTGCACATTTTGAAAACACAGGCATTGTTGCTGGTTATTTAGACGATTACGGTAATATTACATCGTGCTACACAAACGCTAGTTCCATTGTGACTTATGTCAATTGGGCCCGCGAGTACAATTTATGTGGCCCACGTCGAGAACCGCGAACCATATCTTCCCTTTTATACATCAATGGTTAAATACCTACGGCGCGATTATTGAAAGTATACTATACGAGTGCGCAGAGCTGCGCATTACTCGAGTATACATTACGATCACAATTGCACGTGTTGGATTATTAACGATTGTTCGTATTTATGGAGAATAATTAAGTAATTGATTAATTTATTGATCAACAAGATAAATCTTATCACGAACGTCAGTGTCACTCTGTCAGAATGAAAGATGATAGTGACGTTCGGAAACGTTCCATTTCAATATTTAAATAAACATAAATTAATGTTTCACGAATAGAAATGTTGTACTTAATTTATAATATAATAAACTTATTTGCATTTGTTAGATTGTTAACAATATTATTCATATTAGTTCATATTAATAATTAATCGATCCTATTGATCAAAACAAAGTCACGGAACGTCAGTGTCACTCTGTCAGAATAAAAGACGACAGTGACGTTCGGAAACGTTTCATTTCAATAACATTTGAATAAACTTGATAAACGTAAATTAATGTTTCACGAATAGAATAATTAATGTTGTACTTATAATATAATATGATCAATATCATATTATATTTTAAGTATATCATTAATTCATTAGGATCAATATCCTATTGATCAAAAAAAAGTCACAGAACGTCAGCTATCACTCTTGTCAGATTAAAGATGATATTGACGTTCGGAAACGTTACATTTCAGTAATACTCGTATTTTATTAAACGTAAAATAATGTTTTATGAGTAGAAATGTACTTAATGTTATTTGCATTTCTTTAATTGATATTTCATAAACAGATGTATTTTATATTAATTGTTTATAGTGTGACTTAAAAACTCGTTTCACCAAAAACGATTGTAGAGTTATCGAACGATAGGCAATGGGTCGCGGGTAGTTCGAAAGAGATACCGTGGCCCTAGCACGGGCAACTGAAGGAACATGGGTGGGTTTTAGTCAGTAAAAGTCTGACACGCCCTCCCGCTCTGCCCAGAGCGGGAGAAGTCATTTGATGATTTCCCATCCCAAAAAAAAAAAAAAAAAAAAAGGCTATGATGGTGGCTATTCTTAATCAAGTCTAAGCTTATTATAATAACAATACTGTAAATGAATAAGTAATAATTAATATTCTATGTACCAAGTTATTTCTAAATAACTTGTAACAATAGTCATGACCTGTGATTGGTTGAAACTAATATCTTATCAGATCTTACTTCTGGATTATAAATAAACAATAACTGTATTCCTAAATGATTCCTTAATGTTTTAAAACAGTCTCACAATATATGATTTGTTAATTAATACCTATTTTAGAAGTTATTTGGCCATTATGTATAAGCATCTGTGATTGGTCTAAAATGGCGCCGAGAGGTGGGAATAGTTTGTAATACCAGTAATATTTAAAAACTATAAAAGACGGGACTACCCCTAATTAGCGGGACTCGTTACGCTAGCTGTCATACGGTAAAGACCCTCTGGTGTCTGCCGTAAATATAAAGCTGCTAAGGAGGTCCTCGCCACAAGGAGACGTACACTAACGTGGAAAACTCTAGCTGGCAAGCCAAAGAGAGCTGAAACGCCGTAAGGCGGAAGCTCTGGCTAAAATAATCCAAGTCTTTTGGTTACAACTGTTAGACGGTACATACAGACCATGAGTGGTGTCCCATGTCCGTAATTATTAAGTTCCTAAAAGTTATAATACGTCATTGGCTAAGCCAATCGAATGACATCACGCTGCATAGCAGAAGTTCTGTTTAAAATGAATTCTCTTGGATCTTGTGAAAGATCCAACTACAATGTTCGTGTAAGTTAATTGATATAATATCTTGATTATTATTGATAACTATGTTGTTCTATATGTGTTATAATACGACTAATGTTGTTCATGATATTGTGCAGTTCCTATCCATTGTTATAGTTGCTAACTTTGAGAAATGATCTATGATGATCTGATCTATATTTGTAATGTGATACCTAACTATGACTGATCCTAATGTAAAAATGTATTGATAAAATACTTTGAGTTCCCGTGGAGTTTCTTGTCCTTCTTCTCCACGAAGACCTAGCTTTGAACGGACAAACGGCTTTCTTAGATAAATAATTATTGACAACCCTAATTGAAATAATAAATACCTAGTCTTGTCTTTCTGTACTTTTCTTCATGAAACCCTTTCCTTACACACCATGTTCATAAGTAGTTTCATACACAGCTCACATCGCATCATCTTAACATACAAAGCTTTTAATTAAGTGGATATCTATACCTATAAGGCTAGTGTACAATCCACTTTCTAACACACGCATCAGTTGCGGAAGTTGTACCTTGCTAGTACGCAAAAATCGAATATATTTTCCAAGCACTGCGTACAAAAATAATAACTGGAAATCATACTTCGTTAGTAACACTGCGCAGTAGATGGGTATGTTTTCCAGGCGTGTTTTGCCCGAAACTATACTCGATGAGTGGCGTGCCCGCCATTTTGGTAGATTGGTATCACTTTCTTTTGCATGGAAGACAAAGACTTTTCTTTTGGATGGAGACTTACACAGCCTGTTTTTTTATTGCATCATTCGACACGAGGCAGTGTTTTAGTAAACAAGTTAAGTTATCCACTCTTACGAAAGCGGCTCTACACAAAAAACAGTCGGTAGTACAGTCATGCGTACGCGCACCGTGACGTCAGCCCGCACTTCGCACGTGTTTACAAACAATGCCAAAGCGACGAAGATTCTTGGAATCTTGTAACGCTCGAATGTTTTAATGGATGCCAGAGAACTGGACTCTATTGTAGTGTATGTTTCGTTAGAATGTATGATCGTATAAAAATTCACAAAAATAGGTATGTAAAGAGCAAACACAGCTAATTTCAGATTTCTAGATTCTAGATTTCTGGATTTTCTACAAAGAAAAAACAAGCGATGACCTATATTTTTTATGGTTTCAAATGCATGCTGTGTTAACTCTTAACGTGAAACATAAATAAAACCACTTACCACAGTACAATATTCATTATTTACAAGCTTCCGAAGTTGAGACAAAAACTTGTTATTGTTTACTTTAGATTTTATGACAGCGAAAATAATATTTTTTTTAATGTCATAGACTAGTTCAGTGAGTGTTGTCGTATCTCAAAAGGTTCGGACACAGATAATCTATCACAGTAAATGCACAGAATTGGATATTCCTACTTAATAGTGGTGGAACAAAGTTAAAAGTAAAAAAATATTGTCTTGGGAACTTTGTTCCCACGGACAATCTACTCTTGGGGAACAAACTTCCCGCGGGCGCGCAAGTGGTTATCTACTCAAATGTTTGCAAGTCACATTATTATGACTAAGGGCCTATTTCACGATGTCCGAATAGCCACTACTCGCCGAATAAATTCAAAAATGGAACAGAATTTCTATGAAACTATCTGCCAAGTAAGTTAATAGGAACTTAATCGTAGGTGGTGAAACAGGCCAGTGTTATGGATCTGTTTAATTATTTATTGTAAGACCGAAATTGTACCAACACTTATGGCGAATAAATTGATTTGATTTTCACTGACTCCACAGTCCACATACCGACACCATACCATTACCGCCTAGACTAGACTATGCAAGCGCCAACAATACGCTTGTGTTTTGGTAATAAAGTGCATACATCATCACAAGATCCGACATAGTCGTATACTTTATTCATGTCACGATAATAAGCTAGTACTTTGGTGTAATACAACAAATATGATTTAAATCGCCTTCTCATTTTTATAACGCTAAACAATTAAACCTTTATTCTATAATCATAGCAACTAAAACTAATTTAAATGCATGCTTACAATATCTCATTAAAATGTTCAAAAGTCTAAGATATAGATTCTGAACTTCTTTATTACCCTATGAGGTGGAAACTATACTTGAGTATCGCGCATAAATCGAGTATGTCTTCGACATATATTTTATTTTCGCTCTTGACAGTATACTGCAGTATAGTACAGTATGAGTGCGTACTGGCCAGTATATTCTCAATAAACGCACCTACGGCTATCCTGTGTCCATTGCTGATCTAACTCACTGAAACACTCAATTCAATTCAAATCTATAATGCATAATACATGTGTTTACAAGATCTCTAAAATAACATCTGGGAACATAACGATACAACAGCACTTATCCCAGTATCTATCCACCTAAATCATATCACAACAGCCCAAATATTTTAAACTACGTATAATCCAAATACTAAACACCCAAATTAAGTCCATAATGGACATCATAACATAACCACGCGTACGGAGTATAAAATCATTATTAGGAACAAAATTACAATGGTGTTCATCAGGTGGCTATAATTGTATCCTCTTGTACCATTATGGGGCAAAATTGCTCCCGAGAAAGTATGGCCGTAAAAGGAAGGGACTTTCTCGGAGCTATGTTGCTGGTGATGTTCGAATATGTACTTTTGGCATTGTTTCTAATGGCTTTGTAGTCTACTTAGTGCTGTGTAGTGTAGTGAATTTTGGCAAAACAAACCATTGGCAAACTAATACAACAAATATTGGCTTTACTCGTTATGATAATGATGAAGTCATGAAAGTAATTTATATAGTTTTAGTTGACCAATGTTACGCTGAATATCTGTGACTTGAGTTTAGCAATCTTCGAGTTTCTGAAGATTCATAAAAATTCATTAATCTAGTGATCGTTTTGTGTAAGTTATTCCTTTTCAACGTTTTCGTTTTCCGAATATCTGTTGCTAGATGAGTCAATTAATGTATCAATGTGACATTTAATAACAGGGTTCGCGGCTAATCTAATCAAAGGTTAAGCTAAGTTTGCCGAGTTCGGTCCGTGGATGGGTGACCATTTTTAACACATCGAGACCCCTCCGTGCATCGGAAAACACTTTAAAAGCCCGGATATCATTCGTAGATCTTGGACAGTCGTTACGGGTCGTCAAAAACCCGAAAGTGTGACAACCAGTCTTACCAAGGGGTATCATCACTGAAGTCTATTATACAAGTACGTTGGACTTCATAATATCGATGTCAAAATGAAAACATTTGATTTTCGCTATTTTGACGTTGATAGCAATGTGAGCGTCCATGGAACTAATATTAGAGATGGTACATTGAAATTCATTTACTGGTGGAAGATTATTCCGCTGCATTTAAGATAGCGAATTTTATAAAATGCGCATACTCTCATGATAAAAATGTTCTAAATATCACGTAGTAAACACAACATTCACAAAAAAATCTTATTTCACGATTTAGACCTAAAACACCAGAGACGTACCAAAACAACACGTCGACCATTTGCAACAATATATCAATTTTAGTTCCTGAGACGCTCGAGCCGCTTTGAATCGGCACAAAAATCTTAACTGTCATTTCTTATAGTATGTTTTAGTCCAACGTAGGTACTTGTATATTTGAAGTCAGTGGGTATCATGCAACGGGGTTGTGAAGGTCAGACAGGCAGTGGCTTCATGTAAAATACTGGCATTCACCTGCATCCAGTTAGACTTGAAGCCGACCTCAACTTATTTGGGAAAAGGCCAGGCATATGATATTTGCAGAGAATTATGTTACGTTGTATGGATGACCAGACATCACAATTCTCTTGATAATCAACCTGCCTAGGTTGCATGATAACAATACTGCTGTTGCGGCATACTCCGGCTAGGCAGATTGATTTTGTGATATTTAAAAACAGTTAAAATTCCGGGGCAGAGCAGCCGATTCAAATTCGGAGACAGTTCAATCTAGTAACATTTTTAACAATCAGATTTAAAACATCACCCACAACACCCGAACATACCGGGTAATCCTAATTTGGTATCCAATCTACCCATTGATTCGTGGTCACTTACCATACACTCGACGCTAACGAATACTTATGGTCAAACATTTGACATTGAACCAAATACCTCTTACTTTCTCTTTATGGGAAAAAATATGGATATTGGTGTTACTGATTTAGATAGCGTGTATAGATAGAATGAATTAGGGACATGTGTGAATAATTTGATAGGTTACACAATCCATGTGAACAAAACAATGATAAATTGACACTCGGTAAAAGTCTGATGGCTGTTGCTCTATGAGTCAATAAATGCTGATATATTCTATATGTACTGGCCATAGATATAACATTTTATGTTTTTATGGTACTGGCGTTTAGTAAATGCTATCCTCTGAATGATCAATCCTCTGCTAATTAATCCAGCAGAGCACAATATTTAAAAATAATACACAGGAAGCAACTGTTGATTATAAATTTGACAATTATGAAAAGAAAGTAACTGCTCAAAAGCATGACGTGTGCAAACATAATAATAATATGTAGGTATGCTCATTACTTGATACTAATATTTGATTCCTCACAACATACTGAGAGAAGGTGAAAATTAAATATTACATTTGTAACCTGATCTTAAACACCTTCTATTTAAACTAAACGGCAGTTAAACATACTCTAACTAGCCGTGTTAAACCATAAAGACCTCATTAATCACTCGCCTAACAACCTCATAACAATTTGAAACAAATATGAGCGACAATTGGGGGCTCTATTTAAAACAATACGACAGCGTCACCCCCACAATTACTGTAATCACACAATTAACACGCGATTACTTGTTTCATGGCCAGTGTTACTTGAACTGTGACAAAACTGAAATGTCAAACTATACTCTTTTCATTTTCATCATCATCACCAGCCCACATTATCAGTCCACTGCTGGACATGGCCTCTCCAATTGCACGCTATTCAACTCGATTCTCGGCAACTCTCATCCAACTGGTACACTATGGTTGATTTGACATCTGTCTATTTTTTAATGGTAATTTTAGAGCTGTGCTAACATACCAGAGAGTTTATTTTATGCCCCAAAGTCTAGATTTATGGACACTGTGGTGTGTCGTCAATTATCAAGGAACACTCACGATCTAGTAATTAATTGGCAATTTCAACATGTTTGATCGACATTAGTGTCTGATAGCCTACTTCTCCAGCTCTAGGCAAGTTACAGCTGACTTATCTGGCATATAAATTAATAATAATTATGTTATTTTTTTAATTTATCTGTTAGATAGTACCTATCCGAATACAGAACCTTGTTTACAACATTTTGATAGCCGTTTTTTCGCTATCATGATTTGATGAAGGATCAAGATACTCTGGTTGCCGTGTAACACAAATGTAACCATTAGGGTCCGGTTGTCAAGTAATAACCCTTTTACGGTTGGTTAACATCGCAAACCACGTGAACCTATGTTATGTGATACGCATTATGAAGCTTTCAGAAATAATTTCACGTAGTTCTGAAACTCTGAATGGTTACAGTCTGAAAGTGGAACACTTACATGGTTTTAAGTGGTGTTAAATATGTTATTTATGTAATGTGGACGTGTTAATTATGAAGGCTTATACATGGGGAAGTCGACAAATGCAGAGGTATTAAGATAACTTTGAGGTAATTCAACGACGGAAAATGAAACGTACATTTATGTAGTGCCTGTTTTATCTATTCTTCTTTCCACATCTTCATCAATCTTTCCATCCCTTATAAACAGACTCCCCAAATATACAAACTCACTCTACACTTCTATCATTTATTTTCACATTACACACCGATTCATCCTCTTGTCTTTCAAACACACCATGACCATTGTCTTATTTACATTTGTATTCATCCCTTTCATCTTATACACGCTTCATCGATCACAGTCTTGCAACTGCACCATATCTTGCAAAGAACTGTTCTGCTGACGATGCAAGTAGAACTTGATCATCTGCGTAGAGAAGACATTTGACATGCAACTCATTAATCCTCAATCCGTACTCAACCTCAGTATTAATCATCAATATAAATAAAAAGGAATGTCTGGTGATTCTTTGAACATGTGCATATCACGCGGCCCACCAAAAATAACTACTTAGTGAGATATAATGTTATGTTTTTTTTTATTTCACGTAAAACATAGTTCCAGCACTATATGTATACAGATGCACATAATATCTTGCTATTGTTATAGACCACTAAGTTATGTTTATAAACGTTCCTCAAATCTCATCACCATTCGTGTCAAATTTTAGCAGTTCATGCTCGAAATGTTATAAATATACCCTGAAGATCGCATTTTTAAGTAGTAATTTAGATAGGACACGACATGCTCTACCAATTACCAAAATTATACACATTAAAAAACACTTTTAGCTAATTTATAAGACTTTGAAAATTGTCCCAACAGTTTATACTCACTACCATTTGTTCACACAGTCGCAGGGTTAGTTTTTTCCGCGTAGTGTATTGCTATCTGAAAGAGTAACTCGGCGGTCGCACTCAGTTCCGCGTCTCGAATCGTGCGGGTGACACGCCAAAAAGTGTTTTGGCGCCAAATCTAGCCTACCTTAATCGCCCAGAAATCGTGTTTGGCAAACAAAAATCTTCGTACCGTTCGAGTTTCCCGTGGTTAGTCTATTATTTTTATTTATTATTTTAATGCATTACAATAGTCGCCATATTATACTCTTTGCTTTGATTAAGTTCCCAAAGTTCTATAAAATGTGAGAAAGTGTACAAATACCTAATAATCATTTTTCCCGTTCGTATTTTGGCGAACGGTAATGAGCAAATGAAAATTAATTAGTACCAGTTTATGCTGGCCTTTTATTATATTGAAACTCCTTACTCTGCTAAGCCAGCCCAAGGTCAAATTGTTATTACCAACGCGTGATTGATTGTTGATCGTTCAGTGTGAACTGACACTTCCGCAACAAAATAAACCTGACTGACTACCTACCCTACCACAAACATATTTTTTTTTTTTTTTTTTTATTAAGTCAAGGTCCATATTTACCAAAGTTTGATATGAACAGCAAATCTTTTGTATTTTTTTGTTTAGTCTTAAGTAGATCAGCAAAATCATCACACGGCAATCCGTGTAATAATTTTGCAGATCTACTAAAGACTGAATTACTCGTATTTTATGATTAAGTACTACAATCTGTCAAATTTATTTAATAGGTTTTCAACTTTATCTCTAAAGCATTAGGTTCAAAGTTAATTGGGAAAATTTGATAGTTTCGGGTAGCTTGATGCGCTGGCGTTTGTACATGAGCACTTTGATCTCATCGAGCTTAAGAAATATCTTAGATAGAATTTATATAGGTCTAAGTTCTATTTACACTGAGTTTTGAACTGTGTTTTAGTTGATTTTATTTGAATTACTATAGACAAATAATGTTATTGATTTTTAGAAAAACCAGTTGATTTTTGTTTTTTTTTTTAATTCAATCCCGTCTCTAAATAGCTAAGGTTGACGTAAGTTAATAATAAAAAAATATTTTCTTGGTATAGAACTCATACCACGTACAATATTAGATAAAATGACTCACGGACCCGATTCAAACCGCGCTCGTGTGAGTGGCTAATTACCAATCACGAAGCTTATTCACCATATTTTAAATGCTAATTACCGTGTGTTTCATTTCTCATCACCGTTCGACGAAAAATTTCAGTTTCAGATTCAGACCTATATAGCAGTTCAAATACTGTGTGTTTGATTGATTTCGTTAGTCTACACTATAAACTTTACGTTCAATCCATATAAGTTGTAATTGGAAGCATTATTTGAACTTAATTAACGAATCCTGAATATATCTTCAAATAATCATCCCTCAATGTGTTGCTAAGTGCAAAACTCTGGACGAATTCGTTGAAGTCCGAGAAAGATTCCTAAAAAGAGAAAAATTGGAAAATGTGCCGGAAAGATTAGAAAATTTTTGTAAAGGGTATTTTGTATGAATTATTGAGGACAGGACAACGTCTGTCGAGTCAGCTAGTTATTATTATAAATCAAGGATGTCTCATCGTCAATTTAAAGTCCATATTATGTGACTCGAATGAAAAGTAATTTAGATATGCTCTATGGAAGACACCATTTCAATTAGTGTCAAAGTTTATCGGTATTCAGTTATACCATTAAAAGAAAAACATTTCATTCCCGTTTTAGTAGGTACTCAACAAATTGCTAATGCACCAACAGACAATCTGACAGAAATCACACAGATTTGACTTCAAAAGCTTTTTTTATTCTCGAAGCAACGCTAAAATGCCAATCCATCAGAAAGTTTTCTTCAATAAAAAGAAATAGGGGGTGAAAAAGGTGGAAAGGGGGTGAATTTGCATGCGTCATCTAAGGGTAAGTTTCAGGGGGTGGGTTATAATCAGAACCGTGGTGAGTAAGCTGATTGATAGACCACACCCCTATGTTTTGGGGGTGTATTTTTCAACCCTTGATTATCGAGGCAGTTCACTTGGCTTCAAGGAAATGGTTCATGAATCATTAAAGTTCAATGGTTAGTTAGATTAATAGGTTTTTTAAAGATCCGTTCTTCATTTACAATGATGCATCGTTTTAAAAACTTTTGCTGTGGTTAATGTTTGCTATAAAATCATCTCAAAAGGAGATACTCTATCAATCTATTATTTTTATTTTTTATGCGTAGCTCTTCTTGTGGTGGTCTTCGACTGTAAACTGTGATAACCAGTCCATCTGCAAAGTGTTCATTATATTTTATTGTCGTGCCATATACGTTCAGCAGTAGTACAATGATGACTGTGTCGTCTAGTCTTCTTTACTCGAAATGAATGCAAAGCAAATTATGTTATAGCTAAGCACCAATTTCCTAGTATACAGGATAGGGTATTATTATCCACCAGATAATTGATTAAATATAAGATAATTGCATGCTCAAACCTAATTTGTGTGCAATTATCTGCCAGAAAATTTAAGCGGAGGTGGTAAAACATGCCATAAATATCACAAAGCAGCTAAAAGTAAACGCCTCACCAACATGTTCATTACTGTACATTACCATCAGTTGCATCTTTATCTGACAGATTCGCCCCATTAACCCTGCCGCTGCGACGGCGATAAATCAAGACGTCATCAATCTACGAGTTCGTTCAAAAGTGCAGCGGTGATTAAGACGGCACTTGAAGGTTATCATCGGGATAATTTATCGTTTGGTATCCAAGGAGTGGTGTGTTTTGTGTAAAGTAAGAACTGTATTAATGGTTGTGGAAAGAGTGAACCGTCTTTTGTTTTGTATAGAGTAGGTAATTATCGCTTTGGTAATTGTGGTTGCAGAAGTGATAGTTAATCTGTCTTTGGGTTAATGATTGCAATGACACGTTTTCTTTTGCGATTAACACATCGAACACACTTCGACACACCATAAAAAAAGTGTGTCGGAATAAGGTGACATACACCTTATGTTTAAGAACCTTACACAACATGTGCCATGAGTGTTCCTTAAATAAAATATATTTAATGAGTTCTTACCTTGCTTATTTGTGGTTGCTACCGTGTCTTTTAAAGGTAATATAGGTAATGGGTGTAATAAAGGTATTATGTAGTAAGAATATTACAGACTCATTTTCGCGAAAGTAAAATGATGCACGAAAACATTTGGAAGAATGTGTACCTATTTATTATCAAGAGTAAAACGATAAGAAGAAAACAGAATAATATTTTGGCAAACGCTGTACCTACATAACACAGAGAGAGCCAGCTGAAACCAAGCGCGGTAATTCACGAAATTCACAAGTTTTTCGCACAAAAACATAGCGAAGACCCTGAAATATGTGTCACCATAAACTAGAATACACACGAATATTCAGCTGGTGTAATAATTTTCGGGAATATAGTAATTATTGAAGAGTCTAGTTACTGTGCGTAAAAGCTGCTTTGTAGATATACACTTCTGGACACATCTTTTGGCCCACCTTGTATTTTCAGTTTCGTTTGGTCCTAGCTAAAATTTTATATTAGGTCGAGCAAAAAGTTTTTATGCAGTTTTGAACCTGGCACATTCACAATTTCATTCAATAGTCTTTTTTTGAATTTCGAACACAGAATTTAAAGAAACAAAAGACAATTTGGAGCCTGTTTGTTGATATCAAACAATCGAATACTAAGAAAACTTGGTTTTATTGGTTTACTTGGATTTAATTCTTGAAAAAGTGATTGATATCTTTGGTTTTGCAACAAACATTACTTATTCTTAACATTAAGGTGAGGTTATATCAATAATCTATGGATACTTCACCTGAAGTCGCCGCCCAAGCTGTGGCACTTATTCAGGCCGGACACAGCCAAAGAAACGTGAGTGCTCAACTTAATTTAAGTCGATCTGCGGTCCGAAATGTTTATCGGAGGTACCTAGAGACTGGCGGCTTTGTTCGTCGCCAAGGAAGGCCACGATCTCGGGTCACAACTGAAAGGCAGGATCGATTCATCGTGACGACCAGCTTGAGAAATCGTCACCTTACCTCCATTGAGATACAAAACCAACTTCGCGACTTCCACGGAGTATCTGTGAGCGCTCGAAATGTTCGGAGAAGGTTAAAAGAACGCGATATGGTACCACACAAGCCAGCTAATGGCCCCAAACTAACGCGAGCCCACCGAACAGCGCGCCTTCATTTCGCACGCAGTCATTTAAATTGGACACAGCAAGATTGGAGCCGTGTACTATTTTCTGATGAGTCTAAAATTGTGTTACATGGCAATGATGGAAGGAAGAAGGTCTACCGACGTAAGGGACAGCGTTTCGCACAATGCTGCTTTGAAGAGAGGGTTGCTTATGGCGGTGGCTCATGGACTGTCTGGGGCGGTATATCCGCGAGCGGCAAAACTCAACTTGAGGTTGTTACAGGACCACGGCTGCCAACATTAAATGCTGAAAGGTACATTCGTGAGTGCTTAGAACCTCACGTGATACCATACGCGGACTATGTGGGCCCAAATTTCCTTTTTATGCATGATAATGCAAGAGCCCATGCGGCCGGCATCGTCAGGGAATATCTTCGGGATGTGAACATCACAGTTATGGACTGGCCAGCCAGAAGCCCAGACATGAACCCCATTGAGCACATGTGGGACGAGCTAAAAAGACGTGTTAGGGCTCGTCAGCCAGTTGCCCAGACGATGCAGGAGTTGAAAACTGCCACAGAAGAGGAATGGGAGATGATCCCTCAAAATTTCATAGAGCGGTTGATAAACTCTATGCCTAATCGTATGAGAGCTGTGGTAGATGCCCATGGAGGCAACACGCGTTATTAAATTAAACCTTTATTTGATAAAACATGTTTTTTATTAAAAAATCAATTGCCTTTAACAAGGCGCATATCCGACTTGTTAGGCGTAGCTCCATGTCGTATGGTATCTGAATTCAAATTTAAAACAATACGATCGAAAAAGATGGTAAAATGTATCAGGTTTAAAACTGCATCAACAGTTTTTGTTCAATCTAGCAATCATATTTCGGTAGGGGCCATCGAAACCTAAACTCTAAGGTGGGCCAATAGATGTGTCCAGAAGTGTAGATACTAAGCTTTCCTTTAAGGCCGCGTTCACACCAAATGTATTGTTAGCCACCGATTGTGAGCGAGCGTAACGAAGTTTACTGCTTTTCCATACAAATTAAATTTTTCGTTCGCAGCGAACTGACATTATACGCTATTTCGAGCTATACCAACTACAATCGGCGGCTAACTATACGTTTGGTGTGAACGCGTCCTATTTCTTATTTCGAAAGCTACTGTGCAGATAAATCATGACAATTGTTGACTTAAAACTAACAGGATAGCAGTCCTACCTACCTATCTCTATTTTTTATTTGTTTGAACGTGGTGGTATTTTTTAAACTACTGGTAATATGGAAGAGCGTTCGCAAAAGTCCTCTAATTATTTTATTATTTAGGAACTTCATCTGTATGGCAATACTCTAAACTGTATGGTTTTTTTAGGGTTCCGTACCTCAAAAGGAAAAAACGGAAACCTTATTCCTATAAGGTTTCCGTTTTTTCACTTTGTTGTCCGTCTGTCTGTCTGTCAATCAGTCTGTCAAGACCCTTTTTCTTAGGAACGCATGGACTGTGGCATGGAGGTATAAAGTTGAGATTAATATCAAATATGTCTATGGTCTATGGTCCCTTAAAGTTCTAAAAAAATCAAGCTTCTAAGTCAACGCAATAAAAAAATACGGCCTTTTAACGACACATTTTGATACCCGCAAGTAAATCAAAACCTGTAGAGTAATTCCCGTTGACCTAGAATCATGAAATTTGGTAAGAAGCAAGGTCTCACAGCACAAGTAAAGTCCGAAAATTGTTTATTTGTAATTTTATCACATACATTTTTTTTTTGGGATTACAATGTTAAGTTTGTTTTTGGGATATATTCTTTTCCACTACGGAACCCTTCATTGGTCCGACACCCGCTTGGCCAGTTTTTTTTGACAACGGAATGTCGAATCACTATCATGTATAGCGTTCAGTATTTGAAAATATTCTGTGAATGAAGTTGCGGTACAGTGTACGTTTTATTTGTGACTGTACCAAGTAAATCATAATGTTTGAAATATCTAGTTTTGGTCTTTTTGCAGACTATTATGAACCATCAAAGCACTTCTGTCTTTATTAATGTCAACAACAGAAAATCTTTGGAGATCCACTTTCTACTCATTTACCAATAGTTTATAACAGGCCGATATAAAAAGAAACGCAAAAAATTCGTCTCTACAACATTGCCACCATAATTCAAAAATAAACGTCCAACGACATCCCGAACCGTCATTAACCGACCAACCCAACAAAATTAAAAACCATAATTTATCTTTATTGCAGCAGTGCAGGGAAAAGAAAGGAAAAAGAAAGGCAAAAAAATAAAAATAAAACACGGAGCTTCCCTGATCTTGTTTTAATTGCCGAAAAGGGAAGCGGTCTGGACGAAAGTACCGAGATGGTACTTTTATTTAATTTCTCAAATCGGTCATAGCGGTGCAACCCTCTCGGTCGGATTCCGGACGGGATGGGACGAACAGAAGATGAAGTGTGCTAAATGAGGCTGGGGTGCATGTGGTGTTTGAAGTTATAGTTGATTATACTTTTGTTGTAGGTGGGTTTGAATCTGCTATAGCTTGTAAATTTGTTTTGTTCCAGTCTGATGGTGTCTGAATAATTTATTAAAAAATTGATTCAAATCTGTTTACTTACTGTTGGTTCAAAGCGATCTTGAAGAATATTAGAACAAAATTGAATGTAAATGACTCACCCCATTTGGTTTTGGTTCTTTTTTGTTTTGGTTTTGATTTGATTTGGTTTTGGTATTGGTTTTTGGTTTGGTTTGGATTCTTAATAATGTTCCTATTAACAAGAATAGTTTTCAGTATTGGTAAAAAAGCAACTAATGAAAACAAGATAAAAATACCGGGAATGCAGTCTGCTGAAAAAGTTCAAACTCAAAATATTTCATTACACATAAACCTACATGGGGACTTATGAAACGTCAGAAGGTAGTCGCGCACGGTTCTATGTAACTGTTCATTTCCTATGGAGAAGAGCCGGCAAGAAATTCCACGGTTATGCTTTTTAAAGTAATTGGCTTTTACAGTATTTTAAAATGACACTGTGAATAGGCTGGTATGAGAGGACAGTGTAAGCCTGTCAACTAGTTACTTAACAAGAACATAAAACAATAATTATAGAAATTAACAACTCACTTGTATTTAGCAATGAAACCTAAACCAAGCTCCACAACAGTAATAATCCTGAGCTGACGTTAATTTCGCTCGTGTGAGCTTAAGTGACCTTTCATTATAGATGTCCCACGTGTGTGTCCTTACTTAGAGCTAACTTAGTTCAAGTCTTAAGAGCTTACGAGTTGGGAATCTAAGTTGTGTATTATGTGCTGCTGTCATGTTTATATTACTATGTGCAGTCATGTTAATAGTGTTGTATTAAGTTTGGGGTACGTACTGTTAGGTCCGGGGTTTTACACTTCTGGACACATCTATTGGCCCACCTTAGAGTTTAGGTTTCGATAGCCCCTACCGAAATACGATTGCTAGATTGAACAAAAACTGTTGATGCAGTTTTAAACCTGATACATTTTACCATCTTTTTCGATCGTATTGTTTTAAATTTGAATTCAGAATACCATACGACATGGAGCTACGCCTATCAAGTCGAATATGCGCCTTGTTAAAGGCAATTGATTTTTGAATAAAAAACATGTTTTATCACATAAAGGTTTAATTTAATAACGCGTGTTGCCTCCATGAGCATCTACCACAGCTCTCATACGATTAGGCATAGAGTTTATAAACCGCTCTATGAAATTTTGAGGGATCATCTCCCATTCCTCTTCTATGGCAGTTTTCAACTCCTGCATCGTCTGGGCAACTGGCTGACGAGCCCTAACACGTCTTTTTAGCTCGTCCCACGTGTGCTCAATGGGGTTCATGTCTGGGCTTCTGGCTGGCCAGTCCATAACTGTGATGTTCACATCCTGAAGATATTCCCTGACGATGCCGGCCGCATGGGCTCTTGCATTATCATGCATAAAAAGGAAATTTGGGCCCACATAGTCCGCGTATGGTATCACGTGAGGTTCTAAGCACTCACGAATGTACCTTTCAGCATTTAATGTTGGCAGCCGTGGTCCTGTAACAACCTCAAGTTGAGTTTTGCCGCTCGCGGATATACCGCCCCAGACAGTCCATGAGCCACCGCCATAAGCAACCCTCTCTTCAAAGCAGCATTGTGCGAAACGCTCTCCCTTACGTCGGTAGACCTTCTTCCTTCCATCATTGCCATGTAACACAATTTTAGACTCATCAGAAAAGAGTACACGGCTCCAATCTTGCTGTGTCCAATTTAAATGACTGCGTGCGAAATGAAGGCGCGCTGTTCGGTGGGCTCGCGTTAGTTTGGGGCCATTAGCTGGCTTGTGTGGTACCATATCGCGTTCTTTTAACCTTCTCCGAACAGTTCGAGCGCTCACAGATACTCCGTGGAAGTCGCGAAGTTGGTTTTGTATCTCAATGGAGGTAAGGTGACGATTTCTCAAGCTGGTCGTCACGATGAATCGATCCTGCCTTTCAGTTGTGACCCGAGATCGTGGCCTTCCTTGGCGACGAACAAAGCCGCCAGTCTCTAGGTACCTCCGATAAACATTTCGGACCACAGATCGACTTAAATTAAGTTGAGCACTCACGTTTCTTTGGCTGTGTCCGGCCTGAATAAGTGCCACAGCTTGGGCGGCGACTTCAGGTGAAGTATCCATAGATTATTGATAGAACCTCACCTTAATGTTAAGAATAAGTAATGTTTGTTGCAAAACCAAAGATATCAATCACTTTTTCAAGAATTAAATCCAAGTAAACCAATAAAACCAAGTTTTCTTAGTATTCAATTGTTTGATATCAACAAACAGGCTCCAAATTGTCTTTTGTTTCTTTAAATTCTGTGTTCGAAATTCAAAAAAAGACTATTGAATGAAATTGTGAATGTGCCAGGTTCAAAACTGCATAAAAACTTTTTGCTCGACCTAATATAAAATTTTAGCTAGGACCAAACGAAACTGAAAATACAAGGTGGGCCAAAAGATGTGTCCAGAAGTGTATTTGCATTAAAGGAAACACTTTCAACGTCATAGCTATTTAGGATAAAATCACTTTTGTTATCTAACTAGCTTATTTTGCCCGCGGCTTCGCTCGCGTTGATGTCGGAAAATACCCCACGAAAATGTATTACCGGGATTAAAAGCATTATATGTGTTAAACCAGGTTATAAACTATCTGTGTGCCAAATTTCACTTAAATATGTTCAGCCGTTTTTGCGTGATTGAGACAAACATACAAGCTTTCACATTTATAATCTTAGTAGGAGAATATAGGCGGGGCTCGTGGGTAAGTAATAACAGCCACATGGGTCGATCGATCAGGTTAAGCTACGCTTGCCGTCGTTGGTCCGTGGATGGGTGATCATCTTTACATGCCGACACCTCTCCGTGCCTCGGAAAGAACGTTAAGCCAGTGGTACCGGCTGTCATTCGTAGATCTTTGACAGTCGTTACGGGTCGTCAGAAGTCCGAAAGTCTGACAACCAGTCTTACCAAGGGGTATCGTATTACCCAGTAACTGGGTTGTGGAGGTCACATAGTCAGTCGCTCCATATAAAATACTGGTACTCAGTTGCATTTGGTTAGACTGGAAGCCGACCCCAACGTAGTTGGGAAAAGGCTAGGCAGATGATGATGAGTAGGAGGATAGGATACACCGCTGCCAGCCGTCGGGGCTGAGACTCGGCCATTTTCTCTGCTTCTAAAATATGTGAAAATTATTAAGCACATTATTAATGTTCGATAACATAACATCACATATCCTATCAGTACATTCTTATTAGTTTTTAAATGTTATGAATACATTTAAAATGTCCTTGCAAAAAACTAACTATAATGATTGATTGCATGCATCTTTTGCTAAAGTTGACGTTCTAATCATTTGAGGATTACACTAATGGATAGATAATTTAAAAAATCTAAATAATTCACGTTTTATTTTATTCCAAAAGATCGCTGTTCTTTTTTATTAAAATAATTCCAAAAAATTGTGAATTTTATGATAAAGGGGCGTGCGCAAGGAGTGGGACAGAGCGAGACTGAGCGGCGGGACAGAGAAGAACCGAACGCTCTAGGTCGTTTGTTCAGGGATGCGCCTTATATACCAATTGCCAACAGAACAGGTGACCAATGGGGCCGATAGGTTCTGGAGTGGCGACTGCGTACCGGAAGACGTAGCGTTGGAAGGCCTCCCACAAGGTGGACCGATGAACTTGCAAAGGCCGCAGGAATCCGCTGGATGCGGGAAGCATAGAACCGGTCAAAGTGGCGGTGCTTGGGGCAGGCATATGTCCAACAGTGCATATGTTCAGTCTTTCGGCTGAAATTATGATGAAGATGATATGCCAAACATGATAACATGATATTCGAGGAGATCGGATTAGTACACCTTCTAGGTTCGGACCCTCTCCGACAATACGTGCTGAAAAATATTTAATTACTAACCCAATTATTAATAAAAAACTAAAACGCTCTATATAATATTTTACTTAATAGAAGTGTTTTAACAATTTCTTTCGAATTATGATTTGAGGTTGAAAGAAGAAGACAAAACACGCTTCTATAACTAAAATGGGTTTATAGAGCTTTCTAGTTTTTTATGAATAAGGGGATAAATGTTTTGTTAAGAATACAGTCAGAAACGACCTCTCATCATGGAAAAACTTTTTCTTATCGTAGGTACGGTTAAGGATTGTTTAGTTTTGATGGGAATTATTTAACACCTGTCACTTACAACAATTCGCTTCCTTTTTAGACAGGCGAATGTCTAACAAGAAAGCTAATAGCTATACAGCAACTAGCCAAGAACTGCCGAACATTAACTTAGGGTGTCAGAAAATCAAGCGAGTGGTCCGATTTGAGCTCTGCTTATTGTACTATGTATATGTAAATGTATGTTGTGGTAAAAGTATGGCAAATAATTATATTGGCAACCCACAGATGCCATCGAATTAGCATAATAATAGTAAGAAAAGTCACATCAAAGGCCAGACGGACACTTCGTGAGAAATTATAACTAACCAAAATCAAAGTATCAAGTTCATATTATGAAGGAATAAAGTCAGCTGCACTGGAAATTTTAATTTCCTTGTAAAACTTTCGTCTTCTAAAGACGTTTCACATAAACACCAATCTCATTTAAAATATCTCACTAAATATTCTTCTCACTTTGAATGTGACAGGTGTTGGTGTGACGTCACGTCCGGTTTTTATTCCCAATGAGGATGGTGTGCGCTGCATCTAAATATGAGCTGAAATACTTCTGAAACATGAACTGCAGAATACAAATGTGGGTTTAATGTTTGTAAGTTGATTGAACTTTCTTGGGAACATGTTTTTCCTGAGATGTAAAATTTCTCATTTCGGTTCCTTAGAAAAATCTGTTAATCATAATATTGCACCAATATGTTATTTGAGTAACTTTAGTACCATGCTTAGCACACGTAATTATTACTGGGTTGAACTGTTGGTCATTTATCGCTGCCCCTATCCGTCGAATGGTATACTAGAACGAGAAGCTGTAGCAATTTCATTATAATTATGTATTTTTATGTACTCTGTACAGTTTCTAAATATTCGACATCTGTTTTATAAGGCAGGTTTATAGGCGAGGCCACTTTTGCCACAACCCCCTAGGCCATTGCCTAAGTCATACATACAGTATCACAACAGGAACTTTATTATAATGATGTATTTGATGTACTCTGGCTAAACACCGGTATTTAATGTAAAAAATCTGTAGCATAGTGCGCTTACAGTTGCTAAATACTGATATTTAATGTAAAATACGTGAACCCTCTATGTAGCCTGTGTGTGGCAGTGTATTGGCGAGGCCACTCTTTTGTCGCGGCCCCCTATCCATTGTCGGTGTCGAGCGACAAGTGCTTTTACCTTTGAAAGGAAGACCCGTTCATATGTGGAGACTTGGTCATGTGTGGAGTATATTAGCTTGACTTGTGAGGTGGAACGGTTGGGAAATAACTATTAATTAAAGTTAATTCTTTTATTTGGGAAATTAATGGGAAATTGTGGGACGTATTTGCTTAGTTTATTTCATGCCCGTTTCATGCTTGAGTTTTTTCTGTACACACAACTAAATTTTTCTGCTTTCTAGAAGCAGAACAGTTGTAATTTAGTAATTTTATCATATGGACATGATGAATGTTACAACGTTCTTAGATCATACAAAGCATAGGTAATATGTTTCGTGTTATCGCCGCGATGTTCACAATCAGGTGTAGTTTGACTTTTATTTCTTTTATAGCCTGAATTTCCAGTTGCGAGTAGTTTTTACAGATTTAAAAAAAATCCAAGTTTCCATTTTAATTTTTCATTCAATGGTTTTGTAGATATTTCACAAAACAATATCCACAAAATAAATTGATTCATCATTCTATCTAAGGTTTACTTTAATTCCTTTTTCCTTATTGTTTTAACTTCATAGAAAAGAAAACACATTTCCCCTCACCTTGAATGCGCGCACACCGTATGCTCACATGGAGGAAACGTCTCGGGTTGTCACACGGCGAAATGGCCTGTCATCTCAGACAGCCATTGTGCGCACTGTGTAATATCACTCAGGGCTGTGTTTAAAAAATATATCTGCACGTGAAGAGCTCTTGTTTTGTGTGCTGATGGTAAGGGGTTTTGTTTTTAAGGATATTTTTTCTTGGGTGATGAACAAAAATGATTATTTTTATTTCTCGAGGCTTTATCTTCTGCTAATATCCTAAAAGTAACAGCATAGGTACGTAGTCCTAGTGGACATTCAAATGCCATTAATGTTGTAAGTATTACGTAATAATTTAAAATACACATGTAGGTATAAAAATTTACAGATCTCATACACCTTCAAACAGCGTTGGAAAAACTTCGGTAATAAGAAAAAAACAAACATCATCATTATCTGCCCAGTTTTTTCCCAACTATGTTGGGGTCGGCTTCCAGTCTAACTGGGTGCAGCTGAATATCAGTATTTTACATGGAGCGACTGCCTATCTGACCTCCACAACCCAGTTACTGGGTAATACCCCTTGGTAAGTCTGGTTGTCAGACTTTCAGGGTTCTGACGACCCGTAACGACTGTCAAAGATCCACGAATGACTCCGAGGCACGGAGGGGTCTTGGTATGTAAAGATGGGCACCCATCCACGGACCAACCGCGGCAAGCGTTGCTTAACCTGATGGAATGACCCGTGCGGCTGTTATTACTTAGCCATGAGTACCTATGGTATGGAATATTAGCGAAGATCGTGTTCTGTACTTTCTACCCCCATGGGACAGGCGTCAATTTAAGAAAGTTTAATTGTGGAAATGACTAAGGCTACCAGGCAAATAAACAGAACCAACCAACGAATTGGATCCTCTATCGTTACATAGCAATGTGCAATAAAGTTAATACCTTCAGGACCTCGCTTTACTTCATTACAAGTAAACCAACACCGATACGTCAAATAAAGATAGAACAATAACCATTAAAATCGCAATAACATGTTATTTTGTATCTATTATTTAAACATTTTTGTCGCATAAAAACATTATTAACCGATTATATCCAACATTACTCTAATCCTCACCTTATTAACTATGTAATAGGGTTCATTTTGAGTAGAGATAAGCTTAGAGCCACGATTAGCGGGCTGTATCTGTATTTGCGCTACCCTTCGCGGAGGATGAGCAGCGCGGGATGTCGGGGATGTTGGGGGATGAAGGGGGATGTAGCACACCCCTTATGTTTCATTAACGACTCTGTCATATAGAGTGGGGAACGTTTGGAGGTTCTAGAAGAGACGTGCTTCTGAAACATTCTTTAAATAAAAATATAGTAGCACAGGTCAAATTCTAAGCTACGTTTAAGCAGTCACGTAGCCTTCGAGTGTTACAATAATAGCGTACCTTTAGGGAAATAATAAAAAAATAAAGGACACTTATTAAACTAATTAAATCTTATATGGTTTATTTTACTGATTTCTTATGAATCTGGCAAAGTTAAAGCTGGCTTTCTTGCAAAAAGTCACTTAAAAATATTTCCTATCCAATGGTATTATGGTATTAATTGCAATACAATTATAATAAATTGTTGAGTTACATTTTTCAGTTATCACAGTCTACACTTTCGACCATAGAAATTAACATCCCTGTCTATCTATCTTTTTCTAAGCGATGCGTATCGTATCCGTCGACACAATGACCCCGCGTAAATCTCCTAGCCTGCCCGGACACCGGAATTCATAAATTATGATTCACTTGCTCGCTGAAAACCTTTTTTATGGTAACGCTTATTCGGTAAAAAAGGGCGTTTTTATTTTACCCGTTTGTCGCTTTACGTTCCTATTGAAGGGGATTGTACGTATTTGAATGTATGGAGTGTGTCCATCCTGGTTTGGGTATTATTTGTTAGATAAATTGTGAGAAAAGGTTTTTCACGATCTGAATTGGTTGTTTCCTACTTTTTGCTTTGATTACAGACTTTGTCAAAACATGCTATGAAAAAGAAACAAACAGGTAGAGATGAACCATTCTAAAAATGAACGCCCCTCCACAAAACGTGATTATTTCAATGTGTGATAGTAAATACACACATCAAAAGTGTCTAGGGATCAAGCATTTTTATGCGGATTTCTTGAGATTGAGATGTGGCTTTGTAATAAATTTATGATTTTATAAATTTATATGGATCCTTTTTGTTGCATTTCATAATTTGAATCAGGAACTGTGAATCAAATTCGAGTAAAAGATGAAAATCAGCTGTCAATATTTTCCCTATAAAAACATACAACGCATTGAAGACATTATTAGTGCTACTGTTTCCCTACTACTGATTAAAACCAACGTTATTATGGAGCGGCGACGTCATTTAAGCAGGGAAGAAATGCTCAGAGCCGTGGGAATGATAGAAGCTGGTTCCCGGCAACGTACTGTGGCTTTAGCTCTGAATACAAGTCAGAGTGTTATCAGTCGACTTTGGACACGTTACCGAAGCACTGGTACCGTGGCTGAGCGCCATGGAGGACGGTATCGCTGCACCACACGGAGACAAGACCGATACATTCAAATCTTAACTCGAAGAGCTCCAACTATAACCGCCATGATGTTAGCCGTGAGGCTTCATCACTCTTCAGGGAACTTAATTAGCGACCAAACAGTCAGAAACCGCTTGCATGAAGTGAACCTTCATTCCCGAAGACCGCTACGGGTACCACCTATAGCAATGCACAATCGTAGGATTCGATATCAATGGGCCCTTGAACACAGAAATTGGGCAGAAGAACAATGGCGTTTCGTGTGCTTTTCTGATGAGTCTCGTTTTGGTATGAGACCGGATACAAGACGTATACGACACTGGAGAACCCCTGGACGCCAACAGCGATTAAAATCCTGCCAGGAAGTCCATCCTTATAGTGGTGGAACCATCATGGTATGGGCGGGTATTTGGATCGGCGGAAGAACTGAGTTGATTTGGATCAGAGGCAACCTCAATGCTCAAATTTATGCTGAGACGATTGTATCAGACGTCATCGTTCCTCTACAAGTGCAAATCGGTCCCTTATTTCAGTTAATGCATGATAATGCACGACCGCACACCGCAAGAGTTGTAAGACAGACTCTCGCCGCAGCTAACATCAATGTCCTGCCCTGGCCTGCTCAGTCGCCAGACTTGAACCCGATTGAGCATGCATGAGATATGCTACAGAGAAGAGCTCTGCCGAATATGGAGGGTATCCAGTCGCAAGAAGACCTTTTTTTGTTGTTGCAACGAACATGGGCGGCCATTCCACAGCGTGATTTGGATGAACTCATTTTGAGTATGCCAAACCGATGTTCTTGTGTTGTTAGTGTTCGCGGTAGAAACACGGATTATTAATTGTTTAAGTTACCCAATAAAATTTTAAAGAAAACTGTTATTTCAGTCTTTTTTTCGAACTTTAATGTTAGTGGTTCAAATGTCAAAAATCCCTTTATTAGGAAAATGGCAAATTTCTTTATTAATGCAAAGGTGACTTGGTTTATCGTTACTGTGACAAACGAAAACACTTTATTTGATGAATCCTTAAAGAAAATTTTAATTAATATCAATCAGGAGAAAAGTTATTGCAAAAATATATGTTGATCCCTAGACACTTTTGATGTGTGTACTTTACTTGTGTGCGTGCGGCGACTTTACTGTCAATATTGACTCGTCGCCGCACTTAGAGGTCAACTAATCGTGCGATCAGTCCAGGTAACTACATTGTACGGCGGGGAGCATGCGCTTTGTATGGATCGACAAGTTTGCTCTGCAACGCGTTCGTGTCAGTTTTAGACTAGTTGGCCGACAAATCCGGCTGTTTGTCGTTTGGCAAAGTCGGATCGGGCTGATTTTTTTATGCAAACGGTCCCTCCGTTTGCATAAAAAAAATCGGTGTTATTGTGTATATATTTTGTCTGTACTAGGTATTTATTTAGTTTACGTTGTGGCGTACTCGCCGGCGACAGAGCAACCAATGACAAAGACCAAATGTGTATTGCGTATATTCCTTGCATGTGAGCGTAACCGCTGTGGAGGGGCGTTTATTTTTAGAACGGTTTATCTCTACTTAGGTTTTGCTCGTTAAATACCAAAAAGAAGGTACAGAATGAGTCACAGATTTTTTTTATTTCAAACAGTAAAGTTATTTCATTGATGCAAATCTTCGATTGTTTGATATCTAGAGGTGGTCATAATATAGTAGGTATTATTCAAAAAGGAAAATTAAAAACAAATTACCAAATTTCACGCGCGAAGCCGCAGGCAGAGCGAATATTCCATATTTACACAGCCCGCACTAAAAGACGAAAAATTAAAAAATACGAAGACAAGCCTTATAAAAATAAATTGTATAATTTCTGTTCTTAACGTTGTTGTTTTAATATTCCTTGCTGAAGTTATTAACCGTGCTTGTTTTAATTTACGCCGTGGAAAGGATAATTACTGGGTCCCTTTTGTCCAACTGACGTGTAATCGCGGCTATGATGAATTGAGTTTGTATAAGGTATACAGTTTAAGATCGCGATGCCAATCAAGCTTTAATTATGTGATGAAAACTTGTATTACAAGATATAAATAAAACATGTACTAAGGAAAAATAAGCAATTATTTCTGGAAGAGTCTTCAACAGTTTAGCTTGCTGTTAGAACGTAGTTTTGATGGCTAGTTGAGGCGGTGGCTGGGCTATTAGAACAAATTTTTTTATGTTCTGAAGACCCCGACCTGGGACCGGGCCGGATGTGAGCCTTTTTGAGTGGTAGACGTACCGTTTGTAGTTCACGACAAACGAAGTCTAACTATTATGATGCAATTTTTTTTTTCGAAAAGTAGAGTAGGTAAGTACCTAACCTATCGAGGAATGTTTCTGTAAAACTAACTAAATATGATCCGTTTCTTTAGTAAAAGTCACCACCTCACCAGTCACCTGACATCCTGCTATCTAAAAAAAATCCTTAAAACATAAGATCCTCGATAAATATTCCAACAGCAAGACAGACACATAAAAACCACAAAAATATTTTACGACCCCCAAAAAATTATGAAAATGTATTAAACAGTACACTACTTCGTCACCATTTTATTACTATGCAGACGTTAACACCCATTTATAACCCCATAGTCATATCTTACGGTGTAAATGTCAACAGACGCAATAAAACATATGACTGACTACGAACGGATAATGTCTTGACATGAATTTTAGATCTACAGTATATTTAAACCTATATCTATCTCATATTATTCTATTCGTAAATTATTATAAATGTGAAATCTGTCTGTTAGTTACTTTGATGCAAGACTGAACGGATCGCTAAGAAATTTGAGAGATAGGTACCTGGAAAAGGACATCATCAGCTGCGTAGCCTTTTCTCAACTACGAGTATGTTGGTATCGTCTTTTTTTTTTTTTTGTGGATGGGAAATCATCAAATGATTTCTCCCGCTCGGGGCAGAGCGGGAGGGCGTGTCAGACTTTTACTGACTAAAACCCACCCGTGTTCCTTCAGTTGCTCGTGCCAGGGCCACGGTATCTCTTTTGAACAACCCGCGACCCCGGCGGCATCGGCCCTATTGGACCCCGTCACTGCTGACATCTCTTTAAGGCGCGCGTGGAACACAACGCACTGTCGACCCGGACCTGTTCCTTACCGGACGGCGAGCTGCCCATTACTCGTCGTCCGCAAGCCCGCACCTACGGTGGCCGGGAATCGGCGATAGATTCCCGCCGCCCAGGGCATCTGCCTGCGGTGGCTAGGGGCGCGAGGGCGCGGCTGTTGCCTCTCCCTCACGCGTTCCGCCTCCTCCTTCGCGAGCATTACTGCTTCGCAGAAGGAGGTGACGGCATCCCATGCACTCTCGCTCCGCACGATGGCCTGGACCAGGTATGGACGTGAGAACACGGCGGTGCTCCGACCAAGCCGGGCAGACCTCCACTGTATGCTCCACCGTGTCCTCCAGGCGATCTACACAATGGTGACACCCGGGCGTTTCCTCCCGCCTTATCCGAAACAGGAACCTCCCGAAACAACCGTGTCTGGTGAGGACCTGCGTCAGGCGGAAGGTGAGGACGCCGTGGCGCCTCTCCAACCACTCTTCAAAGAGGGGACTCATCGCTGCAATTGTGGCGTGCCTAGCGCTGGGTTGCGACAATCCCACTCTCCATGTCGCCATGAGATCCCGCCGGAGCTCAGTCCGCTGTACCGTGATTTCTCGCGGCAGCGGAGTTACGCCCTGGCGTTTTGCCTCCTCGCGCCACTCCCATACGTGCGCGAGGACTTTTGCCTCCAGATCCCATGGCGGTAATCCGGCAAGGAGGCTCGCCGCCTCACAGGAGACCGTGCAGTATCCCCGGACTAGCCGGATGGCCATGACCCTCTGGGACGCGTTCAACCGGCGGGCTGGTCGCAGCCTCAGGGAACGCGCCCACACCGGTTCCCCATAACGGGCCATGGACCGCACGACCCCCGCGTAAAGCCTCCGGCAGGAGGCGTTTGGATCCCCCAGATTGGGCAGGAGCCGTTTCAAGGCAGCCCCGGCCCGCTCCAGTCTGGGAGCCAAACGTCGGAAGTGCTCCACGAAGTTCCACCGGCTGGTGTCGTCTTCCAGTCAAACCGGATGCAGCTGAATACCAGTATTTTACATGGAGCGACTGCCTCGCTAACCTCCACAACCCAGTTACTGGGTAACACGATACCCTTTGGCAAAACTAGTTGTCAGACTTTCAGGCTTCTTATGACCCGTAACGACTGTCAAAGGTCCACGAATGATAGCCGGGACCAACGGCTTAACGTGCTTTCCAAAGCACGGAGTGGTATGTAAAGATGGTCATAAGTCCCCCGAAACACGGACATACATGGTAATTTTTATGCCGATAGTACGAGTATGTATGTTCCTGTGGGATAATTGCCGACCTCCACGCGGGCAAAGCCGCGGGTAAGAGCTAGATTAGTAGAAAGTCGCTTTTCATGCCTGTCTTTATGTGCCCTTAGTTCTTCTAAACTACACAATGGATTGTAATGTAGTTTTCATCATCATTTAGTGTATCATGTAGAGTAAATTAAATAAGAAGTTAGGATTAATATTTTACTTTGCTATGGCACAGAAATCGCGATGTAGTGACATTTCGCCACATCAGGTAGATTCCACACGTGCGAAGCAGGGGCGGGATGTTAGTACAAAAACTTTTTTACAAAAAAATACAACCGACTTCCAAAAACAACACTACAAAGTGAAAAATAACTTTAATTTCGGAAGTCGGTGTCTGATTAAATGTATTTTCGTTTTTGCCACCGACTTCCGAAATTAAAGTTATTTTTCACTTTGTAGTGTTGTTTTTGGAAGTCGTTTGTATTTTTTTGTAAAAAAGTTTTTATTTTTCACTTTTTAGTGGGTCTGTTTATAATTTGTATAAGTTACAATAGTCTAATGTCAATTGCTCATCACATGTTACAAAATATTGCTTTTCCCGATGCTGGGACGTTAATTGTTGAGGAGTTCTGCTGGTAAGAACCAGGAGAACTCCACCACTCACTACACGCATTGTGTGACGAGCGGAAATTGCTTAGCAATCATATTAAAGTAATCGAATCGCAACCCATGAAATATTTATCATTGAGTAGTTCCGGTAGCCATCTGTGGTCTTCATCATCAGTTCGACTTCACCAAGTGGTGCTTTCCAAGAGCAAATGCACGAGCTACTATAAAAAATACCCAAATCGCTATAGGTGTGCCTATAATATTTGAAGAGTTCCTTCGATTTCTCCAGGATCCCATCATTAGAACTGGATTTTGACAAAAATGGGACCATTTGGGAAGTATACCCTTTCCAACAAAAAAATATTGTTTCAAATCGGTTGGCAAGCGACGGAGTTATGCGCGAACAAACATAAAAAAAAATACAAACATCCGAATTGAGAACCTCCTCCTTTTTTAGAAGTCGGTTAAAAAGGTACCTATATGTAAAAATATTATGTCAGTATATGCTTTCAATGTGCCTAATATAATGTTCGTTCATGAAATGAGAGTGTGTTTGCGACGACAAACGTCATAAAATTTACGAACTGTAAGGTTATTCGCGAGAAGTTTTTTACGCTACATGGGTTTATAGGTTTCATGTTTAGGTAGGCCCAGGTTGAGAGCTGTTGGTACTTTTTATGTTTGGTACTAATTTCATACCAACTTACTTATGAGTTTCATATCTCGGAAATATAAAATAAAATATTAGAGGTTGGGCACACTAGCTACAGGATGCTTAGATCGCCTGTACCATATTACTATATTTTTTCCAAAAAACGAGCAAGTAGGGAACGCAATGTATCTATTACCGGCCAAACTATTTTGTCCTGGCTCAAAACGGTTTATCCCACGCGTGATAATATGTCGCAGTCAATTAGCCGTTTAGTTAACAGCCTACTTGGAAGTAGCGCCCGTCGGCCGCTATCCAGGAACCGCTCGCTTCGCTCGCTCGGCTCGGCTAACCTAACCCATTTGGTCGGGGTGCCCAAGCTTGGTTATAAGCCGGTTTGGCCTAGGATAATCTAGTTTGGCCTGAAATCGGGTTAGGTCGGTAACATATCCCTTTCTGAAAATAGGTTCATTGTCCTCAATGATCTCAATTTCTTTTTATTATTTATTCACCAACATACATTTTCTTTTATCTTTGTACAATTTTACTCGCCAAATTTTTAAACTTTCAAGATCGATTAGATCGTGATTATTGTGTATTTTTGAGTTTTCATGAATTACTGCAGTAAATACGAACCACTCTTAGCTCTTTCCTTGCACCAAAATCATTGTCCCCAGAAACTTATGGTGAATGACGAATTCACTTACCTAGTTTGTACAGATGCGATCTTGACTTTGACACGTATCGTACTCGTAAACAAAACGTTTAAAAGGGTCGTAAATGCCTTGATGTGTATTAGAATTATTAGACAATGAAGCTTGATGCATTTCTTTTCAAGTTTTGCTTATTTATGTAAATTAAAAATAAATTATGTAAATATTCATTGATTAAAGAAATTAAACAGATTGTATTATATAATGAAAGTTTTGCTTTCCATTCGCGAAATGTTGCCATGAATTCAGCACATGATTCTATACCCCACAGGGTAGAAATATATATCGTCGATTAAAAAAAAAAACCGGCCAAAAAGTGTGCATGATATAAAAAAAACCCGGCCAAGTGCGTGTCGGACCACGCACAATGAAGGGTTCCGTAGTTGGGATGAATTTATCTTAAGAACAAAACTTAACATTGTAGCTGAAAAACATGTTCTCCCATACATTCCAACTGTAAATGTAAGTTTGTACTCACAATATTGATAGATTTACCATGTTATTTTAAGACCACAGACTTCTTATAGGTTTTCCTATAATCTACATAATCTACGGGTAATTTTAGGCTCAGTGGCTTAGGAGATAATGGGGGGGGGGGGGGAATGGTTAATTTTCGTCTATTTTCTTAAATAACTTTAAAACAATTTATTTTAAAATTATAAAAAAAAATATATTTGAGACCCTCATAGTAACCCCTTTCATTTGACATGCCACATGGTGTAGTTTGTAAAACTTTTTTTTAATGAATATTAACAGCAAATTTGCCAAATTTTGAATATAGAGGTCACTTTTGGGTGGCAAATAAGAATTTATTTGCCACCCAAAAGTGACCTCTAAATTTTTTTTTTTTTGCTTCATAGAAAAAAACCGGCCAAATGAGTGTCGGACCACGAACAATAATGGGTTCCGTAGTTGAAAAGAATTTAACCCAACAACAGACTTAACATGTAGTTGAAAAACATGTTTTTCCATACATTGATATAGGTCACGGTCAATTCTACAACTACAAATTTAAGTTTATAATACCAAAAAAAAATTTTTTTGTGATAAAGTTCAAATTAATAATTTTCGGACTTTTTCCTTTACTTGTGCTGTGAGAAATGGTTTCTTGCCAAATTTCATGATTCTAGATCGACGGGAAGTACCCGGTTTTGATTCACTTGCGAGTATCAATATATGTCGCATAAATGGACGGATCTTTATACAGCGTTGACTTAGAAGCTTCATTTTTTTAGAGCTGCAAGCCAAGGGATCTTAGACTTAAGTATTTCACGTTAATTTTAGCTTGATACCTCTACGCGTTCCTGAGAAAAAGGGTCTCGATAGACTGACAGACAAACAGACGGACAATGAAGTGATCCTGTAAGTGTTTTGTTTTTTCCTTTTGAGATACGGAACCCTAAAAATAACATTGCTCTATTTTGTTCTTATTATAGATACTCGTACAATCTTGACACAGTTACTTTAATTGTGTTAATTTGGTGCTTATAAGTAATAATGTATATCCATAAAACTGAAGAGTATGTTTGTTTGAACGCGCTAATCGCTGGAAATAAAATAATAGTAAAAAATTAAGTATTTACTTAATTTTTTACTATTATTTTATTATTATTATTATTATTTAATTATTATTCTTTTTTGTCTTTGGTTTATCTCGGGACCCTGGGGTCCCGGACCTTTGGAAGGCGTACGAGGGGCCGAAGCCAACTCGCAGAGGCCCCTTAGAAAATTTCAAATGACGAGGAGGCACCAGCCGACGATTATCCCTGTATGCACTATGCAAGTGCACTCAAGGACAACCCCCGGTTGGTGCAGGACTATTGCAGAACATGGAAACAAAACACATTGGGCCTTATTATTATTATTTTTTTTTTTATACCTATTTAGGTATAGTACAGTAGTAGTGAATAATTGATAGGTACTTAGTCTAATTCGAAAAATTGTTTGCCTTTGATAGCTCAATTTTTGGGGAAGGTTTATCTATGATAGGCTATTTAACATCACGCAACGACCGCGTAAAAAGAATAAAAGTGAGAAAGAACGCAAAGAGAAAACGAAGTAATAGCGCGGGCGGGCGATACGATGCGACGCGGTGGGCCGGGGGCCGGGGGAGTTTTATAAAAAATGTGGCTGTTATTATGTATGTTACTAGCTTTTGCCCGCGGCATCACCCGCGTGGATGACGGGAAATATCCCACGGGAACGTACTACCGGGAATTCCTTTTTTTATTGCTTGTTTACTTGTTAAAATTTCAGCTTTCTAGGTCCAAGGGTTAGGGCTGGGCGTTGATGAGTCAGTCAATCAGTCAGTCAGTCAGGACTTCTATTTTTATTTATATACTCGTAGATAGATAGCTTTTGTCAAAATTCTGAAAATCCTTGCTGCTGATGCATTGCCTGCCCGCGCTATTATTTCGTTTTGGCTTAGCGTTCTTTCTCACTTTTTTTCTTTTTGCTCGGCACCTAAGAGTCCTAGAGTGATGTTAAATATGCCTAAGCCTTCCTTAAGAATTGGGCTATCAAATGTAAAAATAATGATTAAAGTCCGCCTGGTAGTTCCAGAGATTAGCGCGTTCAAACAAACAAAAAAAGTGTGTGTGTCAGCTCCGACGCAGACTGGAGTTTACTCCTGTTTTTTGTGCCGACTTTCTATTTTTCGGTCATTTCTGTCGGGCAGGGTTTCTTCAATGCATCAATGCTATACAATGAGCAACTAAAGTTGCTTAAAAAAAAATCAAATTAAATCTTAAAAGATATAAATGTTTGCCACGCCCTCTCGCTCCGCCTAGAGCGAGAGAAGTCATTTGATGATTTACCATCCACAAAAAAAAAAGGTGTAAAGGCACTCGTCGCTCCCCTCCCTCTCACCCTTCCTCCTCTCCCTCTAACCCCCCTCTCAACTTTTCTCCTCTCCCTCTAACCCCCTCTCAGCCCATTCAACCCCCTCATCGCCCCCTTACCCTTCCCATCCTCCTCTCCCTCTTACCCTTCTCACCACATCCCCTTCCCGCTAACCTCCCCCTTCACCGGTTTCCCCTCTCCCTCTACCCTCAACAAATCCTCTTCTCCCCCTCTTCCCCCTCTCTACCTCCTTCCCCTTCACACCCTCCTATCCCTCTCCTCCTCCCTTGATCGTCCTCCCCTTTTCCCTCCTCACCACACCCTCCCCTTCCTCCTTGCCTTCCTCAGTACCCCCTCCCCTTCCCCTTTCTCTCCTCACCACCCCTCCCCTGCTCCCCTCACTTCCCTCTGGAGGAAAAACTATGAATGACAAATTTTATTACTTGCTTAGGCAAGTATTTGTGCCAAGTTTCAAGTTATTTAACTAAATAAATAAGATATTTAATATAACCATATTCCTTTTCACCCCCACAAGGGTGGAATTTAAAAAAACCGCTTGGGATATTTCCTCGAGTTAATCAAGCCCCACAGTAAAACTTGCCCTGTAAAATTGACTATCCCTCTTCACTTCCTTAGGGGTAAAATCCTGGTATACGTTATTCTTTATTTTTGATCTCAAGTAGGTATAAATACTGAATTTCGAGTTAATCGACACCCCCTATATCCCTTTTTAGGGGGTAGTTAAGGTATACTAAAAATGACAAACTTTATAATTTACATAGGTAAATATTCATGCCAAGTTTCAAGTCTATTAACTCAAGGAATAAGATTTTTCATACAAACTTTGGACCCCCATTTCACCCCCTTAGAGGGTGAATTTTGAAAAATCCTTTCTTAGTGCACCCCTAGACCTCATAAGGAACCTACGTGCTAAATGTGGAATTTCTAGACCCAGCGGTTTGCGTTGTGCGTTGATATGTCAGTCAGTCAGTCAGTCAGTCAGTTTCTTCTTTTATATATTTAGGTACTTCCACGCGGACGAAGTCTCCGGCAGAAGCTAGTTATTTATGATAAAAATTATATTCTATCCACGTGGTTGACATGTGAAGTATTCAGGAGCATCAATCATCGATCAAGGATTGAAAAGCCTCAAAATACAACGATAATTTTGTGTTTTTAAAAATTCCTCTATAACCAAAAAGGTTTAATCGGTATTGTGTTGTTTGCCATAAAATACTTTGTATTATTATTGTTTTTCATAACCGTCCCCCCTCATAATATTTACTTTCACTATTATCATTTATACTAATAACGCTTGTCATATCAAGTTATTAGTCATAACTTTTATTTGCCATAGAATAAGTTGCCATAATAACATGTGTTATAATCATTAGTTTCTATAAGTAACATTTATAATCGATATTGTACCTAAGCAACGTTTAATATATTTAAAAACCCTAACTCCCCCCCGTAACCCCTCACCACGACACCCCGAATTCTTAACCCCTAATTTTGCATGAAATAAAGTGGCTCCAATGTAATTAACACCCGATATTTTTAACTTTATTGTTGGTGAATCATTTGGGTTAGGTTAGAACAGTGACCATTACCTCTATTGCTGGTTAATCATTTGGGTTAGGTTAGGATAGGTTAGAACAGTGACCAGTAACGCGCGATGGCGAGCGAGCGAAGCGAGCGTACCGCGGCAGCAGCCGCCGAGCGCCAGATCCCCTCTATTGTTGGTGAATCATTTGGGTTAGATGATGCGGTGAATGTCTCGTATATTAGACGATGAAAGCTTGACCTCAGGGTCATTGACCTTGGGGTCTAGGTACTGGTACTGTAAAAAAGCTACTTTTTTTTTTCTATTATATCTATTCGATATTTTAACTAGTAGGTATTTTTAACGTAAATGTAATGTAATTTTAATGTTCGACATTCAAATATGTACCTACCCCCCGATGAATACGATGACGCGGCATGCATTACCATGCGTGTCGCTTAGGTGTATTTTTAGGTTTCCTTGTGAATAAAAAAAACTGTATCGTATAATCTTAATAAAATTACTCGTTTAACATAATCATAACATAAAAATTGCAGGCGCTTGCACTGAACTACCATTGTTGTGCTAGTATGGGCAAATGAATATTAATGTAATAATAATATTAATTAGCTTTATTTCTTATATCCATGTAGTTTTTATCTACTATTTCGTGTTATGTACTTATTTATTTATGTGTTAGTAATGTCAGTTTTGTACTTAATTAATGTTAGTATTGTAAGGGCCGCCTATTGCGGTAGAAGCCTCCTCCAAACCGTTCCAGGTGGCTCTCTCCTTTGCCAGTCTGGGCCATAAGTTGCCGGCTATTTGTACGATGTCGTCACTCCATCTTTTAAATGGTATGTATGTATGTATGGCTAGTATGGGCAAATTAATATTATGGTGAATAAATGTTCTAGAAAACGAGATTATTGAAAATGGAAAATATAGCAAATAAATTTATGGATTCAAATTATTATGACACTTGATCGATTATGAATTTATGACCAATGAAATTAGTGAAAATTATTTTATGTCATTTCACGATTATGGCAACTGAAGCTTTATGTCTAATGAAATTATGGTAAATGAAAGTATGGTATATAAAATTATAGCATTTTAAATTATGGCAAACATTAGTAAACCGGTTTAATCATTTGGATTTTCCATATGTATCCATATGTGTCAATAGCACCGTCTATTTTCTGTTTTATACGATTATACGTGCGCAATTCCTTATTGTGCAGTAAAATTTGCTTTAAATCGAAGGAATTTAAATATGTTAAGAACTTACTAAGCTAAAAACTGATTTAAGTATAGCATTTTGTCATAAATCTACATTTAAACGAATCGCGTTTAGTTCCGGTGCGCGAGAGTCTTCTGTCTCTCTCGCATCAAACTAGACAGCCATAACACCATTTCACTTACACACCGAGCTAAACCACGCTTCAATTTATCCACTTAATACCCTGCAACCTTTCCGAAAGCTACAGCATTAATACTGAAATACCTACGTGATTTACATTTAAGCTTACATTCATCCAAACGTAAACCATAGTCAATTTCAATAAACTCAATAACAGTTGCACCAGGGTTCCTACAACTTCTAATCCTGACCTGACGGGTACCTATTGGGAAAGTTTTCACCACTCAGTATTATCACAGTTTAGAACTAGGATTTGATATTAGTGGAGTTAGGCGAAGTTTAAGTGATGCTTCATGTTTATTGGCATAGTCAAATCCGACTGATCATGACGTTTAAATGACCTTTGGGTTTAGGTATTGAACATTTTTCTCCATGGAGATGGTCTGTTTAAATGGTGTGCATAATAAAGATCTATTCAATTCTATTCTATTAAATAATTGAAACTTTTTCATCATGACAATTCTTCTTTATCTATCTTATGTTTGCAAGTTTTGTCTGCTTAAAACCAACTGTGCCTAACAAGTATGTCGAATAGAGTAATAACAAAGCATGCTGTCGTTCTAACAAGACAGTTTCGTAGTTTTGCAGCAAATCAGAGGTTTAGGCATACTTTGCTGGGTGACGCACCTCGACGTTGCAACATGTTCCATTACCAAAATTTTAATTTCGCTAAAACAAATTCTCTAATGAATGTTCCATACAGCGTGTTCATAATCAGCGTACCAAATCATTTTGGTACGCTGCTAAATAGTCCTCTATTTAGCCCCCACCCCTTCCTTTTCCGAGTAATGATATCTCTGTGTTTTTATCGCACATGTGTAACTGTGAAACATGTAAAAGTCTTTTTAATTACGTTATGAGCATTTGCAAGGGATCCAGTATGAATTATATGAATTTGAATGAATTTTACGAAAATATTTTAGCTTTAATTTTGGGTAAAAGTCATTGGTAGTTGGTAGTTTGGTAGTAGTATCATCATTGGTAGTTGGTGAGGTGAAATTATTTTGTTAGGCCGTAATGAGGCATGATAAGGGAACATACCTAAAGATGAACAAATAAACATACCTACCTAATTATTACTTTTGTATTTGTTTTGATTGTTGTCGAAATTTGGGTGAACTATAGGTACACCTCTGCCCATCTAGTCGGGGAAACAAGGAGGTTCTGTTATGTTACCTTGGATACTAAAAAGAATTCCCAGCGTAAAAAAATTGGAAACTGCCAAATATTGAGTGGTTTAAAAATACTTCACGGTTTACCTATAAACAACAACAATAACAATGATTCTGCCTTATCTATTTCATCACCAGAGAAGGCAGACACGCACACTTTTATTAAACTTTCAATGTCCATGACATGGTTTTTAGGGTTCAGTAGTCAACAAGGAACCCTTATAGTTTCACCATGTGCGTCTGTCTGGCTGTCCGCGGCTTAGCGCAGAGTCTAGAAAGCTGTTATTTGGCACGGGTATACATATTAATCACGCCGAGAATGTGTTACAATAAAATCTTGAAAAAAAAATGTAGGGTGCCTGCCCTACGCGTAAAGTGGGAATGATTTTTTTTCTCGTCTAACCCATGGTTTGGATTGTCGTTGGATAGGCCGTTGAAAAATATTGCGGGTGTGTGAAAACCATTTTTTGATTTAGGGATCTGTTTGCAAAATATTAAGGTTTATAGTGCTATTTCTTGTTAGAGTCAAGTGTTTGTGTCCCGGGACACACACACACACTTGACTCTAACAAAACATATCCAAAAACAACCATTTAGTTGGCCGGGGCCAACTAAATGGATATGTGAAAAAATTCACGGCAGTAATTTATATACATAATGAAGTTACAAGGAAAACTATCACGGCTAAGTAGGCTTAATAATTTAACGAGTAATAGTCGCCAACATACAATTGCAGTTGGAATATGTAGCTATGAGACACGTACAATGTTTAGTTTATTCTTGGGATAAATTCATCCCAACTACGGAACACTTCACACGCTCTTGGCCAGTTTTAATTGCAAAGAATACGCCAATACTTCATTAATCACAATATTGCAACTTGCACACTACAACCGCCGTATTTTTCAAAAATCGAACGACCGCTCACTGATGCGACGGAAGGATGACGAAAAAAGCAAAAAAAAAAAAGCGCGGCGGATAAAGCAAGTAGAAACTGTAAAAGCCCCGATGTACATCCTAAGAAATATTATAAATGCGAAAGTAAGTTTGTTTGTTACCTTTTCACGCCTAAACCACTGAACCGGTCATGATACGTTGTCAGGTATATAGGACAAACATAGGGTACCTCTCATCCCGAAAAAAATTTCCGTCCCCAAGGAAAACAACAATAACGTTCTTATGATAATAGATGGCGCCACGTGTCTTTCGAATCATGATTGAATTATATTATTACAAGGAATAAGGTAGGATTTCCCGGTAGTAAGTTCCGTGGGATATTTTCCGACATTCACGCGGGCGAAGCCACGGGTAAAAGCTAGTAAAAGATAAAATAAAAATATGAAATAAAAGAAAACTGGAAGCTACTGTAAAAAGACCGAACTAACTAGTAACTAGGTCCAGCTTACGATGAGCGGAGAGCGCTGCAGGGCAGATGAGCGAATGTAATTTGAGCGCACCTTTATTTTGTTTTAGTTAATACATCGTTCGTATCGACTAGCTATCTTATTAGGCGGTACTTCGCAAAGTCGTAGTCAGTAGAAAATTTTGTAAAGTATTAGCGTAGCTGTAGCTTAGAATAAATAAATGGAAGAAAGTTGTGTTGTGCTCTGATTAACTATGACTCTATTGTATTTTGCATTTCGTAAGCTAAAAATTAAAAGATTAATTTTTAGCTTACGAAATACAAAATCATTAGAGCAATTACCGTTCCCAAACCAAAAACCAATCAAGGTTAGTTTTTTTAAGTGCTAATTGGGCATAATTTAGCCGACTAGACTCTTACTACGAGTACTTATACTCGTATATAGACGTAAATCTAAAAATCTTACCTATTAACTAAAAATCAATAGTGACCTCTTCTAAGACCTTTACTATGATTTAAATCTGTCCACATCATGAATTAAAATATGAGTGATTAAACATTGAAAATTTACACAATCATCAGTACATACCTACCAACTTTCCTGCCTACATATAATATATATCTATTACCTACTACATAGTGTAAATAATGCTAGTAATGAATTGTCTCGTTTACCCAAACAGATAAATATGGATAAATAATATGGATGAATATGGATGGATATTATGTTTACTAACCCGGCTTTGTTTGAGATCATTTCCTTTGGAAGGAGCGGTAAACTTCGTTAGGGGCAATAATAGTGTTCCAAGAAAAGTGCCGGAATGCCATTCTTGACCGAAAGTGCCGTGAATATTTGAGGATTTTGTTCTGGAAATATATGGAACACTAGTTCAAACGGTACCGCCTTTTGTATTAAAATTACAAAGGGCTGCTTCTCTTTCTCTCTCTGACTACCCCTCTTCACTCTCTTAGGGGTTAATTTTCGAAAAACCCTGATACACGTTATTCTTCATTTTTGGTCTCAAGTACCTACGAGTCTAATACAAAATTTCGAGTAAATCGGACCGCGCGTTAAAATTACTCCATACAATCTTTGACACCCCCCAATCCCTCTTTAGGGGGTAGTTTAGGAAAACTAAAAATGAAAAACTTTATAATTTATTTAAATAAATATTCGTGCCAAGTTTCAACTCTATTAACTCAAGGAATAAGAATTTTCATACAAACTTTGGACCCCCGTTTCAACCCCTTACGAGAAGAATTTTGTAAAATCCTTTCTTAGTGCACCCCTAGACCTCACAAGGAACCTACGTGCCAAATTTGGAATCTCTAAATCCAGCGGTTTGGGCTGTGCGTTGTCACCCAGTCAGTCAGTCAGTTAGTTTCTTTCTTCTTTTTAACCGACTTCAAAAAGGAGGAGGTTTTCAATTCGTCGGAACCTTTTTTTTTTATTTTTTTATTATTTTTTTTATGTATGTTCCCCGATTACTCGAAGATGGCTGGACCGATTTGGATTTCTTTTGTTTTATTCGAGAAGGTATACATTACAGTTGGTCCCGTATAAAATTGATTAACTTTGCTTCGGTAGTTTTTGAGTTAGCTTCAATAGTACGTATTTTTTCCCCACTTTTATATGGATGATGTTCTAGTTTGTTTTGCAGATAGTGGTATTAGAATTTGTGTGGGGTAGGTACACAACTAAAAAGTGAAAAATAAAAACTTTTTTACAAAAAAATACAACCGACTTCCAAAAACAACACTACAAAGTGAAAAACAACTTTAATTTCGGAAGTCGGTGGCAAAAAACGAAAATACATTTAACTAGACACCGACTTCCGAAATTAAAGTTATTTTTCACTTTGTAGTGTTGTTTTTGGAAGTCGGTTGTATTTTTTTGTAAAAACGTTTTTATATATTTAGATAGTTATATTATTTTGTGTGCCTTTTAGTCTGTGCTAAATAAATGTATATTTTTTTTCTTTCTTTTAGTTATTTTTCTCCGTTGTTTTTAAATTTATATGACGAACAGATTTTCTTTCGTTAATGCCCCTGTATGTGTATTCTTTCATACAAGATAGATAGATCAATCAAAACATTTCAGCTTAGCGTGTCCACCTCAAACCCTCCCTCCATATGTTTCTGTGTGCCCACAACCGCGCCCCAGGCAGGAATCCGTTTGTCACCGGCCCTTTGACGAAACGTATTTAGGACAAAAAACCCTTTGCCAAGGAATGGACTCCTATCTTCATCTCGTTTTCTGTTTACCCTTGCGGGGCTTGCAAATAGACTCAGTACAGAGAATTCTTTGAGCTTTCTATAAGCTCCAAGCTTATAGTCATATTTTTCCTGAAGTGAATAGGGCCTGGTTTCGTATCTAGGTTTTTAGTATTCATAAATTAGGCATATCTTTGTTGGATACATTTTCTTAAGTTAGGAAAAATAGACTTGTTGCATACTGATGTTCTTTTTATCCGAACAAAAGGATACACGAGCGGAAAATACGGTCGTGAAAAGTTCTCAATAACAGTCAAGGGTATAGATAGAAAATAAATTAAATTTAGTTTGATTCCCTCATCAAATTCTGACTTGGTGGCAATGGAACCACCTGGAGATCAAACCCAAACAAATTCTGACTTGGTGGCAATGGAACCATCTGGAGATCAAACCCAAACAAATTCTGACTTGGTGGCAATGGAACCATCTGGAGATCAAACCCAAACAAATTCTGACTTGGTGGCAATGGAACCACCTGGAGATCAAACCCAAACAAATTCTGACTTGGTGGCAATGGAACCACCTTGAGATCAAACCCAAACAAATTCTGACTTGGTGGCAATGGAACCATCTGGAGATCAAACCCAAACAAATTCTGACTTGGTGGCAATGGATCCACCTGGAGATCAAACCCAAACAAATTCTGACTTGGTGGCAATGGAACCACCTGGAGATCAAACCCAAACAAATTCTGACTTGGTGGCAATGGAACCATCTGGAGATCAAACCCAAACAAATTCTGACTTGGTGGCAATGGAACCACCTGGAGATCAAACCCAAACAAATTCTGACTTGGTGGCAATGGAACCATCTGGAGATCAAACCCAAACAAATTCTGACTTGGTGGCAATGGAACCATCTGGAGATCAAACCCAAACAAATTCTGACTTGGTGGCAATGGAACCACCTGGAGATCAAACCCAAACAAATTCTGACTTGGTGGCAATGGAACCATCTGGAGATCAAACCCAAACAAATTCTGACTTGGTGGCAATGGAACCATCTGGAGATCAAACCCAAACAAATTCTGACTTGGTGGCAATGGAACCATCTGGAGATCAAACCCAAACAAATTCTGACTTGGTGGCAATGGAACCACCTGGAGATCAAACCCAAACAAATTCTGACTTGGTGGCAATGGAACTATCTGAAGATCAACCAAACAAATTCTGACTTGGTGGCAATGGAACCATCTGGAGATCAAACCCAAACAAATTCTGACTTGGTGGCAATGGAACCACCTGGAGATCAAACCCAAACAAATTCTGACTTGGTGGCAATGGAACCACCTGGAGATCAAACCCAAACAAATTCTGACTTGGTGGCAATGGAACCACCTGGAGATCAAACCCAAACAAATTCTGACTTGGTGGCAATGGAACCACCTGGAGATCAAACCCAAACAAATTCCAAACAATAAAAGAATTTTCAAAATCGGTCCACAATTTTGACGAAGAAATCGCGTAACAAATACACAAATAAAAACATACAGTCGAATTGAGAACCTCCTCCTTTTTGGAAGTCGGTTAAAATACAAGTTTCTTTGGAATAAATAGTTATATTGAAAGTAAGACCATCTTACTGAAGCAGATTTCCAATTCAACAACAAATTCAGTATATCCGAAACCAGTTTCTTCCCACCACGTGTTACCGTTGATTCCAGCTGCCTTTTATCTTAATTTGCTCGAGAAGTTGGCATCAAGTGCTGCAACTTGCACTACAGATACGTACAAGTTGTAACAAGTTAGCCCAACTTAGTGGCTAACGTGCTGAGTTTAGCAGGTACGAGCAGCTTGGTAGCAAGGCTGAGTACATACGGTTTGAGAGGATTTTCTAATTCGTTTGAAAAGTACAAGTCACTAGTAACTCGGTCTGTAACCAGAGTGGTTGGACCTACAATAGCGGCACTGAGATGGCTTGGGACTTTTCAGGTTTTTTTATGAATTTGCGTTAATATGCACAGCTAAAAATGTGGTGAAACGGATGCCATACACTATACATTTTTGTACGGGCCGCAATTATGATAATCCTTTTTTTTTTCTTTTTTTTTTTTTTTTTTTTTTTGGATGGAATTCATCAAATGACTTCTCCCGCTCTGGGCAGAGCGGGAGGGCGTGTCAGACTTTTACTCACTAAATAAAAATAAAATAAAATAAAATCTTTTTATTTCAGGCAAGATGCCCATAATATTGTTAGTATACAACTTAAAAATTACTATGTTAGTTACATTATTAAAAAAATTAAAAAAAAAAAATAAATAATTAAGGTACTTGCCGCCCTCTGGGGCCCCAGGCACACGCACTTGTGCTTGAACCCAGTGCCGCAGAAGGGGGCTGTCCAGCTTGTGGCTGAGCACGTTTAGGATGGTGTTGGCGCTCCCACGCGTACGGAACATCAGCGACGCGATGCGGCGCCGCAGCACAGTGTGAAAGCCGTCTGTGTGCGCTTGCGCAAACATCGCAGACGCACTACAGTAACGTGGGAGCCCCACCAGAACTAGAACCCACCCATGATCCTTCAGTTGCCCGTGCCAGGGCCACGGTATCTCTTTCGAACTACCCGCGACCCCGGCGGCATGATAAACCTCTGGAATGGTAAATTAATTGAATTGATAAGCTACATTTTATAATTTGTTAGCTGTCACAAGCGCCATCATAGGTACAGCACTGCGCTGGTTTAATAGGTAAATGGTTCTGTGGTTTTTGACAGTTATGCATCCTTCTGTTGTCGAGATATCCGGTCTATTGTAGTGAATTCTCCTGTCGGTGAGAATGGCGCAGTCGTAGTAAAGTTTATGTGTGTCATTTTCTAAGATAGTTTATGGTGTGTAATTGTAGTAAGGAGTGTTTGTGTTTTGAATGAGTGTGTATTTGACTGCTAATTTTTGATGAAGAACATTTGCCACCTGATTGTGCCTGTGTGTGTAGTCTGTCTGCGTGAGAGTGGTGCAAGCTCCTGTTATGTGCTGAATTGTTTCTGGTTGACACTTGCGACATTTAACATTTGTTACTGAAGGATCTTTGATAATACATTTTCTATAGTTTTCAGTGTTGACAATCTTGTCGATAATTTAGTTGATAATTTAGTGTTGATAGTCAGTCGGACGGCTCTGACGTGCTACTGATTGCCTATAAACAGTGAGACTCAGCTCTCGGCACCAGCTCTGACTACATTTGGAGTCAGTGTTGTACGCCAGTGAGTCCCACAAGTTATTAGGTACCTACCTCTAGTTACTTTGACTGCAACTAAGTGTACAAGAGTGTTCTAGTTATTTACACGTTAGTGGCCGAGTTTTACTTGTTATCTATTACAATTCTAAGGGATGTTCTGTGCTAGGAATAGTGCGTGTTTATCGTAATGCAAAACAAAGATACTTCTGGAACGCCCACACACACCCTCACACACACACGCACACACACAAGGCATAACAAACACACATTGGTAATCCAATGTTGTTTTTCCAAAACCTACAATGTTGTTTTTCTTCTCTTCTTCTTAGATGTCACTTTAAAGGTTTGCTAACTTATTTCCTTCTGGTATTTAAATCAATACAAGGGTCCCTAAGTTGGCCACCAGCTCAATTGTGGTAAAATGTCAAAAGCTTAGCAATTTTAGCTTAGTAGTAGTAGCTTAGTAGAATTTGCTAAGCTTTTGACATTTTACCACAATTGAGCTGGTGGCCAACTTAGGGACCCTTGTATTGATTTAAGTACCAGAAGGAAATAAGTTAGCAAACCATTAAAGTGACATCTAAGAAGAAGAGAAGAAAAACAACATTGTAGGTTTTGGAAAAACAGTGTTGGGAAGTGTTGTTCTTCTATTTACTATAGTAACGAGTATCATGTCATTCAAGCACTGCTGGGTTTCAAAAGCACACTCAACGTTTAATAAAGTTATTTTTATGATACACAATAGAAGTTTCGGCAGTAATAGCCACTTCTCATTAAGTGTTCGTCTGCATGCGTGACATAAAATGTGGCAAGTACTTAAAATATTATGACGTCATAAAGTGCACGCGCAACTGTAGGGATGCTTCTGGCGACTACATTAAACGTGGCGATGTGACGCATCTCTTGGACAATTGTCAAAAGTGATAGCAGGTTACCGCATTTCCCTCGCAAAAGAAGTTCAAAAATATAGAATAGAATAGAATATTTATTTGCCAGAAACATGGTACGTTCACAAAGGTGTTCTTAACATTTCTTAGTGCTGCATGTCTCACCGTTATAACGGTATAATATGCATATAATACGCATTTTGTTAGCAAGTAATCCGTACATTATGAATTTCTTGCTAAGAAAATGCATAAGTTTGTACTTAATATAGGTATTAAGTACAATTTTAGGCTTTTTTTTTATCACCCGACTACGGCAAAGACAAAAGTAAGGGTTTAGTCCAAAAGTAAGTATGACTTTAGCAGTCTATGTATGTAAGTATGTATTTAAGTATGTGGGTATGTATGTAAGTATGTTTGTATTTACGTGTGTTCCACCGTAGCGCCTAAACTACTGTCCCGATTTTGATTAATGAGGTATCAATAGATTCGTAATAATAGCGTTTGTAAGCTATTTATAATCTCCCTAAAGCTACAGCTGGGAAGAAGTGGCGCAACAAACTCCCCAGCAGCACAGCTGTCTGTCTGTCTCAGTTAGAAAAACTTGATTCTATACAATAGTAGGTAGCTTCTTATGCCGCCGGGGTCGCGGGTAGTTCGAAAGAGATACCGTGGCCCTGGCACGGGCAACTGAAGGAACAAGGGTGGGTTTTAGTCAGTAAAAGTCTGACACGCCCTCCCGCTCCGCCCAGAGCGGGAGAAGTCATTTGATGATTTCCCATCCACAAAAAAAAAGGGTAGCTTGTTATATCAAGTTATACCAAGCCCAACAAATGCGATATGAACCTTATGAAGCCGGTGAAATGGAGCTATATACACATTCAATATGTTTTTTTTACCATTAAACCTGATAACCAAACAAATAAAACTATTCAAATAACTCCCAGCACGATTGAATATGACGGTTTGAGAGGCAGAGGAAAATTTTTGCGTAAACCGCCGCCACTATTTCTATGTTGGGGTGTGACTGCTGTGCACACTACAAGACGAGGCTGTTGTAGACGTTAGCAAACGTATTTTTGCCCGTGGCCATGTTTACCTGCCAATGAGCAGGGTAAGGTTATTGGAGGATTTATTTCTCAGTGATCTGGTCCCACGAAAACTCTTGTCCAACCCTCACGATGCAGCGTCTTTGACGGAGTTAGAGAGCCTGAGAAGTCTCGACTCTACTCAATAATAAGCTTCGGACCTACTTGTTAATCGAATGATTGAGGCGTGGTCGCATCCCACGTGGGTGCCGGGAACACCTACAAAATTATAATGGCATGCAACGGACGGCTTTACATTGACGATTTTTGTACCTGTGTCTTTATTTCTGTCTGAGATATTTTCTTGTTTCGTACTTTTTAGATCACTTTTTCCATAACAAGCTGGCTTACAGTTTTTAATATTTTTTTTTTTGCTTAAAATTACCCGTGAAGAACGATATGTCTGATATTTTAGGATATATCAGACATATTTCACGGGTATTTTAATCATCGTTATCGCATCGTTGAACCATTTCTAATATTAATGTCGTTTAAGAAATGCTAAACAATAAACAGTGAACTCAATGGCACTCGTATAATTCGTTTGTCACATAATATTGAATGATATGAATCGACTGACAATTACTTACCGGTTCTTGCCCAAAGTTATTGTTATTGGGTAGCCACTGTTACGATTATTTGTTCATAAATTCAAATTCATAGTCAACTAGCATATAAATATTAAGACCAGGAACAAAACCAAACAGGTGTGGTCGCTTCGACAGAAATATAACACAATATACAAATGATTTTATACGCTATTGATTGTAAAATATGGTTTCTTGATCAACAAAACCGACAGTTTATACTTTAGATCTGTACTAAATGCAGCTCGCGATATTGATCGCAACTTTGTACAAACTTTTACCACGTTTTCCTCGGGATTGAGCTCCGAAAGATCATATTTTTATTTCCTTAATGCATTTTTACACCATCTGAAAACATGTCTTTCAAATTGTATGTTCCTATATTTAGTACTTCAGGCAGGTTGTTTCTGTTAGTGAGACAGTCATGGATCTCCTTTAGATATTCTTTTCTTGCAGCATTGTCGCCCTTTGTTAGCTAAAGGGGTGGGAACTTTAAAATTCCTTTTTCTCAGTACCTTTATTATCATAATTTTACAATTTGTAAAAAGTAGTATGTTGAAGGAGCTGTTTATTTTGAAAGGGCAGTCAGCTCTTCTATTTTTTAATATAAAAGCTTTTGCCTGTTTCTGATATTCCTCTGTTTCCTTACTTTCTTCATATACAAGACCGTCGATGAGGCGAATAGAACGGTAAAAATAACATCTGTTTTTTGTATTCAGTAGATGTTGGAATCCTGTATTTTCATTAGGTATCCTCTGTCTTACAATACTGTGAACTTTATAAGCAAAAAGCTTTAATTCCTTTTTCTAAGCAAATGTGACGCATATTTAAAGTCACTCTTCACAATCTCACACTCAACCACCGTAAACCCGTCCATACCCGTCCATCCATTAAAATAAAATACCATATTACCACAAACACAATGGCCCATAAATGTTCTAATATATAAAGGAGTGGCCACTAAAAATCATTGCACAACTCCAATACAATTGGAAAAACTTTCCAGCGAACAATTTTAAACTAGAAATCGATGTGCATTGAACGTCTTAACTTGTTTCGACTCGAACAAAGAAGTCTTGGAAAATGTTGGATTTTAAGCCACTTCTTAGATCTACAGGTACTTTCAAAGATTAGGTCTCGGTATTTTGTTCGATGGTCTTTTTTTACGTCTTCTGGTTTTTCAATGTTTGTGGTGGAATTGTGTTAGTTTTTTTTTTCACTTGCTTTGTATATTTTGTCTTGGTCGTCTTTGTTAGATCAGACTAGGTATTTTTGAGTAGTCTACGTCTTTGTATTTCTTTTTTTTTCTGTTTATTGTTCTTAGTTTCCTTTCTTTGACTATTTCGTTCATTTGAGTATTTTCTTTAACTATTGTCTATAGTTTGTAATTAGATATCTGATTTTGAGCTTTCAATAGCTTTTGTGCTTTTAAATCGGTGTGGCGTTACAAAAAGCTATGGATATGTCATCAACGTCAATCATCTTTTTCACTTAGTTCTACGCAAACATAATACCTGGTGTAATTTCTATATTTTTATATCTATCATTCATATGGTGAACCTAATATACAGTATTATATGTATGTATTCGTATCTAATATTTCAATTTATGAAATCCTTGATGAACTTCATTTTGCAAAAAACTATGGTACCTACAACACATGAGCAGATCACCATACTTATCCAGCTGTCAGTTCTGCAATGCCAACTCATATTTCTCTCGACTCACTTCCAAAATCTCACCGTCCCAATTTGACATGTAATCCTTCATCATGTACATGTCGCAGGCGATTTTTATGAATCCGCTTTTTACAAACGGCGTCGTCCGTTTAAAAACGCTCGCAGTTGTGAAATATGCTGAATGCAAAATGTAAATTGCCTTGTCACTACATAATATATGCCACAACATTTGTTTTGATGGACAATTCAAACACCGTTTACAAAATGCCGCGGCAAATTGAAGTATTTAGTTCTATTTGTCAAGGCTCTCGCCGACCACTGCCGCGGCACCGCTCGCTCGGCTCGCACGCGGTTGGTCACAGTTCTAACCTAACCTAACCCATTTGTTCGGGGTGCTTAGTTACTGCGACCAATTCGGATCGCGCGAGGTTAGTCACAGTACCGACTAAACTTACAATAGCAATCGATGTCGAAATTATAACAATTGAACGAGTTGCCAATTTTCCTTCGGCATATTACATAACTGCGAGCGTTTTTAAACGGACGATGGTCGTATGTATAATGGCGAATCATACAATCTGCCTGCAACATACACACGAGTAATTAGAATCAAAGGTGCGTTAATTAATGTTACCGAACTCATTAACGAAGTTCTCGTTCATTGTTTGTTTCTAACTCACACGTTGGGTGTAATTGGCGCGGATAAATATTGATGTATAATTAATGTTACCGATATGTGGAACTGATGCTCTGTTCGTGTTTTGATAGTTGAGAACTGCTCGAAGATATGTTTGCCTGGTACTTGATGGAGGGAGAGTTGTGGATATGTTTGAGATGGGTTGATGTTTATTTTCTTAGACTATGTATATATACGAGTCTGTAACTAGTTATTATAATCGATATTGTTCTATTCCAAATTAATATTCATGGAAGATGACTCTATTGTAGTGTTTTACATAAGGCTTGCTGATTTTAATACCTTTTAGTAGAATGGTTGGCACGCTGTGGGTGCCTGAATACGGGCGTCGTCACAGAGGCAGACCTAAGAAACGCTGGCGCGACGACGTAGACTCGTTCTTGACTGATTGGCCGGAAAAAGACGAATGGAAAAGTATATAAAAGTGTATAGGAGAGACCTTTCGTGTTTCTTTGTAAATAAGGAGCATAATCGTATGCCACGCATCGTGATGCCACCACGCGTGGCCCACCGTTTTCGCACTGATGGACAAATGGCACGACGCCAAACGGCGTGGGGCTATGGATTACGGTGCGCATGGAAAATCCGTGAAGAATCGACACTCACGATCTGGATTACATCACGCCATTTGGCGCGATGGACTGACCGTGAGTGCCCAGCATAAGCCTCAGACACAAAAATACCAGCCCTACAATACCGTTGAAACAACAGCAACATTGAACCAAAACCGAACTTGTATCTCCCTTCGAATAGCTGAGAGAAGTTGTGCGCATACGGTTATGTCGAGGGTTCGCCTCAGTGCGCTAATAGTCCGTGACGGTATAAATTGCAGTAGGATGGGTAGGGGATGACGTAGTAGGTATAAACAAGCTTCAGTGGATGGGAGCTGTGATGCAGATGTTGTTATTGTTGTTGGGGAGGTGAAAAATAGTTTTGGCGTCTATTTTGGATGGTTGTAGCCAACCATATTACCAAACTAAAGTTTCGCTCCTGATACAAGTGATAATGCTCGGGTCTTTTGTATTATACTAGCTTTTCCCGCGGCTTTGCCCGCGTGGATGTCGGAAAATATCCCATGGGACCGTACATGTGGAGGACATAGGGCCTTCCGATATAACTGTGAAAACTCAAATCGCTACGATATATCGTTGCCGACGTTACCGTCTATAGTGGGCTTAAAGTTCCCAGTCAGCATGATTTTTTACGACATCTTCAACAATCATCGTCATATTTCAACCAATTTACACAAAACCTTAATGAATTATACACTGAATCACTCAGTCTATTGGTGTAAATCGTATGAAAATCCGTTCGGTAGTTTTTGAGTTTATCGCGTTTAAACAGACGGACAGACGCGGCGGGAGGACTTTGTTTAGTTAAAATGTATTACTATGACAAAAAATAAATTTTGACTGAGTCTCCACTTGTTCAAAAGTTATTTGTTGTAATAATTTCGTCGTAAAAACGTCGAATGAAATACAGAGTAAATGTATAATAATAACTTATGAGCTATGACTGCATTTTCAATCTGCCTAGCCTTTTCCCAACTATGTTGGGGTCGGCTTCCAGTCTAACCAGATGCAGCTGAATACCAGTATTTTATAAGGAGCGACTGCCTATCTGACCTCCACAACTCAGTAACTGGGTAATACGATACCCCTTGGTAAGACTGGTTGTCAGACTTTCGGGCTTCTGACGACCTGTAACAACTGTCAAAGATCCACGAATGACAGCCGGAACCAACGGTTTAACGTGCTTTCCGAGGCACGGAGAAGTTTCGGTGTGTAAAGATGGTCACCCATCCACTGACCAACCCCGGCAAGCGTAGCTTAACTTGATGGATCAACCCGTGCGGCTGTTATTACTTAGCCACGAGCTCCTGCATTTTCAATCCCTTAAATCTCTTAAAAAGTAGGTACACAAAAGTTTTGATGTTATTTGTGAATTTCAAAATCAACCCCTATTTTACCCCCGTAGGTAGTTATTTTTCAAAAACGCTGTACCATATATTTCTTTATTTCCTACCAAAAGCATAAATTTGAATTTTCATATCCCTAACTTGACAAATGCTGGGTTTTCTAAACAAAATTTTCAGCCCCTGTAGGATTATTTTTTAAGACAAAAAGTATCATAAGTCTTTCCCCAGGACGCCACCTTTATCCTTGCCAAATTTTATCGAAATTCGTTCAGTGGCTTAGGCGTGAAAAGGTAACACAGACATACAGACAGACCGACAGACAGAGTTACATTCGAATTTATAATATTAATATACTAAATAGTAATAGTATAGTATGGATACATATATATGAAAGAAAACCTGTTTATTTCAGAAGAAGTTTAATGCCAGGATGCCAAATTTTATCGAAATCCGTGCAGTTTTATGAATTTTAAAATCAACCCCTATTTTACCCCTTCAGGGGATGTTTTTTTTCAAAAACGCTGAACCGCATATTTCTTTATTTCCTAACAAAAACATAAACATGAATTTTCATAATTATCACTAACCTAAGAAAGGCTGGGTTTCCCATACAAACTCTCATCCCCTATATCACCCCCTGTAGGATTATTTTTTAAGACAAAAAGTAGCATATGTCCTTCCTCAGGATGCTATTTATAGCCTAGCCAAATTTTATCAGTGCAGTGCAGTTTTGTGAATTTTAAAATAAACCCTATTTTACCCCCTCAGGGAATGATTTTTCAAAAATCTTGAACCAAAGAATCTTTATTTCCTACCAAAAGCATTCATTTGAATTTTCATATCCCTAACTTAAGAAATGCTGGGTTTCCCATACAAACTTTCATCCCTATATCACCCCCTGTAGGATTACTTTTCAGACAAAAAGTAGCCTATGTTCTTCCTCAGGATGCCATCTATAGCCTTGCCAAATTTTATCGAAACTCATGCAGTTTTGTGAATTTTAAAATAAACCCCTATTTTACCCCCTCCGGGGATGATTTTTCAAAGACGCTGAACCACATATTTCTTTATTTTCTACCATAAGCATAAATTTGAATTTTCATATCCCTAACTTACGAAATGCTGGGTTTCCCATACAAACTTTCATCCCCCATATCACCCCCTGTAGGATTATTTTTGAGTCAAAAAGTAGCATAAGTGCTTCCCCAAGATGCCACCTTTATTCTTGCCAAATTTTATTGAAATCCGTTTAGTGGTTTAGGCGTGAAAAGGATACACAGACAGACAGACAGGCCGACAGACAGAGTTACTTTCGAATTTATAATATTGATATATTAAATATTAATAGTATAGTATGGATTCATATATATGAAGGAAAACCTGTTTATTTCAGAAGAAGTTTAACCCAACCAGCGCAGCGGAGGAATTCATAATGGTAATCCAATGAAAAGCAGGAATAAAAAATAACTACTTTTTTGGTTTCTAAGTTTTTCTACAAGAAAATTAAAAAATCAAAACATCTGAATCATGGGCGGTCTTAACAGTGATGTCACGTGCATCACAATTTATGACGTCACGGCCTATTAGCGTCCCACAGGCACCCCACTGCGCAGTGACTAAGTTGGGAATAGTGCAGTTGCATCGTAATCACATTTGTTACTGTGATTCCCGTACTGAAGTGGAAAGTTGAGAAAATGGGGGACATTTTCGCTGGAACTTCTAAGTGATTTATCGTGTGTAATGACAATATTGAATAGATATTAAAGCTCGTTTGTATAAATAAGACAGTATTGTTCATATTAGTGAATATCGTGAAAAATACAAGGTGTAATTGTAATAACTGACAACCTTAGTCAATGTACTCATCAATATGAACACATTTTACTATGGGATTAAAACTGAAAAAAAAATCTGCTCTAATCTACATTTATGTTCGCATAACTTGTCAAGATGTTGATGTTGTTTTCATCATGATTTTGTTTTCTTGATTTGTTGTCATTGTCCCATAATTGACTATCTTTCCAACGAGCACCAAACCCACACCTCTTCGTATACCTGACAAGCAACAAGCTACATATTTGACAGCTAGTCACAGATTGCCCCAGCATTCAGCGGATCCCCACTGCGGGCCCATTTCCCCTGCGAAAGAATGCAGCACTCAACGAGGATATTAAACTCAAATCATGCGGGAGGGGAGACAGTAGCCGATGCATTGTAGGATAGGAGATAGTAGTGGATGACTTTATATTTTACAATTTTTATAGCATTTTTAGTGTTAGGTATGTTTTATTCATGGCTTTATGACTGTTTGAATTGCACATGCGTGGAATGTGTTCTATTTTTGTATTACTTTTAGTAACATAAACTTATGTTTAAGTCACGCCTGGTCTACTCACAGGGCTAGGCGGAAGTAAATAGAAGCAGTTGCTTTACTACTTCCGTACATACTTGTTGAAAATCCAGGCTTGATGATGCTTGAAAACATCCCTCTGGTCCATTCCAACTAAAACATAGCCTGTTGTGTGTGCAATGTTTTTAGTTGGCATGGCCCAATCAAATAGTTTGTATAACCTGGTACTTAGTTAAACTAAACTATGTTTTAAACACCACATGTTTAGCATACCTTATTAATAAATGCACATTCACTTTTTACACTGTTATCAGCAAAAATCCTATCATATTAGGATATCTTTTTGTGAACATCACACACAATGTTCCATAACACAAGAGCTCTCTATCTCCTTGCCTACATCTTGCAACAAACTTACCATGTCCGGCACTACTGAATGCAGCTAATGACCGAGGGTCAGACCCTTCTGTCATCGCCATTTAGGGGATGAGCGGTATTGAAAACTGTAGCCTATTCCTTTTCCATAGAATAAGAATGAGAAGCGAAACTCCTTCACTGAACGTTTTCTTAATGCCTACAGTTTCGGAGCGTATATTATGATATTCATTACACAATTTACACATTTTAGCAAAACTAGCGACCCGCCCCAGCTTCGCATGGGTGCAATAGCTACATGCTATATTTAAGTTAAATATTAACGTGCTAAACACATAAACCTTTTGCAATAAACGCTCTGAACAATGGTAAAAATCGCAACCAAATCGAATAAGTGAGTAGTTTAAGGAGGAGGAGCTCGTGGCTAAGTAATAACAGCCGCACGGGTCGATCTATCAGGTTAAGCTACGCTTGCTGGAGTTGGTCCGTAGATGGGTGACTATCTTGTATCTGTGCCTCGGAAAGCATGTTAAGCCGTTGCTGTGGCTGTCATTCGTGGATCATTAACAGTGGTTTCAGGTCGTCAGAAGCCCGAAAGTCTGACAACCAGTCTTACCAAGGAGTATCGTAATACCTTTTTTTATTTATTTAACGTTTATACAAAATAATACAGGATTAAATTATATAGCAACCAAAACCCACTAAGGTTTAAACTTGTGCTATTCTCTGAATCGAACTATGCAATGCTGCATTTTGCATGTAAGTATGCGTTATTGTCGATACAATTAATAACATCTTTAGGTCTTTATATAGTTACAATCATTCCTACATAATACTTAAGAATATTGTGATCTAATGTGTGATGGTCAGATAGGCAGTCGCTTCATGTAAAATACTGGTATTCAGCTGCATCCGGTTGGACTAGAAGCCGACCTCAACAGAGTTGGGAAAAGGCTAGGCAGATGATGATAATTATGCAGGTAGTTTAACAGATGCTAACGGTCACACAGACACACACAAGAGTGAGTTGCACTTCTATGCAGATTTCTTATTCTATTGGTATCTCCATCCCTACTTGCTAATGGCACGTAGCTCTTTTGTTTGAGCCCGTTTGAGCCATTTGTTTTTATTTGACGACTGGTGACTGAAGATGGTGGTCATTGTGCGGTGTTTCTGAGTGACTTTCAAGTAAATGGAGGGTATTTAAATTTGATTTACAGCTGTTTGTTGTATTGTGGGAGAAGGGAAATAAATTGTATTTTTTTTATGTTTTGCAAGTAAACATCTAAAACAAAGGATTAAATAAGTCGAACATAAATAAACTAGCGACCCGGCCCTGTTTCGCACGGTTTTTACGACTTGACAAAATATAAAGGAAATAAGTTAAATATTAATGTTCCAAAAATATAAACCTTAATATTAATGTTTTACGAGTATACATATAAACCTTTCGGAATAAATTGTCTAAATGCTAGTGACAACCGCATCAAAATCCGTTGCGTAGTTTAGAAGAACAACGCGGCCACACAGACAGACACGAAAAGCGACTTTATATTAATATAGATATCTACAATAGGCTAGTTGAGAATAAGAAAAATACCTTATGAACTTTACTATGTAGAATGGTTGTGAGCTAAAGGTATCAAATTTGGTAAATGATTTAGATTATAATAGAATATTTTTGAGAAACTATTAAAAAAAATATAGCCATTAGAAGTAACAGTAAGTATCATGATAATCAAGAAATGGTTGTATAAAGCTCGGAAGATTTGGTTTCTTTTTAGGTTAAAATGCTATTTTAGAAAAATAGGATAGTTGACAGTTTTTAGGAAACCGATTAAAAATGTTCCTTGTTGTCTATTTTCTTTAAAACATGAATATTTCATAATGCTAACTTAATTCGCTATAAATATAACCATTCCAGTTGCTATTATCACAGTCTGTTGTGTACTATTATGTGACAGGACATTACGTAAATCTTTAATAATTTACAATATTTTCTTGGTATAGAACTCATACCACGTACAATTTTAGGTAAAATGACTCCACGGACCCGATTCACACCGCGCTCGTGTGAGCGGTTATATCATTAATTTCACCTCTCTACAGCATGAATAAAACATGACCCCAAACACCTTTTAATCTCAAAACGCACTTGAAACACGAAACAGTTTACTCAACGCAGTTTCATATTTCAGGAGTACCCACATAAATCTTATTGGAATTTAATATAAAGACTATGGCGCGCCGTAAATCCAGCCGTAACTTATTTATAAGTCAAAACCCCCGCGGTTCAATGAAAGCTGTACATCATGGCTGAAAAGCCTTTGAACGGGAAGGTATTGTGGTGAAGGGGGGAGCGGTAATTCGAGGAAATATGCGGTTAAGAGATTAGTTTTGCGGTGATGAGGTAAATAGGTAATGTGTTTTAATGTATTGTAATGTGTGGTGGTTGAGGTGCATAAGAGCCTCCTTGAGTTATTGTGCATGAATTAGTGAATAGTTATTATACAACGAGTATCATTTTGCAAAAAATATGAAATTCACACTACGAACTAATTTTTAAGAGTAACCTAGTAGTTCTGCAAACAGTAGACCTCGCGAGCACAAACTTTTTGGCAACAATTAATAAACCACAAAGTTATTTAAAACATGATATTTACCATGTTTTTTAATTTTTTTGAAGCTACCGCGCTTAGCCAAAAAATTCATAGCAAGTGGCAAGACGATAATGAAACAGAAATAAGCTAACCCATTACTAACTAACTACTATGATATGTTAAACACGAGACTTTACTTTTGGAGCTACTTTACTGCACCTTACAGAACTCAGTCACACAAAATGTTCGACGGAACCTAACCACACTGCGAACTAGCGGTGCACAGTAGCGCCATCTAATGACCTTATTGTAAAACTAACAGTAATATTGGTTTTAAAGCCTCGTTTTAGAGAATTCTGATAATATTTTCAGAATTCTCTAGTTTGACGAGAAAGTGGTCTCAGGTGCTCCATCAATACGCATTACCTAGTAGTTAAAGGGTCGTATACCACTGGTTGAAATCTAAAAGTGAGCAATTTACTGCATTTTGAGGAGCAATTCTAATCATCACGCCGAAGATCCTCATCAGATCTTCACCGAATATTTATAAGATCAACTTAAAGATACTACTTTTTAACGAAAAAAAGTATTAAGTATTTAAATCGGATCTCATAGTGAATAATAAAATGGAAGTGTAGTTATACTTATAACTATTATTTTCTGCCAGATAAAGTTAACCGTTAACCTAAACTCATAATGGTTGGTTAAATACTATTTTTATTTTTAAAAAAAACCTTTAAAATATGGTATACGTTATTAGTTGCCTATTTATAAATAAGTAAGTACATAATAGGTTGGGGAAAAAGTTTCTTCGCATTTTTTAAGAAAATTCAAAACATTTTTTAATATACATTATTTACATTTACCAAAAGTATGTAGATACCATTTTGTTCGATAACTTTTTGCCATCTTGTAGGTAGGGACATGATCCCATTGCTATTGAAATTTTGGGACTTCTGATCAAAATACCGCGACAAGTGGTTTTGGCAGTCCTCTCGTGATGTTAACAGGTTAACATCACGAGAGGACTGCCAAAACCACTTTAAACACACTTTTAACACACTTTTTGAATTCTTTAGGCAGTGTCAGGACACTGCCTAAAGAATTCTGAAGAGACCGAAACAGGTGGAAATCTGAAGGTGCAAGGTCAGGACTATACGGCGAATGCATTAACACCTCCCAGGCAAACTCTCTTAATTTTTGCTAAGTGGCTAAAGATGTGTTAGGTCTAGCGTTATCATGATGAAAAACCACACCCCTTCTGTTGATTAATTCCGGCCGCTTTCTCTCAACTTCTTGCTTTAATCTCATCAGTTGTTCGCAGTAGAGTTCAGAATCGATGGTCCTGCCTGGTGGTAACACCTTGTTGCGAGTTAATCCGGGTTTCGCCACAGTCTGTGAAGCCTGACCGGCCTTTGACCACGACCTTTTTCGCACGTTCTTGTCGTACGTGATCCACTTTTCATCACCAGTTATCAGCTTCTACAAAAATGGTTTGGTTTCATTACGGCGTAATAAAGAATCACAAATGAGTACACGGTTCATTTGGTTTCTTTCAGTGAGCCCGTGTGGTACCCAAATATCGTGCTTTTTTTTGTGTACCAAGTTTTTTTCAAATGCGCCAAAACTGTTTTGTGGTCAATTCCCAGTTCTTCAGCTACGTCGTAACTACTGATATTAATCTTGCTCAACTTTTTCAAAAATGGCATCCATTTTATCCGTAAGACCAGAGCGACGTGCATCTTTGACATCAAAATTTCCGGATTGAAAACGCTTAAACCAAATTTGTGCTACTCTCACAGACACTGCACTGGGTCCATAAACATCGCAAATTTTTTTCGCGGTTTGCGTTGCATTTTTACCTTTTTTGTAGTAAAATTTTAAAATGTATCGATTTTCTTCATTAGATTCACTCATCTTGACAGTAGGAAAAACAAATTAAAATCACACATTTTCCTAATTTGAATTTGGAATTATGTTCTTTAAAATTTAAACGTTCAATGATACCAAAACCAGCCAGATACAAATAGTAGGTATAGCCAGAGATTTTATTTTAAGTTCATACATACTATAATAAGAAAAGTCTTTTTCCCCAACCTAATAGATTTTTTTACATTGTTTTTTAAAGTTTTGGGATCAGGTGGGTTTTGACAAATATCTTGTGCAAGATGTGTTTTTACAATCAAAGTCCAATTTGTACAATATTTATTTACAATAAAAATTAAGTAGAAATTAATTCTGCTAAGAATCTAGTCGTCTGAACGTCAGTTGTTAAAACAAAAACTTAAAAGTTGATTGCTGACAGTTTCAGGTGTTGCCAAATATTTGATTGTAACAAATCACCTCATCCAGGATAAGGTGGGTTTTTATGCTCATCAGAATATTCTTGCCTTTATAACTTTGGGATGCTAGTGTGAATGACCAAGGTGTGATTTACACTCAAAAAGTTTGTTTTGCCACAGAGAAAATAAATCCGACATAAACAGGATTTCGGAAAAAGTGGTCTTAGATGGGTTTTTACAATCATGCATTGTCTTTCGTGACTTTTATAACATTTCTTATCACTTTTTAATCTCGGAAGCTCCTTAGCTCACCCGTTGGTTTATGCAGCTAAGAGCAAAGTGCTAAACAAAGTAAGTTATAACAAGATGTAGATTTCCGAGGCTGTGCGCCACCGTGACGGTGCATCAGAATGCGTCGCCTTCTGCCCGCCATCTTCATAGCACGAGGATCTCTAGGTTACTGAATGTGACAGAGATCATGAGATTTTGACGAAAAGATCCACTATCATTTACCAAATGGGTGATATATCAACGATGGTACCTATTTCTACATAAAGAGTTTAAGTTTATGACGGAGACAATGTTAGAAAATCAGATTTGTTTAGTCACTATGCTTGTCTAGAGAAAAACTTAAAGGAAACTGGACAACAAAAGACTAACGAAAAATTCAAAATTGTATGGTTTTTCTAATTAGGGCGACATTGAACACTTTTGTAGGTCAAAGAGGTTACAAACGACAGTCGCCTCGCAGTTTAAGAAGAACTGGCGCTACCAACTCCTGATACGAACTCCTCCAAGTAATGAGCTCTGAGCACCAAATTCATACTTCATTACTAGATAAACATAATAACGATTCTACATAAACTAGCCAGTGTTATATAGCAGCAAGGTTCAGGTTAATCAGTTGTCGATGTAATGATCAAACTACTGAAAGTGACGGAATTCATTGAAAGACGTCGTCGGTTCAAACGAGGATAGCTCTGTCGAGTCAGCTGTGTGTAAGTACTAAGTAGAACGAGATGTAGAGACCGTATAATTACTGGGTCATTTAATCCACAGGGCGAGGTTATATAGGTCTTTCTGTTTTTGCTACAAGATTTTTCTTGCAATCGGTCTATCTTTGGTTTTTACACACTACCTACCTACCTGGTGGTGGTGGTCTGGTTTTTATACCTGATTTTTCTTATGGATATCAATAAAGCCTAATTAAAAATTATAATGGAATAAAGGAAAACTTGCTGAATGTCAATCAAGTACGTACTTAATACACACTTAGACTGACATTTCCTATTAATAACACTATCTTGACGGAAATTGCTTATTGATTAACTATTGGACAATCAACAGCTGCATCGAATTAGACTTGACGTGAACAATGACGCCTATGAGCGCAAACTAGATAAAGACAAATTCAGAAATATTATTACAATATGATTTTCCAATTTTCCTTTCTATTTTCACTATGGTATACAGCATCAGCAAGCATGCTACAAGGAAGTCTGAGTTAGGTTAAAAGTACAGTAGTCTTTGTACCTAAGTTAATAGTTATTTTCAAAACCGACACTTCTAGTTTCCCTGTTTCCACCCACACGGTACACTAACCTGTACCTGCAACCCTCCCGCACGACCCAGATTTTTATTTCACTACAGAGAGAATGAAATTGCTCGTAGTGGGTACTCGGGCTTTTTTTTATTTAAACATGGCAACACTTTGTTTTGCGTATTATGCTTGTTGAATAGGCATTGTGGGTAATAACAGAAGACAAAGCCTCTGTTCCAGTGTTGGTAAAATGGAAAGTCGGTCGTTGTAATCAGTTTTTTTTTATTTCGGATAAAAATGGTGGTAGCACCTAATTTCGGGTTGAAATGAATGCGGGGTTGCTGTATTAAAAATAGTCCTGTTTTTTTTAAATATAGATTTCTCGTCCCTTTTGAAAGGCAAATGAATTTATTAGTCTTAGCTTTATATTTTATATATCATGAAAATAGGAATTAAGTTACGTCTTAGCAATGAGATCAATAACTAGGTATTCTATAATATTACTGTATCTATAATATATTAATCTCTAATTGTAAAGTATATAATGAAACGACACAATGGTAAAATTAGCTGTCCTAATAATAAAACAACTCTTTGAAATATATTTTGCATGGCTCCCCGTGTATACAATCATCAACCAAAGTATTTAATGGAGGCAATAAGGGCTAATAATGAAAAAAAAAGAAAGTTTTTTGATAAAGCATAATACAGTGACTTCTTATTTATGCCAAAAGATATCAAAATATGCACGTTTTTAGGGATATTCATTTTTTTTAACATCATCTACAAGGTTTATCCTTAAACCGATTTTTTCACTGACTGGTGAAATTCTTGAGCTAGACAGAGTTTTATTTTTCGCGGCTAATACTTTATGTTTTAAACTTATCCAAAACTTATAACATTTCCTAGTGCCGACGCTTAAGGCATTAAATTAAATCCAAGTCAGTATTGCGTTAGCATAACTACACATGTTTAGTTGAAACACTATTCACCATAAGAGCCGAATATGCAAAATGGATTAATTTGGAAATCATTTGCAACCGCTTGCCGATCCCATTGAGCGAACGCCTTTAAATATGTCCTCCATACACACACAAAGAGAGAGATTCGAGCCCTCCATACGTTTACATTGCTCGGATCATCAAAATTTAGTTAAATGAACGAGATGAAATGTATACACGGTGAAACAGTTAAGTTGCTACCAGAAAACAACGAACATAGCATTATGTAGAAAGTGCCATTGAAATTGCATAACTGCTTAAAATCTAGCACAAGACCTGCTATTTTTGTAACAACAGACATCTCAAAATTATTTAATGATCAAAACCACTTTTTTTTGGAAAATACGTCTTCTATTGATTGAAACATTCATTATCTACATTGACTATAAGTTCAACAGACACGTAGCTAAGTCTATTTATCCAATTAATAAACAGCAAAAATATGTTCTGTAATTTTTAACCGACTTCAAAAAGGAGGAGGTTCTCAATTCGTCGGAACCTTTTTCTTTTTTTTTTTTTTATGTATGTTCCCCGATTACTCGAAGATGGCTAGACCGATTTGGATTTTTTTGTTTTGTTCGGGAGGGTATACATCACAGTTGGTGCCATATAAAATTGATTAACTTTGCTTCGGTAGTTTTTGAGTTACTCGTAGCTTCAATAATACGTATTTTTTCCCCACTTTTATATGGACAATGTTCTAGTTTGTTTTGCAGGTAGTGGTATTAGAATTTGTGTGGGGTAGGTACACAACTAAAAAGTGAAAAATAAAAACTTTTTTACAAAAAAATACAACCGACTTCCAAAAACAACACTACAAAGTGAAAAATAACTTTAATTTCGGAAGTCGGTGGCAAAAAACGAAAATACATTTAACTAGACACCGACTTCCGAAAGTAAAGTTATTTTTCACTTTGTAGTGTTGTTTTTGGAAGTCGGTTGTATTTTTTTGTAAAAAAGTTTTTTAGAAATAATAGCTATAAAAAATTAAATATAATCGGAAGGCCATTTAAACAAACAAGGCTACACACTTAACAATTACGCTCATAGTACCAGATTACAGGGATGAAAATAAGGACAAACAGATCGATGTCCGGTATTAGGGGGTAAGGGTTTTGTCTGACCATCTATTCGGCCGTGTTTACGGTCTTGAGCGGTGCCGGTATTGTGCGCAGTCTGCTGAGCCGTTAAGGGACTGGCGACTGTGATCTGTGATACAAGCTGTGTCTGTCTGTATGTGTATGGGTGTGTGTTTGGTGACTCGATCAAGTTCAGCTTCTTGGAAATATCCACTTTAACGTTAGCCAATAATCAGTATATATTGCTTAAATAAAGTTAGGGTAAACGATGCAGAGACTGTTAATTCTTATATAATTTCGTTCTCATAGAAAAAAAGCGCACTTAGCTTTTGGTGTCCGTTATGTTTTATTCCGTTGCAAACATTTGGAAGCAGAGGAGGGTGGGTTTATTTGCGTTTTTAAAGGTGCTATTTAATTATTTATCATGGGTCACCCTCACTGCATGTTGATGTGATCGCCAACGATCTAGCCAATTATGTGTTTCATAACCATAGGTGTGTGTTGAAAGCTTTTCGTAACTCGTAGCCTGCGACATAGTACATAATGTGGCTTTGAGAACTTAAAAAGGGTAAAACGGGACCCTATTACTAAGACTCCGCTGTCCATCCGTCTGTCACCAGGCTGTATCTCATGATACGTGATAGATAGACAGTTGAAATTTTCACAGATGATGTATTTCTGTTGCCGCTATAACAACAAATACTAAAACACAGAATAAAATAAACACTTAAAGGGGCTCCAATACAACAAACGTGATTTTTTTGCCGATTCTATAGATACAGAACCCTTCGTGCGCGAGCCCGACTCGCACTTGGCAGGTTTTTTTACATTATATTCACTTATACCGAATAAAGAAATAAAAACCCCATTTTAATCCAACCATGAAGTCTTTAACCCATCCTTAACTCCAGACCAATTTCATACGATTCAGACATAAGATTACTCATGTGTGTGTAGGATATCCGTAGGGAGGCTGTACGGAGCACGATGCATCAAAATTGGTAGCGGATGAGCCGGTCCAGTGCGCGATATTATGTGAGGGTGGTCGGTACCCGGTGCCTTACAAGTGATACTTATGTATGTGTGTATGATACTCGGATGGCTAAATTCGCAGAGATTTTGGGCAATTTGTCTACGTGTCTATTTGGGTTATAGATTTTGGTTTGGTTTTGTGGTATTCAGAATATGATAAAGATGTTTCTTCGCCAAGAACAACAAACCAGACAAACAAACACACACAGTACAGTGTGGTACAGTTACAAATAACTAAAGTAAAACATGTAAACATCGCAATCACTAAACCTGGACTACATGCACCGAAACTCACATCTGTGATCATAGTCGCTAATCTTCAGTTACCGATAGACAAAGACAGAGACTCGTTGCTTCGTTGTTTCGTAGTATGTAAAGTTACCGAGTGCTGGTGAACTGACATGATTTTCTACTTTCTCTCTACTGGGTGGAGGTGTTTGTCGTCATACACTTTAAATCGGGAAATTCATCAATTTTTCAACATGGAATTCAAACTTTTTGCCGTAGCATAACATCTTCTGCCCACGTTTCCGGATGGCAGCGATGCGGACGAGTACTTCGACGCCTAAGTGCCCTTTCGTTTTTGTATTTATTTGATATACTTAGTCATTTAATTTAGTACCTAGTGTAAATAGTTAGTTGTTTTGAATATTGTTTTACGCATTTAAATGTATACGTAATAAATTCAGCATATTAATGTTATTTCTATATATCGTAATACAACCTCAGCTGGACTATTATACAAAGTAGTTTTCTCCAACACAAACTTCGCAGAACACAGAAGTATTATGTACCTCACTATCCCGCAAACATCAAGCAATTCTCGCTAAAGTTACGCCACTACTTATATTTCACCTCCCGCGTATTTTCCCGGAATAAGTTGCGTCGCCGGCGATCCCGGCGGGATTCCCTGAATTCCCGGGCTACGCCAACCCTTTAAATATATCCAGTAGTGTAGGGAAGCTCTGGAAATGCAGTATTTACGAGAAGTATTTACTTGTGAATGGTGAGAACGTACTGTTTTGTGCGGAGTTTCTTGTTCATATTTGTATTGTGGGCCTTTGGGAAATTGTTAGCGCGGTTGCTGTGGACTCTGATGATACAACTGGTCGTTATCTGGTCGAAAGAGATCTATATCAATCGGATTTAAATTGAAATACCTGAAGGCTCTTTTTTACAACATAACTAGCTGAATGACTAATGACTGTTTTCATTAACACCTAAAACACCTAAATGAACGCCTAAATATTAATACACTGTTGGATTTTCATCGCTCGGCTCAGCGCTGAGAGTTGAAAATCCAACAGTATATTAATATTTAGGCGCTTTTGTTTAGGCATTCATTTATTGGTGCTAGTATAAGTGAAAACGGGCGTGAGATACAAGTGATCAAGTGATGTACTCACTTACTCACCTACACTATTATCGCCTAAAAATCTTTGCAAAGGCTCAGTTCTCAGAGTACCAAAAAAAAAAAGTACTCTATTAACTGGACTCGATGTTATGTTTTTCCACCGCACAAAGTAAACGGGACGTCAACGAGAAACGCGATTATTTGAACCGAATTATTTGAACCGAACGTGACGTCCCGGTTGTGGTGTGCGGTGGACACGCGGCTTTAGTACATTTATGTATCGTTATTTCGGCGCCGTCATCTCGTTCTCATTGACGTCCCGTTGACGTGGTGGTGGACACACGGCCTTAGAATAAATAAAAGCCGCTCTTGTGTAAAGTAAGAACCTACTTCAGTGTACTGCAACTGAAAGACTGAAAGATACACTGAAACAAGTCCTGCCGGTCCCAAAGTAACGCAGAGACTGGGTTGACTTGAAGTTAGACAATAATAAATACATTTTTATTACAAAGCTATTCCGCATTATTTTACGTTCATACGAATTACGTCACTACCTACTTTTGCGGTAGGTACGAATTACGAAAACAACATTATTTCGTTCGATGAGAAGGCAAGTTGCCAAGGACGATAAAAATCTAAGATAATTTGTCTTGTTTGTCGTCTTTCAAATCAATATTAAGACCATTGCAGTAGACCCAAATTGTATAGGTACTTACAAGTATGTACTTATGCGGTATTTCAATATAACATTATATTTTATCTACTGCAGATTACCGTAGCACATTATTTGCTAATACTAACAACTTTGAAATACAGTAGTATCCGTTTAAAATCAGAATCTTAAACAGTTTCACAAAATAAATAAAAACAACGTAGCCAAAATTTTTATGAGGAAAATGAAAATTTAATTTTACTCCTTACGAATAAAAATACAATATAATCATAAACCTATACAACTCAGTCTTGAGCTAACCTACTTTGCAAACAGAGAGATAAGTCAAAATTAAAAACGCGTTTCTCGTCAATTAATTAAACAAGGAAAGGGCCGGCTCTAAATAATATAAAGGTCGTTAGGGTGCAGCCGAAGCATCATTATCTACAGAATAGGGTGAGCTCTCACTGGAAGCGGGAGCTGGAGAAAGAAAATGGCGTCCAGTAAGAGCAAGAGGTCAGACGTTATCTTATAAAATTGGCACTTCTTTTTCGTTGTTCGGTGTTTATAAATTGAGGTGGAGAAGGGGAATGGGATAGCATTAGAATACTAAAGATTCGAGATAATTGAGGGGACAACCACATCAGAGAGCTACCTTATTGTTACTAAATCCTTTACCAATAGGTATCGCATTAATATTATAAAGGCGAAAGTTTGTGAGTGTGTGTGTGTTTGTATGTTTGTTACTTCTTCACGCTCAAATGGCTGAACCAATTATGATAGAATTTGGTAAGGGGGTAGCTGATACCCTGATTTTTTTTTTGTAATTTTTTTTTTTTTGTTACTTTTTATCTCGGTTATACGTTCCGGTGGGATAATTTCCAACTTCCACGCGGGCGAAGCCGCGAGCAAAAGCTAGTATTACTTTTATGACTAAACAACAACTGCTCGTGACGATCAATCAGCGATAAAAAATGTGGGTTTTTGTGGTCACTACGTCGTTCGAAAACAATTTTTCGATCCCATGCTGTCCCGATTGGCATCCAAATATCTGTGACTGTGCATGAGACTCATATGTCTCTCCTTCCTCTGCAATAAGGAAATGCAATGACGAACATTACGAAATGGATTAGAATTGCTTAGCACTCAAAACATACACCGTCGATACGTAACCTTCGAGCGATTCACTATCGCTTCGTCTAAGATTCCCGCTTATCGCCAACCGCTATCATTAGAACCACACTATTACATGAACGGATATTCCTTTTATTTTTTAGACGAAGCTATTAAAACCGGGGGACCTCTTCTAAGAGCGAAAAGGGGTCCGAATAAAAATTTGAAGAGTGATTATTGATACAAGGAATTAATTAAAAGAACTTTATGAGGACTTGATAATCCTTCATTTTGAAAGAGATTTTAAAGAAGGGAATCGATATTATCATTTCTATCAGAGCCAAGACAAAGATGGCGGAACGAACTCGTCTCTTATGAAAAGGACTAACCGGTACCTAGTAGCAAAAGATAGAATTGTGCGGAAAAGGGAGAGGGAGACATTTGGCCTGCAGTGGGACAATACAGGCCATAGTTAAATTAGATTAGAGTACCTAAACTTTATTAAACAACTGAAATCCATCACTAAATATGCGTCAGTGATCAGTGTGGATCAAAATATCGTAAACGCCATTCTTTGAGGACGTTCTGAGGGGCAATTCCCGTATTTTTAACAACGTTCACAATCTCTTTTCAGTCTAAATCTGTCAAAATTTTATAGCGTTGATCAATATTTTTGACATTTGATTGTCGCTGGCATGAGATTGCGACTTGAATTTGGCCTTCTGGTTACTACAGTTGGCGACGTTGCTGACCATAGTCTTGCTTGGCGAATTTTCAAACAACTTTTGTTATTCACACGTGTTTTTAGCTAGGCCAGCCTTCCTTCAAGGTCGATTGTTATACAAAAACCATTATTTTTTTGAACATTGAACCATGATGATGAAACGGATGAAACGAATCTGAAACTCTCCTTCAACATCAAATAACAGATTGCTTACTCGAATATCCTTAACAAATTATAATCTCTCCATCTAAGTAAAGGAGCTCATAAATGCTCGACTTTATTACAGCGTGTGACGTCACGTTCGAGCCGCACAGGCAATTTGTCAGGCCAGTGCGCGACTCGAGCACTCAATAAGTAACCAGCCAGGTGCGATATTAAACTGAACGCAACAAGTCAACACTTTGCCGAGGTATAGGTTGGAAGAGTGCTTAGGTTTTTTAATGCACCACACAGCACTTTTTGTTTTTTTTTTTCTGTTTTTTGTGGATGGGAAATCATCAAATGACCTCCCACTCTGGGCAGAGCGGGAGGGCGTGTCAGACTTTTACTAACTAAAACCCACCCATGCTACTTCAGCTGCCCGTTCCTGGGCCACGGTATCTCTTTGGAACTACCCGCGACCCCGGCGGCATCGGCCCAATTGACCCCGTCACTGCTGACATCTCTTTGAGGCGCGCGTGGAATACAACGCGTCGTCGACCCGGGCCTGGTCCTTACCGGACGGCGAGCTGCCCATTACTCGTCGTCCGCAAGCCCGCGCCTACGGTGGCCGGGAATCGGCAATCGATTCCCGCCGCCCAGGGCGTCTCCTACGGCGGCTAGGGGCGCGAGGGCGCGGCTGTTGCCTCTCCCTCACGCGTTCCGCTTCCTCCTTCGCGAGCATTACTGCTTCGCAAAAGGAGGTGACGGCTTCCCATGCACTCTTGCTCCGCACCATGGCCTGGACCACGTTTGGACGCGAGAGATCGCCGCCGCCGATCGCCTGCGTGAGAACACGGCGGTGCTCCGCCCAAGCCGGGCAGACCTCCACTGTATGCTCCACCGTGTCCTTCGGGTGATCCACATAATGGTGACACCCGGGCGTTTCCTACCGCCATATCCGAAACAGGAACCTCCCGAAACAACCGTGTCCGGTGAGGACCTGCGTCAGGCGGAAGGTGAGGACGCCGTGGCGCCTCTCCAACCACTCCTCAAAGAGGGGACTTATCGCCGCAATTGTGGCGTGCCCAGCGCTGGGTTGCGACAATCGCACTCTCCATGTCGCCATGAGATCCCGCCGGAGCTGTGTCCGCTTTACCGTGATTTCTCGCGGCAGCGGAGTTACGCCCCGACGTTTTGCCTCCTCGCGCCACTCCCACACGCGCACGAGGACTTTTGCCTCCAGATCCCATGGCGGTAATCCGGCAAGGAGGCACGCCGCCTCACAGGAAACCGTGCGGTATCCCCGGACTAGCCGGATGGCCATGACCCTCTGGGACGCGTTCAACCGGCGGGCTAGTCGCAGCCTCAGGGAACGCACCCACACCGGTGCCCCGTAAAGGGCCATGGACCGCACGACCCCCGCGTAAAGCCTCCGGCAGGAGGCCTTTGGACCCCCCAGATTGGGCAGGAGCCGCTTCAAGGCAGCCCCGGCCCGCTCCAGTCTGGGAGCCAAACGTCGGAAGTGCTCCACGAAGTTCCACCGGCTGTCGAGGACGAGTCCCAGGTACTTCATCGTCGACTCGACCCCGATATGAACCCCTCCTACCGTTATTTGGGAACCCGACGGTGGCGCGTTCCGAGGACCATGAAAACACATGACCTCGGACTTGTGCAGGGCCATCTCGAGTCCCAACTGCCGGATCCTCTCTACGATTGTCACCACATAGCACTTAATGCTACGAATTTTGTTGAAGATGACAGAGACATTGATGTTTTATATACGTTTAGCGTTATATGATTATTATAATCAAAATCACGGACATTTTGTAATAATGTTCAAAAGTGGTTCACAGTAAATGTCCGAGATGGTATATATTTAGTGATTGGTGCCAAGCTAGATGCATGAAAAATTGAAAAGCATCAGCAATGATGCTGTTCGGCTCATGGAGGCACTTCTAATCTATGTCTCTCAATCACTGAATGTTCCTGGCCTGATTTGGCGTAGTGTATAACGAGCAAATATAAAAAAGTTTGACTTAATTTTTGGTATGATTTAGCTTGTAGGGCTAATTACATAACTTGAAAAATTAACTACCTATTTGATTTTAAGTTTTGAAGCATTATGTACTAATGTACAGCCATATCACACTTGTATGTAATATGTGTGTGGCTTGAACCTAATTAACATAAGGTGCCTCCATAGTCTTTCCAATTTTGACTGATTCACTAATATTTTTACATCAGCATAAACTCTCCTATAGCTAATACTATACCAACACGACACAAAGAAGAATTAGCTATCTACAGAAACCCTTTCAAAACAATAAGTAAGTAGGTACTCTTCCAAAATACCTCTCAAACATTATGTGAAAAGAAAATCATCTGTAGACAGTTAAAGTGTAAAGTTCTTCTACTTAAAGACGAAGTTGGAACGAAATCCGATGATTCGGAAACGCTTAGCGAACTCCCGAACATTTTAAGTACTGTGTTCGTAAACCTATTAACATATTGGAGGCTCCAATTGTTAGGTGAAACTTCTTGGATGTGTTCCGGCTTTTCTTGGAGTTATAGGGCGTAGAAAAAGATAGAGATGGGAGAGAGATAGGCGCCTAGCTTCATCTTTTTGACTGACCGACCCCTTGACAATTCAAAAGTGCCTGTAATTGGTTTAATTGAAATAAATGCTTTGAGTTTGAGTTTGAGTATAAAGTTGGTTTTGTATCGAAATCGATTGATGTAGCTTTATCGCGAAACACAAGACATAGCTGTCGCATAGTTATTGATGGCTTGAGGGATTGACGTAATAGTTGAGTCATTGGCATTTCGCCACTAGTCCCAAGGTCCAAAGCCAATAACATAATAGAAAGCTCTATGTTCTATGTTAAGGATTTGGTTTCCGCACTTAGTCCTTCATGTGGACCATTGTGCGTGGGCCATGGCGGCCGTCGGGGGTTTATTCCAACCAGCCCACCTCCCTCTAGAAGTTAATCAAATCTCCGGGTTTGTTAAGAACATCTGTGAAAGATCGGGATATTCCGAGAGTTTCTGTTCTAATCTGGGTGACGCCTGTGCATTCAAAAAGCACATGCGCAACGGTTTCCTCAGCCTCCATGCAGGCCCTGCACAGAGGACTGTCCGTTATTCCTATTGTGTGGAAGTGTTTGTTTAATGAGAAGTGTCCTGTGATAGTCCCCGTCACCAGGCGCAGCCCGTTCCTGTCCAGACGTAATAATCGCCTGGTAAGCGCACCATCCAGGGACGGGATGGCCTCCCTGGACTGCCTGCAACCTGATGTTGAGGACCACCAACAACCTCCGCTTGTGTATGGGTGAACTCCTGTAGCCACCTGCGTAACTGGTTGAAGGGAATGGGTACGATTGGCTCAGATCCACAGACAGACGTGCTGGATGCTCTCCTAGCAAGTTCGTCCGCTGCGTCGTTACCAAGTGATCCGCTATGTCCTTTTATCCATTGCAGTGTCTCTGTGTTGCGGTTAGCTACCGCTACTCGTTCGAGTGCATCGTGACATTCTAGTATTAATCTCGAGGTAAAGTATTTTTTTCTGTAGGGATTGGAGCACTGAGGCACTGTCTGAGAGTATTCGTATATAGGTATCCGTAACTCTCCTGGCTTCTATGGCATAACACGCTTGTATGATGCCCACACACTCCGCCTGGTAGACAGTGTTGAATACTCCAAGTGGACTGGATATGTTAATGTTAAGGTCGTATGAGAAGACTCCGACCCCGGTTCCGGAGTCGGTCTTTGATCCATCGGTGTATACTCTCAACTCTTGCGGGCCTGAGTAATCACACCGTTCTTCTGCGGACTTATATGGCTGAAAGGAGTCTATAGCCCACTTTATCCGGTCTTTTGTTACTATGTTGTGTGCTCTCGACCAGTCATGCTCCGTTGGGGTCCATCCTGGTTCAACCTCCCACGTCCTGTCCTCTAGGAGTCTACAGTCTGGAAAGTAAGTCTCAAGAAGGACCTTACTGGTTTCTTGGTCGGTCAGTGTGTATGAGTTGTCAGGTTTTTTCAGTGCGCCAAGAGTTCGGTCCTGATCGGTTGATAAGATCTTCCTTACTCTTGCAGCTTCATTGTTTGTCTCGATGGATTTACAGAATTTCCGCCAAGCGGCTCTCCTGGCAGTTCTGATCTGCTTTTTATATGTATACTGGGTCTCTTTGTATATCTCCCAGTCATCCTGGAGTCTAGTGTTTTTAGCTCTGTTAAATTGCTTACGCAATGTATCTCTGAGTTTACCTAGTTCAGCATTCCACCAGGGGTTCGTCTCACTCTTAGTTTGTGGCGCCTTTAGTTTGCAGCATGCATAGTATGCTTCGATTAGGTATTCTGATAATTTTGTCACGGTGTATTCCAATTGTGCCTGATCTCTTATGGTTATCATTGAAAGATTCCTATCTAGTAGTGAAGCTAGAAGACGTTTATACCCGGGGACGTTGGTGCGCCGCGGGTTTCGCCTCGGTGTCCGTTTCCTTGTATTGGTTGCTAGTGTGAAGCGGATCCTTCTATGATCAGAGCAAGAAGGCTCTTCTGACACGTGCCAGTTTGTGATAAGGTTAGTCGCGTTTTCAGCAGTAAGTGTCAAGTCTATAATTGATTGACTCTGGACTGTTACCCAAGTGGGTTCTGAGCCGCAGTTAACAATGTTAAGATTAGTAGTGAACAAATAAGCGGATAGTACCTCTCCTCTAGGGTTCGGTGCCTCGCTACGCCAGAGCGGGTGGTGGGCGTTCGAGTCAGCGCATATGATCAGGTCCAGTTTGGCGCGCTCACAGTGTTGCACTAGGTCCGCCATTTCCTTCGGCGGGCAGTCAGCACCCTCGCCTGGCATGTAGACCGAGGCTAGCACAACATCTCGAACGCTACCTTCAGTCTGGAGCCTGACGGCTGTCAGATCTCTGGAACAGAATTTGAGTGAGTGGTGTGATGGGAATTTCATTGGGTACGTAGGCGCAGGCTCTTGGTTTGTACGCGCCGTGTGTGTTAAGAATTAGCTTACTTCCGATATTACCGAGGCCGCATATTTTGTTGTTCCTGATCCACGGCTCCTGGATCAGTGCAATTGTTCGAAGTTTTTCCTCCAGTGCCCTGCGTAGGCTAGCCGTTGCATTCTGGCTATGTTGGAGGCTGATCTGGATAATGTTTGCGGGCGATGACGGTGGCGGAGTGGGGCTAGTCGGAGATGGATCCATCGAATGGCCTATCCCCCACGTCTACTCCGTGTTGATCCTCAAGGCCATCACCCGGCGACGAGACCAACAGGTTCTCGTTCCACGCAGGTGATGAGGGCGGTAAGGTGTCATCGTCTTCATCGGCCATTGCCGCTCGGGCCATGTCCTCCTCGAAATTGACAATGTCCATGTCCGTCGTCTGTGTCGGTGTCGGTTGGGTCGTCTTACCGTCAGTGCTGTTAGTCTGAGTCTCAAGGGGTTAGGTCGTGGGCCAGAAGCGAACATATATCGACCCAAGCAAGTATGATATACGTTGCTCCCGTCCCCGGACCTTCTCAGCTTCCTCCGGTGGCATACCTATGGTCAAATACGTCCCATAGTTATCACCACCGACGGTAGTTGCCCTGTGCAGTGACCACCTGGCAATCTTAAGCCAAATATTCTGACGAATCAGAATGTTGTGGAGCCTGGCCAAGTCACCCCTGTATCGGGGGACGAAAAGCGAGGCTCGGACACGGGTGGGCACGTCGGACTGTTTCAGTACCGTTAAAGTCTGGTCAGTGTCTGGGAGTCTTATTCCGGGTACATGCTGGGTCAACCAAGTCAGGTCATTGTCGTCCTCGCACCACATCTGCACAGTGCCTTCCGCTACCCGTGGGTATCCGCGGAAGGCCGGGAGCTGTGTCGTCGAGTTCGTGTCCACATTCAGTAAAAGGTCTTCCAGGCTTGTCTTTATAAAGTCGGCCTCTCCCTTAGTCAGATCTCTGGAAGGAGCAGAGAAGCAGATCGCTACAGCCAGCCGCGCAGAAATATCCTTCATGGCTCGCGCATAGGTTCTCTGCTCCCCCTGAGCGGAGTGGACCCTCACCCGTTTGGCGTCCCCCTGAAGCATACTAGGTGACGCCGTATCGTCAGGGCGCTCCCTCTTCGCCGGCCCTGTACCGCTTAGTCCAGGCTGCGGTTCGGAGGTGCCTGGCAAGGTCTTATTTGCCAGCGACTCCCGGCGTGAGGCTCCAGCTCGCTTACCCCGGTTCCTTCTAGGTCGAGGCCCGTCGTGAGCTCTGTCCGTGTCGTGGGGTCGTCTGGCGTCCCCGGCAGACTCTGTTGCTAGTGGAGGTTTTTCGCGCTGGGTTGCCCCTTCGCGTACTTGCCCCCGCTCGCATGGCTCCGCGTCCGTCCACTTTTCGCGCTGGGTTTCCCCTTCGCGTACTTGCGGCTGGTCGCGTACCATCTCTTCGGTGTCCGATCGCACTTCGCGCTGGCTAATGCCTTCGCGGGTTTTGCGCTTCCAGTCGCCTACTTTCCTCTCCCGGGCCAAGATTTTTCCGCGTTTTCTGCTGCGTACTCTAACAACATCAACCGGGAGAGTGGTAGAGCTGCCAGGTCCGACATCCTTCCCCGTCTCGCTCCGTCTGTCTTGGTCATCATCTGGGTAGGTGATGCTCTTCCGCACAATACTCTGTTGCCAGATGTTCATGGGAGGCATACACTGTGTAGTGGGTGTTGGCGCGTGGGACGCAGCCGAAAATGAAGTATTAGGCGCGTTCGTCGCAGCCGGTGTTGGGTCTATGGGCGCGTGTGTCGCAGCCTGTGTAATGGGCGCTGAATCAGCAGCCTACCGCGGAGAGCGCGGCACCAAAGAGCAGTTGGGTGCTCCGCCCCCCCCCAGATTACGATGGGGGCTGACCGCTGGAGCGGTATGGAATTCCCCGGCTTGGCCGGGACCCATCTGGGTAGTAAACTTCATTTTTTTTGGTGGGGGGTGGGCTTTTTTTGGGGATCGAGGTTGCCCCTCCTCTAGGACCGATTAGATATAGGGATAGAAGGGAAGGCTTTTGCTGGACAGAGGATGCGGGTTTTTTTGGGGCCACCCTAGGCCTGGGATTTGACCTAGGGATTTTGGAACGATAGGATATGAGGATAGGAAGAAAGGCAATTGCTGGATGGAATATTTAGGTTTGGGGGTCACCCTAGGCCTGGGATTTGGCCTAGGGAATTTGGAGTCGACGGGATGTGTGGATAAGGAAGGACAGGTGGTTAGGACATAGGAACATAGGAAAGGGGGTATATGGGTTACCCTAAGTCTGGGATTTGGCTTTCAGGAACTTCTCTTGTCCGGGATCTTCTAAAAGATGCTCCGAAGTTGGGCTATCCGCAACCTGCCCACCCGCTCGGTTGCAGGAGAAGAAGTGCCTGGCAGTTCGGGACGCCCCACCACGGATGTACGTTTACATTCGCGTTGGAGCGACCCAGACTCCCCCGAGATAGAAAGCTCTATAAATAAATAAAAATAAATAAAAAGGTTTATTCACAATTAAGATACAGAAACACACTTAAAATGTACATTACATTACAGTTCATATAATGCAAAATCTGTATAAAAGTATATAAACCCTGTCTCATAGACTAGGATAGCCTGTATTCTAAAAGACAGTGTTCGGCCAAATAATTGTTTTTAAATAATTAATAGAGAAATGAACGGTGTTGATGCTAATAAGCTTCGGTAATTTTGTTATGTGTAGTGAAAGAAAAATTATGTATGTATGGTGTGTGTTATGTTACGTATGTATGGTGTGTGTAATGTTATGTATGTATGATGTGTGTTATGTATGTGTGAGTTAAATGGATTGTAGTGTTACGTTTGAGTTTATAATTGGGGAATATAAGTGCCTAACTGTGTACGTTTTAGAGTAAAGGCTGTAAGACTGCTACTGCCTAGGTGTTGGAATACTAGGTGATGTATGTAAGCAAAGACTCCGTGTAGGCATAGTCCTTTAAATCTATCTATCTTCGTATCATGATTCGGTTTTGGTCACACTTTATAATATGAAATAGCCTTTAGTTCTACCTTCAGACCAAATACAAAGCCAAGACATAGCGCTGCGAATAATACAGTGAAGCATGCGCAAAACTACACCTCGCTCTGTGCATACACGCTCACACGCACACATTCACACCAAACTACAACTAAACTACACCTCACTAAGTGCACGCACGTAGTTTACGAAACCGACCTCACGTCACTGTTGACAGCACTATGTCATGGTTATTTATTTGGTCTGAGGTTTTACCTAAAAAATCGCCTTAGTCTATGGGTCATGTGTGGTGAAAGAAATTCTTAGCGCTAACTATTTCAATATTACTTTCTATTCTATTTACCTACCTATTCTAGGAAACTTCCCTATAACTATTGTATAAAGGCATCTGAAATCTCATATAATCGATTATCCCTCCTTTCTTTTTACATCCCGATTCACAATATTGCAGAGTAAAATAAACTCTATCTTAATGCATCAAGGTTGATATTGTTTTATTCCAGATTTGTGAGTTTCTGTTGGTTTGTGCATGTCAGTGACGTGTGACGTCAGCCGCGATTCTCTTTTGTTCGTCGATAATGTTTTGCGACGTCACTGGTGGGGGAGCCCACAGAAAATTTCTTCTAAGGGTTAATTTTTAATTTCCTATATTGGACCCCTTAGATTTCTTCCGGGACCTTTTGATTTTAGTGCATCTATTAAATCTTGAAAAATTTGTTATTTTTTCGTAATTGAATGTAAATTATTATTATGAAAGGGCAATACGTACTTGTAATAATACTTATCTATTCCCTTTTCATAATTTACCGAGCATAACCTGGGTAACTTTTAGCAATATTCAGGACCTTATCAGGTAATTTTACTGCATTTGTGTAATTTGACTGCCTCGTTGCCTTTGGTCTAACCAGGACGCCATGATCAGCAGTATTTGATCATGGCGTCCTGGTTTCGATTTCCAGATCGGGCAGTGTTATTAGGTTTTTTCATTAGGAATTTATCAGTAGCAGCCCGTAGTTTGGATTTGTGCCCGGTTAATAGCAACAGGCTCGCCCCTATTACATGCGACTTGAACTTAACTGGCGAAATGTGGTAGTACTATAGGTACTGCTCTGCCTATCTCTTCGGGGTGTACAGGCGTGATGTTATGTTATTATGTTGTGTAATTTTTCACGTGTGGCATCGCTAAGTATAGTACAACTATTTTCTTAATATCCCTCGGCAAACTTCGTGTTTCGTCAGTGATAGTAGTATGCCTATTATACTCGTACATGTATAGAATGTAGATAGGGAAACTACTATGTACATAAAATAGCTTGGCAATTGATAGAAATTTGACGACTGACGAAACACGAAGTTTGCCGATGGCCATTGAGAAAATAGTTGTACTGAACGTAACCTACCTAATCTTAAATGATAATAAATTGTTCATTCACATTCACTGACGTCTTTGAATGCAGGCTTAACAGATTTTCGACAACCACGGCTACATTCTTCTTAAAACAACCGACACTGTTCTTCTTGCAAAAAAAAAAAAAAACTTTTAATATTTCTTTACTAGGTAAAAATATTTCGTTTATTACAAGTGGCTCGTCCGAAATTTTCTCAAGAGTGGAAGGCAGTTGATCATCGAGTTTTATTCATCCATTAATAACTTAATGCAGTGTACTGAGTGCTTTCTTATGTCTTAAACGCGAGGAGCCGCATTTTTCTTCCGTACTGAAAGATGGGTGTGGTGCAAGTGATGGCAATTAGCAGAACTGCTACAAAAGGAAACATTATTGTTTCGATCATTATATTAAAACAATCCTACGGGCGGGCGATCTGTTGGCAAAAATTACGTTTTTTGATATTAAAAATATATAATAACTTTTCGATTTGTTGTTTAATTATCAGAGTATATAAGAAGCTCTCCTTGGAAAAGTGAATTAGGAAAATAATTTTCAGCATATTTTCTTGGTTAATTCATTAAAATTTGTTTTCTCTGCTGTATGTAAAGAACTAAAAAATTTGATGTTTCAGCTGAATCCTAGTTTGTGTTGTAAAACTAATAAAACATGTTGACACTTCCCGTGACCCAAGAGCTGGCTTTTACCTTGGCCAGAGGCTTAGCATTGCCATACAACGTGGCAATGCCGCCAGTCTCTTGGGTACGTTACCAGTCGACAACGATGCGGAGGAATTTTTCGATGCCATATTTTAGTTTTTTAATAGTTTTAGTTATGTTAGGATACAATTTTGTTATTTTTAGGTTATGTTTATATTACTTTTAATTAATTTAATAAAACATAGATCCTATAATTTTTGCACGGATAGACTAGTTGACATTATGAAAAGTACCTTATAATATATATAGAATAATATATAGAATGGTTGTGAGCTAAAAGTATCCAAATTCAACGTAGAAATGACGTAAACGACGTAAATGATTTCAGATTAATTAATATTTTTGAGAAGTAATTACGTAAAAATGTAGCCATTGGTCACGTAACATTGAACACCAATCAGATCGCGACACGTCTCACTTTTTAGTCATGTCACATTAACAAAATAACATTGTTTCATTGTTCCCACCTCAAGATATTTTCCCCAAAATTTAGGGCATTTTTTAGAAAAATTAAAATAGCATTCGCATGTTTATTTAAGGAATAGTCAGAAAAAATATGATTGAAATGTATTATTATAACGAAACGAAAACGTCACGTTTTGAAAAAACGAGCTATTGAATGTCCGTTCCGCTAGCGTTTTAGATATCTAATTTCCTCACTTCTTTATTTTGAAATCGCAATTAAGTATATCGATTTGATTCGACATTAAGAATCGATGATATCGATTATTTTTTTTTTTTAAATTCGTTAATTAGTAAAAAAAAGTAAGTAACAAATAAATAATCAATTATTTGAATCGATATCGAACTAATAGGGGAAATCCAAAAGCAGAGGGTGGGTGGAAACACAAATTATTTGTTTTTACTTTTTTGACAGCAGACATTCAGACAATCTGTCACAGATTTGACGACTAATGGGCGAAGTTCGCCGACTGTTAAAGCAGTTCTAACCTCAGGAAATTTGACAAAAACCAACTGTTTAAATACCTAACGCGGTGGTTGGAATGTTGGTGGAACAGGGGCCTATAAGGATGACGACATCACTCGAGCCGCCATTACTGTGTGCACCGTTTTGACTACGAAAAATGAATTAAGTTTTATAAATGAAAAATTAGTATTGTTAATGTTACTATTTTGATTAAATATGCATGTTTTAAGGAAAAGGAACATCATTAATCGGTTTCCTAAAAAACTGTCAACTAGCCTATAGAATAGAATAGAATACTCTTTATTATGCACACCATTTAAATTACTGTTACAATTTTACAATGTTGAAATTTTACATACGAGTGACACAATGGGCGGTCTTATCGCTAAAAGCGATCTTTTACAGACAACCTTTGGATGGAGTATGGGGACAAGGAGAGACAATTCTGTAGGTAGTCCGTGGTGTACCATATACATATACAACATATACATACATTAATAAATTACTACTATAATACTAATAAAATAATAAATATAATATACTATAATTACTATTTTATGTGAAGTTTCTGAAGTCATGAAATCTTCATTTTATCTAGGTATATGTCTTATACTCGTATAAAAATCAATTGCCGCATGTATGAAAGATCACCACTTGAGAACGGTTCGACCGATTTGGCAGTGTTTTTTTGTTGCGTTTGTAATATTAAGGACAAGGTATGTATGAAATAATTCTTTTCGAAAATCCACCGGAAAAGTAGATTTGGATAGTAATCCAAATCGACTTTACCGGTGTATTTTGTATGAAAATCTCAATTCACCCAAGCGACGCTGGGCACGAACAGATCGTCTTCTTATATATAAAAATCAATTGCTGTTCGTTAGTCTCGCTAAAACTCAAAAAACAAATTTGATTTTTTTTTTGTTTGCTTGTGTGATGCAGGGGTGGTTTAAAAGAAAAAAAACATAGGAAAAAAAAAGAAAATTTTGACAGGACAACGTCTGGCGTTTTAGCTAGTTAAATACAACTCTAACCCGCTAACGTTTATCCCATCTACCATGCTCTAAGTAGGGAGACGAATGACGGCGAATCAATTAGTTTTTGCGAAACTTTTTGTCCGTCGCTTCTTTATCATCGCTGAATAAGGAAGATGAAAACGTCATGAATATATTATTTGGAATACGTAATTTTAATTTTCTTAGTGCAGTCCGACATTGTCCTTGGAAGAAAAATTAAATGGAAGAGATATAAGAGAGTCTTGTGTCTGGGAGACAACGAAAAAGAAGAATAGATGGGATGTTTTCACAGCGGTGGTATTTATTCTTTTCAATCAAATGTGTAAAATGTAGGTAAACAGGTAGGCCATACAATTTTTAACAGATTGCGATTGACATGAGATTGCGAACGTTGTTAAAATACGGGAATTGCCCCTCTGATTTTTTTTTCGCGATTTCAGGTTTGGTTCCGTAGTAAAAGTTTAATTTTGCATTTTTGTTTAATTTTACTGAGAAGGCTGCGAAATTTGGTGGCCACAGAGCCATCTCAACTATCTTGTCTAGAATCACTAGCTTTTGCCAGTGGCTTCGTCCACGTAGAAGTCTTCTTTAGATGTTTTCGTGGCACAATTTGTCCACGGAAACTAATGGGATAAACAGTATCCCAGGTCATGGTCTAGCTGTTTGCCTAATAAATTTCACCGAAATCCGTTCAGCCGTAAAAGTGTGAAAAGGTAACGGACACAGAGTTACTTTCGCATTTATAATATTAGTATGGAAGTATGGATAGAATAAAAGGTATTACTAAACTTTTCCGTAACTACGGCTGCATCATATTACATTTCGCTCAATAAGCTGACTTATTAAACCGAGACTCTGACGTCCGCACTCTGCGGACATAATCTTCGCATGGTATACTTTTGCGGCTGAATTAAAACATCGGACCTTAAGTCCGGGTAAATTAAGTCCCTTAATCTAAAGCTCGCTAAATTCAACCAGAATTTTTTGGGCACTTTTCCTGTTGACAGCGATGCGGGCGAATTTTTTGATGCCCTATGATCCTTTCCTGTCCTTTTTTATATACCATGTACATATTATTATTTTAAATCTGTTAGTTTATTTAATATGTACATACAAATAAATAAACAAATCTCTTTAAAAAAATTACAAACCAGAATTCCAGTGGAAAAAATGGAAGAAAATTGCATTGGATTATGTGAGGAAAATGTGGTCAACTTTTGTAAAATAGTACCGTATAATATTGTCCTCTCCCTATTCTATTATTATCCTTAGTAACTGTATATATGCTGTACACAGTTTGTTCTAATAGTAAAAACATAAACAAAAAAAAAGTATGTGTGTATATTATTTTAGGCTAAGGTGTTTATCTATGGGCCTGATATTATAATTATTGTGTGTATAATATTTAAAAATAAATACTTGAGAATACTTTGATTCCGGATGTTGGTTCGGTTGTGATTAAAATCATAGAATCATTGTAAAACCACCTTTACATAATTCATTTTGATATTATTTTAATATTAGAATAACTGTTTGTTGGATTATGACATCTATCACATTTACAAAGCTTGAGACCAATGTAGAAGTATCTAATTTGATTAGTTATTGTGTTTACAAAATATGCCACTCTTATCTTATAAAAATCGTATAGATGTTATTACTATAAATAATTACGTAATATTTCATAGCACCTGTAGTACATCTTGGAATTTATATTGCTATTTTAATATAATAGGTTGTTTGAAACGATTGGTAGAATACTGTCAGTTGATGTTTGATGGAAAGAGAGGGTGGTAGGGTATAAAAAAGATTGTAATGACGTTCTAGAGGCAGCTGCTCGGTGGATGTTCAAGTAGCTAGTGCTAGTGCCCGTTGTGATGTGAAATATACCTACCAGGTGTCATGTAAGCTACGTAATTTGATATTATACCTTAAATATTGCTAATGTGCCAAATTATGAACAATGGAATATTCATGTTCTATTCCTAGCTATTGTTATTATGTTGCTATTATGCTGAGTTCTCTTGGACCATTGTCCAAGACATAGAATTAACTGTTTTGAGATAACTATAATTTATGAAAATATGAGAAATGTGTTGATAGAATACTTTAATACTGTTTCCATGGAGTTTCTTGTCCTTCTTCTCCATGAAGACCTAGTTTGGAACGGATAATAGCTTTCTCATTAAAGATGAATAATTATTGATAAGTCTAATTGAAATAATAAATATCTAGTCTCGTCTTTCTGTGCTTTTATTTATGAAATCCTTCCCTTACACACCATATTCATAATACTTTCATACACAATAAATAACCAATAACCATTCTGACATTCAAGGTTTGGTATCTATGTATATCAGGCCCGTGTCACCTGAAATAAATGGAAATAATAGATTAAGATATGACATACATAACCCGAATGATAAATTAATCGAGCGGGGCACATTGCTAGTAGAAAGGATGAGGCTGCTTTGGGAAAGCCTATATCCAGCAGTGGATGTTTTTAGTTAAATGTTGTTGATGATGATGAGTTCATGACCTATGAAATAGGCCAAATCATAAGAGAAATACTCCCTCCTAAATGAAAGAACTGCTTACATAAGCACCATTTAACTCAATTTTAGCAGCACCATTTAACTTTTTTAGGGTTCCGTACCTCAAAAGGAAAAAACGGAAGCCTTATAGGATTACCTACTTCGTTGTCTGTCTGTCTGCCTGTCCGTCTGTGAATCATGAAATTTGGTAAGGAGCAAGGTCTCCCAGCACAAGTAAAGGGAAAAGTCCGAAAACCGATAATATGTAATTTTATCACCTAAAAAAATTTTTTGTTGGGATTGCAATCTTAAATTTGCAGTTGGAGAAGAAACCGTGACGTAAATATCAATCGTAATAGTAAATAATAATACAATGTTAAGTTGTTTTTTTTTTATTGGTTTTGTTTCAACTACGGAACCCTTTCTTGTGCGTGGTCCAACACGCACTTGGCTGGTTTTTTTTTATAATAAGAAATGAATTTAACACTGCAAATGAAGCACGGCCTCTTGAAACTCGTAAAATAAAAAAATATTATTTTATTTCTTTCCAAAAGTACTGCCGCACCCTTCATGGTATGCGTTAAATGTTCTATGAAAGCGTTTTAAAATTAAATTCGGAATTTAATTTTGTAATTCGAATGCTCCGAGGTTTTTTGACGTCTAAGATCTGTCTTATTAGATTTGAGAATTTTATTGTAGGAAATATATTTTCGGTTGTAATAAAATATAGGGAAAATGTTTTTGCGTTTCGAAAAGCTTTCGTTTTTCTTTTATTGAAAAATGTTTCTTAAATGTATAATTCTAATATTGTAAGATGGAAATATTATAGAAAATGTAATAATTGTTTAGAGAAAAATCATTCCCCATTTTATTACTTTACCATTTGATGTCTTTTTATTATTAATTGTACCAACAGTCATGGTGTTAATACATATACCTACTTAGTTAGCATATTGTGTAAGCCAGTCTGCGGAAGGGCTCGAGATTGTAGCACCAATTTACATCGTATTCTTTTTCCAACAGTCAGTTTGAACATACCAAACATCCACAGAACCTTAATTGAACTTTAAAACCCAGAAAATCGAACACCCAAAAATTCCAAAGTACCAATTTTAATCCCGTTGCGCTATTCGAATTCGAAATCACTGGCCGCAGACAACGGCCGCTTAACAGTCGAAAAATGAAAAACAATTCCAATTTGGAACGTCAACCGTTTGAATTTGGAAGCGAGGCGACGAGCCGTGCGTCTGCATTGCGCGACGGAACGCACCCGGCAGCCGGGGTTAGCGCGATGTGGGAAAGCGTTTGGACTCGGTTTTCAACTACTATTAAATGTTAGTGTTTTGAAGTTTTGTGCAATCCAAACTGAGACCAAATTAGCAGGGTTTTAGTTTTAATACTCGGTATGTGTTTGCGTTTCCCTAAATTGGAATTTTTCATGTATTGTGTGGGCACTGGACGACTTTAAAAACACAAATTTGATTTAACCTATGATAAATAATTGGTATCTATAGGTCACACGGCTGAGCTTCTTCTGTGTATGATATGACACGTGGTCCTCCAATATTCTGCTGCTTTAAAACCTAATCTATAATCTGTTCTAACCTTCAGATCTGTTTGAAAAGGTCTCGTATGTCAATTTAAATCTTAACTTTTTCATTAGAACATGCCATATTGACATATTATTCTTAGCTCAACGTTAGCTTCAGACGAGAAACGGTTGACTGCTTGCGTCTATGTTATTATACGAGTTTCAAGACGTGCGGCTGTTCCAGGTGTTCTGTTATAGCTACAAGTCTAAATGGAACGTTCTGGAAACCAGCGGTAAAGAGCTTTTCCAGGCAGTTGAGTTTCTAGTAAAGTTACTAGGAACTAGCAATGTGTCTTTTACGTGCAGCAGTAAATATTACGATATACGATGTTTAATGATGATGTTGTTCAAAGGAATCACTTAAGTGAAATGTTTATTTAATAAAGTCTTGTCATAAAAAACTTTTTTACAAAAAAAATACAACCAACTTCCAAAAACAACACTAGGTAAAAAGTGAAAAATAACGTGAAAAATAATTTCGAAAGTTGATGTCTGGTTAAATGCATTTAACACGTTTTTTGCCACTGACATCCGAAATAAAGATATTTTTCACTTTTTAGTGTTGTTTTTGGAAGTCTGTTGTATTTTTTTGTAAAAAAGTTTTTATTTTTTTTTTTTTAGTTGTGGTACCTACCCCACAAAAATTCTAATACCACTACCTGCAAAAAGAAACTAGAATATCATTCACATAAAAGTGGGGCAAAAATACGTATATTGAAGCTAACTCAAAAAAAAAACCCAGTAAAGTTATTAAATTTTATATGGGACCAATTTTGAGGTATACTCTCTCGAATAAAACAATTTTTTTTCAAATCGGACGAGTCTGCAAAAGTTATGCGTGGTCATACATAAAAAAAAATATATACGTGTCGAATTGAGAACCTCCTCCTTTTTTATCGTCGGTTAAAAATTAAAAGATTGAATACAAGTTCATAAACTTTCTTTATTAGTGATAATATTCTGCACAATCTAAATTCATCTTCTTTCGCATACGATTCAAAATAGCGCACCACCTTCCAAACCCAAAATATTGTCAACTACTTCATTAGCTCTCAATAAATTCCTAAAAAAAAGATCGCAAACGTGATGTAATCGCAGTTACACCGCAGTCCAACACCGCCCCTATCTACAAGACTGTAGGTGTTAAAACAGCGTGTGGGAAGTTTATCATCGGTGGCGATCTGTGTCAACCAGTGTGCGGACACATGTCGCCTGTTCCCAGCAATCGGGCGGCTCATTTACTTTTATTGGCACTACGACGCCGACGTCGGTCGCCTGGATTGACGGTGGTGCTTCGTGCGTTTGCGTTGTGTCGCGAGTCGCGGTATTCATTAGGTTATTGGTTGGCTTTCGTACTACTGGACAGTAGAGACCTGCTTGAAAGAGATGATGCGCAAGTAATATTCATGACACAAACATTTGGGGTGCACTTATAAAGCCCCATTAGGAAAAGACTTAAGTGCAGCCGGCGCTCCATGAAACTAAGAATTTGTGCACCTAAGATGAACTTAGCCTATACAAGGTGTAACTTAAATAACGCACAACCTCTTAAGGGGTCATTGTACTCATCATTATGAACAACTTTTACTATGGGATCAATCCTGAAATCGAGAAAAAAAAAATCTGCGGTTCCCTACATTTATGTTCGCATAACTCGTAAAAATGTAGGGAACAGCTGATTTTTTTTCGCGATTTCAGGTTAGGTTCCATAGTAAAAGTTGTTCATAATGATGAGTATAATGACCTCTTAAGAGGTTGTGCATTATTTTAATTACATCTTGTATAAGAGAAGTGTGACAAAGGCTTCTTCTTGCCAACCCGTGGGTGACGTAGTTAAAATGTGACTTTCAATTCAAGAGGATGATTAGTATGTCTTTCTACTAATGACGAACCTATTTGTCAAGCGCAAACATTACATTTAGTAGGTAACCGCAGAGTATCTTTGCAAATGGTGGCGTTGCTATCAAGTTAATCAGTTTTCTAATCTTACTATCATGCTGACATCCTAGAACCGAGGACAGACTCAAAAAATTTTGAATTATCCCTTTGTCATCTAATGAGGAGTACAATGCCGTACCGTGAGTCCCAACGCGCACGGTACTTAGCACTCACTATCGAATTACGTGGTGCATGTTACGGTCAACGCATAACTTTTTATTGCCCCAGTGATAGCCGAATCAAATTCCACATGTCCTTGTTGCTCCTTTATACGGCTTATTTACAACCTATGTACTTTATTGACGCCCCTTTATGGACGAATTAGAAAATTGATGGCATTGGACTAATAAATTTTTATTGTGGTAACGGGTTCGAGGTGAGGTGGGATATGCTGTGGATGAGGGATGAATCAAAATGGCGGCATAAAAGGCGGTTTATTTCTTTTGATGTAGAAAAATGTTTTTTCATGACTTCTTATAGTTTTAACGGCAACGGGTTTTGCTATAAACGATACGAGTTTCTCTACTTCCGTTCCGTTTTATTTTTAAATAAATAAAAATAAATTATTTATTGAGACTAATAAGTTTTGTTACAAATAAATATTCATAGATAACTATAGGCTATTATAAACATTATTACATCATGGGAGCATCTGCAGCCGAACTAGGTGTAAACCTGTATCTCGGCATACAGTGTCAATCCTCTCAGATATTTATAAAAATAAAAACTAAGCCAAAAAGTACAATTTTGTGTCAAACCTAATGGGACTAATTTAATAATAACTAAATTTACTAATTTAATACAATAAAAATAAAAACAAAACTAACGGAAGAAAAACAATGTGTTGGAGAGTGTAGGCGTGTGAGTAAAGTTTTTGTAAGTGTAGGTGTGTGGATGCTTAGATGTGTGAGTGGATGTATGAATGGATGTATGGGAGTTTGGAAGTGTAAGAGTGACTTAGATATATATCAAAGTAAGTGTCGAAGAGTAATATAGTATGTATGCGTAAGGGTTGGGTTACCCTAGTTATTTGGATACAGTTATAAGCTTTTCTGTATCTACATAAGTTAAAGTTAAAAGGTACTCTTTTACCTTATTTTTACAGTTGGTCTTATTTAGGGGATAGATATTAAGTTTAGAGTTTATTTCATTATAAACAAAAGGACCCACGAATACAAAAAATCTTTTGATTAATGATGTGTGTGGTTGGTGATCACGAATACACACTAAGCTATTCTTTAGTCTAAGTGTTAGTTTGGGGTAATTTAATAAATTTTTATGTTGTCTTAAGATGATAGTAAGTAAGACAAGCTGTCAAACACTAAGAACTTCACAGTATTGGTATAACAAAGTTGAGAAAAACCGGGGCTTAAAAGCGCAGATCTTTAGGATTGCACGTTGCGCAATCTAAACAGGTTTAATAACAGTTTTAGGAGCACCTCCCCAGGGTGAGATACAATAAGTTATTATCGACTGGCATAAGGCGAATTTTGCCAGAGGGTTGGCTCGTTCTTTGGCCTAAGCCTTTGCCGAAGTATTGCCATTCAATGTGGCAATGCTTCCAGTCTTCTAGGCACGTTTCCGGATGACAGTGATGTGGAGTTGCCCGACCAAATTCATTGTTAAAAAAGTCCCTCTTTATAAAATTGCTCAAACATGTTTCGAAGCTAACCTTACTAAGTACTTACATACAAGGGCGATAAAACGCGACACGACGCGGTTAGCACTAATTCTACTAGCATGGCCGCCAGCCCGCGGGACGCCTCGACACGAATTGTGTCATGTCTAATTAATTACTAAATTAAATCGCTCCAGTCCGCGCTTTAGCGAAATATGCTTACAAGTTACAAGGATAGTAGGGTTTTGGATGAATTTTCAGCAGATGTTGCTGAGATTACTTCTAGAAATTGTCTGTGAATGAAAGGAAAGGAAAGTTCATCATTCATACCTATTCACAAAAAAGTACACCTTTCAAAATTGTCTATGCATAGTAATATTGAACCAGATGTGACGTAATCATCTGTCTATTACCCCAAAGGAAATATCCAAGTTTCATTATCATCATTGGCATTTAACATCATATAATTTTTCTGTCGACTACAGTTTTATTCAGACACATTTATTTTCAATTGTTTTCAGGTTATATTGACTGCCTGGTTGAGCTAGTGGTGACAATCATGACTAACTTCGTTTTGTTGGCTACATTACTGACTTCTGTATCCTAAACTAACCGGGACACCGTTAAACGTCCACTTTTTCGTCGCACTGTTAGCCGTATTGCTTACATAATATTACAAGCCCAAAAAATACTGTAAAGTGAAGTGTATAAAAAAATGTTATATTTAAAGATCTTATACAACGTGTCGTTTTGCATCCTCGTCAAATTTAAAAAGTGTGGTATAGACCATCAAACCGAACAACTTTTTCCATGGCACCAACATCGTAATCGCGAAAAAATAATCAGCCGTCCCATACATCATTGTCGAGTAGGTATTGAAGTTTTCTATGGGGCAGTTGAAAATTTTTTCGCGAATACGATATAGGTCCCACGGAGAAAGTTATTCGGTTTGATGTTCTGTATCACATCCTGAAATTTGACGAAGATGCAAAACGACACGTTGTATATATTTTTTTTATATAGAAATGATCTAGCATATTTTTGAAAAATCGCAAAAAAGGAGACTAAAAAGCTTTTACGTCTCGAAATGCTCAATATTTTCAACAATTCATTTTTTGGTAACTAGAAGCCAAACCCGCCAACCAAGCCAAGCCAAGTAAAACCGGCCAAGTGCGTGTCGGACCACACCCAATGAAGGGTTCCGTAGTTGAAAATATCACTAAAACAAACTTGTAATCATAATCATTTATTTCTTTGCAAACATGGGTAGATTGGTTTAAAGATGTTGTCATAAAAGTTAGTTCTCCATGTTCTGCCGTCACATGCATGGGCATGCAAACGTAATCCAAAAAAAAAATTTTTTTCGGATAAAATTACAATTTAACAATTTTCGGACTTTTTCCTTTACTTGTGTTGTGAGACCTTGTAAAGTTACATGCTCTGTGAGACCTTACTTCTTGCTAAATTTCATGATTCTAGGTCTAAACCTATATATAGGGTACTTCAACGAGAAGTCCCCTATAGGTTTTGATTTACTAGAGTATCAAAATATATTATGTCGCATAAATGGCGGTATTTTTTTAATGCGTTTACTTAGAAGCTTAATTTTTTAGAACTCCAAGGGACCATAAATCTACGTATTCGATATTTATTTTAACTTGATACCTCTACGCGCTCCTGAGAAAAAGGGTCTTGACAGACAGACTGACAGACCGACAGACCGACAGACAGGCAGACGGACAGTGAAGTGATCCTGTAAGGGTTCGGTTTTTTCCTTTTGAGGTACGGAACCCTAAAAAGGAAATTTTATCAACTAGAGAAGCATGTAAAAAAAATTAACTTGTTAAATAACTCTTCATATTGGCGGACACGAAATTCAACTAATATCAAACGCATCGCCATTTTCAACCTTTACAATTTAATACATAGCCTTGAAAATTAGCGTCTTACCGCGCATTAAGTTTCCAGGGATAAATATGAAAGTACTAACTTCACCACATAAAATTATACCCTCACATCATACATAAACCTTTCATTCTGCCCGCCATTTTGTACTTGTAACAGATTTTCCGTATAACGACTAATAAAAATAAAGGTTGTTTATTCTGCGATGTTATTTCCTGGTGATTACATACATTGTTTCAATTCGAGGCGGTATACTTTGTGATCGGTTTGTTTAAGAATAATGGATGTTAACTTGACATACTGGATTATGTTTACTATGTAGGTTTTGAGTTTAAATATTTAAGTTGTAGCTGGACTGGCTACCTTGGAGTGTAACCAACCAACCGATATTCTAAGATTAGACTTAGTATCTGATGAAAATGTAAACAAACGGATTATAAAATGTACAGGATATGCTGTATTTGATTACTTAAACCCTAAACTATTATTTTAAATCACCTAAAATATGTTTTATTTGAGTTATTGAGGATTATTATTTTTACTACCTCAATTTTCGTGGTTGATAATTTTGATGATTTTTCAATTACAATTTAATAATGTTATTGTGTAAATCTTTTGTGAGTTATTGCATAAGAATTTAACATGAACGGGGTTTGTTTAGGTTTCCATCTGATATTTTTGGAAGATACTCTATGGTCTCTGGCCTGACCTTTGACAAGACTTCTTAGTGTCATAAAAATAAAAAATCATAAAGCTATTGTGAGGACATTGCAGCTAACGCGTGTGACTAGAAGAATACGTTACAGCATGGTATACAGAAAAAGATGCAAAAATGGTATCGATGTGCAAAATTTTCTAACGGACCAGGACCTAAATTATAAATTGTTCTATTGCTTCAGCTACCACCGTGGGAGTCATAGTAGGCTCAAAATTACGCCTACACTACAACTTCCCCACAACATCCTGACATACAAAATCACCTCCAATCACGACGGAAATGACATTAATAAGTAAGAACATTAATAAACCGCCGGTTCGGTACAGGAACGCGTTAATAATGCAGCTCTAACTGAGGCAGCCAGCTCGCGGTAAATAATTGAAGAGGGAAGCTATGGATTATGTGAACGGTATTGATCAGTGAGTGTTGCTTGACAACTTTGTATGGGACGCTGAAGCACTTAGTCTCTGCAGTCAATTATATTCTAAGTAAAAATATGTAGATAGTTTATACGCGCTCCGAAAGTAATGCTCATCTCTTTTTCGCTCCCGATTGCAGCGACATGCCGTCTTACTTCAACATGTCATATAATGTGCGAGGTTACAATATTGTTATACAGGTAATTTTTTTAAGCAGTGCACAAATTTTTACTGGGTGTTCTACCCATGAACATGAACAACTTTCACTACTATGACTAACTCTGAAATCCCAAAAAAAAAGAGTCATCTGTTCAGTACATTTATCTACACCAAACTCGTCAAAATGTAGGGAGCAGCAGATTTTTTTTTCGCGGTTTCAGGATTGGTCCCATAGTAAAAGTTGTTCATATCCATCGGTAGGACACCCTGTGAAAATTTGCGCACTGCTTAAAAACGTATCCTGTATAAGTGTGCCTTAGTATGCCGTTGCTGATGATCCTGATGTTGCACAGGTATCTACCTATTTTTTTTTTTTCTTAAATATCACTGAGTACATTCGAGTGCTGGAATACCTACAGTATATAATGTAGCTAGAGAATTTGAAGGGTAGGTCGCCCTCGGGTGTGTAGTGCCGATCTTCGTCGGAGAGTAGCAGGTGGTATGTTCTCATCCAGCTTCTACCAGGCCAAAGATTGAGCGCAGTTGGGGAGGCCTTTAGGATATAAGCCTTCCTGTTTGGACAGCAGTGGACTGCTTTAGATTGATGATGATGACCACAGAGCACAGAGACAGCGCTAGAGGTGCCATTGTCAACACTTTCCATACAACCAAACTTTTTCTCGCTCTACGACACAAATGACGTGTAGAAACTGACGGTTTATTATCTGTGCTGACGGCTTCGAATGGCGTCCGTGACAGAAGTTGTGCGCTCGACGCACTTACAGTGTCAAGAATTTTATTAAGATAGGCTCATAAGAAATGTCGAATTTAGTATCTCGTGGACAAGATATTATAAGAATGGTTAGATGAAGTCTAGTGATAAGCCTCCTACATTTCAAAGTCTTTGAATTGTTATTTGCAAAAACGGTGACGAGTTAGTTATTGGGGTGGTTCGAGTGCCAAAGGCTCATATTGCAGCTGTCGGTTTACAGGACGTATTTATAGTAGACAAATCGATTGACCAGAATGATGACAATGTTTAATACCTATTCCTGTGTCAGTTTGCATGTATTCTTTTAAAGTAATGAGATATAGAGTTATGAAGAACTAAGTGACGAAAACGCAAAATAAGACGCATCACATTGTTAAATCGAAAATGAAATCAACCATGATTTGAAATAATCAAAATCCAAATTCCTATTGCATTCATGTCGCAATTTGATATCGTTATTTGTGACTAGCTTCTGCCCGCAACTTCGCCTGCGTGGGTGTCGGATTTCATGGGTTTTAATTTACTTGCGCGGAACCCATTTTTCTAAAATAAAAGTAGCCTGCCAGTGAATATGGCGTCAAAATCGGTCTGTTGGTATGGATGATGAATATGCTTTCAAAAATATAACTACTACAAAAGTTGGCGATTTTCGAATCCATGAAAAATTATTACCAAAAAATCAAAAAACCCGACTGCGTAAACAGTGAACTTTAAAAAAAAGATGGAAACAAGATGACCTAATCTCATGCAGTCGGAGGTCTTTATTGTAAAATTTATGAAGATAGGTCCCGACTGCATAAGATTTAGGCCATCTTTTTTAAAGTTCACTTTTTACGCAGACGGGTTTATGATTTTTTAATTTCTTTTAAATAATTCATTTCTACCGAAAAAGTGAAAGCGAAAAAAGGGACCTAAATACATCAGCTAGTGATCATTTATTCACAGGTAGAAGCCGTTTTCCCCGGCCTTTGCGTTATTATCAATTTATAATAGAAAGCCGTGACGTGTTAAATATTTACGGGTTCCTTCAAGGTGTTATCCATGGTCCTTTCGTGGTTCTTCCAGGTTACGCTATGAGCTATTATTGTAAGGTGTAAGAAAGGTCTTAATATGTAAATACCTACTGCCATTTACGAGCGTTGATCGCGCGTCGGCTGGCAACGTCGCATTTCTAGAGGTTTTTCGGGATTATTTAATTCAATTTAAATCAAAGAACAATTTCCTGTGACAAATTCTTAGTTTGTTGGTATTTATAAGTATGTATGCTATTTTTTTGAGAGTTATTTTGATAATTACTCTTAGAAAATATAAAATAATTAACAGTATATCATTTTTTATACGTACATTTGTCACACGTAATCTATTCGATTTATGCTAACATGACGTGTGACTCGGGATTTTTAATTCGTCTGTCTTTATCTAATTTCAGATGAGAATATTTTCTTGTTTCATACTTTTTAGAGCGTGAATTTTCAGTAGTCGGCGCCCTAATTCCGTAACACATTATCAATCGGCGTTGGTATCATTTTGTCAGTTCAACAACATTCATTGCGTTATTTACGTTGTCGAGCAGACAAATTTTTCGAACATATGAAGCAATAGATTAGCAATTTGTTTCAAAATGAAACCAACTCCGATCGATAATGTGTTACGCGATTAGGGCGCCGGTTTTACTCTTTAAACTTACTTTTTATTATCTTAGTGCGTTTAAGGATGTGTGGCAGGTAATTGATACATGACATTTATTTCTGTAAATTGGTTATTGGTTCAAAAACATTTTACACGTAAAAATTAAATTATGTTTTTCTGACTTCTCTGAGAAGAAATACTGAAACAAACTCAGAGGTCACAACACAATAAGAGATATCTTTTAAAGTTCAGACATAACCTTGGTCAGGTCGTATGAGGACCATGCAGTTTAATATCTCAGATGGTCTTTCGAGGAAAAGAACCATACAGATTTGAGGACCTGTCCAGTCAGTGCACGCATTTGTCAGTAATCGTGCAGCTGAACTCAGAACTTATGGAGCTCAACGACTCGACGAACAATACAGAAGAAAGAACATTTGGGTAAACCCCATAAAATACTCAAACTGCCAGAGGTAGTAGGGAAGTACCACCCTTGTGTGAGGTGTGTGCCAAGGGCACGTGCGAATCTGCTTTTACGGGTTGGTCATAAGATGTCTTTATTGAATTTCCGTTTACGGAAAAAGAAGGTAAAGGTTATAGTGGTACTTTAAAATAAAGAGGTATTCCACTTAAGTCACTGATTTGAACGGCACTTCCTCGAACGGCACCTAAGCACTTACACTAACGTCACTGAAACAAAATTTAGTAAAGTGCCGTTCGGTGGCACAGTTTATTGATATTACTTTCAGTCCCCGAACGGCACTTACGTTTTTTAGACAGTTTTTTTTGTAGTGCTGGGACGTATGTACTTACCTACTCTTTGTTCAGGACATTACCGACTATAACATATCCATACGCCAAGTGTGTGTCGAACCACGCTCAGGGCTCCGATGTCGTACGTAATGAATAGGTTAAATGTTTACGTATGGTTTACGTATGCAATTTTCAAATCACTGGGTTAATGGGGCAGTACTGTCAAAATGGCACTATCGTAGCTAAAGTTTGATTTTTAATTCGACGGAATTCTGACATTTCAGAAGTGTTGCCAGTAATAAAACGGTCCTACTAAAAACGGAACGCATTTAAGCGAAATTAAAAAAAAATCTCTCTTGAATTTAGGGATTCAATTAGAAAAACTAAAACTTAAGAAATGACTGATAATTTTAAAATGGTAATAAGATTTTTTATTATCAAATTATTGATATTACAATAATTAGTAAGGTAATTATTTTTCTTTCACAGGAATCCCTGTCCACTAATCCATAAATAACTTATTTCGGACACGACAGAAAAGGTTTATGATATTTAAAGTGTCAAAAAATTACAGCTGTCAGATTTCCGTCAAATTAAAAATCAGACTGTAAATCGAAAAATTGTTTTCACAAACCCGCAATATATTTGAAAGATCCATCCAACAACACCCCACATCATGGGGTAGATGAGAAAAAAAAACATCCCCATTTTACGTGTTATTTTACCAATTTGTTGGCGTGATGAATATATCCATGCCAAATTATAGCTTTCTAGTACTAAGAGCTTCTGAGCTAAACTGCGGACGGACGGACAGACAGACGGACGGACATAGCGAAACTATAAGGGTTCCTTTTTGACAACGTAACCCTAAAAAAGTAAGTTTAAAAACTAAAACCCGACTACTGAAAAATCACGCTCTAAAAAGTATGAAACAAGAAAATATTCTCATCTGAAATTAAAAAAAGACAGACAAATTAAAAAATCCGGAGTCATAAGTAATCTGTTCGATGTATGCCCTTAGGTACATGACGTGTGACTCCGGATTTTTAATTTGTCTGTCTTTTTCTAATTTCAGATGAGAATATTTTCTTGTTTCATACTTTTTACAACGATACCTCATTTGTCAAATTATGATAAGTAGTTTAGAAGTTATGAGGGAACAGATACACACATACATACCGATCAAAATCATAACCCTCCTTTTTGCTTCGCCGTAGTCGGGTAATAACTGTGAAAAGAGTAGACAAACTGAAACCGTCGTCGTTGTTTGTCACCAGTCGGTCATGTCAGCAGAAACCAAAAATTTTGGTTTCTGCTGACATGACCGACTGGTGACAAACAACGACGACGACAACGACATTTAATGTCATAGACAATAACCCTTCAAAGGCTTTCTGCACCCCATGTGTGCATAAGGAAAGACCCCTTTACATAATAGGTATATAAGCTTATATATTATATATATAAACGTAAAAAACACCATTTTCTGGAAAAAAAATCATCCTACGTAGTTGTGAACCTATGGGGTTCGCAACTAACCCGGTTTTGGGTTTATAAATTAGTATATAACTGCATTTGAAGAGATATTCTGGAAAATGAGTACAGTCCTACCAACTTATATGTGAACTGAAAGAGGACGCCACCGTCGATGCGTCGACACAATCGAAGACATTTCAACATGAGACGGCAGTAGTTCCAATTTTCGCCATTTCACAGATAAGTTGGTAGGAGTGTACCTATGTCGCTGCTTGGTATGTTCCAAACTCTTTTTGTTTAATTGTGAAAAATGTATTTGAAAATGTAAAATTGGTATTATTATTGTTACATCTGATGGAGTCTTAAAATATGTACGTAGGTACATAAACCCGTTTACCCACTTAACAAAATAATGAAATTAAAGCTGATTGAAATTAAACATTATATTTGTTTCCAATGTAATTTTTTGTTCTTATTTTTCTCTTAATGCACACTGGAATACCTTTCTGTGTCTCTGTGTAGAATTATGATTCTCTCATCAATACTTAATTTTTTTTTGAGAAAACTTCTTTTGGCGCATTGTGCGATTTTTGGTAGGGGAAAATTTTATGGGTTCGCGTCACCGACATGCGACATACTAATGTTGTTTAAGTTTTCACTTCTGTCGGCAGTCCCCATGGCTGCCTATTTTTTTTTCTCTCATCAATGTGCTTTTGATGTTTTATGCTTTTGTTTGTATTGTTTTTGATGTTTTTTAATAGTATGATTTTGGCACGATTGTGGTGTTTCTTCCACTGCAGCCACATATGAAGAGTTGATTTGGTTCGATTCACGCATAACTAACTTATAATTTAAAAAAGCTAAGTAAACTTAAATAGTATTTTAGTAAAATCTATTTTGAAAGCAATCGTCCAAACAAGTCCAAAATGCGGAAAATAAAAATAATAATTCATATTATGAATGTGTTAGATTTGATATAATATATAATTACTAAGCGTATATATAGCTACTGGGCTAATAGCAAGCCTTAAATGTCAGAATGGTTATTGGTTATTTATTATGTATGAAAGTATTATGAATATGGTGTGTAAGGGAAGGATTTCATAAAGAAAAGCACAGAAGGACAAGACTAGATATTTATTATTTCAATTAGGCTTGTCAATAATTATTCATCTTTAATGAGAAAGCTATTGTCCGTTCGCAAAACTAGGTCTTCATGGAGAAGAAGGACAAGAAACTCCATGGAAACAGTATTATAGTATTCTATCAACACATTTCTTATATTTCCACAATTTATAGTTATCTCAAACAGTTAATTCTATCACTCAGAATAATAGCAACATAATAACAATATTTAAGGTAAGGTGCCCCGGGGCAATTGCAACTAGAAAAAATATGGTTCCAACTTTGATTTCGTGCAGTTTCTTTTTTATTGTAAGTTTTCTTTATTTGATAATTCTACTTGATTAACAATTTCATTAATATCCTAAATAACCTAGTTCTGAAAAGAAAGTCCGTAAGGAATTGAAATAATAAAACGGTTTTCTAATAGAGGTAGAGAAAGTTGCATTTACCCCCGATAAGGGGCAAATGCAACTAATGACAATCTTAGTGTATCTGTTGGTCTTAAAATTATTATAAATAGAGGTTTTCAACGCAATGTGTTATCGTAGGCGAATTTGAAACGTAAGTTCACGTATCTAAGCTCAGTTTGGAGTAATATAAATATTTCTTAACTTCAGGGGCAATTGCAACTATTTCGCTAATAGTTAGTGTAGTGAATTTACTTTTCACGTTTGTCGATAATCGAATTTTATTGAATGTTTGTTAAGAGGAAAATACAAATAAAAGCAGGATATATGACACAGTGTTTTAATAAGAAAGAAAAGAAACTTACGAGTTGTCAGTCTTAATGAGAAGTAACATTAAACAATCAGAGTAACAATTAAAAAATCAAACAAACATAGGAATTTCTTGTTCCTAAGAAAGAAACTTCAGTCTCTAAGAGAAGAAATATTTAACAAACACAGTAAAAATATAAAAAAAATAATACAAACATAAAAATTTCTTTTTCCTAAGAACACAAAAACACTACTTACGAGTCAGTCTATAAGAGAAGTAACATTCGTCAATCACAGTAAAAAATCAAACAAATATAGGAATTTATTGTTCCTAAGGAACATTATGTTACATTTTATTTTACTAAGTACAAAAAAAAAACTAACTTCTTGTACCGTTAAAGGAAAACCAGTTTTTTCTAGTACGTGAATATAGCCGGCTATTTTTGTTTCAGAATCTTTGGTGAAAACCTACCACGATATGATTTTTTCACTCCTCGTGATCCGCGTAATCGGTGGACCAAAGTAGACCTGGGAATTCCGTAAACGTCAACCGCTTGATAGGTGTTCAATTCATTGGTCCTAACAGCTTCCAATGCTTTTAACAAATTGTCTTGGGAATATTCTATTTCTGTTCTCCGTTTATAATTCCGAACCATCTATAACAAAAGATTAATTTTATTTTATCTTCATGCCAAATTTCACAAGGATCGGTGCAAAAAAGTTGTGAAAGCGTACTTTAACATACAGAAAAAAATACACCTTTAAATACTGAAGATGGATTATGTTCAATGTAGTACTGTACTGTAAGTACACATATCTAGTCTATATCATATCAATATCTAATCCAGTAATGTACCTACACAATATCAATAAAAAAATACAGAATTAAAACATCGACATGGCACAACACTATTGATTCATGGTTTCATACAAACCGACACGGGGCGAATGCAACTAACCTCAAAATTACAATTACCCCATGTTACGTTATTATCAGGGAAAATGTAACCATACACATATCTTGTTGTAGCTTTAACCAATCCTTAAGCAAAAAATAATTATAGCTACTTACGGTTGTCAACTATGCACTCCACTTGAAACACCAGCAATAAAACACTTTAAAACATATTTTTTGTAGATTTTTTTCACCACGTGCGTTCGTACAAAATTGCTTCAAAACGGCAGTTTGACAGATCAACCTGTTTTACCATCATTTTTAGCTGCAGTGCTTCCATCTATTTTTTTCATGTAGCAATATGTTATGCTCCGTAATTTATAGATGGCGGTGTATTTAAAAATCCTATCATAACGGAGATATTTAATTTAGTTACAATTGCCCCGTAGTTGCTTTAGCCCCGGGGCACCTTATAATATGAAATTACGTAACTTACATGACACCTGGTAGATATATTTCACATCACAACGGCACTAGCACTAGCCACTTGAACATCCACTGAGCAACTGCCTCGAGAATGTCATTACAATCCTTTTTATATCCTACCACCCCTTCCATTTATCCCTTCCCATCAAACATCAACTGACAGTATTGTATCAATTGTTTCAAACAACCTATTATGTTAAAATAGCAATATAAATTCTATGATATACTACAGTTACTACCAAATATTATTTAATTATTTATAGTAATAACATCTGTACGATTTTGACAAGTTAAGAGTGGTATACACAATAACTAATCAAATTAGATACTTCTACATTGGTCTCAAGCTTCGTAAATGTGACAGAAGGTTGTTTTACAATGATTCGATGATTTTAATCACAACCGAACTAACTTCCGGAATCAAGGTAATCTCAAGTATTTATTTTTAAATATTAGACACATAATAATTACATTTATCTAACACGGCCATACTGACAAGTACTTCGCTCTCGAAGTACATTAGATACCGTTTTTCTACAATTGTAATTTACTTTGGTTTTGTCATCGTCATTGTCATTTTTGTTTTGTGTTGCCAATTGCCTAGACGTGTCAAGTCCCCTCCACCCGCTGCTAGTGGGATAGACTTGCACCAAGCAATTGACCGACCAGCGGAAACACTCACAGTCATAGTCACAGTCAGCTAATTACAATTATCTAATACGGCCATACTAACATGTATTTCGATCTCGAAGTACAAGATAAATAACATTATACAAAAACAATAGTGTGAAACTTAATCACATCTTACTGTATGTGGCCAAACACCCGCCGTCGGTGAAGCTCAATCACCCGCAGTCAGTGAATGCCAGACAACAGTCAAGACAAGCTCTTTTTGTATTAATTAAATAAGTAATCAAAACAATATACCGCTCGGTCAACCTGACAATATCATTGCAAATTGTATTGATCATCCTTATTACATTTTCTATTGGTACCTTACTTTTTAGTAAAAGGTTATAATAATAAGCCAAATCAAAATTATCAAGAAACTCAGATCAGTTCCGACAAAACTATAACAATACTAGCATTTTGAAAGTGAAAAATGTCATATTTGTTTATCAGCAAGTTATGTGATATTCGCTATTTCTTTCATAATATAAAAATACAATTATGTTCCATTTACTTTATGACATTACCAACTTCAATTTTATAAAGTTTCCTCCAAAGCCATTTTTTAAATTAATTTGTGATCAACAGAGCAATAATATTAACAATCTTAAATTAACTTTCCCTGAACACTTGCATTTTTCTTTTTCGATCAAACAATTCTCAGCACGTTTTCATCGTTATGATGAGGGTTAAGTCAACGACCCGCCATGGTTTCCAGCAGAACACGATTGCTCCAACGTTGATCATGAAAATAGCAAAATAAAATTCATTAGAAATATGTTATGTGAGACTGAGCACTATCCCACTTCTGATGTTAGATTTGATATAATATATAATTACTAAGCGTATATATAGCTACTGGGCTAATAGCAAGCCTTAAATGTCAGAATGGTTATTGGTTATTTATTATGTATGAAAGTATTATGAATATGGTGTGTAAGGGAAGGATTTCATAAAGAAAAGCACAGAAGGACAAGACTAGATATTTATTATTTCAATTAGGCTTGTCAATAATTATTCATCTTTAATGAGAAAGCTATTGTCCGTTCGCAAAACTAGGTCTTCATGGAGAAGAAGGACAAGAAACTCCATGGAAACAGTATTATAGTATTCTATCAACACATTTCTTATATTTCCACAATTTATAGTTATCTCAAACAGTTAATTCTATCACTCAGAATAATAGCAACATAATAACAATATTTAAGGTATAATATGAAATTACGTAACTTACATGACACCTGGTAGATATATTTCACATCACAACGGCACTAGCACTAGCCACTTGAACATCCACTGAGCAACTGCCTCGAGAATGTCATTACAATCCTTTTTATATCCTACCACCCCTTCCATTTATCCCTTCCCATCAAACATCAACTGACAGTATTGTATCAATTGTTTCAAACAACCTATTATGTTAAAATAGCAATATAAATTCTATGATATACTACAGTTACTACCAAATATTATTTAATTATTTATAGTAATAACATCTGTACGATTTTGACAAGTTAAGAGTGGTATACACAATAACTAATCAAATTAGATACTTCTACATTGGTCTCAAGCTTCGTAAATGTGACAGAAGGTTGTTTTACAATGATTCGATGATTTTAATCACAACCGAACTAACTTCCGGAATCAAGGTAATCTCAAGTATTCATTTTTAAATATTAGACACATAATAATTACATTTATCTAACAAATGCATGTCTTACCTTCAAGATAACCTTGCCTCGATGCGACATCCGACAGCCCCGACTTACTGCATACTGAAACATACTTAGATTTCATGTAGCGGTCTGTATGTGTGAGTGCGTTCATTCGACATTCGGTCCTAGTTGAAATACAAGCATGATTTGAACTAACGAAATTGCTAAAACTGACAAGGGCTGACATTTTTTGTTTGCTGACAGTGATACAAATAAAACATTACTTCTTGCTTCAGGTGAACAAGGTGAAATTAATCCGGTACAAGACTTAACTTAGCCTGCTGATTTCTATCGATATGTTTTGTTTAAAAATGCCTTGAACAAAGAAATACATCCCATCACTAAAAAAACGTAAGTGCCGTTCGGGGACTGAAAGTAATATCAATAAACTGTTCCACCGAACGGCACTTTACTAAATTTTGTTTCAGTGACGTTAGTGGAAGTGCTTAGGTTCCTTTCGAGGAAGTGCCGTTCAAATCAGTGACCTAAGTGGACCTCAAAATAAAAAAGGTTCAAAGAATATTTTCCGAAAACAAATAAATAAAGAATTTTGGTTTTTGTACTTTTTTTTTATTTTTACGTAAAGTATTCTCCTTTTCAGAATTAGCATAAAAAGAATATCGTCAGTAAATCTCTCTTTTAAATCTCAAACCCCATTTACACACACCGTGCATAAAATATTTCTTTCATAACTAACTCGCTCTTTCATTACAAGAAATCACAGCAATACCTATGCGCATATTCAAGCATCTTCCCATTCATTTGCAAGTATGAAGCCTTCACAATGGACTGCGAAAGTAACAGCATTTTCGTACAATAGCGCGCAGACGAAGGATCTTGTCGAAAGCGAGAGGAAATCCGTGAAGATCGTCGTGGCTATAATTCACATAGCCTGTAGGTATGAATTATTGATGGCTGCAGACGGGATGGGATTAGATTATAAATAAATAGGGTTTCGAGCTTTTAAAAATATATGTTGGGAATGATGTTGCGGAAATAAAGGGCATTTAGGGTTATGAGTTTTGTTGTGGATGGTTTTGTGACGGTGTTTGAATACATACTACGTGGTTATTGATCCAAAAAAGATTAGGTACCTACTTACATATAACACTTCTTCTTGAAGATTTAGCTTTTTTTTTAACATATTTTAGTAATCTTTTCTATATTTGGTTTGTTTGTCATAACTGTATTTTGTCGAATATCCAAACCGTAAGCAGCATAGGTATAGAACGCGGCCATTAGAGACAAATTAAGTTTTAGATAGAAACAGTCACACATATTTTAGTGACAAAGACTTGAATTTAGATGCTTCACAAAGAGTTGTCAATATTCAATACCAAATCTACTTCACTCTTAGGATCAAAGTACTGTGTAGCATGTTAGGAAATTGAAGCGCACAAAAGGACCACAACAAACATTTTCCAACTCACAGCCTCACATAACACACTTCGAAAATATCTCCTAAACGTACGAGAGCCAAACCGTATCTATAGTCGAAACCATTTGCTAATTATCCGTCCGTCTGTCAGTTCACATTGTCATATACGCGATTGAGTCCATTCAATAATTCATAGTGTGTCGGATTCTCCATGTAAATCGTGCGGTTCCATGCGTACTGCTGTTGGTTGCAACGGGTTTTGGTATTGTTTATTGAATATTCTAGGGTGTGCTGTGTTTGATTGATTATGTATTGTTTTGTGAGGTAATAGAGAATATTAATAGTTTAGTAGCGTGACTGCAGGTGTAAAAATCTGCTGGTTTAAAGTGAAAGTGGTTTTATAATAATTTGTTATGAGACGTTTCTGTTAAACACAGATACTCGTAGCGTTTGTACTACTAATCCTTGGTTTCTTCCTGCAAATCTCAAAATAATAGAATATCTTTATTTCGGACATACAGTATCCATATAGTGTTAGTAACATACAAAGAAAATAATATAATAATAATAACTAATGCATAATAGCTAATGCAATTGCTGTTAATGCTAGACCAAAATAACAGCAACATTTATATTATATCATACAAGTTGATTGAAGATAACATTGAATAGGCTTTTAAAACCCTAAGCTGTGTTTTGTGATCCTCAGATATTCAGTAAACTGGGACTTACGATTTCAAAATAGTCATAAAAATCTTTATGCTCACAACTTAATCATAATACTTTGGACATGCGTGTGTCGTGAGTATTTCTAAGATTTACATGACAAAGCGCTGCCGGGTTACCGTTTGATTGGCACATATACGATACGTATGACATTAAGTCCTGGCCGTTGACAGTAGCTGTCACCAAAAAACAAACGAAGACGAATTCTTAATTCGAAAGTTTTAATCTTCCATTTTGTTATTTCAAAACGTTAGTATATCACAAGTTATACCGTTACGTTACAGTTATCTAATCCCTGCCAGTCATGCTTACTGCCGAAGACTACCTAAGTGGATTAGAGGGCATTAGCGTCGGATCAATAAGGTCCCCAGTTCGATTCCCGCTCGCTACCGGTTCTTTTCGGCTTTCTCGTTCGGGATTTACTTAACTAGGCATTTCTAGTTGGCCAGCAATGAAATTGACATGTTTATTTTAGTACGAGGCGGAAATTATTTGTGCTAGGGATTTTGGTGTCCTAAAATTGAAATAAATGTGGGCTTAACATTTTGAGGGTACAACAGTATTACAAGTATGGAAATATTTTGTGGTGGTTAAAGCTGTGTTTATTATGATAGAAATATCAAATTTATAAACTAAATCGGATCATTGGCTATTTTTAAACATGCCTATGTCATGTAGACCAACCACACAACACCATGGTAGAAAGTAGATATACGCAAACCACGCTCACTCTCGACAAGATTTTGATATAGATAAGACATACCAGCTGACTCGCCGGGATGTTACAAATTACGTCATGACATTCAGGAATTTACATCAACTTTCAGGATTCGAGTTTATTAAGAAAAATATCTTACCGCAGCTATTTTATTATATTGTAATTTGATTTGATACTGTGCTCGTCTTACAACTATTGCTGTAGGATCAAATCTTAGGCGAGGACGCTGGCACCCTAAACACAAGTTAAATCTTACTTTGGGTGCCAGAGTTCATCGAAAACACTCTTTTCCATTGTTGTAACGTTGTATACTTTTAAGATAAGTGTTAGTGTACAACTGAAGTTAATATATATTTTTTTTAATATGTAATAAGTTTGTGGCAAATATCTTTAATTATATATTGAAGTCGGTCAAACCGCGTCAGTCTACTGCGAAAGTTGTATAAAATCATGTTTTACAACACATATCCAAAAGATAACTAACTAAGAAACTAAGATAACTTAGATTCCCAGAAAATATGTACATTAACAAAAGGTTGTTTATGTACATATTTTCTGCGAATCTAAGTTATCTTAGTTTCTTAGTTAGAGATAAGGATCTCTTACTGAAAAAATGCAAAAGGGCAAAATAAAGATAATTATTATCATTCTCTCTGGCATTCTTACTTTTACTAGTTTTTCTAAATTCCAAAAATCGTGTTGTGACGTGACACTTACGCCAGGTTTGCACGAAGCCAGTGTGCGCTATTCGTACAGACTTACCTGCGCTGGCCTTGCCGGTGCTGTTTACAGAAGGCCAGTCATTTCTACATTTTTCTTGTGGTGTACGCACGATTGTCTCAATAAAAAAATAATTCCGGACCAATCCGGCTGTTGAAAAAGAAATGTCTAAAGTACTTATTTGCGTTACTACGAGTTGAAAAACAAACATGTATACTTTAGGAGATGCACCAGCGACTGGTTCGATGCGTTTTCACGAGTCCAACCGCTGGCGTGGGGGATGAGGGGGACGCGGGCGGAGGTCACAGCCTAGAAAAATAGACGAGCCCTCTATTCATATCAGCGCTGATTGCCAGTGCTGGCCTGGCATTAAAAATTGTTTACATGGGGCTACCAAACCAGCACTGACTGCCAATCTAACTGACGGCCAGCGCTGGCTTCGTGTAAACCTGCCTTTAGTGCTGACCGTCTACTCAATTTTCTTATTTCGATTCAAAGTTGCATTCAGCCTAATCGATATTCGCAATAAAATCGAGCTTGAAAAAAGTTGTAGAAACTGAATAAAAACTCTTTGGTATATTTTCCATGAATTCTTTTGTCTTTCAGCCATTTTAATCTGAGCGTCCACTGCTCCACGCCAGCCGCAACGCACGCACGGCAAGCAACGGATTTTGGTTTGTTTATATGAAGAAGTGAAAATGCGGGCGGTAACGGCAGTGGACGCAGTGCTATATGAATTTATGTAAAGCAAACCGAAATCCATTGCGTGCCGTGCGTGCGCTGTGGCCGGCGCGGACCAGTGGACGCTCACATTTACTCGGAGACTATTTCGATGAAACTTTGAAAGAAGGTGTATTCTTTGAACCGCTAAACAATGTAGTGAAATTACGATAAACTTGACCAGATTTTTTAATTTCGTTTGGTAACTACCACAAAAAATAAACAATTTCTATTGCTCAATAAACCAATAGTTCGAAACAAAAACTACTAAGCTCATACAACTAACAAATATAATGACATGTAAAAGTGTTTGCTGTATAACCAATTTATAGAATTCATATTTATCATCATTCCCAAACAAATTTTTTCTAAGCCTACTTACCTAAAAAAATTTATAGGTATTAGGTATTTTGTAACAAACTATCAGAATAAAATGCACAATAAATAATTGTCCAATAAATTGAAACATTTTTGAACAGCGAGCGCATTCCGAATATAAATTCAATTATTCGGGGTGAAATTCAATAAATGATTGGTGGTCCTGCCTATTGACTCGGTTTCAATAATTATAGTCTCCAAAAAATGATTAAAATTACATTAGAAAAGTGTAAATTATTACTAAAAACAATGCTTATTACATTTAATGCTTAAAACAATTTCAATTACCAAATATCGATTTCTGACATTCGTCATATTACTCGAGTCGATCGAAATAAAAAAAAATCGTTTGGCGTTTGGTTTTGTTCCTAGTGTGAGGTCCAGGAACTTCAATTCACCTGAACGTAATTTTAGTGAAATAAATATATTGTTATTCTTATAATCGCTATCGTACATTCATCAAAAAGGCGATTATCGCATTTAATTTTACAGACTTGGATATTAAAAAGGTAAATTAATAAACTTGTGTGTTAAACATGAAAGATTTACTTAAGGCTTATCGCGTTATCTTATGAGTTCCTTTATCCAACTCTCATAATTAACGCACATTCATAAGATTTGATTGGTAGCCTAATAAATATTTACATAATCAATAATAATTTAGGGTGTCGTATGTCGTCATTCTGCATAGAGCAACATGGCCCCCGGAGGCGCCGGCGGCCGGTCCGCCGGGGGCCGTGCTGCTCTATGTCATTCTGGGATCCGACGGAGTGTAGTGATAGTGAGCCGACGGAGGCCCGTGTATTCGGGTCCGATTGAGGGCGCTTCCGAACTATGCGGTTAAAATATAATGACCCTCATAGAGTCACAAGTTGGTTATGTACAATTATATTATAAAAAATATTATTACTTAGCAGCACTGACCTTATTATCCTGTGAACCTAGCGCCACACAGCCGCATGGTGACCACCTGGGGTTTCTTTCACTATCTGCATGGCTCTAAACACTGCATTGTCTTCATTACATTTCACTTTACTACAAAGCAGAAATAATAAAATTGTCATACACCGATACAATGCTAAAAGTAACCAGCTAGAGAGAAAACTAGCTAATCTGCAATCCTCAGTGCAATAACCAATAAATAATTAGCGAAAACAACTATCAATTTGCAAAGATGCGGTCGGCCGCGTACTCGACTCCGTTTAACAAAAGACGCGCGACAGGGCCCTTCAAAATTCAAAATCTTAGGGGATTCTATTTTATTCTATTTTTATTAAATGGCCAGCAAAGCCGATGTCAAATATTCTGCTAATGTCTAAAGTGAGTTCAAAAAGTGTGCATAATATAAAAAAAAACCCGGCCAAGTGCGTGTCAGACCACGCACAATGAAGGGTTCCGTAATTGAAAAGAATTTATCCCAAAAACAAACTTAACATTGTAATTTTTTTTATGATAAAATTACAAATGAACCATTTTCGGACTTTTTAGTTTACTTGCGCTGTGAGACGTTGCTTCTTGCCAAATTTCATTATTCTAGGTCAACAGGAAGTACCCTATAGGTTTTGATTTACTTGCGAGTATCAAAATATGTCGCATAAATGGCCGTATTTTTTTATTGCGTTGATTTAGAAGCTTGACTTAGAAATTGAAGGAACCATAGACCTGTGTAATTTATATTAATTTCAATGTGATACCTCTACGCGTTCCTGAGAAAGTGGGTCTTGAGTCTTGACAGACTGACAGACAGACGGACAACGAAGTGATCCTATAAGCGTTCCGTTTTTTCCTTCTGAGGTACGGAACCCTAAAAAAAAGCTAGAACAAGTAAAATTTTTCGACTAATACAGTAACTGTATGCTTTGAACACAATGTACGAGTAACTTATTTTTAACCTACGATGATGATTTTTTAGTTTGTTTTGCAGGTAGTGGTATTAGAATTTGTGTGGGGTAGGTACTACAACTAAAAAGTGAAAAATAAAAACTTTTTTACAAAAAAATACAACCGACTTCCAAAAACAACACTACAAAGTGAATAATAGCTTTAATTTCGGAAGTCGGTGTCTGGTTAAATGTATTTTCGGTTTTTCCATCGACTTCCGAAATTAAAGTTTATTTTTCACTTTGTAGTGTTGTTTTTGGAAGTCGGTTGTATTTTTTTGTAAAAAAGTTTTTTGTTGGGTTAGTACGGGGCTGAAACAAACAAAAATTAAAATAATTATGAAAATAATATTACTTTACCTATGAAATTGCCGTTCTGCAGTACTGGCCATTTGAAATCAAAATAATTTTTGTTTTGCTAAGAATTCTAATTTCAAATTAATTTTATTTTAAAAACATGGATTTTTTTTTCCAAAAGTAGTCATTTGTTTATTGATTAGTGTTACATTTTCATCGCATTTCAATCTTTTTCGTCATCATGGATACGTTAAAAATTCGAGTAATTATGGAATATGAGTACCGTCGTGGCAGCAACGCGGCACAAGCGGCACGCAACATCAAAGACGTTTACGGAGCTAACACTACAAACCAACGCACCACTTGTTAATGGTTTGCTCGCTTCCGTTCTGGAAATTTCGACCTGAAAAATGAACCTCGCGGTCGTCCGAACACTTTGGTCGACAATGACGAATTAAAGGCGATTGTGGAAGCTGATGATACACAATCTACGGCTGAATTAGCAGCAGCTTTCGACGTTAGCGTCAAAACAATATTGGTCCATTTGCGTCAAATTGGCAAGGTAAAAAAGCTTGACAAATGGGTGCCCCACAAACTCAATGATCGCCAGCGCGAAGTACGCGTCAAGACGTGCCTTGCACTGCTCAACAGACACACAAATGAAGGAATTTTGAACCGCATTGTTACCTGCGATGAAAAATGGATTCTGTTTGATAACCGCAAGCGCTCAGCAAGTTGATTGGATCCTGGTTCAGCACCTAAACAATGCCCTAAACGAAAACTTACCCCTAGAAAAGTGATGGTCACTGTTTGGTGGTCTAGCGCCGGTGTGATTCATCACAGCTTCTTACCAAACGGGGTGAGCATTACTTCAGATGTGTACTGTGAAGAACTGAACACAATGATGGAGAAGCTGGCACATCTCCAACCAGCATTGGTCAATCGCTCGTCTCCGCTGCTCCTGCACGACAACGCGCGACCTCATACTGCACAGCAGACGGTCTCCAAGTTGCAAGAACTGGGGTTGGAAGCTCTCCATCATCCGCCCTACTCAAAAAATCTTGCGCCTACAGACTACTACTTTTTCCAGAAATTGGATAACTTCTTGGCGGGAAAAAGATTCAATACCCGAGAGGCAGTACAAAATGCCTTTGAAGAATTTGTTGCCACCCGTCCAGCTGATTTCTTTAAGAAGGGCATCAATAAACTGCCACTGTGTTGGCAAAGATGCATTGATTGCATGGGTGATTACTTCGATTGATACAAATAAAAAATGCATGAAAAAAATTCGTTTATATTTTTTTATACAAAACGGCAATTTCATAGGTAAAGACCTATTATTATATTGTTAAAACATAAACTAGAAGCGTGCCACACACCCACACAGACGGAATCACACTAATAATAATATATAATGGCGAAAGTTTGTGTGTGTGTGTGTTCTACGTGGGATATAATTTATAAATTACTAGCTGCGCCCCGCGGTTTCAGCGGGGCGAAGCTAGTCACACTTCACACTGATATTATAAAGGTGAAAGTTTGTGAGTTTGGGTGCATGTTTGTTACTTCTTCACGCTCAAACGGCTGGAGGGATTTAGATGGAATTTGGTATGTAGATAGCTTATAACCTGGATACATAGGTTACATTTTATCCCCGTCTACGCGCGTGTAATCGCGAAGCGCAGCTAGTAATTTATAATTTTATGTTATTGCGGATCTTCAGCGCCACAAGCAGATCTGCGGGATAATTGCGTAACACGCAGTAGGAATCGGTTTCTTGTTGACAGTTCAACAACATTCATTGCGTTATTTACGTTGCTGAGCAGACAAATTTTCCGAACATATAAAGCAATGGCTTAGCAATTAGGCTTCATAATCATTCAAATTGTGATTGAGTGTGTTACGCATTTAGGGTGCTGGAGAGTAATATGTTAAGGAAGAAAAACTAATCGGAAGAAGCATTTTTAGAGGATACATTAGGCCGCTTGTTCCACTAGTCACTGCTAATCAAGGCATCATTCTGTCTCAGTCTGTCATCTTTAAAATGGAAGGAACTATAATTTCGAAATACGTTTAGTACTAAATGTATTGAATGACTAGTTTGGACTTCTGGAGTAAAATAAAAGTAAAACAAACATACTAAATGAAATACTTCAAAAAAAAGTGATAAGGGCAGGAGAATGATGATGATTTCATTAAACCGCGACAAGCAAATTTCTATTCGGTTGTCGCGGGTTAATGACAGCAGCAGCATGGCGGCAGTAATCGTAAATCTAAAATAAAATGGACAATAGGGAATGTTGTCTGAGGTAGGAAGGTCCTGCAGTGCTATTCTGCACAAATCTCACCGTGAAAACCTAGGTGAAGTGAGTTGTCATTCTACCTAATGCTAGATTGGATTGACACTGTTGACAGCTCACTTCACCTAAGTTTTCACTAGGTAAAAGCAGAACCTGCAAAATTATATATTCTTTTTTTTACATATTGTATTTGTTATATATGAAACTGGGGAAAATTGCAAATTATATTGTCTGCTTACTATTTTGAGTCATCAATAAAATACGAGAAATTCAGTTGTTTTGAAGGACTAGAGCAGAACAGAAGAAAGTTTCATAATGATATAATTTACGAACGTTGCTTTGTTACAAGTGAATGTAGTGTACACCTGTAATTGGTATATACATAAGAACCCATAGCTGTTAATGTTTAGTATTTAATGTCCAATGTATATGCTGTTGGCGTACCTATTTTAAATAAATAAATAAATGATTTGCCGTGTAAGCCACGAACACTCTCAGGGTCAGTGACCTTAGGAAAATCACGGATCTTGAATTTCGGAATTTTGACCTTTACCTCACGGTGACTGACCCTGTGGTCAAGGTCAGTGACCTTAGGAGAATCACGGATCTTCACTTTGGAATTTTGGCCTTGACCTTAAGGTCAATGACTCTGAGGTCAAGGTCAATGGCCTTGAGATGTCCCATGGTGTTCTCCCACCCTATTACTCCCACATCCCACCGGGTCTCGAAGGCTTACGGAAGTACAGTCCATCCCAACTGATGGTTGCGCTTAGAGGAATAATTTAGTTGCGCTTAGATGGTTGCACTTTGAGGAATAATTTAGTTGCGCTTAGAGGAATAATTTAGTTGTGCTTAGATGGTTACGCTTAAAAACAGCTGCGCTTTGAGGAATACCCGTTACTTTTTACAACAACAACAACAACATAGCATCACGCCAGTTTTCTCCGAAGGGTTAGTCAGAGGATTACTATAGTTCACCAACAATAAGCCATCGCTTAACTTAAAAACATAACTGCAGTTATGTTTTTAACTGACTTCAAAAAGGAGGAGGTTCTCAATTCGTCCGATTACTCGAAGATGGTTGGACCGATTTGGGTTATTTTTTTTTTGTTTGAAAGGGTATACTTCCCAGGTGGTCCCATGATCATGTCAAGTCAGGATCTGATGATGGGATCCTGGAGAAATAGAGAGAACTCTTCCAATTTTATAGGCACACTTGAAGCGATTTGAATCGTTTTTGGAAGAGTACTTTTTTGGAGTGTCATTTCAATTTGGTGAAGATCTGATGAAGAACTTCTGAGATAGGCAACGGAACTCCTCAATAAATGATAGCAAATGGACTGGGATTGCTGAAATCTCATGTCTGTTTGTTGTTTACACCAGTTCATAACATAACATCACGCCAGTACGCTGTGAATGGGTAAGCACATGTGAACCACTAAAAAGTGAAAAATAAAAACTTTTTTACAAAAAAATACAACAGACTTCCAAAAACAACACTACAAAGTGAAAAATAACTTTAATTTCGGAAGTCGGTGGCAAAAACGAAAATACATTTAATCAGACACCGACTTCCGAAATTAAAGTTATTTTTCACTTTGTAGTGTTGTTTTTGGAAGTCGGTTGTATTTTTTTGTAAAAAAGTTTTTATTAAGTTCCATGTAATAGGAACGAGCCAATTGCCATCAAACGGGCACAAACTCAGAATCCGAGTTGCTATACTGAAAAGATCCAGATGAAAAAATCCCATTAATACAGTATAGTTACAGCAGCCGGTTGAGAAGTCTATAAATAGTTATTTCATTTAAACAACATCCTAGACGAATGTTCCTGACACCTACCCAATTTCTACATCCAAACCATTCGGAACACTTACACAAAATTTTCCTTCCAAAAATATTTGACGTTCCGCGTTCAAGCGCCGCAGGGGACCGAAACTGTAGACGGCGACCTATTTTATTTATTTAAATTTTTCCTTCCCAACAACTATACTTAAGCGTGTTTATGTGCAACTCTCCGATTTCCAATACAATGTTTACGTTGCCGTGTTTCCCTACTTCAAAGTCGTTCTAGAACGATCGCTGAAGATGCTCGGAACTGCAGAAATAAATAAAAGTTTGTAGATTTATTTTATTTTATGTTGAAAATATTATGTGTTGTCGCTTTGTCGAAGCTCTTTACTTTATAGAGTTAATGTTTTTGAAAAGAGTTTATTTTCCTTTTATTTTACGTATGGCTCGCTCGTCTATATGAAAATATTGACCAGTCAGCAAGGATTGAGGTAAGTAAGTAATTCAAGGTACTTTATTTAAACTCAACTCAAATTATTGTTTAATCAGTAACTTTTTGGATAAGAGTACAATCATATTACGGCCTCGAATGGTAAAATAGGTATATTTTAAATATTAAAACATAGCACATGAAAAAGCTCAATTAAGTATTCAATGATAATAGCACCATCTGCTTATCTAGAATCTGCAACTTTTTAACAATGAAAATACAAAGAAACATTATCAGGAGAATTTCACTAAATCGCCCTAGCAACCCCAATTATCTTCTTATCAACTTGATTACAATCTTAAAAGCAAACGATGCGAGACAAAAACCAATTCAGTCAGCAACCTCTATTTCCTGAATTTCAGTGTCGCAATGGCCTAATTTCTATTCAAAGTCTGGACTGGCTCGTCCGACGTGACACGAATCGCGCGCGCAATTGCCCTTTATTGTGTTACAGCTGGTTTGAACTGGTTCAGGCCGGATCGGGGTAGCGCGAACTAAATTTTAGATCGGCCCGGTTACAGGGCTGAAATGCGGTTTAGTGCGGATTTGCTGATTGTTAGTGCAGCAAAAATTGGGGCCAGTTATTTTAAAGGCGAGTGTTTTTTTTTTTGTGGTTAGTTGAAAGCTAGTGGTAGTGGATGAATGAATTTAGAGTATTTGTGAAAACTAAACTAAATTCGAATATGCTTCAGTAAATTCAGCCTGGGTATTGAAAAAAAAAGCCTTTCGGATTTTTCTTCACTCTTTTATTTTGCATCAGAAACTAAAGATATACGAGTAAAAACAGCTTTCCCACTAATATGGAGCTATGGAGCATAAGTTGTTCTAATACCTACAGAACCTCTGTCTCTATGCTTTCACATCTGACAAATCAACCCCCCCCCCCCCCCCCCATCGTAACAATGTAGCACACAATAAATTAAAGTTTCCTCTCAGAAACCAGAAGACCTCGGAAACATCTTATAAAGCAGTCTTTATATCTCAAAGGAGCGTCTGCTACCCGGTAATTAATCTTTCAACTCTCACGTCTTTATTTTTAGAATGGTGGCTTGGATGTGGCGGAAGCGGGTAGGTAGTGGTTGTAGAATATGGTCTGGAATTTAGAACCTTGAAATACTTAATTATTACTGTAGGTCTAAACACGTGGACAGAAATTAAGGTTAAATCTCACCCCAGGGACCAAGTGGTCATAACGTTACTGACTACTGTGTTTATAACAACGATATGGAGCAATCATAAAAAAATATGGAGGAAAATCCGGCCTAAAACAATTTAACTTCAAAATATATTGAGGAGGCAAAAACAAATAATTATATCCAGGAGTAGAGGATAGCAGGTGATACTGGAGGAATTCGATATCATTAATACACTCCTTGTAAGCAAAAAACGCTAATCCTGCTCATGAAGACACATCTTAACCCGTAACTAAACATTACAGTTAGACTCAAAGTTCGCGATACGAATATAATGAGTTTCATATCGCGAATGAGGATTTGAGGAGTTGAAAGTACTACGTTGTGCAGGTTAGGAATGGAATATTCATTTCTTAACCTTTGCTACACGGAGATACATAATATATGAAGGTAGAAATATATCTTTTGCTACGAGATGACGATCTCGTAGGCTCTAATAATAATGTTTGTAATAGAATTTTGATCACAGACGCCACTGTTCTCTGATAACAGAAACACATAAATCAGACCCCGCGTTTACACTCATAACATAAATTCGTCAATCGTGTATGATAAATGTAATATTTACGTTGTGTCAGACAAGTATTGTTAACTATTTTGTTCGCCTTTTAGAAATTTTTGACAAATTCTGTAACAACTAGTCTTTACAGTTTGTTTTAGGTGTAAACGCTAAGCGGAACTAGTCGACACTAAATGTACAATACATGTTTTATATCTTGGTATCAACGTGGGATTGCACTGTTTCTTCTTTCAATAGTTAATTTTTACAGTACCATAATCAGCCTATAACGTTCTCACTGCTGGGACACAGGCCTCTTCTTCCTCTCTGTGAGAGGGAGTGGGCAGTAATCCACCACGCGGGCCCAGTACGGGTTGGTAAATGTCACATGTCTTCGAATTTTTGGTTCTAGGACAGGTTTCCCACAATGTTTTCTTTCACCGTTTTGAGAGCAGTGGTGATGAAATTATTTACACAAAGTAAAGCGCATGTCTTGCTTCGAGCTTTCGACCTATTTTTACAGTATAACCATCTAATTACAAATCATTATATAATTAATCATTATCTAACTAAGCACTTATCAGACTCTAACAAGACATCGTAATTGATTGCGATGTCTTATTATGAGCTCATTGTTCAAACAGCTTTAAGCGCTTTGTCTCGCTTTAAGAGTATTGTCTCGTTTTTTGCACAACACATCTTTTTACAGCATTCCTTTTGTTTTTCTACGTTTAATTTAATCTCATTGTTAGGACAGCTGCTCTCTAGAGACAAAGAGAAATGTCACTTCTGAGCTTACTTAGTACGTAGAGGAATCGTTTCGGATGGCGTTCAAAAGTTTGGTGATGGTACCTACTTAACGGCTTTAATTTTATTTCTTTTTTTGAGATTATGGGGAAGGTTGGGCAAAGCTAATTGTAGATGACGTGATGATAACTAGGTCCCTACGGCCTATAATTTGACATAAATCGTCCTTTCATGAGTTTGGCATTATTTCCCTATTTCGTTATTTTCGGTTATTTCAATATTTTTAATCAAGGATTTGACATGGAAAGTGTCGGAATTTAAAACCTTAAATATTTTCTTGTAACATTCTTCAAAATGATTCAAACTCGGTTTAATTTTTGAAAAATCTTTTTATCCACAATCTTCTAATTTTAGGGTCTCTCGGGAAATGGTGGCCATCAATTTCGGAGCATTTAGGAATACAACAACTCGACATTTTCGCAAAAATAAAATAAAACACCTCACGCCTTGTATATTAGCTTATGTTGGGAAATAGTTACGACAGCGCCATTTTGACAGTTGCCTTCCCCATTATTCGTTTCTTTTGTTCTAAGAAGAGAGTAAGTAATAGGACATATTGGAAACAAAACAGTCTTATAGTCAAAGTTGACAAAAGTCTGTACGAAAGATATGTTTTGGTTTGGCATAAGTAAAAAATGTTCTATCTATGGCATAGATACCTAATACAGAAAGAAAGAAAGAAAGCGAAATAATTGTCTTAAAAACACTTGCATAAAAAAAACCGGCCAAGTGCGTGTCGGACCACGCACAATGAAGGGTTCCGTAGTTGGGATGAATTTATCCCAAGAATAAACTTAACATTGTAGTTGAAAAACATGTTCTCCCATATATTCCAACTGCAAATGTAAGTTTGTACGCATAATATTACACAGTACAGTTTCCAAAACTTTTTTAAAAAAAATCGCAATTGCCTCTCAAAAGTACTGACCTCGATATTCAAAATTAATTTATTTACGTTACACATCCATGTCTGGGTCACAGAAATTCATAAGTGTCAACTTCATCGGTCCAATAGATTCGGAGCAAATTGGCTGTGACAGACAGACAGACAGACAGACACACGAGTGATCCTGTAAGAGTTCCGTTTTTTTTTCTATTGAGGTGTGGAACCCTAAAAAAAATAAGTTACTTCGAATAAAAAAAAATCAAAAACAAATCAGATCTGTAACCACGAGCACAGATTTGGAATAGTCGGCAGCTACACGTCATGACTGTGAGTGACAAGAGGTTTATCCACACCACTGCGCTGATGCTCAGTTGCCACCCCAAAAACAATGTACGGAAACCGAGTCAGGTTTTAATATTTGTATAGATAAGAAGGTGAACCATGATCTACAGACTCGTATGCATGTCTTATATGTTAAATTTGCCCCATTGAAAAAGTTTTACATATTGTTTTCACTAGTAAATATGAAGAAGTCTTGATATACATAATCAGCCTATAATGTTCCCACTGCTGGTACACAGGCCTCCTCTCTTCGAGATGGAGTGGGCCGTAATCTACCACGCGGGCCCAGTGCGACTTGGTAGATGCCACATGTTTTCGAATTTTTGGTTCTAGGACATGCTGGTTTCCTCACGATGTTTTCCTTTACCGTTTTGAGAGCAGTGGTGATGAAATTATTTACACAAAGTGAAGTGCCTGCCTGGGTTCGAACCCACGACCTACAACTCATAAGTCAGTGTCTCTACCACTGGGCCACCACTGCTCTCAGAAAGTCTTGATATAAATACTTGTAACCTGCAGGTAACATGAATATCTGCCCCAGATTCAATCCGCCGATATTCGCAGATCGGGCGCCGCTCGAGTGCTATTTTCAACGGCAGTTGTAATTGAATGCAGGGATGTGTTTAATTTCATGCTTGCACACAGAATATATTGTGTAGCTCCTTACTTCATGAGGTTTTGGATCCGCTTCATTAAACTTGTATAATAATTATGTCAGTTTCATTTGTGGGTTGATTTGATCTGTAATGGAAATCTGGCAATGTCAGATGGCCCACATACGAGCCTCGTAATCAATACATGTAAATAAAATCAATTGCCGAATGAATGTACGCGCATCACTTCAGAACGGTTGCACCTATTTGTCTAAATCTTTTTTTTGTGTTTGTAATTTCAGGACAAGGTTTGTATGAAAGAAAATATTTGAACAATTGTACGAAAAAGTGAAAAATTTTGGTTATAAATCTCCACATAAAAAAGTGAGAGAGGCAGACGACAGTAGAAAGTAGTACAAAACTACTTGCTATTTGAAAAAATACCAGCAATAGTAGTTTATAGAACCAAGTGTGTTATCGCTGTGTTATCTATCACTCAATTGTGTTCAGTCTTGGTTTATTTAATTATTAAGAAAATGCCACCAGTGAGGCATCAAAAATCGGAAAGAAAAAATTTTTAAAATTGTAAAATTCGGGAAAACTGAAAGTGCATTCTCTATCGGAATTTTATACGAATTGAATTATTGAAATTCGGACAGGACAACGTCTGTCGGGTCAGCTGGTAGATCATGATTAGGTTAACACATTCATTGAAACTACGTAAATTCAGTACATGATTTTGGATCCCTTCTGGATTGAAATTTTTCGCAAGAAATTAAAAAAAAAAATTGCTGTTCCATATATTTTTTTTTTAATCATCGACGAAAAATTTTATCGCAGGGGGTCTAGAATCATGTCTACTGAATACATGGTTTCAATTCATCTGAGACTGTATACCACCGTTAAAAACGAATAAGAGATAACAACAAAGAGGACGAGCAATAACCACGTCCTAAGGACCTAGAGAAAGTGACATTCTATCAGCGATAACCATAATGCAAAAGTCAAAAGTGTACTTAGTTGACAAAAGCTACCGAAAAGCTTTTGTCAATCCTGTCGAAAATCGTAGAAATACGAAACGCTTTTAAAGTGTTTGCACCTTGCCAAGGCCTTCAGGAAAGACAGCATAATTATTATAAAAGACAACAAACACTAATTATTTGTATTGTCTTTCATAATTATGCTGTCACTGTCCAAACTCTTTGTGAAATCCCTAAATTCGTCTTTTACACTTTCAGCGCCATTTGTATCCGCTTGCGCGAGCGAAGCGCTCGCGGCCGCGTCGAATTAGAACCCGTCCATTGAACGGGCCGCTGACGTCATCCAGCTGCGCGTACGCCACTTGTGTTAACATACCGATAACCGACCAAGTGTTTCTCGGAATCCGCCGCCATGGGATCTGGAAGCAAAAATCCTCGCGCACGTATGGGAGTGGCGCGAGGAGGCGAAACGCCAAGGCGTAACTTCGCTGCCGCGAGAAATCACGGTACAGCGGACAAAGCTCCGGTGGGATCTCATAGCGACATGGAGAGTGCGATTGTCGCAACCCAGCGCTGGACACGCCACAATTGCGGCGATAAATCCCCTCTTTGAGGAATGGTTGGAGAGGAGCCACGGCGTTCTCACCTTCCGCCTGACGCAGGTCCTCACCGGACACGGTTGTTTCGGGAGGTTCCTGTTTCGGATAAGGTGGGAGGAAACGCCCGGGTGTCACCATTGTGTGGATCGCCCGGAGGACACGATGGAGCATACAGTGGAGGTCTGCCCGGCTTGGGCGAAGCACCGCCGTGTTCTCACGGAGGCGATCGGCGGCGGCGATCTCTCGCGTCCAAATCTGGTCCAGGCCACGGTGCGGAACGAGAGTGCATGGGAGGCCGTCACCTCCTTCTGCAAAGCAGTAATGCTCGCGAAGGAGGAGGCGGAACGCGTGAGGGAGAGGCAATAGCCGCGCCCTCGCGCCCCTGGCCGCCGCAGGAGACGCCCTGGGCGGCGGGAATCTATCGCCGACTCCCGGCGCGGGCTTGCGGACGACGAGTAATGGGCAGCTCGCCGTCCGGTAAGGACCAGGCCCGGGTCAACGGCGCGTTGTGTTCCACACGCGCCTCAAAGAGATGTCAGCAGTGACGGGGTCCAATAAGGTCGATGCCGCCGGGGTCGCGGGTAGTTCGAAAGAGATACCGTGACCCTGGCACGAGCAACTGAAGGAACACGGGTGGGTTTTAGTCAGTAAAAATCTGACACGCCCTCCCGCTGTGCCCGGAGCGGGAGTAGTCATTTGATGATTTCCCATCCACAAAAAAAAAAAAAAAAAGTGTTTCTCGGAAGCTTATGACATTATGTTTCTAAGATGCCAGTAATCAGAGCTATATTTTAGTTTGCGTTTCGTTTGAATGTATGATCGCATAAAATTCACAAAAATAGTTATGTAAACAGCAAACGAAAAAACAAGAGATGACCTATATGTTTTATGGTTTAACATGCATGCTGTGTTAGTTCTTAACGTGAATCATAAATAAAACCACTTACCACAGTACAATATTCATTATTTACAAGCTTCCGAAGTTGAGACAAAAACTTGTTATTGTTTACTTTAGATTTTATGACAGCGAAAATAATATTTTTTTAATGTCATAGACTAGTTCAGTGAGTGTTGTCATGTCTCAAAAGGTTCCGACACAGGTAATCTATCATAGTAAATGCATGGAATTGGATAGTACTACTTAATAGTGGTGGAACAAGGTTAAAAGTAAAAAAATATTTGCTTGGTATAGAACTTATACCACGTACAGTTACGGAAAATTTACTCTCGGGAAACACCCACACCACAATCGTGCAAGCGGGTATCTTCTTGTCACACATTGTCTGGATGGCTGGACATTGTGTATCCAAAAGTATACACATCTTTTTACTTGGTAAAAGCACTGTGTATCTTTTAGATACACATTTTCTATACATTTAATAGGCAAATAAATTAAAACCCTGGCCTGTCGCATTTTTTCGGTATAAAATGCTATATAAGAACTATTACGCTATTGCACACAACATACAACATTGACAGATTTCAATTACAGATCAAATCAACCCACAAACCACTGCTTTGCCTGATCGAGCGGCCACAACAAAGCCAAAACAAAATAAAAAGAAATCAATATTATAATTATTGTTCACACTATGTATGCAATTCACATTAACATGATAATGCCTGGACCGCCCCTTATTGTGAATCATACTTGTAAGTACCCTCTAGTGTTGTACCTGTCCCGGATTTGGGCATTCCCGCCTTTTTTGGGTCGCCATTTTGGGACCAGACACACATACTAAGTTCGTGACAAGGTCTTAAACTAGGTCACAGGACACGCTTACGTGGTTGCGAAGTTTATTTTCTTTAGTAAGTAATCAGCACGTTTCGTTAGAATCAGCTGGTCTATTCTGTAAAAATCTCACCGTGAAAACTTAGGTGAAGTGATCTTAAAGTGAGCTGTCAATAGAGTCAACCCCTAGCATCAGGTGGAACGACGGTTCACTTCACGCTCACTTCATCTAAGTTATCACGGTGAGATGTTGACAGAATAGCACTACAGGAATCCATTCTTTCTATTGAGAGATTTGAGAGTGAGGGTTACAAAGATTATGTTGTTTTTGCCTTGTGTGAAAGATTTTTTGGTTTGATTAGTTGTTTGTTGTTTGTAGGTCTATCTTTTCTTCTTGAAGACGAATTTCTTAGTCTACAGTATTAATTTAATTTCGCAAAAAATGTAGGAGTTGGTTGATGACAAAAATTGTACGATATAGGAAAAGTTAATTCTAAATACTTACTAAAAAGTAGAATGTCAAAGCGCTCAGAGATAAAATATATCCAGAGTTCTTTTTATTTTCAACTGATTGCAATTTTGCTCTTAATATAATTCAGTTTCCACAGAAATAAAGCATGCAAAGTTATTTCTGTTGTTTTATGTCTTTAATTTTAAATATACACCGAAATCCGGGTATCATCAATCAGCACCTTTCTTACATCACTATTTTATGAATCGCGACACTCACTTAATACTCCGTGGGTCGTTATTTACACTCTGGTAGGACCAGACCAGACCAGTTAAATGAAGTTGTGACGCCAGATGTACGACAACTTGCCATTGCTGCATTGTTTGTATGATAGCTCTGATTCTTTGAGTGTTAATGTATGAGAGTAATTGAAATTATAATGCTTAGGTTTGATAGATATTTGAGGGAGTTTCACTACCTGGTTTCGAGGTTAGGAATTTTTTTTTAACAAGATATTATGCATGCATGTTGTAGATCAGTTAATAATTATTTGTTACCTTAAGGGCTTAGAGTATAGCTGCCTTAAAGTGTAAGAAATTAAAATTATTAGCAATTGTTTTGCAAATAGAATGAAACATTTATTTGCTTGAAATAAGTAACGATAGGTAATATGTAATTTATTATGTTAATCAATTGATTGATTGCCTTGTTATGTTTAACTATTATGTTATCAGAAGGTTACAAAAATGTAAAGCAGCTGAGATGAAAGCTTAACAATGCCTACTTACATTAGGTATATGAAATCATCATTTTCCTGCCTTATCCCAATTTAGGTCGGCGCAACATGTCCCTTTCTTCCGTACTTCTCTATTATTAAAAGTATTGAAAGGATACGATCATGAAAATAAATTACAAAATATTTGTTAGTAAACATGAAATACGTAAAACACGATGCGCATCGCCGATATCAACCGAATGAAAACGATACTCCAAACTCGAAACTAACTCCAAAAAACAAGAGCTATGTACCGCCGTCATTGAACTGACGATTCGATCGCCGACCGACATTGCACTTTTTTATTTTTTTTAGTTTCGATCACAACTTTAAATTATTATTTCAAACTAGTAACGTCCTATGCAAGTTTAATAGCTTCCAACAATATCGATACTTTTACTAGAAAAGTAAACAAAAATCTAATACTGCGCTCCATTTGCCTAGCTCAACATACATTGCTGATTTTGTCCACAAACTTTACAAGACCACCAATACAGAATCAGCAATAGATATGTTATAAGCGAAGATTTCGTAGTTGAAGAAGCTTCATGGTAGATCCTCGTGTATATTTGTTTTACGCAGTTCATTCAATCAATCGCCCCACTGAATGCTGATTGGTAAATAAGGTGCCGTTTCCAATTTTTTTTGCAATCGTGTCCGTATAACACAGCTTAACAATCTGTCAACAGCAATACGGATTTTTGTATAAAATATTGTATTATTCGCTATAATTATGTCGGTCCTAAATTGGCACAAAACAATTGACGGTATTTGCTTTGAATAGAACTTTAATTGAAGTGTCGGTCTATTTAGAGAGGTGATTTAGAATGTTTGTGTAATTCGTAATTGGTTTGTGAAGCTGCGTTTGACTCAGAAATTTAATTGTGTTGTGTTGGGGATAAAGGTTTTTATATGATGATTTTTTTGTGGTTTTTTTTTTTGGTTTTTTGTTGGTTGTACCTGAAACACCTAGGATTGTCAAGCGTTGCGTAATTTAGAAAAAAAAAAAAAACAGTCGAGAGGTGTCGTGGGACACCCGGTTGGAACGAAGTTCTTTCCTCTTGCACACTTTGCGAATGAGGCCTAGATCGAAAAAAGTGTATTTGTGCATTTTGACTGCTACGCCGACTGCCGACAGTCTCATTCGCCAAGTGTGCAGAGTATAAAGTGTGATAAGGAACTTCGTTCCAAAAGTTCAAGGAACGCCTATTATTCTACCAGACTGGAGTCCAAAAGTTCAATATATGCCTATTATTCCACCAGATGGCATGTAGGAATGGAATTCTGAATAATAAGACTATCCTGGCCTTTTTTTTGGTAGAAATCGGTTAAGTGGAAGTAATTTTTCTGAAGCCTTTCAACCACAAATGACACCTAGAAATAAAACTAGCCCTTACTCCTTTCCTACAATATGATACCAAGTTGTGGTTCTCTTTCTCTAACTGATTCTTGCTAGCCATGCCTAAATCTACTAAACCAAAAATCAAAAACAAATCGCTTCAGAAACCTTTGCCTCACGATATTAACTCAAATATTAAACCAGAATATTGTTACATGGCATCGAAATGTACGTTCTTATGGAATATCCTCAAAGAGCCTCGATCGTTTGATCTTCAAATAGAGAGATTTTCAATTTACATCGTATTCTGGGAGGTCTTGTGAACGCGCGACACTATTATGAGACTCGATGATGGGAAACGATATTTTGTTGTGATATTCTGAATCGATATGTCTATGAAAATCTAATAACGGTTACGTGGTAAACTGGTATTACCTACTGGTAAACATGTTTATATTATAGCAATTGCTGCTAAAACTATATAAGTTATCTTAACAATACGTATCAAAAGCCTGCTCTCTATGCTCTAAAAAAATCATCCATCAGCGACCTCTGCGCTGGCACCGATGCGCGGCGATGCAGTGGAAGTGGCGAAGTTTTGGGCCAACAAAATTTAATACACTATCGTGCCATCGACAAGACGAAGAAGAATATGTATACGACGACCAAAAGTGTTTATGCGTACACTTTTGGTCTTCCTATAATATTTCTCTTAGCTCTATGGCATTGCTCAATAATATAATGAAAATTCTCGTTAGAGTGATTGGTGACAACAGTTTCTTAGGAAGAAACTGCTACTCCTTCTCTTAACACAGTTGGCACGGTAGCAATTATGAGTGGTGGTGGATTATTTTTGACCGGATTCACGTCAGATGGAACTAGGAATCATTACTCTAATATAACTATATCAATACAGCTGAATACGCATCCTAATGATATCATGGTTTTATCTCTTATATATAATAAAATAAGTAGGCACGAAACTAGTTTATAAAAAAAGAATCCCACGATCGGATTCTGGCCTTAATAATATTTTTAGGGTTCCGTACCTCAAAAGAAAAAAACGGAACCTTTATAGGATCACTTCGTTGTCCGTTTGTCTGTCTGTCTGTCTGTCAGTCTGTCAAGACTCTTTTTCTCAGGATCGCATGGAGTTGAAATTAAAATCAAATACGTAAGTAATTCGATGGTCTCTTGGAGTCCTAAAAAACTCAAGCTTCTAAGTCAACGCAATAAAAATATACGGCCATTTATGCGACATATTTTGATACTAGCAAGTAAATCAAAACCTATAGGGTACTTTCCCTTGTCCTAGAATCATGAATTTTGGCAAGAAGCAAGCTCTCACAGCACAAATAATGGAAAAAGTCCGAAAATTGTTAATTTTCGGACTTTTTCCGGCCGGTTTTTTTTTTTATTGATTCAGTAAAAATAGCAAATAGATTGAGATAAGTACAGTACGATTTTGTCTCCCTCTCAACGCTCAAATTCGAATAGATATCGAATTTCCGTAGTAGGTGCCCGCGTATCTTGGTGACGTAAAAAGGGATTCCCTCACGAATAAATAGCTTGAATATTTTCAATAAAAGCCATGCGACGAGACTGGTGATCGACGCCCACGATATTAATTCTTACTATACATACATTCTTGTGTGTCAGAATGAAGTGTGGTCTGAAGAATTGGGGATTCAATGGGTTGGTTATAGTACAAATATTGTTGATGAAAGAGATTTGAATCAGGATTATTTTCAAGGGGATAGACGGCAAAACACAGAATGCAGAAAATAAGTGACATGCAGCGGGACATTATAAGCTAGGTACTTAAGAAAATAAAAATTCGTTATCAAGGGTTGCTAAACATTAGTCCTCACTTGTATCAATTTGAGTAGCCATCTTAAAGTAAGTTGTAAGATTATAGGGATCTCAAATTCACCTCGATATCTTTCACAAATATAGTTTAAAAACTGTCACTAATAGAAATACTTTCGTTTTATCATATAACTTACTCTTATTACATCGTTTCTAATTTTCAACACGATTTCTAGCTACCTATATATTTAAATGTTTGCAAGCAGCAAACATTTAAATACATAGGTATAGGACTATTCTAACTGTCAAACTATTTTGAATATTGTTTTCCCTTTCAAGTTCTCAGTCCTCCTTCACGCTTGAATGCTGCAGTAACAATGGCAAGCATATTCATAAGTGTTGAATGGCATTTGTGGAAGTTCCTGTAACGTTCCTATAACTTGACGACAAGTAACTAACTATTGAAGATAACTAACTGTTGTTAGAGTATTATGTTTGCTTCAAGTGGTTTGACGTTGTTAGTGTTTCTATTTTCAATATCGTTGGGATAATTTATATTATTCTGTTCATCCGTTATTTGGTTGATATATTATGATATTGACCGTCTCGTTTGAGATCGTTTTCAAGTTAGCTTGATGTGAGATTAATTGCGTTTTTGATAATATCAGTTTAATTTAATTCTAGGCTGCTATCTTTATAAACTTAAAACAGATATTTAGGAAACTTTTTAAAAAAAATCTTTTTGCTTTTTATAGCCCAAATCTTAAGGAAGGCTATAGGCATATTTAACTTCATCACTTTAGGAGCTTTACGTGCCGAAATAAAAGAAAAAAAGGCAGAAGTAACCAATAGGCAAAAACGAAGTAATAGCGCGGGCAGGGAATGCGATACGATACGACGATTTGGGTCGGGGGAACAAGAAATTTCACGCGGATGAAGTCGCGGGCAGCAGCTGTATATTATAATATGTAATCACACTAATATTATAAAGGCGAAAGTTTGTGAGTGTGCGTGTTTGTATGTTTGTTACTTCTTCACGCTCAAATGGCTGGACCGATTTGGATAATATTTGGTTTGTAGATAGCATAACCTATTCAATTTAACAGCCATTTTGTTTTTGTGGATTATTGTGTGAGAGTATTTCTGGGTGGTCTCGCACGGTAGACGATATCTCTAAAGTTTTGTATGAGAGCTGTATATTAAACTGTCGTTGGAATCGTTATGAAATAAGCTACCACATCTCGCAATTAGAATGTTATACCCTGAATTAAAACATAGGCTGCTTTTTATCCCGGTCTACGCGGGTGAAACCGCGGGGCGCAGCTAGTATATAATAAAATAAAAATATTACAATTGCCAAGGCATTCGACAGCATAGACCATCAGTCAGTTATTAATGCCTTGGAGTCTCAAAACGTTACGCACACTTATATTGACCTCATTGACACCATCTATCGAAGTAGCTCTGCGAACATCAGTTACATATTTCCGGTCCAAATTTCAACATAGATAAAGGGGTTAAACAAGGAGATCCACTCTCACCTGAGCACACAAGTGCACTGCAGGAGGTTTTTAACAAGTTGCCTGATTCGTGGCAGTCACGAGGTATAAATATTAGCGGCCAACAGCGAACAAACCTCCGTTTTGCTGTTTTACTATTCTCCACATCACCTTCAGAACTTGAAGAAATGCTCCAAGATCTGAGCACAGCAAGTCTTGAGGTTGGACTTTCAATGAACAGATCCAAAACACAGGTCATGACCAATAGCATAAAACGTAGGGTCGAAGTGGACGGATATGTGTTGCAATATGTCGATGAATACACATACTTGGGCCAGATAGTGTCTTTCAACAATAGACAAGACCAGGAAGTCGAAAGACGAGTCCAAAATGCTTGGAAGACCTACTGGGCCCTTAAAGATCACATGAAAGGTAGTCTTCCTATAACACTTAAAAGGAAACTCATCGATATGTGCATCCTGCCCGTTTTAACCTATGGTGCACAAAGTTGGTCACTTACTGGACAACAAAAGTCCAAACTCAAGATTTGCCAACGGGCAATGGAGCGCAGCATAATGGGCGTCAAGCGTACAGACCGAGTTAGAAACACCATCCTGCGCTCCGTAACTCAAGTAGCAGATGTTGCAGAAAAAACAGCCAGGCTGAAGTGGGAGTGGGCTGGACACGTCGCTGGACGCCTGAGGGAGGACATAGTCGTCGAGGCAGGCCACGGCGAAGGTGGTGTGACGATCTGATAAGATTTGCAGGGCCAACATGGCCAGAGATCGCACAAGACAGGGAGGTTTAGAAGGAAAAAGGGGAAGAAAGAAAGAAAGAAAGAAAGAAAAATCGTTTATTTTGCACAAATAAAACGCACATTAGAAACTAAAAAATAACAAAATACACACATTATGCAAAGTAAGCAAAAGCCTCGTATCCAAGTTGTCTTCGATCTCAGACCAAAGACAACAATTCAAAACAGTAATTCTACAATACTACGTAGACTATGAACTCTATATTGCCTCTGGTCTGTGTTGTGACACTAGGAAATGTCATGCAACTAACAATAACAGCAGCAAACAAACAATAACAGATCCGAATTGCATAGTGTAAAAATAATACTTTTATAACAAAAATAACTAGAACACATTAATCCGTGCGTCGTATCTGTGCAAGAAAGGTCGTTGCTCAGCAAAATGCCGTGACGTCGGACGAGCCTATCATCAGCGGCGCTGATTTTCAGCAACTACCTATCGAATGACGTAATGACGTCCCCCTGTGTAACATAATATCTCGGGTAAGTAACTTTATTCACAGAGATACGTGTGAGTTTAGCTGGGGAGGCCTTTGCCCAGCAGTGGGACACAACGTAGGCTGATAAAAAAAAAATACAATTGGCATTTTAAATCTCAACAGATATTTTATCGCTAAAGCCGACATTTACTTCACGGGTTTTTAACTGGTCGAGTCGTCACTCGTTCAGCCTAGAAGTAAATCAAAAAAATCAAAAAAGAACATCAAAGGTAACAGCTAGTGATGCTTTCACTATCATTTCTTGTACTTTGATCCTGTGCATGCTTTTTATTTGTTTATTGGTTTAACTGTTATGCAAAAATAGTACGCGAGCTTTATGCCGTATTAACTTTTGAAGCCTTATTTGTTGTTATGTTGTGTAGGTTCCAGGGATAACACGTGAACTTTGAATAGCACCTTTACGAACACTGTTTATGCAAGAGCAATCCACACATATACGGGTAATGTGGCACGCATTCAAATACCTATAAACACACAAAATTTCATAATGTAGCTTCAGTATAATATCAAACGTAGTAACACCCTCCCGGCATGTCTCTTAATCACCGCAAAGTTGCGACGCACTTACATTCTCCAAACTTTGCCTTCCATTGCAGGCTTGGTAGGAGTTACTCAAGCTTCCATGATTTGTCACCCAGCAATGCGCCCGGCATTGAGTTTGCCGAACTAACGCTCAACTTAATATCGAGTTAATGTTGTGTTCATTTCCAACTTACTGCTTTTGATCGTTCTTAGGTGTGTTTTGATTGTAGTTTCAAGCTGAGATATTAAACTAAAGCGGGACATGTTGTTTTGTTTGTAGTAAGCGACCTTTTTCTATGCAAGCAAAGAAGAAGAAGAAGAAGAAAAACTACATAACTACTACTACACACACAACACACACACACTACATACTATCTTTGCCTAATATATGAATCGGCATGTAGCTAAAATAGGCACACCAGAGGGACACAATTTTGACGATTAGAAGACTGTCTGTCCCACAGCCGAAACAGTTTTTTAAAGTGTGTCGTCCCACTCACTGGCGAACGATCAAAAGGAAAACTGAAGCTGTCGCAAGACAGTGATTCCTCACCCAAACCATAAGTTCCACCTGCTGATGATCTCCCACCTGGACATGAGTTGCCTTGGGTAACCTGGAAGACTTTAAACACACTTCGGTCCCAGGTCCGCCGAAGCAAGGATAACCTGTTCAGATGGAGATTCATAGACGATTCCGCCTTGAAGTGAAAATGTGGTGCTGATCCACAAACAAAGGGCTATGTCCTGCGTGTCTTGTCAACTGCACGTTACAGGAACTGAAGGACGCTAGTGATGGCGCCAAACACGTAGCTGAATTATGGGCCGAGACCATTTAGATTGCCATCGACACGTTAAGAAGAAGTTCTGGTAACAAAATTTGTAAAAGAAAAGTAACATTTCACGTTCTTTTTCTTCCCACACAAATAAAGAAATTAAGAGTAGTCTATTTTCTTAGTGTCACAACAAACACACAAAATGACTCAACAAATTCTTTTTAATGACTCTATTCGAATATTAAACTTTCAAAAATAAAATGTTTCACCGTCAACTTTATAAGCAGTCAAAAGGGTAATATAAAAATTCTACCACGGTTCACAAACTTGGTATTTCATGAATCTATTAAAATAAGTTTATGGGAGAAATGATGAGTTGTTCTAAAAACTCCATAAAAATGGAATCCCGCAGTAAAAATGTTTTGTAGTCATATTTTTACGATCTTTTGATCACCATTTTGAGAAGCTTGTTTTATTATTAAGTAGCTCATATAAAACTATGGATACGGTGAGTAATTTGATGGCCGAGATGATAAAACTTTTGTTCCCATGCTTATTAGGAAATTCATTGCCAATAGTTGTGATGGCCGCCTCGTTAGTTGTTTGCTTTTTAAGTTCATCAGACTTAAATGACTAAGTGATAGAAAAAATGTGAAGCATTCTGGATTTATTGGTTTGCAATTATTGGCAGTACAGTGTACAGTTCTGTTTGAGTATACATATACTTATTTGTCTAGAAATGTGACGATACAAGTTGTTATTATTTAAGGAGATATGATCTGGCAGAGACCGCGCTTACAAGGTTTTTGAATCCAAGGGAAATTTAAAAAACAGTGTTATAAATTTCTGAAAAAAGATATATCTCATTTAAGGATCTGGCGGACATGCAATCGCATTACCTTTTAATAACACGATTAGATTAACTTTGCTGGATATAAAAAAAATCTTAAAGTTACCCCTTTTCGTAATGTTTAATCAATTTCATTACAAAACAGATGTTTTTTTTCTTATTTTTTATACAACGTGTCGTTTTGCATCTCGTCAAATTTCAGAGTGTGATACAGAACATCAAACCGAACAACTTTCTCCATGGGACCAACATCGTAATCGCGAAAAAAATTTCAACTGTCCCATAGAAAAGTTCAATAATTACTCGACGCAAATGTATAGGGCGGCTGATTATTGTTTCACGATTACGATGTTGGTACCATGGAAAAAGTCGTTCAGTTTGATTGTCTATACCACCCTTAAATTTGACGAGGATGAAAAACAACACGTTGTATAAATAAAAAGGTAGTAAGATTGTTTAGCACAATTCACTGAGTTTGTCTTGATAAAATGATTAAAATAATTACTATGTTTAAATACCTACCAAATGCGCGAGGCAACCACTCGTGAGCCTACTTCAGTTCCATATGCGGCTCGAGCGCCGGATCATAGAGCCTGTCTGTTCGTCATTAAAGCTACCACCAAAATTTAGAGACCACATCACGGAGTGAAAACGGTGAAAAGGATATATCGTAGCAATATCGGCACTTACAAGTCTGCAAATTACCCTTGTACTTTTGCCAACTCCTGTGTAACTGGCCACAGAGAAATTAAACCTAATCGTTCCTCTATCAATATATCAGAAAATCAATAATCATTGAACTGATTTCCACTGGCTTGTCATTAGCTGTACAATGGCGTTATAGGAGCCATGGAATGTCAATATCTGAGCCATTGTCATCGCCCCTCGGTTATAGGGAGAGACAATAACGGGATGATGTATAAGTAATATGCTTATAATATATAGTTATCTGTATGTGTGGTGGGCGGATGAAGATGAAAGGGAATGAGTTTTGGGGTTTAAGCGGGATATTTTATATTTTCATGAGTTGAGGACTAGAGCACTATGGGATTGGGAATACAGCTCTAGATTTACTAAGCTCATACCTGCAAGATAGAATTGTTAAGTTCAAGTATACAGCATAAATGCATTGGGGTCTGAAATGGCAATGGGCGTTTCACAAGGTTGGATATTAGGTCCATTCCTCTTTTTAATAGTTCAAGTTCCTCAATTATTTCAAAATCAACCGGAAATGGTGTTCTTTGCAGATGACACATCATAGATCGACGTGAATAGCTCTATTCATCAGGTGCAAGATTGGTTTACGGTAAATAATTTGGTACTAAATGAAAAAAAAATACCAAACGCATTAGATTTAAATTACCTAATGTTAGAAGTAGCGAATGTGACATCATATTGCATGGAGAAAAACTAGCATTTATTAATCAAATGGTTTTCCTAAGAATCACGCTAGACGAAAAATTACAATGGGGACCTCATATAACATCTCTTGCGGGGCGGCTAAGCTCGGCCGCTTATGCTGTTAGAAAAATAAGACAGTTAACAAATGTAGAAACCACTCGTTTGGCCTATTTTAAGTACTTCCACAGCATTATGTCGTTGGCATTTTACTGTGGGGTCGGGCTGCTGACATTGGATCCATCTTTATTTTGCAAAAGAGAGTTGCCAGAACCATTTATAATCTGCGTCGCCGCGAATCTCTCAGGAAACTATCTATAAAGATTAATATTATGACGATGCCTTGCCAATTCATTTATCAAAATATTATGTATTATGTGAGAAAAAATCTACAATTTTTTTTATAATAAAACAAGTGATAGACACAACATTAATACGCCAGAAATAAAGATAAATAGATCAACCATTTTTCAGATTATCTAAAGTAGGGCACAGTAGGGTACAGGATTGGGATACTGCAGTGTTATTGGGTTTTAGTCTGTAAACTTACATGTACCTAAGTAGGAGGTATATATAGCTATTTAGTAAAGACCTCGGGTGGAAATGGAAAATAGTATATTTTGATACAAGTGGAGAATATTTGTTATTGCATTCGAGGCGGACTTAACACCCGAGCCGTAGGCGAGGTTGTTTTTGAGCCGAATACTGCAATAAAAAATGTCCACGTGTATCAAACGACGTTTTTCAATACACTTTTGAAGAAATAAAATAAAATAACGAAAACTATTTTTGTCATGAATTATTAGGAAACTATGATTTAAATTTTCTTTTTTTTTTCGCGCTTTGCTTTCGCCAGGTTGAAGGAGAAGCAACGGTATAAAGCCGATAAACGGCCTAATATGAAAAATAGAAAATTTAAATATTTTTGAGTTTAGAACACAAATAAATGTTAATTTCTTCATAAACGTTTTTTTTTTATTGTAATAATCATGGTTTTTAATGATATTATTCTATTTATAAACATTATTTATATATTCAAAAAATATGAACGCCGTAAAGACGCATATCTCTTTGTCGAGATTAAAAGAAAACATTCACCTCCTAATAGAGTGTGTGTGACATTGAACCAATTTGGACTAAGTATAGGTATAAGTTATCTGTGGCAATTTTTATTCCCGCACACATGTTGGAAAATGAAAAATCGCACGCGTGTGAAATATATTGCATTGTGAACCTAATCGTAGTGCGATATGAACCAGTTTTCGAGGAAGTGTATTGAAAAAATATCTTTAGGTCGTTTAATAATTATTTGATTCTTTACAGAGTCGTACATACCAATATCGCGATAAACTTCAAGACCGCGCTACCAATTAGCATCCTTACCCCAAAGCTTCAATTCAAGCTACATAATCTGTTGCATACATAGACTTATCCGTTAGAGCTTCTAATTAATCTGCTATGACGTCACTGATATGAAGCTCTACACTCTACTGGATAATGTGCTCAATTATCTTCACGCTCGACGCTTCGTGGGGACGGAGACAAGATCGCGTTAATGAACGGTATCTTGGATCATGGGCATAACACGATAGTAAACAAATAATACATAGACAACTTGCACAAATGTCTTATCTTTTATGGTTGATTTTTAGAAGCATAAGCATAATCAGCCTATGATGTTCCCACTGCTGGGAAACAGCCTCCTCTCTTCGAGAGGAAGTGGGCCGTAATCTACCACTCGGGCTCAGTGCGGGTTTTTAGATGTCATATGTCTTTGAATTTATAGTTCTAGGACATGCGTTTCCTCACGTTGTTTTCCTTCACCGTTTTGAGAGCAGTGGTGATGAAATTATTTACACAAAGTAAAGCACCTGCCTGGTTTAGAACCCACGAGCTACAATTAGTAAGTCGGGGCCCTTACCATTGGACTACTATTGCTCTCTTGATTTTTAGAAAATTTGTAGTAAATAACAATTTGTCAATACAAATACTTTTAGTATAAAATGTCAACAGTTAGTTATCTTGGCTTAGCTTATGGGTTCATTGCTTTCTTTTGCTACGTATAGGTTAAAATGCATACTTAAGGTATTTTATTTGTTAGTCATTAAAAAGTCAAAATAATCGTAAAAATAAAATGCCTCAGACATTTTCTATCCGCCTATCTTAGGGTGGGTAGTTTGATGTTGAATTTACGGGTAACATTGGTTCTAGAATGTTTAGGCAACTATGGCTTTTCATATTTATAAATGATTCATTTGCAAACAAGAATAGGGCGACCAAACCGTACAAGTTGTAACTTAAATAATGCACAATCTCTTAATGGGTCATTGTTCTTATCATTATGAACAACTTTTACTATGAAACCAAATCTCATGAACCAATTCCTATGGGAAACTGAAATCGCGAAAAAAAATCTGCTGTTCCGTACATTTTGACGAGTTATGCGAACATAAATGTAAGGAATAGCTGATTTTTGATGAGTACAATGACCCCTTAAGGGGTTGTGCGTTATTTAAGTTACACCTTATATAACCAATAGGTTATGAACAGTAGGTAAGTCAAGTTAACGAAGGCCAACATAAATAATTGTTAATAATAGCTATTAAATTATCCAAACAATCCATTAACAAAATAAAATTTAATGATGACAAACTTGACACCATGACAGAATTAAAGATCACAACATGACGTCCATCATCATAAGTATATAACATTAGGCCCAATTACGTATCACTAATAACGGACAATTTTTATCAATTCAATGGAAACCACTTTGATCAAAGGACATAGATTAATGATTGTTTCATTAGATTATCATTATCTGTTGTTAGCAACATGTAGATAGACGAAGTTTTTATTGGTATATGTAATTGAATCAAGTTTATATTGTTGGGTTAGGGAGAGTAAAAAATAATTCGTGTGATGTTTGGTCAGTTTAGCTTTTTTAGGGTTCCGTACCTATGGATAAAACAGAACCCTTATACGATAACTCGTATGTCTGTCTGTTTGTCCGTCTGTCACAGCCAATTTTCTCTGAATCTAATGGACCCATTAAATTGAAATTTGGGTCACATATGAATTTCTGTGACGTAAATAAATGAATTTTGATCATGAGGGTCATTTTTGGGAGTCAATAAGAAAATAAAAAAATAAAGTTTTGCTAACTGTACCGTGTGTCATATTATCAAAATGAAAGGGCTTACTGTGAGGGTCTCAAATATTAGGTCTTTACCTATGAAATTGCCGTTCTGCAGTACTGGCCATTTCAAATCAAAATAATTTTTGTTTGGCTAAGAATTCTAATTTCAAATTAATTTTATTTTAAAAACATGGATTTTTTTTTTCCAAAAGTAGTCATTTGTTTATTGATTAGTGTTACATTTTCATCGCAATTCAATCTTTTTCGTCATCATGGATACGTTAAAAATTCGAGTAATTATGGAATACGTACCGTCGTGGCAGCAACGCGGCACAAGCGGCACGCAACGTCAACGACGTTTACGGAGCTAACACTACAAACCAACGCACCACTTGTTATTGGTTTGCTCGCTTCCGTTCTGGAAATTTCGACCTGAAAAATGAACCTCGCGGTCGTCCGAAGACTTTGGTCGACAATGACGAATTAAAGGCGATTGTGGAAGCTGATGATACACAATCTACGGCTGAATTAGCAGCAGCTTTCGACGTTAGCGTCAAAACAATATTGGTCCATTTGCGTCAAATTGGCAAGGTAAAAAAGCTTGACAAATGGGTGCCCCACGAACTCAATGATCGCCAGCGCAAAGTACGCGTCGAGACGTGCCTCGCACTGCTCAACAGACACACAAATGAAAGCGGCAGCAGACGGTCTCCAAGTTGCAAGAACTGGGGTTGGAAGCTCTCCGTCATCCGCCCTACTCACCAGACCTTGCGCCTACAGACTACTACTTTTTCCAGAATTTGGATAACTTCTTGGCGGGAAAAACATTCAATACCCGAGAGGCAGTACAAAATGCCTTTGAAGAATTTGTTGCCTCCCGTCCAGCTGATTTCTTTAAGAACGGCATCAATAAACTGCCACTGCGTTGGCAAAGATGCATTGATTGCATGGGTGATTACTTCGATTAATACAAATAAACAATGCATGAAAAAAATTCATTTAAATTTTTTCATACAAAACGGCAATTTCATAGGTAAAGACCTATATATATTTTTTATAGTTTTAAAATGAATTGTTTTAAAGTTATTTAAGAAAATAGACGATAATTTACCATTCGCCCCCCTTATCTCTGAAACTGCTGAGCCTAAAATTTTGAAAATAATACAGAAAATAGTTCTGGTCCTATTGATTATAGATTATAGGAACACCTATAAGAAGTCTGTGGTCTTAAAATAACATGGTAAATCTCTCAATATTGTACGTACAAACTTACATTAGCAAGTTGGAATGTATGGGAGACCATGTTTTTCAACTTCAATGTTAAGTTTGTTCTTGGGATGAATTCGTCCCAACTACGGAACCCTTTATTGTGCGTGGTCCGACACGCACTTGGCCGGTTTTTATTTGTAGTCAGCCCATTCAAGTTCTCTGCTAAATATGGGCTAATCAATGACAAAGGAACATGATTGGATGATGGAATATCGAAGAAGAGCATATTATTGAAGTTGGCAATTTGTTGCTTTTGCAAGGTTTGATTTAGGTAAACAAGCTTGTTACATTTTAAGGTGGATTTTAGCAAGCAATTTCTTAGCAGTCTTGATGTCGTTACTGCCCATTCTCTTGGACGGCGAAAGTTATCCTACAGCTAGTTTATGCTGTAAGCCAAACAATTCTTATATTCATGAATTTTCCCTCTATATTCGTCTCCAATATTCTAATTAAGTCCTCTTTTTCAGTTCCCTCGCAAAGCGAACTCTCCCCTAACTGCATAACAGAACACCACTATCTTAGGAGTCTTTCCATCTATTATTAAAACGGAAGAGAATCGGCCATTCCTACATACTTCTTTATATGCGAGTAAAACTCTTGGGGTGCATAAAATAACAATGTTGCACTGTTATAATGCTGTATTTACATTGGTCGAGTTTTTTATAGGCAGGTCGGTAATAGTGAAGATCTAAGGTATTTCTTTTGTGTCTTTAAAATACGACGATGTTAACTCAAATGTACCTAATTATGTAGAACTAGCTTTTGCCCACGGTTTCGCCCGCATAGATGTCGGTAAATTTCCCACAGGAACGTACCACCGGGAAATACTTCCTTATTCCTTGTATACATTATAAAGGGAACCTGTGTGCAAAATTTCAGCTTTCTAGGTTCAAGGGTTTGGGCTGGGCGTTGATTAGTCAGTCAATCAGTCAGTCAGTCATTCAGGACTTCTCTTTTTATTTATTAGAAGATAGAAAGTGGAAATTTGAGCAGGTCGGTTGTGTAAATTACTGACATAATGTAGGAGTCTTTGATTTTGTAGGCAGACGTTCAATGAAGTGGGCCGTTTTTTTTAGCCGTAACAGAAATAAAATCTTGAGAGTTCCAATCAGTTGTCATTCCCAAGGAATTTTTTTAAGTTATTCCTAAGAAGTATAAACTACTTTCATCACCATCAGGCATGACATTATGCACAAAATATATTTGTTTTCGCAGACATATCAAAATCTATGTAGCCCTTGGAACCCTGCTTATGAGTTTATGAGACATACCGCAGTCTCCGACACACCCTGCTATAATACACATAAGCCACATGGCCCAAAGTGACACGATCACCAGCTCAGTAATGTTTCTCATTATTTTTGCTCCCCTGATACATAAGTTTGACTTTATGTAGTTTCATGTCTGCAAATCTAAAAGGTAAGTACAAGACAAGTTGCAGAATAACTTAATGGGTTGTGAATGCCGTAATAGTTAGGTACTTGTTTGTATGTAACCTACTAGAAACAAAAGGGCATAAGGCACAATTGAACTGCTTCAATTACATTGGACCTATATACTGTAACTCAAGCAGTTCAAAGCGGCGCTGATTGGAAAATCCATGATTATTAAGTTGGTACATTTCTAATTCAAGTATTTTTTTTCAAATCGAGAGCGGTTCAAACTCAGATGGTTGGAAGGCGTAGACCAAGATTTAAGAACTTTAGTTAAAGTGAGAAATTGGAGAGAAAAAGCCCGAAATAGATCACGTTGGAGAAATATATTTTACCAGGCAAAAACCCACCTTTTTTTTTGTGGATAAAAATCATCAAATGACTTCTCCCGCTCCGGGCAGAGCGGGAGGGCGTGTCAGACTTTTACTGACTAAAACCCACCCGTGTTCCTTCAGTTGCCCGTGCCAGGGCCACGGTTCTCTTTCGAACTACCCGCGACCCCGGCGGCTTCGGCCCTATTGGACCCCGTCACTGCTGAAATCTCTTTGAGGTGCGCGTGGAACACAACGCGCCGTCGACCCAGGCCTGGTCCTTACCAGACGGCGAGCTGCCTATTACTCGTCGTCCGTAAGCCCACGCCTACGGTGGCCGGGAATCGGCGATAGATTCCCGCCGCCCAGGGCGTCTCCTGCGGCGGCTAGGGGCGCGAGGGCGTGGCTGTTGCCTCTCCCTCACGCGTTCCGCCTCCTCCTTCGCGAGCATTACTGCTTTGCAGAAGGAGGTGACGGCCTCCCATGCACTCTCGCTCCGCACCATGGCCTGAACCAGGTTTGGACGCGAGAGATCGCCGCCGCCGATCGCCTCCGTGAGAACACGGCGGTGCTCTGCCCAAGCCGGGCAGACCTCCACTGTATGCTCCACCGTGTCCTCCGGGCGATCCACACAATGGTGACACCCAGGTGTTTCCTCCCGCCTTATCCGAAACAGGAACCTCCCGAAACAACCGTGTCCGGTAAGGACCTGCGTCAGGCGGAAGGTGAGGACGCCGTGGCGCCTCTCCAACCACTCCTCAAAGAAGGGGCTTATCGCCGCAATTGTGGCGTGCCCAGTGCTGGGTTGCGACAATCGCACTCTCCAGGTCGCCATGAGATCCCGCCGGAGCTCTGTCCGCTGTACCGTGATTTCTCGCGGCAGCGGAGTTACGCCCCAGCGATTCGCCTCCTCGCGCCACTCCCACACGTGCACGAGGACTTTTGCCTCCAGATCCCATGGCGGTAATCCGGCAAGGAGGCTCGCCGTCTCACAGGAGACCGTGCGGTATCCCCGGACTAGCCGGATGGCCATGACCCTCTGGGACGCGTTCAACCGGCGGGCTGGTCGCAGCCTCAGGGAACGCACCCACACCGGTGCCCCGTAAAGGGCCATGGACCGCACGACCCCCACGTAAAGCCTCCGGCAGGAGGCGTTTGGACCCCCCAGATTGGGCAGAAGCCACTTCAAGGCAGCCCCGGCCCACTCCAGTCTAGGAGCCAAACGTCGGAAGTGCTCCACGAAGTTCCACCGGCTGTCGAGGACGAGTCCCAGGTACTTCATCGTCGACTCGACCCCGATGTGAACCCCTCCTACCGTTATTTGGGAACCCGACGGTGACGCGTTCCGAGGACCATGAAAACACATGACCTCGGACTTGTGCAGGGCCACCTCGAGTCCTAACTGCCGGATCCTCTCTACGATTGTCGCAACCCCGCGTGTCGCTAGTTCGGCCGCCGCCTGGTGCGACCTCCCTTGCGTCAGGACCAGCGTGTCGTCAGCGTAACATACAACGCTGACGCCGCTAGGGAGGTCGGCGCGTAGCATCCAGTCGTGCCCGATGTCCCACAGATGTGGCCCCAGGACAGATCTCTGTGAGACACTGCACGACATCTCTCGCCGGTTCCACTCTCCCTGATGACCGGGGTAGATGACGGCCCTGTCCGTCAAATAGGCCTCGACCATTCGACGGAGGTAGGTTGGCACCCGGTGAAACTGGAGTGCCTCCCTGATGCAACTCCAGGGCAGGGTATTGAAGGCGTTGGTGATGTCTAGAGACACCGCCAAGACGACCCCACCCCGGGCCACAGCATCTTCCGTCGCGAGGGCTCGCACGCGCATGATGGCGTCCACTGTAGAGCGCCTCTTGCGGAATCCAAACTGGCTCTCCGCCAAATCCGGCCCCTCCTGCACCAGCCACTCGACGAGGCGGTCTGCAATGAAATGAAGCAATGAATGAATGAAGCGGACGGAGAGTCCGCAGGGCGCCCCGGCTTCTTAATGAGGACCAGTTTTCCTGTCTTCTAACGAAGTAGGAACTGGCCTAAGCATGCGGTTAGGAGCCCCCCTAGTCGAGACCCGAGAGCTCCAAAGGCCAGAACCCAGGGTCTTCCTGGCAGGCCGTCGGGTTCTGGGGCGGTATTTTCGGCACTCAGCCTACGTACCGCCGCTCTCAGCTCTACCTCGGTCACTTCCGGAGCATCGTCGTCATCGTCGGTGATGTAGTCCGCATCGGGCACCGCAGGAGGCGGAGCCATGGGCGGAGGAGTATGTTCCCCTCGCGAAGGGAACAGAGCGCTCACCACGTCCTCTACGAGCTGTGGCCGGAGCCTCTGCGTCAGCGGGGGAGCCCATGGGCGGAGTTTATCCCGCACCATTTTGTAGGGACGTCCCCACGGATCTCTGTTCAGAGTCCACAGCGACTCCTCGAGAGCCAAGCCCCTGGCCCGCGAGATCTCCGCTCGGAGGGCAGTCTTCGCCGCTCTGTACCCCTCGTATAGCTCCGCCTGAATGGCTTCCGTATCCGGAGGGCGGATACGGAGTCTGCGGTGCCTGGTGTACCGGTGCCGCGCAGCAACGCATGCCTCGCGCAGAGCCGTCAGCTCCGGCGACCACCAGTACACCTGGCGCCATACGCGTCCGGGCTGGACCCGGGGAATTGCCACGTCACATATTTCGGACATGGCCTCCCGGAACCACTCCGTCTCGTCGTTGACGTCAGCAGGCCTGTCCGGTGGTGACACCCAGGCCTGCACGATCGAGGCTTCCAGGAGGAGCTCTCGGTCCAGCTGCTTCAGCGCCCACCGCGGACTACTCGGGGCCTGTCAAACCGGCGCGCTCGAGGTCTGGGCGGAGACATCAAACCGGATGTACCGGTGGTGGCAAAAGCCTACCTGCGGCTGTAAAGCCGTAGATTATGATGATTTACCCATTCTGCCAATACAAAAATCCTGGTTTTTGTCATAGGCCCTAAGCAAATTACGTATTCTTAAGAGAAAATGTGCTCACCCTTTTTAGAGGTTTATAATTCGGGAAAAAATATTGACAGTTTTACAAATAAAATTAACAAACAAAAAGCAAACTTCTTTTCGCTGACAATATCATAAATCTGCGATTTAAACCATTGTGGTTTACTTGAGGTTATTAATAAAATATAAAACAAAAGTTTGTTATTTTGAAAATATAAGGTTTGTCTATGATGTGGTTTCGTTTTATGTTGTGGCAACATTGCGGTTTTCTTGTTTTACCGGAAAGGAATTTATTTACTGTTCATATTGTACTTAAAGCGGGTCCTAGGAATTCTTGGAAGGTTTACTAGCTTTATGGCAGTTTGCGGTTCCTTTAGTTACATTTTATTACAGAAGACGAGGTACTATGGGCCAAAGTTCCGCATGATCACCTCAAAGGCGATAACACAATGCACGGCTCACGACTCGATCGCACAATGTTCGTTTGTCACTAGCTGTGCTCTCACAGGAATATTTTCTAAAGTGAACATGCTTAAGTTTTGTCAATAGTACACGCCGAGGGTTCAGTTACTGGAGTCGCGCCGCATCGTCAACTTCAAGGTGTTTGTGCTGCATGTATACCTCGTTATACAATATACTCAAATAATAATCACATTTTAATAAAACTCCCTGCATTGCTCGCCTGCGCTCTTACTTCGTTTTCGCTTAGCGTTCTTTCAGACTTTTTTCCTTTTACTCGGCTTCTAAGGATCATAGCGTGATGTTAAATAACCTATAATCATCCTCTAGAATTGGGCTACCAAATGCGAAAATAATTTTTCTAATCCGACTTTTACCTGCGTCACTTTGTCCAGTACACCAAGTGGTTATTTTTGTTAACAAACAGAAAATTTCAAGAAAATGGAAAACCTGAGTCAGCTGCACTGTATGCCTGTGGCAGCTTACAAATTATAAAATGGCCAATCATGGCGCCTGTCGACAGAAGTGAAGCATAGCATGTCGCGGTGTCGTGGTGACGCGAACCCTTAAGATTTCCCCCTACCAAAAATCGCTGAAAGCGCCTAAAGAAGCTCACTTCAAAAAATTTGCTTATCAATTCGATAAATTAAACTTCCAGCTTCACGTCATTATTGCGGTCCGTACAACAATGTAGGTGTGGCAACTGCTGTTTCCTCACACTAATAACATTATTCAAGAAAGTTCATAAAAACTTGCAAACGTCACAAGCCATCATACATTGCCGCCATTGCTGTAGAGTCCCACAACGGTTTAGATGAGGATTGGGAAGATAGTGCCGAGTTCGATCCCCACTCGTTGGATTTGTGATATCGGTAGGTACGTAGCTACGCAATATGTATCCAATTCTAGCACAAGGATAAAAGGAATAACCGAATAATAGTATATTAAATAATGGGCATTCCGCATAGCTTGAAATTATTAAGAAAATCCTGAGAGGAATAGACTAGGCCTAGAAATTCTATCAGCGATAACGATGTTGGAAATGTCAAAAATATATTGGTCAAATCTGTTGAAAGTCGTTGTAGAAATACGAAACACTTTGAAAGTTATTGCCACATTATAATATAATGCACCGTGCGAACATATAAACCAAACACCTGTTTTTTTAATCATTAGGTATGCTAGTGCCTGTATTGTGAATATTGAGATGTTTCTAAAATTGCTTCTTATTTTCCAATTGCCTTCGCTTCTTTGCTGTTATATTTTTAAAACAAGTTTCAATTTGTAAAATAGGAATGTAGTAAGCTTTCAGATGTTTTCAGTTTGTCGAATAAAGGAAACCTGTTTGAATGGCTTGTCTTTTGAGTATGACCAAAATATGCATAGAGATATTGTCATTGCGTTCCTAATCGAATTCAATTTATTGTAAGTAACAAGAATACTAGGGGAGAAAGGCTCGACAGATTCTGGAGTGGATATGGCGCACCAGAGGGCATAGCTTTGGCAGGGCTCACACTAGGTGTACTGAAGACCATGTAAAAGCGCAGGAATCTACTGGATGCGAGAAGCATAGGACCAGTGGCGATGCTTTGGCACTGATCTTTCGGCTGAAATGATGATGATAATGAACAGGAAGACTTACGAAGGACGTAGAATGAAAGGGCGACAAGGTGTACAGAGTGTTGTAGATGCGTACGGCGCAGGGCCGATCGATGTGGATATCCAGCAGTGAACGTTTCAGGACTGATAAACGACAATGGATTATACTCAATTTAATTAGGCCACTATGTGAACTTGGGTGGTGGTTTACCAAAGACATGATCATTGTGGACCCTGTCGGGTACAGAAACATACGAGAGAGGAAGAGGGCTAAAATGAAAATTTATTTATCATAATATTCAATTATTATAATAAGCTTGTAATTTAATATCTGCGTGTACCGACATGTTTCCAAATACTAGAATCGAGGACGATCCAGAGTCCTAATTAGCAATTAGACTATCCTTTTGCAAAGTTCATATGCTTCATGTTCCTAGGCGTAGAATTAAATTGTTTTCTAATAATTTATGTAATGTGTGTATGTGTGTTGTGTATATGTATGTGTGTCTGCATGTCCATTACTGTTTACAACAAATTACCTGATACCTGAACATTTATAACTATAACTATAACTATTTATTTTTATAACTTTCTTAAAAGACAATAACAATAAAATGATTTGTGTGTTGTGTGATGTCTTATTTTTTATTTTGATGTTTATATATCTAATGTATTTTTAATTTTCTTATGATCCAATGATGATTGAAATAAATGAATTGAATTGAATTGAAAAGCAAATGTTATTACTCGACTGAAGATTTTATGACTGAAAAATTTACCTAAACATTTATACATTATTGCCTACTAAGCAGACCTTATCTGCTTGACATCATTGCATTTTGACTTATATAATTAATCGCTTTAACTATTGTTCAATTTATTTAAATTATTTGTAATTCAATGAATAATAATTTAATTTTAATGTAATGATGACCCATAATTTGACAAACCATATTTGTACGCCGGAAACGGCAGAATATTATGATCGTAATACATAATTCACATAACAGCTTTGTACAATATTCTGACAAATAAATGCATTCTATTCTATTCTATTTCTTTCTGCTTGTGGCTACTTTTATAATTATACATGGCGAAATAATATCATATCTCATTCGCTTCTACGCTCATGAAAGAGTAGCATTCGCCAGTAAGTGACCGTCTGCTGCGGTCGGGTCAATTTGAGCCACGCAATACGGTAATGGATTAGCTTCCTAAAGAACTGTTATTACTTATATGTGTGGTTTTGTGGATCAATGATGGCCGATTTGTCTGGTGTTTTACTCAGAAAAAATTAAATGTAAAGCTAATCCGAGCAAACCGCAGATCAACAACGTAGACAGTTTCTAATTTTCCAAGATAAAAAAAAAATCCTTAGCCGGGATTGAAGTTAATGAAACCAAAACGTTTTTAAATTTTACATAATTTTTTTATTTTCCTATTTTTTTTCGTACTTACCTTTTTACTTACTACTATTTCATTTATGAACATATTATTTACATTTTTAAATATTTTTATAAAAACATAAAATAAAAAAACATTTAAAAATATAAATAATAGTAGCCCACCGGTATCGGGAACAGGGTCCAAGCTACCGGTGGTCAGGGCTCTAGAGAGAGGAACCTCCTCACTATACGTGCCGTGTCCAGGAGTACTGCTTTCTGAATCAAGCCCTTGACCCAGCCGTGCAATGAGAGCTTCCTGAGGTGTTGGTCGAGGCTTTCCGCTATTAGGCCATTAACTGTAACAATTATCGGTACAATGATTGCAGAGTCCACGTCCCACATGTCGACAACCTCGTGTTCTAAGTCAAGATACTTGATTTTTTTATCTTTCTCAGCTTTCACGAGATTCTCGTCATGAGGGACAGCGATATCTACAATCACTGCACGGCGCTCTCGTCGATCTATCACCACAACATCAAGCTTATTGGCTACAATTTTACTATTATTATTTTTGGCTTATCTCGGGACCCTGGGGTCCCGGACCTTTGGAAGGCGTACGAGGGGCCGAAGCCAACTCGCAGAGGCCCCTTATACAATTTTAAATGACGAGGAGGCGCCAGCCGACGATTATTCCTGTATGCACTATTCAAGTGCACCCAAGGACAACCCCCGGTTGGTGCAGGACTATTGCAGAACATGGAAACAAAACACATTGGGCCTATGGGTTTGGGTGGCTACATGGATTGGGTACCTTGAACTATGGAAGGACTATGTCCCCTGCCTGACCAATGTTATATAATATACACAGATAAATTGGCAGGGGGTGACTTGCACACTCAATAATGGGCCCCCGGAAACGGTCGCTAGCACATAGTGACGTAGCGACAAGGGGCAACATGTCCTGAGGTGCTTGAGGAGTGGAGAGGTATTCCACGGCTCTCAGAACAATCCCAGAGCCCGGAAGATGGTCAAGATCCCTACAAGCACTTACTGGAATACTTCCTTCCTCCGAGCACGTTTGCTCTTGCGAATCTCCACTCAAGCCGGCCAATAAAGGCAAGAATGAGGTGGGAGCTCTGTTCCCGTCAGTGTTCACTCCAGCCGGCCAATAAAGGCAAGCCAGAGGTGAAGAACAAGACTTCTCCCGGGAAATAGGGTCCGTGGGGTCGCTGCTGCCCAACAGCTCGCCACATGCTGCCCTGCGGGTTCACGTATCTCTCTTGGTCTGGCTCCTCACCCTAGACCTGTTTCGGCAAAGTAAACTCCACCGGCACAGACCCAGAGTTCGGAGCGCGCAAGCCCCACCACGACGTCAACGTAGAGATACGGCGGTGGGGCTATTATTATTATTATTATTTGTCTTTTTACTTAGTGATAACTTTTGCCTATCGTACAAAAAATATACCCCACAACATTCCCCCAATTCAGTCAAGCCCTCCACTCCATTCATATCTATACCTAAACCAATACGATACGATGCCAATACACTCACATACAGACAGACAGTTGCAATCTCTCTTCATAGTGATATCGGTTTAATATAAGATCCAGATTCGATGCCCGTTCTAATCTTGTTTCACGCTACTCGGTACCAGTCCTTTTGCAACTGTTATTGAACATTTGGAAGTGTTTATATGTGTTTAGATTGTATTGACATAAGGGGCTATAAGAGGCTTTGGCCCACATGAATTTATCAGAGTTCTGGTTATGTCTTGGTATGGAGTGACAGTTTAGACGTCTTCTCCTTACAAATTAATGTTAATCATTTGCAAATATTTGAGACAGTTGAAAATTGTGGTAAGGTGGAAGGACAGCGTCCTAGGCGTTGGTTTTACCTGACAATTTAGTTTCGGATAGCCATGATAAGAAATTAGAAACTGCAGCCTTCAGAATTTAAGACAACAAAGCCAGGAGAATGACAACAAAGTTGTTTGTTATTTTTGATGGGAGTTATCACTCTACACAACCCCTTGTCAAACGCCTAGTTTTACTTATAACTTTTTCAGTTTACATAAGCTGCGGTCAAGCGGAAGCGAGAATATTATCAAAGGTATATAACGTATTTTTTTTAAATAAAATTACAGAAGGAAATACACAGTTCCTGCACTTGAGTTTAAATTATGCGGAGCTTGACTATAGAACTCCAAGACATTCAGAAGTCACACTATTTAGCTGCCGGAAGGAGGACAGTGCGTCATCATCAATCAACATTACGTATGGCCGTCAGTAAACATGTTACGCTATTGTTATGTGGTCGTTAATGTCCACAGGATGGGTGCTGTGACGGACTGTCTGATGTCTGCTCAGGATTGAGGTGGCGAGTTCTAGGTAAGCCTACATAAGTAGGTAATGTGATGATTATCGTTTTAATCTATCCTATAGCAAAGTGTTTGGAACCTCGCCACTCATTTGCAAGAGGGAGAGAACTCTAATTCTTGGTTAAATAAAGACCGACGCAATGGTCTTTGAAAATAACTGGGACATTTTTGCGAGTGGCCTCTATCACAGTATCCGGATATACACTATCTAACAGTTAAATGAAATATGGAACATTGTATGATATTACATCTGCAAGATAAATGGTGGTGAAACAAACCTGTAGGGTTACAATTGATATGACTCGCAGAGTTTTGCTTATGCCACCAATTTGTAGATCCAGACTACAAGCAGAGACAAGTGATTGGACAATTCTAAAATTTTATCTTATTTTTTTTTTTTTAATTATTTTTCATTTGCTAGATTGGGAACTAAAATGGATTGACGAACCAAGATACAATTTTACCTTTAAAAAGTATACTTAACCCATAAAACATAACTCATCATACTTCCACACGGCAGACAGTGCAAGCAATTCATTGATTCAAGCAGTGTGCAGTGTATGCTCGCGACCCGTGTCCATTAGGCAGATGGATCGCACGTATGCCGTTCAAATTTACATTACAAATTAATATGGTCCGTCAAAGATTCTTGTTGTTAGAATTTTTCATTTCACTCACAAGCTTAAAAAAAATTAAAAGTGGATTACGTTTGGATGGGAGAAAGAAGGTGTATAAAGAGAGTTATAAATAAGAGTTTCTAATTGGAAAAATAAAAAAATACGGGACGTTTTATTAGAACGCATTTTAGAAACGCTATTTTTGAAGTCTTTTTGTTATTATAATTTTGCCTATCTATCTATTTTGTCTATCTTTTACCGGATCTGTTTCTCTACTATACAACTATATAACACATATTTAATTTATCTGCCATTGCTTAGTTTTTTATTATTTTTATATAATGTGGTGTACTATTTTTTTTAGATGTACATCAGATTATACCAAACTGTCAAATTTCTCCAAATGATTTTAAACCTTAAAATGTTGAAGGTTAAGTTCAAAATCTAATGAGAAAATTTGACAGTTTGTAGTAACTTAACCAGCTACTGTGTGTACTTCGTCTTCACATAATTATAATTATATTGTAAAACATTTCACTGTTTAGATTCTTGCCCATTTTTCTCAATACGATATTAACTTTTGGAAGGGGCAACTAGAATCAATAATTAATTTTTTTTGTAAATGTTGACGTTCAAAAGAGCCTTTTATGGGCCTAATTGAAATTAATGATTTCGCTTTGACTTTTACAACATATGCGAAATAACAATACAAGCATAATCTAAGTACATACCTACTCAACTACTTGTAGTTAAGATGTAAAACTTCTTGCAGCAACATTTTCATCTCATCAAAAACTTAAATATAAACAGACTTTTAATACACTTTCTTTGAATTTTCTTTGAATTTATCTAACGCAAAGGCAGATAACTAATACATCCTATACCTAACAAAAATATGATAACCAATGTAAAGATAAGGTTTCCGACTCGTCTTAGATCAGATCCATCTTTGTCGATTTGCCTTCGTTTCGAGCCCTTCGGGAAATTCGATGCATTATCGATTTGTTTAGGGCTGGGAAAGGTATTGTATCGATGTTTTATGAAAATGTCGTGTAGTTTGGGAAATGAAAGTGAATGTCACTCACTTTGTTCAAATAAAATAATTAAAATATCGTATGATTAATTTTTCTGTTGGCCAGATCTTGAACATTAACACCCTTATTCATAAAAAAAAAACTAAAACGCTCTATAAACCTATTTTAGCTGTTTTGTCAATTTCTTTCAAATTATGCTTTGAGTTTGAAAGAAGAAGACAACACAATTTTTAACTAAAATAGGTTTATAAAGCGTTTTTTTTTATGAATAAGGGAATAGGAATTTCTAAAGCATTTCTTTATGACGATTATATTCAATTACCATATTTTAAATATTTAGCGTAATTTAGTGTTAGGTGAACCATATTTCCTCCAAAATAAACGTTATTGGTGCTAATTACTATAGCCACATTTTTACAGTTCATTCTATAGTTTAAACCGATTCTCAAATACCTTGGTTTTTATCGACATTGAGCTTCTAACGGAATTTCCCAACAAACTCAGCACATCACTAAACCGCGCGTCTAGGATTACTGTTCACCGGAATACCTGAGTATATTGTGATGGATTTCAGATTACCCTGCATGTGAGTCTGGTCCGTAAATAAATTCCGAAGTTAGGTATTTAATACGGTAGAGTATCGGTCTGACCTTCCTCAGGGAAATCAGGCATCTTCAGTTTTGTTCCACTAGGAGATGCATTTAATGGTAGATCTTTCCTTAGATTCAGTACTTCAGTTTTCTGTTAAATAAAGTTTTATCTGTGGTTCTAAATGTTAGATGCTTTGTGTCTGTTGAATTTGAAAAGAGATTAATTTGTGCGAAAGTTTATGTAGAATTTATTGAATATTTTATGTCTGCCAAAATGTGATCGGCTACTGTACTTTTTTGTGTAGTTTTAATGACATAACGTACTGTGAGGGCTCGAACGTCACAGTGGGAGATTAACTATAATAAACAATGAAACGAGAGGGCCTCTGGTGGACTGGGGCTGATGCCCGCTATATTTATAAGCTTCGGATAAGTTATAATTCACACTCCTCAACTAAAAGGTTCTACGCGGAGCCCTAGCTACGGTCTGACTTCCTCACCCTCCAAGAAAAACGTTCTTCGTTTTTCTTTTAGAGTAATTCAATGTTTGAAAGATAGAATGTCAACCAGCCTATCGCGTTGAGGTTTTGACCACAACATAAAACTTCTACAGTACATACAAACTCACGCATATAAACTCACGCCTTATTCCCATGTGGTAGGCAGAAACTATAGAACGCCACCTGCTACGATTCTTACATAGTACTTTTGCCTACTTTTTGTTCTCAATATTTGTACTGCGGTATTACTACTGGTACTCTATTGGTTCTCTATTGGTACTTATTTATCTGAAATAAATTATTTGATTTGATTTTGATTTGGTATTAAGTCATCAGCATTGCAACATTAGATCCGATGACTCCGTTATTTCAAGTACCTCTATTGATATTTCCACTGCAGACCCACCGTACCCCTGGCCGTACCCCTGGTGGTACGGTGGGTTTTTTAAAGTTAAACGATACCACTGTATGAAGTGAACGTAGTGCTGCGCTGATGAAGATACTAGATGGACAGAAAATGATAAACAGTTATCTCGCATATTAATGACTCATTCATTAGTTAGGCAGGTACATAATTGATGCGCCAATAATGCATGTTAAGTACTGCGCAATTCGAACTCTTTAGTTAAACCGTAGGTACATATTAAATTTTTTTCAAGCGTTCAAGACAGTTGACATTTACACTCAATACATTTCGGGAAAAGCACTCAATCAGTATTCCCTAGATATCGACAATAGGCTTCACATCACTACCCCGGACTATATTACAGTAGATTGTAGCCGTACAAATTGTGGGGCATTCCGCAGCACTCGGATTGTACGCAATGCTCGGATTACCAAATGCCGATTACGGGGGACAGGAAAAATAGGATATGATATATAGATTGTCTTTTTAGGGTTCCGTACCTCAAAAGTAAAAAACGGAACCCTTATAGGATCACTCGTGTCTGTCTGTCTATCTGTCCGTCTGTCACAGCAGATTTTTTCCGAATCTAATGGACCGATTAAGTTGAAATTTAATACACATTGTTTTCTGTGACCCAAACACGGACGGGTAAAGTAAAGAAATTCATTTTGAATATGGGGGTCACTTTTGGGGGGCAAATAAGAAAATTAAAAAAAAAAGTTTTGCAAACTATACCGGTCTAACTAAATCTAACTAACTATACTATGGATTCTGCTTCTAAACATTGACGGAAAAGTATTGGATACCGACGACATCGCTTTATGTGATTGACCCTTACACGAAATTCTGGACTGTTTACTTGTTTGTGAAACGCAGTGATACCTATTGTGTTGTGTTTTTTAACCGACTTCTAAAAAAGGAGGAGGTTCTCAATTCGGATGTTTCTATTTTTTTTTTATGTTTGTTCGCGCATAACTCCGTCGCTTGCCAACCGATTTGAAAAATTATTTTTTTGTTGGAAAGGGTATACTTCCCAAATGGTCCCATTTTTGTCAAAATCCAGTTCTGATGATGGGATCCTGGAGAAATCGAAGGAACTCTTCAAATATTATAGGCACACCTATAGCGATTTGGGTATTTTTTATAGTAACTCGTGCATTTGCTCTCGGAAAGCACCACTTGGTGAAGTGGAACTGATGATGAAGACCATAGATGGCTACCGGAACTACTCAATGATAAATATTTCACGGGTTGCGATTCGATTACTTTAATATGGTTGCTAAGCAATTTCCGCTCGTCACACAATGCGTGTGGTGAGTGGTTGTTGAGGAGTTCTCCTGGTTCTTACCAGCAGAACTCCTCAACAATTAACGTCCCAGCATCGGGAAAAGCAATATTTTGTAACATGTGATGAGCAATTGATATTAGACTATTGTATCTTATACAAATTATAAACAGACCCACTAAAAAGTGAAAAATAAAAACTTTTTTACAAAAAAATACAACCGACTTCCAAAAACAACACTACAAAGTGAAAAATAACTTTAATTTCGGAAGTCGGTGGCAAAAACGAAAATACATTTAATCAGACACCGACTTCCGATATTAAAGTTATTTTTCACTTTGTAGTGTTGTTTTTGGAAGTCGGTTGTATTTTTTTGTAAAAAAGTTTTTATTAAAAACATGAACGCGAGCAATTAATTTATTCATGTATAATCGGTGTAAAGATACAAATAAATTATTATGTGGTTCACGTAAAGATTATGATGTAGAATACAAAATTCAGGAGTTGGTCTTCTAATATTGTAAATAAAGATTTATTTAAAGTGTTTGAAAGAGTATCTCATGTTTTATTAATAGGAAAATAGGACAGGGCCTACTGCAGGTCTGCAGAATAGATTTGAGGCTAGCTATAAGTATAGGCTTCATGTATTGTTGTTTATACTTGTTGCTAGAGGGCGCTATGAAATGTTCGAGTGACGTCTCTATCCTCCTTTATACAAATGTACTCTGTGGCCAGAACGATATTCCGCTTGAATTGTTGGACACAAAATTGTATCGGTAGCCATCATGAAGAAGTGCTTCCTTATTCTTTTTATTTTTAATAAAATGAAATTTTTCATTATCCTGCATTTTAAATAACAATAAAATATGCCAGGCAAGAAAAATTCGAAGTGACAATGATAACTATTGTTTCAAATTATTTTTAATAGTGGAATCATAGATAAAGTGGAACTTCATAGTGTATTCACACTTTAGTAAAGCTAAGTAGGTACTCCATGAAGTTCCAATACTAATGCCACTTTTAGATACGATTGTACGTCATATCGATAATGAGTCATTTTGATAACAGGACTTATGCATATGTAGTCAAACAGCTAATTAGTTTTACAGCGATCTAGTCATATCGAGATTAAGTCCTATAGCGAACTAGTCATATCTGCTATTTAGTCTTATCGAGAGGTAGTTATAACGCTTCTAACCCATTTTAATATAAGGCTGTTTGGTGGCTTCGAATCAGTGCCTCTTCTTCAAAATTCGAAGGCACGACGCACAAAATATAATGTTTATGAAATTTTATTAATTACTAGCTGTTTGTGCCCGGCATCGCCCGGGTGAATTTCATGTCTCTATCTCCAGTGGTTTAGGCTGTGTGTTGTCTGTTTTCATACCAAAATACCATCCGAATTCTGACTTTTCCGGTGAATTTTCCAAAAAAAAATCTGTCATACAATCCTTGTCCTGGGAATTACAAACACAACAAAAACAGAATTAGCCAACTAGGTGCAAGTGTGCAGAAAAACGTCGTTTGATACTTGTGAGCATTTGTCATTACACTCGGCTCCATTACGCCCTCGCCTTCCTAACTTAGCCCACTTGTATCAAAATATACTATTATTTTTACCCGACTACGGCGAAGCAAAAAGGAGGGTTATGATTTTGACCGGTATGTATGTATGTATTGTTCATCTGTTCCCTCATAACTTCTAAACTACTTATCATAATTTGACAAATGAGGTGCTGTTAGAAGCGTCTTAGCCATCCGCTGGTTAAAGGTTATATGACGTCACATAAAATTGAATATGTCGCCCTCTAGAGGACATAAAGTCATGAACTAAAAAAAAATTTTTTTAATTATGTCGTGTGGGGATCAAATGAAAGGGCTTAATTAGCACATTTCAAAAATATATATATATTGTTAGCTATTACTCGCGGCTTTGCTTGCATGCACCCGATAATTGGGAATAATTTCTTAAATCACGCCTCAGATGTGAGCCAAACATATTTTCTCTCCAAACCTACCCAAAATACATATAATTATAATAATTATTCTTCTTTAAAAATGTAAAGTGGCTCTGCAAATATTTTACTACGAAACTATACCCCAAAATATTAAAAATAAAAACTAAGTTTAAAAACTAAAACCCGACTACTGTAAATACTCTCTCTTCCTACAACATACTGATAATTGGAATTACTGAGTCACTTTAATCTAATTGCATTTAAGTTCAGTTAATCAATCTGCCTAGCCTTTTCCCAACTATGTTGGGGTCGGCTTCCAGTCTAACCGGATGCAGCTAAATAGTTATAATATTCAATGTTTATGAGGAACTTTGGCTAGTGAGTTACAAGAATCTTTTCAGGAAACTAAGTTCAGGAGCCAATATGTTTCTCTTTAAAGTTAAAAGTTAGTTTAAAGTTTCAAGTAATTACTTATTATTTTTATTTTTTTATCATCTTACAACACACACTTCAGTCGACCCAATCATAGATATAAGGAATAATTTATATTTCTATGGACCCAATGATACATGAAAGCTGAAAGCCATGCGTCTCTGGTTCGGAACAGCCCCTTTTCTAATAAGCAGCTATTACTGAAATTAAAGCATCAATCTCTTCACCGCGTCAATGGCTTCCGCGCTCCTGTAAGATTTTTTTGCCAAAGAGTAAAAAAAGAAACACGTGTGTAACAGAGCTGGCATTTTATATCGGTTTAGTTTGCAGTTAAATCTGGTGACTGTGTGGTCATATTTTCTCCCGTAATGTAAATAGTCACAAGCATCTTATTTCTTATAGCTATGGTCACAAGGATGGTTGAAGTTGAGTTGAGTGGAGTTTCTTGCCCGTTCTTCTCCATTGAGATCTACGTTTTGGAATGGGCATCTAGTTTCAACTTTCTGACTAACTGACCGACACTTTGGCAATTCAAAAGTGTCTGTAATTGATTTAATTGAAATAAATGCTTTGAGTTGAGTTGAGTTGAGTTGAAGAACAGGATTGAAAAAAATTGTAGGTAGAATATTTTTTGTTTATATAATGTTAGAATGTAATTTAAAAAAAGTATAATAAGTTTATTGTTTCTTTGATGTGTACCTTTTTGTTTTTGTTAATTTTCGTAAGACCTTTTGGTTTTTTTTTTTTATTTTGAACTCAGTTTACATAATATGCTGAATTGTTTGATTTACGCTGTTTGCGCACATTTTTAATTTTGTTTTTTTTATGTGTCGAGACTTATAATTGGCCATCTACATAATATGTTACTGCATATATTCAAATGTAGGTACCGTAAAGGCTGTAACCTGACATGCTATTAGCGAGACAAACATTTAATTTACATTTAGACTAGAAGAAAAGTTGAGGCAGTCACCTCACCAAGCTGAGCAGTGCATATCATAATATGAAAATACCAGTTTTTGCCCGCGGCTTTGCCCGCGTAGAGGTCGGAAATTATCCCACAGGAACGTACTATCGGAATAAAAGTATCCTATGTCCTAACCTAGGTCATGGTCTACCCAAATGCCAAATTTCATTCAAATCTGTGCAGCCGTTTTAGCGTGAAAGCGTAACAAACAAACGAATAAACAAACAAACTCTCTTCGCATTACATGTTATAGTGTGGATAATAATGTAAAAATGTTCAAAGATCCAAATAATTACGCTAATTGTATTACAAACAGGCGTTTCACTTATTACTGTACCGTCAGCGCTCCTCCAACGCTGACAGTAGGTAGTTACTAGCTGTAAGTTTTCTTAAAATAATAAGATAAATAAATAGATTCGTTTTTCCTGTGGAGTTTCCAGTTGCAAGTGGTACGATGCGTTTGGTGCAATTTTTCGCTGCCAGTGGCGGCATTTGATTTGGAATTGATTCGGGTAAATGGTGATTATAATAAGTTTACCTTTATTATTTAATTATTCACCTTTATATTTGTATTATGAGCTTACACTAGTAAGACACACTAGTTGAGAAAGATAATACCGAGGAATTAACGTTCTAACATTTTGATGCAAAATGTTCAAATCAAATGCTGAATATCTTGAAAAATTTCTATCTCTTGCACAAACAATGGGAATTCTTTATTGATCAGCAATATTATCTAACACTATTGTCTTACAATCCATGTCATTTCTGCATAAGTTTCGTGATCTATGTCACAGGTGAAAGTTGGTTGTGGTCTCGACATAAATTCCCGTTTAAGGCAATAAACGCTTGTTACGCTTACAGCTCCGGATTAGGAGTGCCCACTGCGGTGGGGTTCCGTAGCCCTAGGGAAAATGTTTGTGAAAATTTTTGGATACACTCAGTAGCTCGTAATTTGAAAAATATGACCGGAAAATAATAATAGCCGTGTTTTACATGATATTATTTATTATAGCCCACTACTGAAATGGTAGTTTTTCGCGATCTCTCGTGCTATCTAGTAGATAACATTAAAATAATACCTACCTACTACTTACCTAATCCAATGAAAATCGAGTTCAAATTACTGTTAAAACTGGAAGTAGGTCCTAGTCATATCGCCTAATCTTTCTTTCGTGATTAAAGCACCAGCTGTATCCGAAATTATGTTTTCCGTTAATTGTCTGGATCTATATTGTCACGAAGAATTTATTAGTAGTGTGAAACTGTCTCTTAAATGTAGGGAGATATAAAGACTTGTTTGCTAAATACTTAATGTACACGTGGCTGGTTCTACGGATCTCAGAAGCCAAAGCAGCAAGCAAAGCAAGCTAAGCCTCCTTTTTTAACCGACTTCAAAAAGGAGGAGGATCTCAATTCGTCGGAACCTTTTTTTTTTTTTTTTTATTTTTTTTTTTATGTATGTTCCCCGATTACTCGAAGATGGCTGGACCGATTTGAATTTTTTTTTTGTTTTGTTCGAGAGGGTATACATCACAGTTGGTCCCATATAAAATTGATTAACTTTGCTTCAGTAGTTTTTGAGTTAGCTTCAATAATACGTATTTTTTCCCCACTTTTATATGGATGATGTTCTAGTTTGTTTTGCAGATAGTGGCATTAGAATTTGTGTGGGGTAGGTACACAACTAAAAAGTGAAAAATAAAAACTGTTTTACAAAAAAATACAACCGACTTCCAAAAACAACACTACAAAGTGAAAAATAACTTTAATTTCGGAAGTCGGTGGCAAAAAACGAAAATACATTTAACTAGACACCGACTTCCGAAATTAAAGTTATTTTTCACTTTGTAGTGTTGTTTTTGGAAGTCGGTTGTATTTTTTTGTAAAAAAGTTTTTGTTGAATGACATGATCCAATGTACTTCAAGCTTGTTGCCTTTGATATTATAAATAGATCTATATATAAATATATCTAGATATAAATATATCTAGATATAGTGTCGCGCTGCAAAAGAACTAAAAAACAGGACAACTTTGTTATGCTCGTGTGCGTGACAGCTGACGTCTTAAGCAGGCTGCACACGTGCAGTTATAACTGACAGTTTTAACTGTTCAGTTAAATTTTAACGTGTGTAGAATAAACTGAGAACTATACAGTTGAACTGATAACTAATCAAATTATCATTAGATAAAACTGAACAGTTAAAAATGTACAGTTAAAACTGAAAACTGTGCAGTTGTCAGTTTTGCCATAGCATTCATAATGAGTACACGTATTTTTGTTCTTCAGGGTTCCACGTGACAATGCCGAATCGACGAGAATGGTTAGAAGAATTTATAGAAATTTATCATTCCCAACCTTGTGTACGGAAAGTTAAATCGAAAGAGTTCCAAGACCGCGGCAAACGTGAATCAGCATATGCAAAACTATTGTAGAAGCTTCGAGAAATTGATGCTACAATTGATATAGACTCTGCAGTGAAAAAAAATAACAATTTGTGATGCGCTTACAAAAAAAGTTACGAGCGCCAACTGATTACAACTGAAGCAAAAAACGATAAAACTCATCGTGTGTAGACAAACAAAATGGGCGACAGTTATAACTGTTAGTTAAAACTGTCAGTTATAACTGCACATGTGTAGCCCGCTTTACACTTGCGTCAGTCATTGTGCTTTTCTAGTGTGAGTGCATATTGCTACCAACAGTTCGAAGCTATTTTTCGTCGAGTTCATAGCTTTCACTGTCTATGTAGACATATGTATTTATATCTTTGCATGTTGCTTTGAAAAGATAACATAACATAACGCCTTTATACCCTACAGGGGAAGGCAGAGGCGTACCCAATGCATACCCTCACATAATCTAAATATATAAAAGGAGAAACTGACTGACTGACATATCAACGCACAGCCCAAACCGCTGGGTCTAGAGATTCCAAAGGCACGTAGGTTCCTTATGGGGTCTAGAGGTGCACTAAGAAAGGACTTTTCAAAATTCACCCTCTAAGGGGGTGAAATGGGGGTCCAAAATTTGTATAAAAAATCTTAATCCTTGAGTTAATAGATTTGAAACTTGGCACGAATATTTATATAAGTAAATTATAAAGTATTTCATTTTTAGTTTTCCTAAACTAGGAAGAGGGATTGGGGGGTGTCAAAGTTTGTCTGGAGTAATTTTAACGCGCGGTCCGATTAACTCGAAAATTGGTTACAATCTTTCAGTCAAATTACAGAAATATCCCAAACGGTTTTTTTAAATTTCACCTCTGTGGGGGTGTAAACAGGGAATGTAGTTTATATGAAAAGTCTTAATAATTTGGTTAAATAACTATAAACTTGGCACAAATACTTGTCTAAGCAAGTAATAAAGTTTGTCATTAATAGTTTTTCCCTCAGAGGGAAGGGTAGAGGGGGAGGGGGGAAGGGGAGGGGGTAGTGCAGAGGGAAAGGGGGAAGGGTAGGAGTATTAAAAAAAAAAAAAAAATGTTTATTACAATAACTTACAGTAGTTACATTTATACCTTAGGAATGACCCTTTAAGCAAGATAAATGCTTGTGCTAGGACATTCCGCCCTTCAAATACAGTACATTGTCGTATACAAGTTATTGAATTATGATAAAGAATTTTTAAATAAGTAGACAAATCCTCCAATTTAAAGGAGGAGTATATATTAATCAAAAAGGAAAAGAAATGAAGATTGGGTAATTTAATAGCGCGCGCATAGTGATAGTGCGTATGTTAGTACGTTAGTGCGTATGTTAGTGCGAGTGTATGCATGAGTGTGCGTGTGTGTATGAGTGTGTGTGAGTGTGCGTATGTGTCTTTAGTGTGAGTAAGAGGCTATGAAGTAAGTGCGGGTATGCGTGATATGAGAGAGAGTATTGAGTATTAACACCTTGTGGAAACGCCCTAATGTATGCAACACATACCTGTGTAGGTATATGTTGCATACATTAGGGCGTTAAAGTAGGTTTAATGTCGCAGCTTTTAAACTAACATAATGTGCCACTACGTTTAAAAGATACGAGGAGAAATCTACAATATTTGCCAAAACCCATATACGAATAATATTGCTGAAGAGTTTGTTTGTTTGTTTGTATGTTTGAACGCGCTAATCTTTGTAACTACCAGTCGGATTTGAAAAATTATTTTTGCATTTGATAGCCCAATTCTTGAGGAAGGCAATAGTTAACAAACAATGCAATTAAATAACAATTAAAACAATTTACAATTAACATCACGCTAGGACTCTTTGGCGAGCAAAAATAAATAAAATTCAGAAAGAACGCTAAGCGAATACGAAGTAATAGCGCGGGCAGGCGATGCGATGCGACGCGGTGGGTCGGGGGAGCAAGAAATTTCACGCAGATGAAGTCGCAGGCAGAAGCTAGTATAATATATAAGCGCAAGTCTCTAACTGAGCACAGATCCAGACTCCGAGCTGTTTTTGAGAAATTCTGTAATAATCGAACGATTCAGTTTCAAAACTCATGAGGTTCGAAAAACGTTGGATAGGTCCTACACATAACACATCACATTGTTCAAAGAAAATATGTTTGAAAATCTATCAAAATTTAATAACATTTATTCTCTTGCAACAAACAAAAGGTTTTTAATCTTCCCATTGGAGTCACAGAAGCGCGAAAATTTACAAAACGTCTACCCGTCTTTGTTTACCCCAGCATATTGTGAGTGACGTTATCGACTTGCTTTGTGTCCATCGCTTGTCAAGTACTGACGGTCGAACAATGCAGCGATGTAGATTACGAAGTGTAAGTGAAATGAACTTCTGTTATCGTTCTATTTTTTAGTAGGACGGAAATGGATGCGTATGTCTTTTAGGTTAGTAGGGCTGGTTATCTTCACGGTTTGGTTCTTTGAAGGGGTAGATGATGTGTGGCAACAGGTGGGATTGTTTGGCAACGTATGATATACATATAACAGTATTATTTTATTGAAATAAAATAATATTGTTTCATGACTCAAGATTAGAAGATTCTGCACGACTGAACACTGCAAGATGTTATTTTTATAAATTTTATTTCGGAAAAAAGAAGTGAAACGACTTCAGTAAACTGTTCTTGTGGTAGATGCTTGAAAGATGCGATGATATCTATGAAAATATCAAAGATGGCTCCTGTAGTAAATGAAGCCGGCCAAACATGAGATATATTTCTGTCACCGTATAATTATGAACTTCGTTAGTTTATAATCTATATCGTGAGATTGTAAACTGTCGAAGAATTGTGCCTGAACCATATTGCTTACAATATAACGTATTAATTTTCGATAGTTTATATTCTATCATGACAAACCGTCAAATTGTAAAAGAATCCTGCACTTACCGACAGGGTTCACAATCTGTCCGATTTTATCACTCATAAAATTATGATTCGGCCCTGATTGGTCGGTCTTAGCAGTAGCTTGTCCTGTGTCCATAGAGTCACAATAAACAAGAGTCAAATTAAATAAATGCACATTTTATTGTTTGTGGTCAAGTACATAATGTCAATCAATAAATTATTTATTTTAAAAACAATATTAATAATCAATAACGAGGTACGTTACGTATAGTATAACTTAAGTTATATATGAGTACGACTGACAGTTATTTATCACTGAAACTTCACTTGTTTGTTTAATCGTAGTTTAATTTTATCATTAAATGTAACTCTAGTATAACTTTTAGTTATTTTCATCACGAAAACTATTGAAAACCACAAAAACATCTATTTGTTTTATGTTCGGCGACAAACGAACGAATGACAGATGACAGTCAAAGATTGCACCGCGGGGCACATGACGTTCAACCAATCAACGCGCAAGGTGCGTTCCGTGGCATTCATTTGTATGAATGTCAGTTCACAATTTGACGGTTTGACATGGATAGATTAAACTATCGAAAGTTAATACAGTACAGTCACAATTTATCGACAGTTTACAATCTCACGAGTTAGATTATAAACTAATGAAGTTCATAATTATACGGTGACATATACAACGTGTCCGTTTCCATCCTCATCAAATTTCACGGTGTGGTACATAAAACCGAACCACTTTCTCCATGGGACCAACATCGTAATCGAGAAAAAATTTTCAATTGTCCCATAGAAAACTTCAATACCTACTCGACGCAAATGTATGAGACGGCCGATTATTTTTTCGCGATTACAATGTTGGTGCCATGGAAAAAGTTGTTCGGTTTGATGGTCTATACCACACCCTTAAATTTGGCGAGGATGCAAAACGACACGTTGTATATTACTCACACGGTGGTGTATGTATAGCACATGTGAGCAAAAATTCATAGATCAGAACTGAAAAACAAAATATGAAAAACCTTTTTAAAATATTATACACCGGAATTTATTTGCAATTATAAGGGATGTACTCAATAACTGAATGGCTGATGAGACAATCGATGTTCAAAACCTTTGTTCAGGGGTGTATTGTTTTAATACAAATAAATCTGAATGGTCTGCTCTCGGCCCGTGACGGACCAGTGAATTCCAATACAATAATATACAATAAATTCTACTGATATCATTGTCATGTAAATTCAGGAAATGTGAGGAATTTAATATGACCAAATGTTTGTTAATTATAATATATGAGTTTCGTTGTTTTGCGTTGATTCGGTATTCAGTTTAGGTCGATTTGTGTACGGTGGAAATTATTTTAGTGGATGTTTGTTTAATTGAAAATGGTTAGATTACTGTTAACATTTAGTGTTTGAAAAGTTTTGCATTGCCAAAACTCTACTTATCCAATTTTAGCATTGCGCTTCATGTTTTTTTCACTGAACTTTGAATAATTGAATGTAACCTAATCTGCCTTGCCTATGCTATTTTTGATCTTGCTTTCATTTTGCTTCCAACATTTAACAACAACAACAGAAAATATGCTAATTACCTAACTTAAACACCAAAGGTATAGTGACATAAATAAACGTATTATAGAACTGCCAAAAAATGTCGAACGCCAACTGAAATATTCAAAAAATGGTGTTCGAAAACGAAACGAAATTCGAATTCGGAATAACAGTGCGTCCAACTGTTAGACCAACTCGTGAAATTTTAACTAGTCGCCCGCACTGTGCACTTTTATTTGTACTGACGTGTACGCTGCAATACGTCGCTTGTATCGGTAAACTTTAGTTGCCCGTACAGTCAACAAATTGTTTTTGCTTACATTACACTGCGTGCCCGAATAATTGGGCAGTGTACACTTGTTAATTCATTACGGTTGATAGACAGGTGGTAATGAGCGGAAACTATTTATTGTGCATTTTTAAGGTTCCATACCTAAAAAAGAAAAAACGGAACCCTTATAGGATCACTTCGTTGTCCGTCTGTCTGTCTGTCAGTCTGTCAAGACCCTTTTTTCTCAGGAACGCGTGGAGGTATCAAGTTGAAATTAATATCAAATACGTAAGTCTATGGTCTCTTGGAGTTCTAAAAAAAATCAAGCTTCTAAGTCAACATAATAAAAAAATACGGCCATTTATGCGACATATTTTGATACTCACAAGTAAATAAAAACCCCATAGGGTACTTCCCATTGACATAAAATAATGAAATTTGCCAAGAAGCAAGGTCTCACAGTACAAGTAAAGGAAAAATTCCGAAAACTGTTAATTTGTAATTTTATCAGATAATTTTTTTTGGGGTTAAGGAACCCAAAAAAAAAATTATCTGATAAGTCCTGTTTAACCCTTTGGGTAAGGACCCAAAGGGTTAAACGGGACCCTATTACTAAGACTCCGCTGTCCGTCCGTCTGTATGTCTGTCCGGGTGTATCTCATGAACCGTGATAGTTAGACAGTTGAAATTTTCACAGATGATGTATTTCTGTTGCCGCTATAACAACAAATACTAAAAAAACAGAATAAAATAAATATTTAAGGGGACTACCATACAACAAACGTGATTTTTTTGCTCGTTTTTGCTCGATATTGATAACGGCAACGGCAACTAAATACTCACTTTAAAAATAAATAATTAAAATAAAACAAATATTTAAGTGATATATTTATATACCCATACAACAAACGTGATTTTTTTTCCATTTTTATAGATATTGGTACGGAACCCTTTGTTTGTGTTTTTTGGGATTACAATGTTAAGCTTGTTTTTGGGATAAATTATTTTCAACTACGGAACCTTTCATTGTGCGTGGTCCAACACACACACACACACACACAACACACATTACTTATATTGTGAGGTTGCCTTGCGGAGTACGAATCGGATGATGATATTTTCAGACGTAAAATATTAGCTGCTGTAATGGAAAATATGTAATTAACTGCTTATTTTAACATAAAAAACGATTGTGTTTGCGAAAAAACGTTAGATTATTTATGGCAATTAATTTTGAAGATCTTTACCATAAATAATGCAACGTTTTTCGCACACATTTACATACTTAAGTTGTAACTTATAAACAATTTATACAAACAAATTAATCTTGGGTTAATTACAACTTAGCAAGTTCTTTTTAAACATTTTCTTAATTGTCAATATAAGCCATCACTGTATAACCTGTCACTGACAAAAAATCCTTAAAATAAAATTTCCTACAATACTCCATCGGTTTAGGTATTTAAATAAAGCTAAACAAAAAAACAACCACGTGTCTGGCTAACCGACTAAACGCAATCCCTGTCACTTCAGTTGTCACGCTGCGACACAGTTGTACTCTTCAATTTAGCACCATTATAATTCGTTGTATATCAATCTGCCTAGCCTTTTCCCAACCATGTTGGGGTCGGCTTCCAGTCTAATCGGATGCAACTGAATAATACGATACCCCTTGGTAAGACTGGTTGTCAGACTTTCGGGCTTCTGACGACCCGTAACGACTATCAAAGATCCACGAATGGCAGCCGGGACCGACGGCTTAACGTGCTTTTCGAGGCACGGAGAAGTCTCGGTATGTAAAGATGGTCACCCATCCACGGACCGACCCCGGCAAGCGTAGCTTAACCTGATGGATCGACCCGTGCGGCTGTTATTACTTAGCCACGAGCTCCTCCATTATAATTCGTTGTATAACGTTGCTAAATTAAAGAGTATCTATAGCTGTGTCTTAGCATGACGACTGTGTGACTGACTGAAGTGACGTTTAGTCGGTTAACCAGACACCATGTTTTTTTTTTTTTTGTTTACCTTTATTTAACTACCTAAACCCATGGAGTATAGGTACCTACTATCTCAGACAGATTTATCAACTCCCCATCATCTGCCCAGTACAAATAGCAAAACTTCTTCAAACTTAAAATTCATAAGAAAACACAAACAAAAACAAAAGTAAATCGTCGAGGTATGAAATTTAAATTCATTATCTTGTATAAAAATAGTAAAATAAGCACTCTGTATAATGGCTTCAAGTTTAATAATGCAGTTTGAGCGATATCGCAGCTGCATTCATCGACTAAGAAAATTTAATCCAACGGGACGCCGCGCCGTGTCTCCAACTGAACCTGAATATACGAATCTGATACTTGACAAGCTCTTCATTAAATCCACTGAATATTTTCGATGTGTACATGTAAAGTGGACATGTAAAGAGCTTTCCAATGACAATAACATTTGTCTAACAACGTTAAAGTGAACGTCCACTGGTCCGCACCGGCCACACCGCACGCACGGCACGCAACGGATTTTGGTTGGCTTTATATGAATTCCTGCGTCACTGAGCATTGCGTCCACTATCGGTACCGCCCGCATTTTCATTTCTTAATACAAACAAACCAAAATCCGTTGCGTAGCGTGTGTGCGTTGCGGCCGGGCGGACCAGTGGACGCTCAGTTTTAGGCATCTACGTCACAGTCACAATCTTATCTCCTTATAGATAAAATTCGCACTTTTTTGTCTATTAGGTACCACAGGCTGGCGGCTGTTGCCTGTGAAATGGAATGTAGTTACCGTCACTTAAGAACGCCTGAAACACTAAGTTGCCACTTTACTCTGCTTTTATCTATTTGCAATGAAGCAAATGTAGCGATCAGACTCTTTGTTAGTTGGGGCAATCAAATTCTTGTACAAAAATCAATACATTATAATACCTATCGGTGCGTGTATGACCATATGTATGAACTGAGGCAAAAGGAGTAGGTATGTAAGGATCGTAGCATGTAGCGTTTTGTAGTATCTGCCTTCCCCCATGGGAAGAATCCTTGAGTTTCTGTATGTGATTTTATTACAGTATCTACCACCTAATTTTCGCTCATGTGTCCCTTATAAAGGCTCCAGAGCTCCAGGGAATGTGAAAGACAATAACAATTTTTTCTCATAGCTAACACAAGAATTGCAAACACGGCTACATACAAGACTAATTAAAATACCTTCTCCACATTTTTTCCGCGCTCCAAACCCCGGGGAAAGGCTAAATCTAGTAAATTAGTTTCATTATCACTATGTCCCAGGTGCTTCACAAAGCGCTTGTTTTTGGCGCGACCTCTCCCCTACCCCCAATACTTGCACCTCCCTATCCGTCTTAACCAGCTTTATTAAGTTTAACTCTTTAGATGGAGTAGTTTTAAGTTAGTCTACTGGGAGCGATTAGTTACCTTTCTTTGTTAAAGAATTGAATAGTTTCCGACGTTTTTTGCTCTTTGTATTGTGTTAAATAGGAGCTTATGTAAAAGATAGTGCAAATCGCTTGGGAGTGTTTGCTGTTTTCGTTCAGATAAATAGTTCAGTTCAAGTTTGATTCTATACATCCTCAGACTTGCTCTGGCTAGAGGGCTCGCTTTGTTAAAACTGTTTGCTCAATTTCAAGTTTTAATTTCTTTCATTTGAAACTCCAGTTTCATTAGGCTTTAAAACTTTGCCTTAGAGTTCGAAACTATTGGAGATTTCGCGTTAAAAGTTTAAGCCATATAATATGTAGGTAGTGGCCCTGTACCCCAGCTAAGGTCATGCCATGAAGCAAAAGTTCTAGCCTCGGGAACTGAAGAAGAAGGTCCTTGTAACTTGAGAAAACACACCAGTCTGTTAATAACTTACCTATGAGAGTCTAGAAGATTCAGTTCCGAAGAAAACTGTCAGACTTCTCGAAAGTCGAGACCTAATTCCAAAGGTAGGCAATTAAAGCGAAAAATAAACAACAAACACTCAAAAAACAACAATACTCTGAAAACCGTCATCCGAATCCTTATCCGAAAACACATTACCGCGATAAAAACCTGATTAAAGCCATAATTATTTCGTCAACATAATTAATCTTGAGCTCTTGTGCGATGTCCTTGTTTTAATTAAATGACAATAACAGGGTATATTTAAAATTAATTTGGTCGCCAACCCAACATTATCGCAAGTCGAGGTGAGAGGACGCATTTATCAGCGCACACTCCAATGCTCTCGTGTAAAATTAAATGACATTTGACGTGTGGTGTAAGTTGTGGGAGGCTCTAGTGTTTACTTAAGTGAACTGTGGAAAATATGCAAATATCAATAAAAATTCAAGACTTTTTTTTCATACGGTTAACTCTTAAAATGTCGATTGCACACCATGTGTGCAGATAACAATACAATTTCTATTGTGTCTGCTAATTGGCGCGCGACGGGTGGCATAAATTACGTCACATTAAGATACATTATTGCACCTTGGGCGCTTGGCTATGACGCAATCTTACTTCGGAATCGGATTTGGAAATTTGTTTGGATGAGGGCGATCTCGCATTTTAATAATCGCACGCAGACGTGCGCTGGGATACTGAAAGTCAATGCAGTCTGTCTGGCGAATTGTGTACTATCAAGATTCATATATATTATTCATAGGTTACAGTCCGCCTTAGCTTCGCTCGTAGTTCACACCATCCCCAAATAGCTGGTACAAACAAAATTAAATGCAGCGTTGAAATTCGACAATGCTTTCGTAATTAGATGTCATAATTTACTGGAAGCGACTTGACTCCTCCTCTTATGATTTTTACCTGGACTCGAAGGGATTTTGTTACGGACAATTTGTAAGGAGTAATGGGAAAACCACTGGTTTTTGATTTTAATTCGACAGAAGGCTTAGTCTTTCTCTTTAGTGTCTAGAAAGTTTTTATAAGACTATGATTACTGTGAAAATCGATTCCATTTTTGGGATGAATTTCGATTTCCTGTAATTACTTTGTTCACCTTCCATAATAATAATGCCATTACAATAAAGCTATGTTTTTATATATTTTCCTGGTGACATAAAATTTTCAACCTTTGCTTGTTTTTATAGGAGTACTAGCTCTTGCTCTTGCTCTTGCTCTTGCTCTTGCTCTTGCTTTGCGGGAAAAGCCACTGGGCTTCTCCCGCGTGGATGTCGAAAATTATCCCACAGGAAAATACTACTGAGATAAAAAAGTAGCATAAGTCTCTGTGCAAAATTTTATCCAGGTACGTTCAGCAGTTCTGGCGGGATTGAACAGCAAACATCCATCCAAACTTTCGCTTTTATGATATTAAGTAGGAAGTGGGACTAAGAAAAACTGATATAGTCACTAGCATAATCCGTGCGTAACTGCATTCAAAATTCAGACATATCAGACGCTAACCTACATGTCCTCACATGACCTGACCAAGATAATATCTGGATTATAAAAGAGAGTGTGACCTCTGACTTAGTTTCGGTGTTTCTTCTCAGAGTAGTCAGATAGGATAGAAAACAACAACCTCATATTGCTTAAAAAAAGTAAGTTTAAAAACTAAAATACGACTACTGAAAAATCACGCTCTAAAAAGTATGAAACAAGAAAGTATTCTCATCTGAAATTAGAAAAGGACAGGCAAATTAAAAATCCGGAGTAATAATCGTAATCTGTTCGATTTATGGCCTAACATGGCATGCATACTACGTACATAAAAGTATAAGTGTAAAAGTGTTTAAAACTCTTCAGATACAATATACTAATTTATAAACACCCATAACCCCCAGGGGGGGGGGGGGGCTTAGTTGCGAACCCCATAGGTTCACAATTACTTAGGATGTTTTTTTTTTCCATCGGATGATGTTTTTTTACGTTTCAAACTCAAACTCAAACTCAAACTCAAAGCATTTATTTCAAATAAACCAATTACAGGCACTTTTGAATTGTCAATGGGTCGGTCAGTCAGAAAGATGAAGCTAGTTGCCCATTCCAAAGCGTAGTAGATCCCTATGGAGAAGAACGGGCAAGAAACTCCACGGACACTCTTTTAAATCATAATATTTTTACAAAATATTGGTTACATCGTTCAAGTTGAAAATATACATGTGAGAACAATGTAGAAAGACGTGCACGTTAAAAAGCGTCCGTAATAAAAAGATAATAACTAAAACAACTAAATTAAATATTAAAATTAAAAATAAGCCATGGCAGCTAAGAGACGACCAGTCCCAACTGACGGCGCCCGTTCACGAACATGACGCATGGATCAGCACCATTTAGCTCAACCATTTTGAAGGGAACTTAATGATCCAACACACACGCCACCATCAGCGAGACATTTGAGTGAGCATGACATACTCTCAACCGCCAGGGCACACTCAAGTCAGTGAAAGACGTACCCAGTAAAAGGTAGCTTAATAGTAGCTACATAGTGCTCACACGTGCTATGCAATTATATAATACTAAGAGATTGAATCTAAATAAATGAAGTTTATATAGGTATATAATATGTAAGCTATATACCTATTATGTAAAGGGTTTTTCTTTATGCACACATGAGGTGCAGAAAGCCTTCAAGGAGTTAACAAACCCACTTACAGAAATAAATATCGCTTATTATTTTTATCGTTCTGTATTTTTTTTTTTGATATCGTATTTGTGTTGAGAAGCGAAACTAGAAAAATTTGCGAAATCTCTTCAAACCATCTTGTTTTTCTACCCTGTATAAATCATAAACTGGCGCTTATTTTTCATCCTTCCACTGAAAGACTACACACACAAACCTAAACAAAAAGAAAAAAATCAGCAGACCGACCAATAGCACTGAATATTTCAGTCTAGTATCGGGACGTGTTTTTTCCATTTCGACGGAGCTTTGTTTCAATGTACCTAGACTAATACCCCGGAAACATAAGCTTTCTGTAGTAATACATTTTTCATCATAACTGTTATAATGAGTTTCAATTTTCATTAAAACAATTTCAAATGTCGCTGTTTGATGTTTATTCTAGTGGTTTGTTTTTTTTTTTTTTTTTTTTTGTTATTGAATTGAGTTTTAGTGGGTATTCTTGGTTAGTTCGTTTTTTAGATTGTGATATTATTTTTGTGTTATCTTTGCATGCACCTAACTAGTTTCAATATTTTATTGATTATTCTCTTTATAAATAGATTATTCTCTTTTTGGACTTTAAATATTGGTGTATCTCTAAATAATTATCTATATTATTTGAGAAGGGTAAAAAGTTCATACATACTATAATGCGAAAAGACTTTTTCCCCAACCTAATATGTAAAATCAAACAACGATATGTTAAAACTTACACGATCTTCTTTAAAATATATCTATACATTATAATAAAATTGTAAACCTTCCTTATCTGTGCATTAAAGATTTTGGCAAAAAAATACTGGAAGACGCGAGAAATAAGCAGAAATAAGTAATAAATAAAAAAACATTTTTTGAATTTTTTGTCTGTTTGTCGGTTTGTTCGTTCGTTTGTGCACGCACACGTAAAAGCCACTCATTGGATTCAAAATCAAATTACTGAAAGTTAAGAAGCATTATTGCGTTTAGCCTTTCTTTTATCAAAATCAACCCAAAAAATCGCCTCAAAGCGCCATGTTTTTGTCATTTTTTTTTTACTATCCTGAATCAATCGTTATGAAATTAGACAAGGTATGTAGCCTAGAACGTTGAGATGGACGTAGACTACTTTTCAACCTGAATATTTGTATATACCATTATATTTGTATGTACCATTCTTAGAACGTTGGCTGATAGGTGGGACTCTCCGATCTTGAGGCGGTGGACAGACACTCCCCAGGATCGGTGGCCTCACGCAGCTTAACAATGAATGTTACTAACACTAGTTTATAAGTTTACATTGTTACTAACAAATATGGAAGTGATTTGCAATAAATGTTTATTTATTTATTTATATAAAAAAGCGGACGAAGTCGCAGGCAACAGCTAGTTATAAATAAGAGTTGCTTTTCATGTCTATCTGTGTGACCTCATTGTTCTTCTAAACTACGCAATGGGTTTTGATACGGTCCGAAATGTATAATTCGTCAATATTAAACTAATGAATCTCGATGTTTTGTCAAGTCCCAAAAACCGTGCGAAGCAGGGGCGGGTAGCTAGTCTACTAAAAAATATTGATGTAATAAAAGTAGCCTTGTATTAATTTCGACGTTTTAAATTGCCTGGTGATGATAAACTTACAAGCACCTATAAGTACCTACTTCTAGGCCAATAAACTAATTTTAACTTACATGTATTACCAACTTGGGGCAGGCCCCAATAAAACACAAGCTCTTCTACATCTTTAGCATTTTGACGAAACAAAAGAGCTCTATCTCAATTCAAATAATTAAAAATAAAATGGAGTCTAAGCTGCAGTTCTTTGCATTCAGCAGACGTAGTCCATCGAGTCTCTACGGTAGAGTACCCTTTACAAAGACTCCACTTTGTCACTGTCGTATGCTCTACATCTCATTTACTGTGCCTCTACAATTATAGACAAAGGAAGCTCGCTGTTTAATATGCAAATTAAAATTGTAGAGCTTATGATGTTGGAAATTTTGTTGCTTTAATTTCTTTTTTTTTCGTGGGAACGTAGAATATAGTCGTGGGATAGGGTTTTCTTGTAAGCTGGGTAGAAGTTTTTATTAGATTGTCGCGTAGGTAAAGTAACCAGAACATTTTTTAAAACAAAATCATTCTTATTTATTTATGCCACTGCATAACTACCTATATTCTTATTTGTTACCTATATTTACAGCAACACCTGAGCGCCTAGTGCTAGTTTTTAAACTTACTCGATCGCGTTTACGTTAACGTTACCTAGCGTCAATTTGTATGGAATAATCATGTTTCCCATTATTATAGTCAACAAACGGTGCTTATTATTCAGATATAGTACAAATTCAAGTTTACGTTTTACGTGATCGAGTAAGTATTCGCACTAAGACCTCTGATCTCCTTCCACGATTTACAAAGTCACTAACGCTATTCATTTAACACGAGATGCTGCGTTGTCACTCTATATGTCAGTGTCAAAACGTAAGGAAACCCGACGACGTAGGGTGTATACACTGTCACCGCAGAGACAGATACGTCCTTTTGTTACATGGTACTGTTTCAATTGTAACGAATTTTGTTAGGCATGTGCCTTCGGGGAGTACGTATCAGGCTCACAACTTAGACACGTGTTGATTTAAGGGCCCCCTTTTCCGAAATTTACGTTTCTAGTTCGAGTTGTTTTCAGAGAAATCACCATATCAAAATTCGTAAAAAATATATATACAACTGGTATTTTTAACAAACTTAAAAAGCAGATTTTGCTATAAGAAAATAACCAGTATTTTGCATAAAAGTCCACTATTACAAAAAAAAAAAAAAAACAAATGTACCTACTTAAAATAAGATGGTGTGGCTAAGTAATAACAACCGCACGGGTCGATCCATCAGGTTAAGCTACGCTTGCCGGGGTCAGTCCTTGGATGGGTGACCATCCTTACATACCGAGACTCCTCCGTGCCTCGGAAAGCACGTTAAGCTGTTAGTCCCGGCTGTCATTCGTGGATCTTTGACAGTCGTTACGGGTCATCAGAAGCCCGAAAGTCTGTCAACCAGTCTTACCAAGGGGTATCGTGTTACCCGGTTGAGGGGATGTGGAGGTCGGATGGGCTGTCGCTCCATGTGAATTACTGGTATTCAGCTGCGTCTGGTTGGACTGGAAGCCGACCCCAACATTGTTGGGAAAAGGCTAGGCAGATTATTTGAGGTTATAATTAAGATCAATTACTACAATTGAAGATTGGGGTAAAAAAAAAACAACAATGAATAGGTATATTGTATTAGTTACCTACTGGATTACAATTAATATTAGTTCTCACAAAGATGTCTGACCATAGGAAAGTTTTTAGACAGGATGAAGCATGGCAAAAAAAATTTTTGTAGTTCTCACAAAAATGAGGCTGACAATAAAATGCAAGTGTTAACAAAAGTTAAACCTGGCAATTGCTTATAAATAATTCAAAATAATATTTTATCTGTAGTAAAATTTGTTTGCGAGCATTTTATTTCAAAGAGATAATTATACTCGTAAAATAATAATTGTATGTCGTATTTGATTTAGATTTCCAGCGCTCACAAAAATGAGGCTTTAGAGGTTGGACAATTGCGATGTAAAAGAAATTGATAATGGTGACACTTGGCATGAGTTGACATGAAACTCTAGCTCACGCTAGTTGAGGCTGAGAGATGTATGGTAAAAAAAAATGCAAGTGTTCACGGAAACTTGCTTTAAAATTGCTTATATTCTCTAATTGCTAATATTGCTCTGAATGTTCACAAATTAATTAAAAAGATGGCTTTGGAGGGAACTTTTACAATAAGTACCTATGAATAAAAGCCACAGTACATGAAAGATTCTTTCTTAGCCGAGATACTAATATGAAAAAAAAAATGCGAATATCACATAATTTCTCGATATAAGAATATGACAAAGTTATTGATAATTGTTTATGATTATGCTGTGATTCTTGATAATTTTGATTTGGCTTATAATTATAACCTCTTACTAAAGTAGAGTACTTAGGTGACCATGGTTACACAGTGACCATGTTAATTTGGAATTATTTAACAGAAATGTAATAAGAATGATCAATACAATTTGCAATGATATTGTCAGATTGACCGAACGATGTCTTGTTTTAGTTACTTACTTATTTAATTATTACAAAAAGGGCATGGTTCTCTTAGAGATATTATTGTTGCTAAATAAAAATTATGGTTATGGCCTGAGAATGGATAGAAAAAAACGCTTCTTTCGAAGAATCATTGTAAAAATCGAGACCGTGATAGATTAGGTAGGTACACTACAGTCGTTTATATGGGGAATTCCTCAAAGCGCAACTGTTTTTGAGCGTAACCATCTAAGCGCAACTAAATTGTTCCTCAAAGCGCAACCATCTAAGCGCAACTAAATTATTCCTCTAACCGCGACTATCAGTTGGGTTGGACTCTACTTACGTAAGCCTTCGAGACCCGGTGGGATGTGGAAGTACTGGGTGGGGGAACACTATGGGTCACCTCAAGGTCATTGACCTTAAGGTCAAGGTCAAAACTCCGAAAGTCAAGATCCATGATTCTCCTAAGGTCACTGACCTTGACCTCAACTTGACTTTCGGAATTTTAACCTTGACCTCAAGGTAATGACCCTGAGACCAAGGTCAGTGACCTTATGAAAATCACGGATCTTGACTTTCGGAATTGGACCTTGACCGTTAGGTCAATGACCCTGAGGTCAAGGTCAATGCTCTTGTGGTGTCCCATGGCGTTCCCCCACCCTAGTACTCCCACATCCCACCGGGTCTCGAAGACTTACGTAAGTACAGTCCAACCCAACTGATGGTAGCGCTTAGAGGAATACCCCACTAGTGCAGTGGACAGCACATCAAGCTATACGTTTTTGTTGCAAACTAGCTCTTATTACCAGCACGCCCATAATATTAGAACTACTGATTTATTTATACTGTAGCGTGCTCGCCCGCCGCCATAGGTCACCGGAGTTCATATCGCGACGGCTCCTGTGCAACGCGCGCGCAAGCCGTCTCGGTGCGTAAAATGCCTAAACTTTCAGGAAAAGGGGCCCTTTAGAGCCTAAACTACCTCAAATGGCTTAGCATGACCCTCCGTTATGTCGAAAATCGGCAGCATTCATTTTGAAATAAATATATGGTAAAGTTGAGGATCAATGTTAAGTACTATGTTTGACGAAAAAATGATTCCATAAAACTTTCTCTATAGAAAAAAATTCCCTCCAAACCGTACAATAAACCGCTGGTATTAAAAACATACTTCAAATTAGATCATGAAACTGCATACTAACTGAACTAACTATGAAATAGGTCTTATGTTTTATTTTTTTCAAATTATCCTTATTTTCACCGTAAAAAGCAATTACCTAAACTATCGGCGCCCTGCACCTCACTCAGTCTCGCTCTCACACAGCCCGCCAGCAGTATCATGCGAGCGAGATAAAAGGCTGAGGAAGTATGTGCTCTTAAGTACGAGCATGTTCGCCTCGTTTTGGTCCGGTCGCGAGCGTGACTGCTAAGCGGAAATATTTAAAAAAAGAACACGTAAATCAATCAATAAAAACAAACCTTATTCACAAGTACTGTGTATAATTACCTAATAAAGAATAAACAGATTTTACAAGGTGAAACATTTTCACCTGCGATCCTCAGTTTGTCATATTTCACTTTAGAAGATGTGAGCCTGTCTTGAATTATGTACACAGGTACGCCGGTGGTTTTTACAACATCATCGGCCTAATTGGGCCTAACCTAATTTCCAAGCTATAATATTTTCCAGACCAAAACTAACACAAATATACAGCAGTAGTCGTATATCCGTGTTGGTGGCAGCATCTCGTAAACTGTAACTTATGTATATTGCGAGGAAGGTTAGTTTGCTCATACATTACTCGGAGGCTTGCCTTAAGCCGCACTCATAAAGCCAAATTAGGCGTGTCTTGAGTCTTTATACGGAGTGGTAGGATGGTCAGCTTGTTGGCTGACTTTTTTTTGAGTTAGTTTTTCTTTCTCGTTGGTCTAGTGGCTGCAAGCGCTACTGCTGAGCATGAAGGTCCTGTATTCCTAGGCTGGGCAAAGTGTTATTGGAATTTTCTATCAGGAAATAATCAAAAATATCTCACTAGCAGCCCGGAGTCTGGAATTGTGCCCGGTTGATGGCAATAGGCTCGCCCCCTATTGCATGGGACTTATAAATAACTGGCGAAATATGGGTGTACTAGGTATAGATACACCTACTGCCTAATACTTCGGGGAATACAAAGGTGATGTTATGTAGTTTTTCTGTTGAACATTGCTGGAGACTGCTTTTATGTTTAGATAAACGTAGTAACTAAACGTGCCACGAAAGATGAGACTTGACGAACGCGGTACCTATCGCGCCTCCCACCCTCTTTCCGCCGCCCCGAGGACGCCCGGTCCCTTCCCGTCTCAGACCACAAACCGCTAAAGAGGCCTATAAATACTCGTAAATCAGAATAATCAGAATCAGAGAATTATAATCTACTGCGCAAGTCAAACTACGCGATGTGTCAAGCCTCATCTTTCGTGGCGCGCATTGTACCTACTACGTTTATCTAAATATGAAGGCAGGCTCCCAATAATTGGGCATCCAAAAGTATAGGTACCCGCCTAGGTGGGTTTTTCTACAAGTTGGTAGGTAGTTGCCTATTTTATTTTAGAGAATAAAATAAATATCATTTTATTTTATAAATATTATTTTATTTTACATTCATTTATATACTTATCTATTAATTTATTTATTTAACCTAGGATTATTTTGTTTCTCTGTTTAAAAGGAAGGGCTGCTATAGTAGCTAATTCGAGCAATCGGTAAGATACTTTAATTAAAACTAAATCATCGACTTTCTAGCACTTCAGTCTCTCAGATTTGATTCAGAACTCAAGCGCTAGACTACTCTAAAACCCCAAAAAAATCAAAACTATAATTTACTTAAAGCACTTTCCTCGCTATTCTTCAGGATCGTATGTCACGTTCCCAAGACTTGCCTGAAACGCATAACAAAGCCGTTGCGTTTTCCAACACAACCCTTCACTCAAATCTCACCCTTACCTCTTCCACATAAGATTGAATAGATATTTTTTCTTTATACCTAATTATATTTGTCCAATGTACCTGTACACGTGTTTTGCTTAAGTTTTAATGTTGTTGGGCTTATTTCTTTGCTACGTGATCGCTAAGCAAGGGTTCTCATTACATATTACTCCTATTTTATGGGAGAACTATTGTGAGACAGCAAGAAGAGTTAATAAGGTAGAGGGGGGAGGAGGGGGGGGAGGGGGGAGGAGGGGGAGGGGGAGGAGGGGGAGGGGGGGGGGTAAGGTAGGGTGCAAAGGTTTCCGGTACTGACAAATCTGTGCGACAATTTTAAACCTGTGTCTTTATAAGTGAGCGCATAAGATAATAGAAATTAATACCTGCACCGATCGGTACCGACCCGCCCGTACTGGAAACCTATTTCTTTATGTTAGCACCCGTACGGGGAGTTTGACAATTTGTGTTCTTGTCTGGAATGGGACAAGATTAAAAACGAGAGAGATACTTACTTCTTTGTTTGACGAGAGGAACGATTGTGCCTAATAAACAAGAAAAGATCTTTGCATACATTGAAGAATACCTTAGTGGTTGTCTTATATAAGACAGAAGTTATGCGTGGTCAGAAACTAACACCAACTAACTGACTGACTAGACTCGACTACTGACTGACTAGACTATTCAGAATCTAAAATTACCATGTGACCTGGTTAGTGAGATTGTCTGCTTTGATAAAGAAGCAAAGAAAAAGTATTTATTGGGACTCGCACAGGAAGATAATTACACAATTTCCCCATTTAGTCGGCATCAAAGTTGATCAAATAACATATATTATAAGTGGGAACTAGAAGATGGGCTCGCAAAAGATCAAGCTAAATGGACAAATATTGATGCTCAACATTTGCAAATCGATCATTATGCACTAAGGGGATAAAGTAGTGTCTTATGTAGCGGGCGCCGTATTGAATCCCGAGCAAAACGAAGGATCCTAGCGTTAACTCCCGAGCGAAGCGAGGGTATTTAAAGTTAACTCCCGAGCAAAGCGAGGGAGTTTAGATAAGAATCCTGAGTGCAGAGTGGGATTCAAGGTCGCCCAAGACGAAGGCACTTTTATCTAGAATACTCTACTTTTCACACCATCTACGAGACAATAAAATATAATATATATAATATAATATAATATAATATAATATAATATAATATAATATAATATAATATAATATAATATAATATAATATAATATAATATAATATAATATAATATAATATAATATAATATAATATAATATAATATAATATAATATAATATAATATAATATACATCGATACGGGATTCGAGGAAACATCCATAAACTCTTAGAGTCATATCTGAGTGATAGGACGCAGTGCACATAAATTTCTAGAATTTTTCCTACGCGCTAATTGAAAACTACGTAACATATATCTGAAGAAAGATATGTTAAATATGGCGTACCTCAAGGCAGCGTATTGGGGCCCCCACTATTTTTAATATATCTCTTCTTAATGATCTCCCAAAAAGTTCGAGCAACAAAATGGTACGTTTTGCAGATGACAATACGGCTATAATAGAATTTACTGATCCAGACAATTATCGAAACGAAATGAATAACTCTCTAAATAATATTATAACTTGGCTGAACAATAATAATCTTGTAATTAATTTGACAAAAACAAAATTTATGCAATTTCATCAGCGGCGTGAGTATCCACCATTAAATATAACCTATAATGATTGTAAAATAGAAGAAGTCACGAATGCGAAATTCTTAGGTATAACTGTAGACCACAAACTAACCTGGAAACCTCACCTAAAGAAAATTTCCAAGCGACTACTAGCTAGTACCTATACTTACCTATACTACTATTTTAGTTACTAAAAATTTAATCAATAAATAGGTACTTACTTTTGTGGCAAGAAAGTTGTGGTCAGGGGCTTCATTTAAAACGTTTCCACACATTTTGAGCTGTGAAAACTTTTGATTTCTTAGGACGATGTCCTTCTGATTTCCTTTTTAAAAATGTCAGTAATTTGGTGTATGTATTAATTTATATAATAGGTTGGGGAAAAAGTTTCTTCGCATTTTTTAAGAAAATTCAAAACATTTTTTAATATACATTATTTACATTTATCTAAAGTATGTAAGTACCATTTTGTTCGATAACTTTTTGCCATCTTGTAGGTAGGGACATGATCCCATTGCTATAGAAATTTTGGGACTTCTGATCAAAATACCGCGACAAGTGGTTTTGGCAGTCCTCTCGTGATGTTAACCTGACACGGCCTAAAGAATTCTGAAGAGACCGAAACAGGTGGAAATCTGAAGGTGCAAGGTTAGGACTATACGGCGGATGCATTAACACCTCCCAGCCAAACTCTCTTAATTTTTGCAGAGTGGCTAAAGATGTGTGAGGTCTAGCGTTATCATGATGAAAAACCACACCCCTTCTGTTGATTAATTCCGGCAGCTTTCTCTCAACTTCTTGCTTTAATCTCATCAGTTGTTCGCAGTAGAGTTCAGAATCGATGGTCCTGCCTGGTGGTAACAGCTCATAATGAATAATGCCCTTCCAATCCCACCACACACACAGCATCACCTTGTTGCGAGTTAACCCGGGTTTCGCCACAGTCTGTGAAGCCTGACCGGCCTTTGACCACGACCTTTTTCGCACGTTCTTGTCGTACGTGATCCACTTTTCATCACCAGTTATCAGCTTCTTCAAAAAAGGTTCGGTTTCATTACGTTGTAATAAAGAATCACAAATGAGTACACGGTTCATTAGGTTTCTTTCAGTGAGCTCGTGAGGTACCCAAATATCGAGCTTTTTTGTGTACCCAGTTTTTTTCAAATGCGCCAAAACTGTTTTGTGGTCAATTCCCAGTTCTTCAGCTACGTCGTAACTACTGATATGTCGATCTTGCTCCACTTTTTCAAAAATGGCATCCATTTTATCCGTAATGGGGCGACCAGAGCGACGTGCATTTTTGACATAAAAAAAATTTCCGGATTGAAAACGCTTAAACCAAATTTGTGCTACTCTCACAGACACTGCACTGGGTCCATAAACATCGCAAATTTTTTTCGCGGCCTGCGTTGCATTTTTACCTTTTTTGTAGTAAAATTTTAAAATGTATCGAATTTCTTCATTAGATTCACTCATCTTGACAGTACGAAAAACAAATGAAAATCACACATTTTCCTCATTTGAATTTGGAATTATGTTCTTTAAAATTTAAACTTTCAATGATACCAAAACCAGCCAGATACAAATAGTATAGCCAAAGAGATTTTATTTTAAGTTCATACATACTATAATGCGAAAAGACTTTTTCCCCAACCTAATATTATTTTTGATGCTTATTGTTGACCTGAGCATCGAATAGATGCACCATAGGCTACTTGGCTTCTTTGTACATGATAAATGCTGGAAGTAGAATAAAAGCACTGATTCAGATACAGACTCGACGACCTTAGTAGTTTTCCATTTGTAAAAATCGTCGTAGACTTTCATGTACGATTCCTTGGACTTTTCTGGGAGTAGATTGTTGGTAATGTCAATGGCTTCGGAATTAATGTACTCCGGAGTGAAATCACTATCGTCGCTCGACATTTTTGCAAGAATTTGTAGTTAAGTAATTTGTTATCTATCAAAGCAAAGCAATTTTCAGTATTCGTGTCTCCTTTTAATTTGTATTCTATTTTTCTTTTATTTATATTCTACTCGTGGTGGCCAGTTAGATTTTCGAACAATTTATTTTTTAGTGCAGATTTTAATTGTGAATGCATGGAATTAGTATGTACCTACTACGTATCGTAAATGTTCGAATGCGATTTCTACTTTATGTTCCAAATTCAAATAACATTAATGACCAGCGGGTCATAATGAAATTCAGTACAATATTAATGCCCTGCTAGACCTCAGGTCTTAAATGACTTATTTTAGGTTAGGTTTGCATGACATATAATTTGACATTGTCGAGCAGGTAGTGTGAAAAAAATACTAAAATAAGTAAACAAAAAGTAGGTAAGTATATTGAGTAAAATACATAAACATATTCAGCAGCATTTTGGTTGGGCTGGAAGCCAACATCAACATACTTGTCAAACGGGAAAGTAGTAAGTACCTAAATACAAAAAGTATAATTTTATGAATACCTACGTTATTCTATAATAAAACAATTGAATATTCACCTAAATCCGATTACGGATTTTAATGAATTCTTTTATGGTTCTAAAAAGAGCAAATTTGCCAAACATTCCGCATTCAACGTGCGAAATTTTATGGATTCATACATACTGTTTTGCTTAGAATTCTGACGGCGGATGCGAAAATCTACAGGCTTCATCAAACGTATATTAAGCCGAATGAAAGGATTAGGGGTCGAGAACTTGTTCAAAGGCATTCTTGTGGGGCTTTTGGCTAAATAACATTTTGACATTTTACGACAAGAAAATTATACATGTTTTTTTTGTGAGGTTCGAAATTGTAGACTGATATTTTCAATCTTATTAAGTAGGTACCTATTTAATTATTTATAACGAAAAAGACTTTCAGCATAAAAAGGCCCCAGTTAAAAAAGACAATACTTACTTGGCAACAAAAACCTTAAAAGGAAATCATAGTTTACTTTGGACAATCCAAACTACAACAACATAGCGAGTTAAAAATAATACCAGCTAACTTGTTTTCCCCAAAAAAAATACCATTCTACCACATTCTACCAGAATGCAAATAAAGAACACAAACTGCTGTGTACAAACCCTAATCCAAATTAAAGGCGGAGGGCATCCGCCCTTTCCGATTCCTCCATCACTGGGCGGAACTCATTTACCTAAAATTGCTGCCAATTTATTAGGATTCCCAGAATAATTCCATCTCGGTCGTGGACAAATTCGTAAACGCTATTCTGTTTGGCCAGACAAGAAATATTTCAGCGGTTTTTCTTCGGACAGTGAGCTGAATTTCAATTGGTTGATGACGTGTTTGTTGTTGAAGAGGAGTTAAGTAGCGGTTGGTATTTCTGAAGATATATTTTTTTGCGGTAGGTTTCAACCGTGCTTAGCGATATTTAGCCCATTCTTGTCTATATTAATTGTGTAAGATAAAGGTGTAGGTTTGGTTCAGGGTGTTTATCAAGTTTCAACGAGGTCTATTACACCGTTGAAACCTAACAGGCATTATCATGTAATGATAATCAATCTGTCTATCCTTTTCCCAACTATGTTGGGGTCGGCTTTCAGTCTAACTAGATGCAGCTGTATACCAGCATTTTACATGGAGTGACTGCCTATCTGACCTCCACAACCCAGTAACGGGGTAATACGATACCCCTTGGTAAGACAGTTGCCAGATTTTTGGGCTTGTGACGACCCGTAACGACTGTCAAAAATCTACGAAGGACACCACCAACCAATGAGACCAACGGTTTAGCGTGCTTTCCGAGGCACAGCGGAGACTCAGTACCTATGTAAAGATGGTCATCTATTCCCGGCAAGTGTAGCTTAACCTGCTGGATCGACCAGTGCGGCTGTTATTACTTAGTCACGAGCTCCGCATTATCTTTTTATTCATATGGAAATATAATAAAATACACAATAATATGGCATTGTCTGTGGTGGTGACAGACAGTTGTAACATCAGAGCTAAAGCTCAAAAAAAGCTAAAAAAATGCTATATTATGTAAAAGGGTATATGTGTCAGTAGGTAGTACATTTGTTGATATTTTTTACTATTTTGAGTGGTACTAATTTGTTCCTTTGAACCTCTATTATGGTTGTTCAATATTTTTATTTTATGCTGTGCTTACGGATTTGATGTTTCGGTCGCTATAGTTGAATTGAGGACTGTCACACTTTGCTACCTCTCGCTCGCACGAGACAATTTTTTTAAGAATGTTAAATGAATAGTTGCTTTTTTGGAAAATGTAATCAGTTAGCGAACTAGTAAAAAATAAAAATTGAATATGTAATTATTAAAAACACTTTTTTATTGTGGCATTTATTTAACTCATCTCAAAAACAGATAATACTTTTTGAGATGAGTTTTTTAGATAACACAATAGAAATGTGTTTTTAATAATCAGGTACCTATTAAATTAATATTATTTACTAGTTCGCTAATTGATTACATTTTTAAAAAAAAACATCTTTTCATTTAACAATCATAAAACTTTGGTCCCGTGTGAGCGAGAGAGGTGACAAAATGTGACAGCCCTCTTAAAGCTGCTTTAATTTAGTCACGTCTATGTTAATCACTACTACACGGTGTTCGCCTCAAGTTACAAGTAAGTATAAACTTACAGTAATACAAGTATATATTGCTACAGGTACTTAAACTATGTAGTTGTTGTGAATGTTGTGCGTGTAAGTCTTAGATTTAGTTGTAGAAACGGCTGTTCTTGTGTTTACTGTTTAGGGATTAACTAACAAAGTGATATCCTTGGAAGAAGTTTTCAAATTAAATTAACTGGCGCAACTTCACAGACGTGATGTTTAAAAAAAACGAAACTTACGATGTCTTTAATTTTTTTTTCCGGCGAATTGCATGTGAACAGTAGGTAGGTACGTCTGCCCAATCCTTTGGGGAAACAAGGGGTGACGTTATGTTATTTTACAATTTCAAGTGACTACCCCACCCTGGTACTCGTAGCTGGACGTTGTAAAGCCAGAATGTCTAAGCACTATTCCTTCAATGGTAGTCCTTTCACGATGCTAATTACTACCATACGCGTATCAACATCGCATAACAACGCGTATATTGTTACTTTTGGAAGGGCCTGTGGCTAAGTAATAACAGCCGCACGGGTCGATCGATCAGGTTAAGCTACGCTTGCCGCCGTTGGTCCGTCGATGGGCGACTATCTTTACATACCAAGACCCCTCTTTGCCTCAAAAAGTACAATAAGCCGTTGGTCCCAGCTATCATTCGTGGATCTTTGACAGTCGTTACGGGTCGTCAGAAGCCCGAAAATCTGACAACCAAGGGGTATCATATTACCCAGTAACTGGATTGTGGAGGTCAGATAGGCAGTCGCGCCATGTAAAATACTGATATTCAGCTGCATCCGGCTAGACTGGAACTCGACCCCAACATATTTGGGAAAGGCTAGGCGGATGATGACCATCATTACTGTTGAGTAGTGTCAAGAACGACAGGTCTCAGTTGTATCATCGTCAGATATCAATACGCTTGTGAAGTTTTGCTATCAGCATCATCTTCCTACCCTTGTCAATCTGATTCCACGTCTACAGGACGTTGTACTGCGTAACAGACGGGATATGACCATTCTTCGCGTCTATCCAGCAAAAACAGAGCTCATGCGCAAAAGCATCGTCTGCATGGCGCCGACTATATTTAACGTATTGCCTAAACGTTGAAAGGAGTTAAATAGTAATGCATTCAAGCGTCAATTAAAAATGTTTCTTTCGCAAAAAAACCTATTATAGTATCTCCGAATATCTAGCTGAAAAGGTTTTTGATTGAATAGTTTTATTTTTTTCCTGACACTAATATAATATATAATTTGTATGACATAATTTTGTTATAAAGTTGTAATTTTTGACATAAATCGTGTAATTTTTGACATTAATCTTGTAATTTTGACATCAGTCTAGTAAATTTGACATAAATCTTTTAAATTTGACATTTATCTAGTAACTTAGACATTATTATATACATTTGAATGACATTATAGTTTTTGATTTATTTTGAATTTTGACATTATAGTTTAAGTAAATTCTAATTTAAACAAATTGCATGCTTTAATTTTAAGAGCAAAACATGTATGATCTCACATTCTATAATAACACCTATGCATACCATGTTTTAAGCAAATAAAAATTATCTTATATTAGGTCTTTACCTATGAAATTGCCGTTCTGCAGTACTGGCCATTTCAAATCAAAATAATTTTTGTTTGGTTAAGAATTCTAATTTCAAATTAATTTTATTTTAAAAACATGGATTTTTTTTTCCAAAAGTAGTCATTTGTTTATTAATTAGTGTTACATTTTCATCGCATTTCAATCTTTTTCGTCATCATGGATACGTTAAAAATTCGAGTAATTATGGAATATGAGTACCGTCGTGGCAGCAACGCGGCACAAGCGGCACGCAACATCAACGACGTTTACGGAGCTAACACTACAAACCAACGCACCACTTGTTATTGGTTTGCTCGCTTCCGTTCTGGAAATTTCGACCTGAAAAATTAACCTCGCGGTCGTCCGAAGACTTTGGTCGACAATGACGAATTAAAGGCGATTGTGGAAGCTGATGATACACAATCTACGGCTGAATTAGCAGCAGCTTTCGACGTTAGCGTCAAAACAATATTGGTCCATTTGCGTCAAATTGGCAAGGTAAAAAAGCTTCACAAATGGGTGCCCCACGAACTCAATGATCGCCAGCACGAAGTACGCGTCGAGACGTGCCTTGCACTGCTCAACAGACACTCAAATGAAGGAATTTTGAACCGCATTGTTACCTGCGATGAAAAATGGATTCTGTTTGATAACAGCAAGCGCTCAGCAAGTTGGTTGGATCCTGGTTCAGCACCTAAACAATGCTCTAAACGAAAACTTACCCCTAGAAAAGTGATGGTCACTGTTTGGTGGTCTAGCGCTGGTGTGATTCATCACAGCTTCTTACCAAACGGGGTGAGCATTACTTCAGATGTGTACTGTGAAGAACTGAACACAATGATGGAGAAGCTGGCACATCTCCAACCAGCATTGGTCAATCGCTCGTCTCCGCTGCTCCTGCACGACAACGCGCGACCTCATACTGCACAGCAGACGGTCTCCAAGTTGCAAGAACTGGGGTTGGAAGCTCTCCGTCATCCGCCCTACTCACCAGACCTTGCGCCTACAGACTACTACTTTTTCCAGAATTTGGATAACTTCTTGGCGGGAAAAAAATTCAATACCCGAGAGGCAGTACAAAATGCCTTTGAAGAATTTGTTGCCTCCCGTCCAGCTGATTTCTTTAAGAAGGGCATCAATAAACTGCCACTGCGATGGCAAAGATGCATTGATTGCATAGGTGATTACTTCGATTAATACAAATAAAAAATGCATGAAAAAAATTCGTTTAAATTTTTTCATACTAAACGGCAATTTCATAGGTAAAGACCTATTATTATCTTGTCCCATGTTACTTGGGGTCGGCGCAACACGTTTTCTTCTTCCATTCTCCCCTGTCAACCGTCACGATATCATTCACTCCCTCTTATTTAATAATATCGAATCATTCCTCACAAAATTCACCCATATTTTCTTTGGTCTTCCTCTCTCTCTCCATCCATCAACATTTACATTAATCACTCTTTTAGTCACATGCGTTTCCTCTCTCCTCATCACAGGTCCAAACCAAGCTATATGAAATTTGTGAAGTTTGGCCAGTTAATTTAATTAACTATTGAGTGATGGATATCGGTACCTAATAGCAAATAAAACAAACAAAAAAATAACAATTTTCTAAATTCATATTGACTATTTTAACAATGCTGCCAATTGAACAATAAAGTAGTGTCAAAATTTAAATGAATAATGATAGCTAAATAGGCACACAACTTTTATGTAATTAACAGAAGACTATGTGTATTAAAGTTTGAACTTACAAACACATCCCACGTATGACTAAAAGTCCGTCGAGACCTATTACAAGTTACCAAATATTCCGAATATACATTACTTAGACTTAACTTAGTAACTAATAACTTAGTTATTTAGTAACAGAACAATAAACATGGTTAAGACTTCCTTGCGGGTCTAGCGGTCACAAGCGTTAGTGCTGACCATAGTTTTCTGGTTCTGAACCTGGGGCTTGGGGAAAGTCTTTCTATTGGGTTTTTCCATAACGAAATTCTCAAAAGCAGCTTGAAGTCTGGATATGAAATATGTATGTGCAGGGAGCACAATGGCAATAGACTCGCCCTCTATAATAATTACATGGGACTCACGAGCTAGAAAAAAAAGAAGGACTCCGCGCCACGCATATTGAAAGTGAAGCACAGTAAGTTTGTACAAACTCGCCTCACGCACATTACATCATAGTATGCCGACCGGCCACCATTTTGTGACACGACAGCGTCATTGTCAAATCACGCATACATAGATCGGTACGGTGCTTCACTTTCAATACGCGTGGCGCGGAGTCCTTCTTTTTTTTCTAGTCCGTGGTGGGACTAGGCAGATTCATTAATATAACAACGACTTTTACTTCTTGATGGAACAATTTGTAGTGACAAATTGTAAACAGGTTTACTCGAATCGTAAAACACTGTCATATAGGTATACAGCCTCCATCAATAAGCACGCTAAGCAGATGGATTACCTTAAATTCAGAGTTTAATAATCATTTCACAATTTAAATCCACACTTCCAAAGAAAATAACTTTCTCATACCTCTTATAAAGGACCCTACATATTCATACAAGCATTCTACTAAACCCAAAATCAGTTCATACCCTTTGAGACCCAAATAATAAACGAGCAAGAAATTGCCCCAAGTTCCGTACTGCGTTACATTGTAGCTCTAACTCGGCTACTCGGGCTATACGTGGCTATACCGGGCTATATAGAGCGGCCTGTAAAGTTAGCTCGTAATTCCTCGACTACCGTCCCCTGTAGGTCACGTTCTGTGCCCTAAATTTAAAGGAAAACACTCCAATAAGTTGAGCGCCAACTGTGAGAGGAATATACGGAAGGGAATTTGAGAAGGAACCGCTAATGATTTAGAATTTTCATATCAAAAGAACAGCTACATTTTTGTGATGATGCTTATTATGTCGTTATGAATTTTGGTGGAGCCCACTACAACATTCTCTGGTACTGAAACTTCTACTAGCTAAAAGCCTATAATAGCGATCAACCAAAGGAAATGCAGATTTAACTGGCTTCGTACCTGTAACGAAATTATTAAACGACTTTAGTTGCGTCTAAAAAGTCTCCCTGTGTGACGAATACTTGAGTACCTCCGACGACTTTAGGCACTCATCTTCGCTAACAAACATGATGACAGGGTGATCTTGTCATGTCTCTCCACGACAAGAGCGTTTCTCGTTTAGCTCATGGTTTTTTTTCTATTGAAGTACGGCCTACTGTACAACAGAAACAGAGATAATATGAGATTGCAGTCGTCAGATCGGTTGCGTTATTAACGGTTATTGCTTCCGTTCGTATCACGGTAGATGATTGATTTAAGCTTGCCTATAGATGGGCACTCACTATAGCTACGTAGCGTCTCGGTCTGAATACATATGCCCGTATATTTCCAAGTTTTACTACGTCTTCGCTTTCAGTATGTACTCCTCATGTTACGCCGGCCGGTATAAAACTTCAGGAAAAATCGCTTAGCAACGTAAAATATAGTGTACTAAAAGTTTAGACTTTTATAATAACATAGTAGTACCCCAGTTTGTACTTTTTAGTAATGTTTAGTCTGGTGAGTTTAAAACAAATCATGTTTCCATTAAAAGTGACTTTGTTCATATGAAACTTTAAGGAAGGAACTACACTTATTTATAGCAATCAATGGTATGTCCGTACGAGCAGTGCGGTTAATACTTCTATAGAATGTAATTCGAATTCTTCCGCATCAATCATTGTCGCAAGAGAGATTGAGACCGAACGATGATGAAAGTGTGATGCTGATGACTCTTTTACGTCCGCTTTTTTGACATGAAAGTAATTTTGTTTACCAATCATATTTTAAGTATTTGGTGATTAATAATAGGGGTTAAAAAAAAAAAAAGGAACTTCGAATTGACATAGAACCTTCATGGTTTGAGATTTTTGAGTGAATTTTTTTTCACACGGTACCTATGAAGTTCTTCTTTTAAAAAATGTGCAACATTCGATTATCGACTTTCAGTTGTTTTTTTTATTCAGCTTAGACAAGAAAGATGGATACTTCGAAAATTGGAGTTATTTTTGAATACGAGTTCCGACGCGGAACTAACGCGGCAGAAACAGCTCGCATTATCAATGTTGCGTTTGGAGATGGGACTGCTATTGAACGCACCGTGCGATTTTGGTTTAAACGCTTTCGTGATGGAAACTTTGATTTGAAGAACGAACCACGTGTAAGACCGCCCTCACAGGTGAATAACAATGAATTGAAAGACATGGTGGAAGCCGATCCGAGCCAAACTACCTAGGAATTAGCGGCATGGTTTAACGTTACCTTACCAACAATATTGACTCATTTGCGTCAAATCAATAAAATAAAAATATATGAGAAATCGGTGCCTCATAATTTAACTGATCTGCAGAAAGAAACGCGTGCTGAAACTTGTGTTGCCTTGTTGAATCGATACAGAAATGAAGGAATATTGGATCGAATTGTCACATGTGATGAAAAGTGGATTTTTTACGATAACCGTAAGCGAAAAATGCAATAGCTGACCCCAGGTCAAACGCCGCAACAGTGTCTTTAGGACACTGCTACGGCGTTTGGCCAAAGCAAAGCATACCAATAAAAAGGTAATGGTAACTGTTTGGTGATCTCAGTATGGTGTTATTCACTATAGCTTTCTCCGATCTGGTCAAGCAATAACGGCAGATGTCTACTGTGCCGAACTCCGAACAATGATAGCAAAACTAGCAGTGAAACAGCCCCGACTCATGAATCGATCTTCACCATTATTTCTCCATGATAACGCGAGACCTCATACAGCACGTGAAACCATTTTAATTCTACAGGAACTGCAATTAGAAACCATTCGTCACCATTCGTATTCGCCAGACCTTGCTCCCACGGACCACCATTTTTTTTATGATTTGGACAATTTTCTATGTGATAAAAAGTTTTCTTCTCAGCCCGGCGAGCACGGCCTACTGTGACATGGCTTGAGTCACACATTTTATTACATTTTAGGCGATAAAACTGTTTTGTCTTAAATACTAGCACGGCGGCGCGATATAATTTCTTGACATCTGACATAACTTCTTGACGTTTAGTTGGGACTCGTATGTCTAATTTGCTAATATGGGCGCACCATTTATATCACAAATGTCACATTTTAACGGTGACTAAGAAAAATTTTATCACGTTCGTTCGGAGGTGGTGATTTGAAAATTAAAAAAAAAAAATATTTTCCTGCTAATTACTCTGTACTAAATGGCAATAAATTATTTTCTTGCATTATGTGGTGGTGGTTTATTTGTGTGGAGAATTGCGCGTGACAACAAAAAAAAAATTGTAACAAGTTATTTAATAAATTACTATTTTTTTATATTTTTAAAGGGTTTTTATATTTTAAAAATACATATTTAAAACTGTATCCAATTCGCGTGGAAACCAACAAAAAACAAAAGAAAAATAATAATAAATAAATAATTTAAGTAAATACATACTTACTTAAATTACCACAATTTTTTTTTTTGGTTCCTACTTGTTGAGAATTAGGGGTTTATTGTAATTTATAATATTAAAATTATAATTGTTATTATTTTTGCGATAGGACACACCGTTTTCGAGATAAAAGCAAAAGAAAAGAAAAAAAAAAGATTTTATTTGGTCGCATATTCAGATAGTCTTAGACATTTTAATTTTTTCAATTTTCTATGTCACACTATGATTTTAGTAACAAGAAAGGCATGTCGCGCCTCTAGATTATGTCACATGGTTGACCCGTGCTAGCATTTAAGACAAATTCTAAGACATGACATAATTTATCATGTCTTGTCCCAAACGTCTTGGGTACGCCCGTGCTCGCCCCGCAGAAGGCAGTACAAAATGCTTTCACACAGTTTGTCGAATCTAGATCACGAGAGTTCTATCGCAAAGGCCTGACCTTCCTATTAGATGGCAGCAATGTATAGATAATAATGGTAATTATTTTGATTAAATAAATAAGTTAAATTAAAAAAAAAACGAATTTCAATTTTTCAGTACAAATCGGCAATTTCATACTTTAACCCCTTTTTTTTTTTTTTTTTGTGGATGGGAAATCATCAAATGACTTCTCCCGCTCTGGGCAGAGCGGGAGGGCGTGTCAGACTTTTACTGACTAAAACCCACCCATGCTCCTTCAGCTGCCCGTGCCAGGGCCACGGTATCTCTTTCGAACTACCCGCGACTCCGGCGGCATCGGCCCAATTGACCCCGTCACTGCTGACATCTCTTTGAGGCGCGCGTGGAGCACAACGCGCCGTCGACCCGGGCCTGTTCCTTACCGGACGGCGAGCTGCCCATTACTCATCGTCCGCAAGCCCGCGATACTTTAACCCCTAATAATACTTTGATAGGAGAACACAATTATTAGGTATTTATTTTATTTATGTTTGACCCATTTTCAGTATTCGTCTTTGTGACCACTAGAAAAACAATCGAGTATTGAACACTGTAAGTACCCAAACGAGATCATTCACCGTCCATACATTTTTGGGCTAAACGTGAAAGAGCCGGCCAAACAAAAAAAAAAGCTATTTTCCGAAAGAATACGTTTGTCTCTATTTTTCAGTATTTTTCAAACTCGTATAAAAGCGCAGGGAATGGCCCTACAGATTTGGTCCCATAGTGAAATTTAACTTTTTTGTGTTTGGCACTTTCATATATTTAGCCTAAAATGAATGATCTCCTTTCACCAACCCACAAAAGAAACAACAAAACGAAATAACCACCTAGTTACTAACGAAATCAAAGAAAAAACCACAAATTGAAAATAAAAATATAAACGAAAACAAAGGCACTTATTATCAAAGCAGTCGATACAGGAAGAGAGTAATAAATTGTGGATATTCTCTCTGTTGTGGCAGCATGCTTTGATTTTCAAGCAGGTTAAGTGTTTTAACACCCTCTAGTTACTTGGTTTTACATCTTTGTAATTGTTTTTATTGTTACAGTTTTGTATTGTTCAGAAGTAGATTATATTTAACGAATATCTTCTTGAAGTGTTCTTAAAAAAATATTGAAATGAATGAATGACTTGTGACATAAACGTGTGTGAACTGTAATAATATAAAGCCAATTTTAATCCTGAAGGAATTTTTTTGGGCATTGAAAACACGAGTACTTTTGTTTCGAAATATTAGGTACTTAAGTACAGACTTCTGTATTTTGTTTCAGGCGGAAGAAGCCTGAGATTTTGAAGAAAGAACAAAATTGAAATGAGAAAAGAATTTGAAATTGGATTGATTTGAATTTACATCGTTCAAACATTGGAGGATGACTGTCTACCCAAAAACCACCGTAGTGCGATCAACAAGGACATGGGTGTAATCTTACAATCGTTATTTGTAGTACACAATAAAAATCAACGTTTAACTCGCTTACAAACTGATACGATGATGGTACAATTACTACATGTTTTTGTCGTTCCTGACAAGCTTTCTCTTAACATTAACAAGGCACCATCATCATTACAATGTTTTACACCCATCAGACGAAGATCTACACTTCAACCCCGCCTATAATATTACAAGTACCAACAAAAACTGTCAAATCATAACAAGAACTTTAATTTTCACTCCTAATCAATCTCAAAGGCAGCTTCGTATTAATTTCTGCGCTAAATCACCTTTACGATGGAAGCAAAAAGATTCAACCCATCAAGCAACGTTGCAGTTTTTATGGGATGCTACTAAGTATTCAAGTCACTGGGTTGTCGAAACTAGCGAGTTTTTTTGATATAATAACACAGCAATTTAGGCAAATAACTGAAGAACTTGTTTAACAGGTAGGTATGTCTCTGTTAATCCTTGTCAGGTTTTGAAGCAATCACAATTCCTATTATTAAAAAAAATATTTCCACTAAAATTAAAAAAACAGCATTAAATTTGTGGTCCAAATTCAAGCTAGATCATTCACATCGTGAATAGCTACATCGTTTGAGTCCTAGTCTAGTCAGAAAATCCTAAAATTAATAACTGCACGTAAGCGAAACTGAAAGCTGAGCTTCTTCTCTCGGAGATCACAAATCTTCAGTAGAATGTAAAGTGAGAAATCGCCCTTAAATTACCATCATCCTGAACAAACAAGACATTGCAAGGCTATCCAAAATGAACAAAAAAGTACAACCAATCGAGACCCAGACAACTTTCTTCTAAAACCTCTAGTAGGGCCTCTTTAATCCCCCGTCAGCGAGGCGGGCTCCGGAACTCATTTATGGTGAAATAAAAAGGGTTTATTACATATTTTTATTTGATGTTGAAAACTCTAGGATGGCTTAAACGTCACTAACTACAGATTTAAGTGTTTCGGCGGCCACTGCTCTGTTTTCAGTTAATTATAACAGTTCTTGTAATGCGGGTATTCGTGGAAAATTGCTGTTTGTGTGCAGTCTTGTTCGTTGAAACTGGGAAGTTAAATTATTTTGTTTAAGGACAGAAATTACTTTAGTTATTTTGAGTGAAGAAATTATTTTTTCAATACACTTCCTCGAAAACTGGTTCATATCGCACTACGATTAGGTTCACAATGCAATGTATTTCACACGCGTGCGATTTTTCAATTTTCATCACGTGTGCGGGAAGAAAAATTGCCACAGATAACTTATACCTGTACTTAGTCCAAATTGGTATAATGCCTCTATTCGGAGGTGAATGTTTTTTTTTAATCTCGGCAAAGAGTAAAGCGTCTTTACGGCGTTTATATTTTTTGAATATTTAAATAATGTATAGATAATAAATATCAATATCAATATATATAATAATTACCAACCACCATTACAAACCATGATTATTACAATAAAAAAACGTTTATGAACAAATTAACATTTATTTGTGTTCTAAACTCAAAAATATTTGAATTTTCTATTTTTCATATTAGTCTGTTTATCGGCTTTATACCTTTGCTTCTCCTTCAACCTGGCGAAAGAAAAGCGCGAAAAAAAAAGAAAATTTAAGTCATAGTTTCCTGCCGCCGGGGTCGCGGGTAGTTCAAAAGAGATACCGTGGCCCTGGCACGGGCAACTGAAGGAACATGGGTGGGTTTTAGTCAGTAAAAGTCTGACACGCCCTCCCGCTCTGCCCAGAGCGGGAGAAGTCATTTGATGATTTCCCATCCACAAAAAAAAAAAAAAAAAGTCATAGTTTCCTAATAATTCATGACAAAAATATTGTTCGTTATTTTATTTTATTTCATCAAAAGTGTATTGAAAAACGTCGTTTGATACACGTGGACATTTGTTATTGCAGTTCTGGGTTCAAAAACAACCTCGCCTACGGCTCGGGTATTCCGCCTCGAATGCAATAACAGAAATTCTCCACTTGTATCAAAATGTACTATTGTTAATTTTAATGATAGTAGACTTCCAATACGTTTATTGACAATCGAAAAGCTTTCCTGTAGACATTGATTTGAAACAAAACAAAATAATAAAAGTTTTTTTAAACAAGCTTGACAGAAGTGAACATGGTCTGGTGAATGTTGAGCAGCAGCTGAGGCTCATGTTCATCAATAAAGAGTTTCATATCTGAAACTCTCAGCTGCCTCAGCTGCTGCTACAATCAACATTCGAATATTTTCTAACCATCACGTCAAACAAAGAGTTTGGTGATTGACACCATATTAGTATTTTCATACAATACCTACATAGAATACAGTAGTGGATTCTCTTGCCCTTCTTCTATGAAGGAGACTACTGAACACTACATAATACTTACACACATTGTCATTGAATAAGTAATGTGGCAGGACAGAAACTGAAATGTCGATTGAGAGTCTTTCGGCTGAAATGTTGTTGATGATGATGAAGTAATGTGTAAGTACTCGATAATAAATGAGGCGGTACCCCATTTACTATCAGAAAACACAGCAGCACATTCTCTTGCCCACCTTTTAAGGCCCTACATTGAAGCGTGGTTTAGCTCGGTGTAATAATAATAATAAAATTTATTTATTTCCAAAAAAAGAGAAGGTTACAGACTTATATATAAACCTTGGTTAACAAAAAGGTAGTGGTAGGAAGCAAGTACGGAGGAATAAGCTATGCTGCAGAAATCTGTAAACAATAATTGGTGAGCCCTGCCTCTTAAACTAGGGTTACCTGTATCTTAAGAGACAGTGTTCAGCTATGGGGTTAATGCAATAAGATTTATACAACTTGTGGTTTGTGTCGATCTACCTAGTGATTATAATTTTTAATTTAGCTTAGTTTACAAGTTAATAATTAAAATAAAGAAGGGAAAACAATTTAATGCATGCAAGAGTGTGTGTGTGTGTGGATGTATGTGTGTGTATGTTTGTAGTGTAGGGTTGCTTGTGAGTATAAACTGATATATTAATATTAATATTAGTATATATATATGGTATGGTATGGTGTATGGTATGGTGTGGTATACGGTGTGTAAATGAAATGCCGTTATGGCTGTCTAGTTTGACGCGCATGATCGAAGTCTCACGCGCACCGGAATTCAAACGCGCTTCGTTTAAATGTAAATTTACGAAAAAATGCTATTCTTAAATCAATTTTCAGCTTAGTAAGTTCTTAACATATTCAAATACCTTCGATATACAGCAAATTTGACAGTACAATAAGGAACTGTTTACGTACAATCGTATAAAATAAAAAAAAAACGGTGCAAGTTTGGAATTTTTTTCTATCGAAAAAATTTCATGTAATCATGATTCATTTTTAGTACAGAAGTAGACAATACAATCAAATAATACATATGGAAAATCTAAATAATTTAACCATACACATTTGGTTTTATAGGAATTTTAAAACACAAAACTATCGACTAGGGACTAATGATAACTCTACTTATTACATACACTGTCATAAAAGAAGTAGATCTGTGCTTGATAATAAGTTAATAAAAGGTTGCTTAGGTTGGTTGTTGTTGGTTGTTGAATAGAATAAAGAAAATGAGACCTCCCTTATTTTCCTGCTCTCACACTGCGAGTCAAAACAACGCTATTAAGCTTAGGCACACAAATCACACTTTAAAACCATGTACAACATCTAAATTGAACCCTCCCCACGTAGTCTACAAGTTGGCAAGGAAATAGGCACATTAAGATAAACGTAGATGTTAATTTATTATTCGCAGTACATTGAATCCGTCACGAGTTGCTACGGACGCTGTAACTCATAGGAGTGCATAGTAATGTCGGCGGAGTTTGGTGGAACTGAATATGTAGGTAGCTGAAGTTGTATGAGTACCTATGTACATATGTGATAATTTTATAGAAGCCTTATTGAAATGAAAAAAGTAACTGTCAGTAGGTACTTAATACATACAGTATAAAAAGCTATTATAAACATACTCTTTTTCCAATAGGCAGAGTGAAAAATTTGAAAATGGGCACTCAAAAAAAAAATGTTTTGCTTGCAAATGTAGCTTGTCTCATAACTATTGTACAGGAAAAGTTATAAAGCAGTGCGCAAATTTTCACATGGTGTTCAACCCATGAATATGAACAACTTTCAGTTTTGACAAACTCTGAAATCACGAAAACAAAATCAGCTGATTCAAACAAAGCTTCTTGGAGTTGTGAAGGAGTATATCCACCTAGGGCAAGTCATCTAGCTCGGTAGACACAACTTTGAGAAAGAAGCCGACAGGAGGATCCAGTTGGGTTGGGCAGCGTTTGGAAAACTTCGTCAAGCCTTTTCGACACCTAACCCGCAATGTTTGAAGACTAAGGTTTTCAACCAGTGTGTCCTGCCTGTTATGACATACGGTGCTTGAAACATAGATACTGACAGTCGGGCTGGTCCACAAATAAAAGGTCGCTCAGCGCGCTATGGAGCGGGCTATGCTCGGAGTTTCTTTGAAGGATAAAATCAGGAATGAAGTTATCCGGAAAAGAACCGGAGTAACCGACATAGCTTGCAGAGTAAACAAACTGAAGTGGCAGTGGGCTGGCCATGTATGTCGAAGGACCGATGGCCGGTGGAGCAGACCGAGTTCTGGAGTGGCTGGGACAGACTGGCTGCGGAAGGCGGAGGGCAGGGTGTTGTGGCGCAACCTTGGAGAGGCCTATGTCCAGCAGTGGACTGCAATAGGCTGAGTTGATTGATACAAAAGTTCAATACCAACTTGACGAAAATGTATAAAACAGCAGATTTTTTTTTCGTGATTTCAGAGTTGTCCCGTATAGTGGAAGTTGTTCATGTCCATGGAACTCCCTGTGAAAATTTGCGCAAAAACTTTTCCTGTTTACAGAATCACCTTTCTAGTTTATTTTTGTGTTCATTATTGGGATTAAGTCGGGATCCTGCCAGTTCTCATCATCTACCAGTATTCCAAATCATCTGAACATCATAATATTGTATTGCTACCAGAACCACTTAAGTGCACACGATTTCATATCAATTGGATTAAAGCATAATATTATCAAATCACAATGTTCAATAGTTATTTAGACTAGTCTGACTAAAAATAAACCAAATAAAAACACGAAAATAATGCCTTTTATAAATTGACATCCAATTACATCACTTCCGAAAACTCGAAAAGTTGCTACTCATCAATTAAGTTATTAAATCCGTTGGACAATAAACGGGTTCCATCTCTCAAAGTTTACAGTTGCCAATTCCCATCGATCTGTAACTCGAAGGAAACTGAGTTCTCAAGTTTTGGGACTTCAATCCGAGATGATTGATAGCAGGAATGTTCTTGCTCAAAGCGAGGGTTTTCTCACAGTCATTTTAAAGGGAGAAAGTAATTTTAAAGTTGGGAATTAATGGGAATAATTTTGGGTTTGTGAATAACTACACTTCTGGACACATCTATTGGCCCACCTTAGAGTTTAGGTTTCGATGGCCCCTACCGAAATATGATTGCTAGATTGAACAAAAACTGTTGATGCAGTTTTAAACATGATACATTTTACCATCTTTTTCGATGGTATTGTTTTAAATTTGAATTCAGAATACCATACGACATGGAGCTACGCCTAACAAGTCGGATATGCGCCTTGTTAAAGGCAATTGATTTTTGAATAAAAAACATGTTTTATCAAATAAAGGTTTAATTTAATAACGCGTGTTGCCTCCATGGGCATCTACCACAGCTCTCATACGATTAGGCATAGAGTTTATCAACCGCTCTATGAAATTTTGAGGGATCATCTCCCATTCCTCTTCTATGGCAGTTTTCAACTCCTGCATCATCTGGGCAACTGGCTGACGAGCCCTAACACGTCTTTTTAGCTCGTCCCACATGTGCTCAATGGGGTTCATGTCTGGGCTTCTGGCTAGCCAGTCCATAACTGTGATGTTCACATTCCGAAGATATTCCCTGACGATGCCGGCCGCATGGGCTATTGCATTATCATGCATAAAAAGGAAATTTGGGCCCACATAGTCCGCGTATGGTATCACGTGAGGTTCTAAGCACTCACGAATGTACCTTTCAGCATTTAATGTTGGCAGCCGTGGTCCTGTAACAACCTCAAGTTGAGTTTTGCTGCTCGCAGATATACCGCCCCAGACAGTCCATGAGCCACCGCCATAAGCAACCCTCTCTTCAAAGCAGCATTGTGCGAAACGCTCTCCCTTACGTCGGTAGACCTTCTTCCTTCCATCATTGCTTTTTTTAATTTTTTTAATTTTAGACTCGTCAGAAAAGAGTACACGGCTCCAATCTTGCTGTGTCCAATTTAAATGACTGCGTGCGAAATGAAGGCGCGCTGTTCGGTGGGCTCGCGTTAGTTTGGGGCCATTAGCTGGCTTGTGTGGTACCATATCGCGTTCTTTTAACCTTCTCCGAACAGTTCGAGCGCTCACAGATACTCCGTGGAAGTCGCGAAGTTGGTTTTGTATCTCAATGGAGGTAAGGTGACGATTTCTCAAGCTGGTCGTCATGATGAATCGATCCTGCCTTTCAGTTGTGACCCGAGATCGTGGCCTTCCTTGGCGACGAACAAAGCCGCCAGTCTCTAGGTACCTCCGATAAACATTTCGGACCGCAGATCGACTTAAATTAAGTTGAGCACTCACGTTTCTTTGGCTGTGTCCGGCCTGAATAAGTGCCACAGCTTGGGCGGCGACTTCAGGTGAAGTATCCATAGATTATTGATAGAACCTCACCTTAATGTTAAGAATAAGTAATGTTTGTTGCAAAACCAAAGATATCAATCACTTTTTCAAGAATTAAATCCAAGTAAACCAATAAAACCAAGTTTTCTTAGTATTCGATTGTTTGATATTAACAAACAGGCTCCAAATTGTCTTTTGTTTCTTTAAATTCTGTGTTCGAAATTCAAAAAAAGACTATTGAATGAAATTGCGAATGTGCCAGGTTCAAAACTGCATAAAAACTTTTTGCTCGACCTAATATAAAATTTTAGCTAGGACCAAACGAAACTGAAAATACAAGGTGGGCCAAAAGATGTGTCCAGAAGTGTAGTTAAGTAGTTACTTCTTGGAACTTATTGATAGCTGATGGAATCGATAGTTTAGGAGTAATAAGAATAGGTACACGTATACCTTTGGAATACCTGCTGTACTGACGACGCATTTTATTAAAAATTTGTATTTATTTAGTTAATTAAGGGTTTAAAGTTGGTCCGTGGTTGGGTGACCATCTTTACATACCGAGACCCCTCCGTGCCTTGGAAAGCGCGCTAAGCCGTTGATCCTGGCTGTCATTCGTGAATCTTTGACAGTCGTTATGGGTCGTCAGAAGCCCGAAAGTCTGACAACCAGGGTATTGTATTACCCAGTAACTGGGTTGTGGCAGTCAGATATACAGTCGCTCCATGTAAAATACTGGTATTCAGTTTATCCGATTAGACTGGAAGCCGACCCCAACATAGCTGGGAAAAGGCTAGGCAGATGACGATAAAAAGTTTGAAGTTTAATTTGAGACCTGGGTAGCTTATATATTTAAGCTGTAGTTGATTCCATAATTATACCAGAAAATCAGATAGGACTTCAAAAAATTTGTTTAATTACACATAGCGATTACATTATAAAATTAACAGGACTTTGACAACAACTCTGAAAAGAATCATGGCAAGATCCTTACATTATTTGTAAAAAAAAAGTGTTAATTTAGAGGGTTCAAAACATTTCCCAATATTGAGAATACATTGCCGAGAGTAAATTGATATATTATCATATTTTTAAAACCCCAAATCCCCAAATACTTAAAATATTTCGAAATGAAAATATCATGTTTTCGTTTCATCCTAGTTGCCCACTAAGTATTTATAAAAAAAAAAAACGGAGTGACAAGTGACACTACCGGATGACCGGATCTATCAAATTGACAGACAAGTCAGATGTGTTTTCTTGTTTACAGTTGAAAAAGTACATTGATTAATCATTATTTAGTAGGTAGTAAGGTGAAAGTTTCAAATTGCAATGGTTCTACTGGGTATCAAAAAGTCACGCAAAAGTTAATATTAATAGAAATTTAATTTTTTCGTTAAAAAAAGATCTCTTTTGCAAAATTTCATGCTTCTAGCCCAGCGATTTAGGCTGTGGATTGTTTGTCAGTGAATATTAGGTCTTTACTTATGAAATTGCCGTTCTGCAGTACTGGCCATTTCAAATCAAAATAATTTTTGTTTGGCTAAGAATTCTAATTTCAAATTAATTTTATTTTAAAAACATGAATTTTTTTTCCAAAAGTAGTCATTTGTTTATTGATTAGTGTTATATTTTCATCGCATTTCAATCTTTTTCGTCACCATGGGTACGTTAAAAATTCGAGTAATTATGGAATATGAGTACCGTCGTGGCAGCAACGCGGCACAAGCGGCACGCAACATCAACGACATTTACGGAGCTAACACTACAAACCAACGCACAACTTGTTATTGGTTTGCTCGCTTCCGTTCTGGAAATTTCGACCAGAAAAATGAACCTCGCGGTCGTCCGAAGACTGGTCGACAATGACGAATTAAAGGCGATTGTGGAAGCTGATGATACACAATCTACGGCTGAATTAGCAGCAGCTTTCGACGTTAGCGTCAAAACAATATTAGTCCATTTGCGTCAAATTGGCAAGGTAAAAAAGCTTGACAAATGGGTGCCCCACGAACTCAATGATCGCCAGCGCGAAGTACGCGTCGAGACGTGCCTAGCACTGCTCAACAGACACACAAATGAAGGAATTTTGAACCGCATTGTTACCTGCGATGAAAAATGGATTCTGTTTGATAACCACAAGCGCTCAGCAAGTTGGTTGGATCCTGGTTCAGCACCTAAACAATGCCCTAAACGAAAACTTACCCCTAAAAAAGTGATGGTCACTGTTTGGTGGTCTAGCGCCGGTGTGATTCATCACAGCTTCTTACCAAACGGGGTGAGCATTACTTCAGATGTGTACTGTGAAGAACTGAACACAATGATGGAGAAGCTGGCTCATCTCCAACCAGCATTGGTCAATCGCTCGTCTCCGCTGCTCCTGCACGACAACGCGCGACCTCATACTGCACAGCAGACGGTCTCCAAGTTGCAAGAACTGGGGTTGGAAGCTCTCCGTCATTCGCCCTACTCACCAGACCTTGCGCCTACAGACTACTACTTTTTCCAGAATTTGGATAACTTCTTGGCGGGAAAAAAATTCAATACCCGAGAGGCAGTACAAAATGCCTTTGAAAAATTTGTTGCCTCCCGTCCAGCTGATTTCTTTAAGAAGGGCATCAATAAACTGCCACTGCGTTGGCAAAGATGCATTGATTGCATGGGTGATTACTTCGATTAATACAAATAAAAAATGCATGAAAAAAATTCGTTTAAATTTTTTCATACAAAACGGCAATTTCATAGGTAAAGACCTATTATAATAAATAGGTTTTACAGAGGACAGGATCTGCTTTTACTAGTTTTGTTACCATTGATATGCGGTTGACTTATACATGTAGGCTTGTCTTTCATAGAAATGAAACAAGAAAATTGAACCACACGCAGGTGAAATTGTGCATATTTAATTTTCAAAAAACTACATATTTACACTTAGGTACTTACTGCATAACAAAGAGACTATAGTTATAAAACTATTAGGTACCTAAGTTCTATGTTTGGGTTTGGTTTCTGCACTTAGTTCTTCATGTGAACCATTGTTACGTTAGCCATGGCGGCCGTGGGTGGTTATTTCAACCAGCCCACCGCCCTCCGGAAGTTGATCACGGCTCTTGATCTGTTCCGAACATCTGTGAAAGATCTGGGTATCCCGAAGGTTTCTGTTCTAATCTGGGTAACACCATTGAATAAATTCAAAGAGCACATGCGCAACTGTTTATGTTTATTGTTTATGTATCTTATAATAATTTTATTAAAGATTCAATATTTTTATTTTTATGACAGTGACAAACAGGATGACATGACATAATGTAAAAAGAAATAAATGTAACTCGAAGCAAAGAGGCCACATATTTATAACACAGAAAAAGACCAGTACATAAATAATATCTTATTTATTTTAATGTTTAAAAATATTAAAATATGCTCAATTTTATTATTAAAATGTAAAATAATTATGTCGTAGAATGTAAAAATAATGCAATTTTTTTTTTGTTGCGACATCTGCTGAGATGCTATTCCTAATTACTAACTAAACCAACTAAGTTTTAGATACAACATGTAGGTGAGAAGCCACCATCTTTAGATCTAAGCCAATTAAACGGAACAGTCCCCCCCTCTTGTGGTGTAAGTGTTTAATCTATGGTCTGGCGGGTCTTACAGCAGCCGCCGTTTCGTTACTTTTTTATTACTATTTTATTATGGTGTTATAAAAATATTGTAAATGCCTGAAGATTCTCTTTAGGCACCCAAGAGTATAAGAATTAGAATTCCAACTTCCCTAATAATCTTTATTTTTTTGTAAAAATTCTGCTCTGATTCATGTTTTTAACTTTATACTTTCAACACGTGTAAAAACTATCACTAATCCCCATCACACTTTCACCAACACGTAGCAGCAAGGAGCTCAAAACGCTCAACACTAGAGTTCCACGAGCTTAAGCAGCTCCACACAACATTTTGTGCGCAAAACTTCAAACTATGCACTAACAAAGTCAACGCTATATTCTTACCAACTAATCCTATGCGGTATGCTAACAAGCAGTTTGAACATCTACAGATTATTAAGTAAGTGCAAAACACTGTAAGTGCTGTCATGCATAAAACGCTAAGAAGAAGCGATTGTAAAGTTGGTGGGGTTTGCGATATTTGTTCCCTTTTTATGCAGGGTTGAAGTTTAAGCAGTGATTGTGTGTTCAATTTAGGACTGTTTTTTTGATATTTTGTTCCGTAAAGACTATCTTTACTTGTTAGGCAAAAAATACCCAAGGAGGTAATTTGAGTGTCCTATTAAAATTACGCAAGTCGTAAAGAATGTACGGGACGTTTAAAGAGTTTCGCGCATGGTTTAAAGAGTTGAAATTCCAATAACAGGTCGGACACAAGTCTTTCATTAACAAGATGCAGTCTTGGAGGCCTGTCTACAAGGCGGAGTGTGTGGGCATCACACAAGCGTGTTATGCCATAGAAGCCAGGAGAGTTACGGATATCAATATACGAATACTCTCAGACAGTGCCTCAGTGCTCCAATCCCTACAGTAAAAATACTTTACCTCGAGATTAATACTAGAATGTCACGATGCACTCGAACGAGTAGCGGTAACTTACCGCAACACAGTGACACTGCAGGATAAAAGGACATAGCGGATCACTTGGTAACGACGCAGCGGACGAACTTGCTAGGAGAGCATCCAGCACGTCTATCTGTGGATCTGAGCCGATCGTACCCGTTCCCTTCAACCAGTTACGCAGGTGGCTACAGGAGTTCACCCATACACAAGCGGAGAGTTGGTGGTCCTCGACATCAGGTTGCAGGCAGTCCAGGGAGACCATCCCGTCCCTGGATGGTACGCTTACCAGGCGATTATTACGTCTGGACAGGAACGGGCTGCGCCTGGTGACGAGGACCATCACAGGACACTGCTCATTAAACAAACACTTCCATACAATAGGAATAACGGACAGTCCTCTGTGCAGGGCTTGCATGGAGCCTGAGGAAACCGTTGCGCATGTGCTTTTTGAATGCATAGGCGTCACCCAGATTAGAACAGAAACTCTCGGAATATCCCGATCTTTCACAGATGTTCTTAACAAACCCAGAGATTTGATTATTTTTCTGGTGGGAGGTGGGCTGGTTGGAATAAACCCCCGATGGCCGCCATGGCCCACGCACAACGGTCCACATGAAGGACTAAGTTCGGAAACAAAATCAACATAGCAGTCTTGGAGGCTCTTACAAACTACTTAGGCGTAAAAAACTAAAGAAATGAGTAGGCAAAGAAAGAACCACTGTAGTGTAACTTTCAAAATAAAAAGCCATGAAACTTACACCATATAACAAGAGGAAACCTCATTTTTTCTCAAACAGTACTTAAAGCGTCTTGGTACCTCGGTATTTATCATCTGAATGGCGTTCCATACACATGGGGACAACTAAACTGCTCACGTAATGACGTCACTAGCCTGTGCAATGCACGCCGGTGTGTCACTGCTTAGATTTTCTGGTCATAGTTTTATTGGCTTCTATGAAAATATGGCTGGAATGTTATGATGTATCTGTTTTGTGTTTTTGGGCCTTACAAAACTTATGCTTTTTTTTCCTATTTAGTCGGGGATTCCTGGCTTAGTTACTGGTTACTGCGACCAATTCGGCTCGCACGTGACTGGTCACAACCTATAATTGAATATAATTCAGGCCGCCAGATGTACGGCCGCCGTTTAGTTAAAAGGCTAGGTGGTTAACTAAGCGGCTAATTAAACCACTTGGGTTAGAAGGGATGGAGCATAATTACCTATATACTCCATCGGTTTAGGTAATTAAAGAAAAGGTAAACAAAAAGAACCCACGTGTCTGGTTAATCGACTAAACGTAATACTTGTCCTTTCAATTAAACAACGTTATACAACTAATTATGAAGTTGCTAAATTGAAGAGTACAACTGTGTCGTAGCATGACGACTGAAGTGACAGGTGCTACGTTTAGTCGTTTTTTTTTTTTGTTTACTTTTATTTAATTACCTAAACCGATGGAGTAGATAAATAGCAGTGAGTTATTCCATTGTTCTTTTTATGAGCCTAAAGAACCGAATTAAATTCGTTAATTGGTAGCGCTACTGACACTGTTTTTAGTTTTTATTCAACTTTACAGGCATAAACTATGAACTCTTATAAGTAGTTGTTCTCTCTCTGTACCAATAGTAATATATGTCATATACCTTTGTATCTTTGTATAACTTATAAAATATACCTATTCCAGCACCGATCCAAGCATGATATCCAATAAGTCCAAAAGGTAATATCCGTGCCCTAAAATATTTCTTAGCTCCAATATTTTCCCGATACATAAAACAGCGCACCATAGCGGTAGGTACCTAATGCCGCCAGGTGCGGTCTGAATTCCCGATGAGTGCCAAAACTGTGAACTAGAACGCTAACAAGGCCATTTAATTAATTTTTAATTGATTTGGAAAGTTCGTGTCGAAGCCAAGTGCTGTGCGGCTATTGAGGCCGACGGGGAAATATTTCCCGAGATTTTTCTCGAGTGGAGGAATAGTTGAACCTTTGTTTAACCGACTTCAGAAAAGGAGGTGTTATTCGACCCGTGTATGTCCGTGATGATTTAGTTGGTTCATGATGAAAACTCATGAACCTAACTTTGATGATTCTTTCACTATCGTGATCTACATACTTTCAGGAAGGTTTTAGTATATAATACACTAGGTACATTCTTTATATATGAAGTTATATGAATAAATGTATATCCGGCATTACTAAGCGGATTTTGATGATTCTTCTTTTCATTCGTCTTGGGTTCATGTAATTGTTTAAATAAAAATGGACAAATAAATTTACTTTAAAAAAAGTAAAATCAAGTTACGTGTTTAAAGTCGGTTTTTACTTTATTTAAAGTAAATTTATTTTTGGTTTGATGTCATCGAATACGGATTTGTAATTAGTATGTTTGGGTAAAAAAAAAAATTCGTGCCGTTATTCTAAATTCCTTAATGTGGTGTTATTGCCTAGCACACTTACAAAGGCAGTGCCTTTCAATTTCACAATTCAAAAACATTTATTGTAATTTACGTTGTAGAGCAGATGAAATTTCAACATAAAGAAAGAAAGGATTAGCAATTTCCCTCTAAATCCATCGGAATTGTGATTGAAAGTGTGTCAATTGGGTGCTGGAATTAGGATATTAATTTATTAAGCTCTCAATAACAACTTTCTCCGCGAGGTATAACTACCGGAGTGTCACTGAACGCAAGCTATAAACTCAGAGATCTAAGGTAGGATTTTTGCTATGGTTGACAAGAGCCGGTAATCAAATAAGAGAGCAATCGTAACTTAAACATTCATTGACATTATATTAACAAGCAAAAATAATTAGTGTTTCACTTATTTGTGGGTTGTACGTATTTCATTGTCGACTAATAAACCACATGCCATAAAACATGCAATACACCAATATACCTAATACCTATTAGGTTGGGGAAAAAGTCTTTTCGCATTATAGTATGTATGAACTTAAAATAAAATCTCTTTGGCTATACTATTTGTATTTGGCTGGTTTTGGTATCATTAAAAGTTTAAATTTTAAAGAACATAATTCCAAATTCAAATTAAGAAAATGTGTGGTTTTCATTTGTTTTTCGTACTGTCAAGATGAGTGAATCTAATGAAGAAATTCGATACATTTTAAAATTTTACTACAAAAAAGGTAAAAATGCAACGAAAGCCGCGAAAAAAATTTGCGATGTTTATGGACCCAGTGCAGTGTCTGTGAGAGTAGCACAAATTTGGTTTAAGCGTTTTCAATCCGGAAATTTTGATGTCAAAGATGCACGTCGCTCTGGTCGCCCTATTACGGATAAAATGGATGCCATTTTTGAAAAAGTGGAGCAAGATCGGCATATCAGTAGCTGCGACGTAGCTGAAGAACTGGGAATTGACCACAAAGCAGTTTTGTCGCATTTGAAAAAAACTGGGTACACAAAAAAGCTCGATATTTGAGTACCTCATGAGCTCACTGAAAGAAACCTAATGAACCGTGTACTCATTTGTGGTTCTTTATTACGACGTAACGAAACCGAACCATTTTTGAAGAAGCTGATAACTGGTGATGAAAAGTGGATCACGTACGATAAGAACGTGTGAAAAAGGTCGTGGTCAATGGCCGGTCAGGCTTCACAGACTGTGGCGAAACCCGGGTTAACTCGCAACAAGGTGATGCTGTGTGTGTGGTGGGATTGGAAGGGCATTAATCATTATGAGCTGTTACCACCAGGCAGGACCATCGATTCTGAACTCTACTGCGAACAACTGATGATATTAAAGCAAGAAGTTGAGACAAAGCGGCCGGAATTAATCTACAGAAGGGGTGTAGTTTTTCGTCATGATAATGCTAGACCTCACACATCTTTAGCCACTCAGCAAAAATTAAGAGAGTTTGGCTGGGAGGTGTTAATGCATCCGCCGTATAGTCCTGACCTTGCACCTTCAGATTTCCACCTGTTTCGTTCTCTTCAGAATTCTTTAGGCAGTGTCAGGTTAACATCACGAGAGGACTGCCAAAACCACTTGTCGCGGTATTTTGATCAGAAGTCCCAAAATTTCTATAGCAATGGGATCATGTCCCTACCTTCAAGATGGCAAAAATTTATCGAACAAAATGGTACCTACATACTTTAGATAAATTTAAATAATGTATATTAAAAAATGTTTTGAATTTTGTTAAAAAATGCGAAGAAACTTTTTCCCCAACCTATTATGTCACAATACCGTACATTCAGGATATTAATGCTTTACTGCAGGATATTAAAGCGTTGTGCAGTCAACGAAAGTGATAAGTATGCAGGATGCGAACTACATCTACTTTATAATGCATGCTATTGTGTGTGTGTGCGCTGAGCAGTCAAGTGATTATGAGATAAATGGAAGCAGATCATGGCTTGCTGACAGATCAGCTCAGTTTGTACTACTGAATATACAGGATGGCGGGACATCGACGCGCAACCTGTTACCATGGTTTCAGTACATGATTCTGGACCTCCCTGCGCTGACATTTTTCATAATTATTTAAAAAAAAAATTGATTTTCAAAAAAAAGCTGCTGTGCTGTTGTGCATTTTGATCGCGTAGGTATTGCACTTTTGTAGGAAATAGCTTATTTATTTTTTTAATAACCGCTCACACGAACGCGGTGTGAATCGGGTCCGTACCTAATATTGTACGTGGTATGAGTTCTATACCAAAAAAATATTTTTTTATTATTAACGTTGTTCCATCACTAATAAGTACTAATATCGAATTCTATGCATTTAATTTGATGCGTTATCTATTTCCGAACGATTTAAGATACGTCAACACTGACTGAGACTTGTCTATGACATTAAAAAATTTTTTTTTCTCTGACATGTCATTGTTCGGTCCGTCGACTGTGAAAGTGTTTTACTCAGTTAATAGTTTAATTGTACTGTGGTAAGTGGGTTTATTTATGTTTCATGTTAAGAATTAACACACCATGCATTTTAAACGGAGGGGTTAATATTAGAGGGGTGTCCAGAATCATTTGTACTGAATCTATGGTAACAGGTTGTGCGATATAGAAACAAGATTTTGCAGATACCACTGACATTGTGAACTAAAACAGGTTTTTAATACAACCCATGATAAAAGGGGCTGTAGGAGTGTTGAAGTTAGTAAGGTGAGACGCAGTAGCAACAAAAAACTAGTACACTATACAGAAGTTTATTTCTTGCCCGCACATCAAACTCTTTTGCTATGTGTATACAAGACGTAAAATTGCACAAATACGACAGTTGCAACAAGATTATTATGTCCGGGAAACGTATATTGTGTGAAATTAACCGGACGATGCCGTTTTAATATCGTTCTCGTGATTACCCCTACTGAGACCGTCTTTGGCTGTTTTCCAACTAGGGTACCGTGCATTATTGTAACGACTTGTTCTTAGTGAAATATCGGCACTGTGCCGGTAGTGCGAATATCTTAAAAGATGCTGGGAGTCTTAATTTCCCCAATGATTTGGAGGAAGACAAAAATTTGCGCTACCGGTGCTTGTAATGCATTGCGCTACCGGTTCTAATGATGCATTGCGTTACCAGTGCTTGTAATGCATTGCGCTACCGATGCTTGTGATGCATTGCGTTACCGGTGCTAATGATGCATTGCGCTACCGGTGTTTGTGATACACTGCGATTGCAGCCGGAATCAGGTCACGGATTTGTGTGGTTCTCGTGGGCATAAGCATCTCTACAAAAATAGGTAAACGTCATCACTATTTTAAATGTAATATTGCAATAGTTCTGTTACACATCATTTTCATTATGTTTATGCTTGGTAAAAAAGTAAACACATAATTACTTATTTTTCAGGGTACTTACAGAAAATTAGATGTAGGTCGAGTCGTCCTCAATAATGAAAAATCCAAAATTGGACTATTTAGAGGTACTTTTGAGGTATGAAGTACTAAGCACATGGTGCAAACTATGTTAAATTTTTCTGTAAAAATAATTAAAACTTCTTTAACAGCCATCCACGTTATCGTGCACTACCGAGCTAAGACCTCACCTATGAGAGACTCTACCTATTAAACTTATCCTCTACGAACTGTGTCTTAATTAAAAAGTTCTCAGCGATCCGAATAAAATCTCACAGATTTCGTCTGATAGAAGTTTCTCAGTGAAAGTACTTTAATTATCGTGCGAACTCATTGTTTTCTTATTATTTAACTTTAGCACTCTTTGAAGACCTTTTTGTACACGAACGTCTTTAAATTAATTTTCGAGTTTTGTTTTTATTTGTAGGACCTCAATTAAAGTACTAGGTTGCTAGGTAGCTTTGGCTAGGTTTGATTGAAATGTTACTTTCTTGGAATCCCGGGATTGCCCATTCGAATCTAAATATTAATAAAGATTTTATGTAAGTTACGAAAGACATTTTCATTACAAGATTATAATTTCGCTTTCTAGACTGCAACTAAGACCTGCAAAGACTGAGTAAATACTCCATTTCGACCTTTATCCTAATAATCAATATAATACACCTATTCAAAACAAGTACATCTATTTATTTTGTGTACATAGTTGAAATATTTTTCTCAAACATCGGATAGTTCCTCTCGTCTCGGTAGTATATATTGTCGGCGGCACCATTCAATGGTACCTAGTGCGGTCAAATTATATGTTCGGACATTGCTTTGGACGAAATGCATTCCTTGCATTTTCCGTCACTGGCCCGAATTAAGAGCGGAGCGTCGCGTTAATAGCTATTAATTTATTTTTAACCGACTTCTTAAAAAGGAGGATTTTTTTAATGTGTTCATCGCTGTTTTTGTCAATTGTGGACCGATTTGGAAATTTGTTTTTCATTTGGTAGAAGAAGCTTGCGCGGTGGTGCTGTATGAATTTTTGTTCGGGTGGTTTTGTATCAAAACTAGAAATGATAAATAAAAACTTTCTTACAGAAAAAACGACCGAATTAAAAAAAAAAAAACACTAATTACAAAGTGTTGATAATTTTGGAAGTCGGTGGCAGAAAACTAAAATACAAAACCAAAGACAATGGTTATTTTTTTTTTCGTAAAAAAGTTTTTTATTTATTATGGATTAATAAACATAATAAAAATATGAAGACGAATTAAAAATCAGACAAATTCAATCTGCCTAGCCTTTTCTCAACTATGTTGGCGTCGGCTTCCAGTCTAACCGGATGCAGCTGAATACCAGTATTTTAATAATAATAATAATAGTTGGCAACACTGACAAGTCAACAAACGTCCGGTTTTTCATATATCATATTTTCCGCATTTATTTATTTCTCAGTCACATATAATCTCAGAAACTACCAAAAATAAACAACAAAACCTTTAGGAACAAATTAAGAAGATAATATACAACAGCAAAATGAGAAAACCATAAAATTATCAAAAAAACAAGAATGACGGCTGTCAAGTTTGACTACTACATGCCTACAATCATGCTAGAAACCTAGAAACATTAAAGAAGATATTATGTAAACAAATGTTGACAAGATCAGCAGCTCGCCGCGCACGCCTATTACCTCCGGACTCATCGCTCAGTTCCGCCCCGCCGCCGCCGGTACCCAGCCCCATCGAGAGCGCTCTGACACCGGCCGTGGCAGTTGCGTCGAGCTCAAGCGACGAATATTTTTCCCCGCCCACGTCGCCACCACCTGCTCGTCGACGGGGAAGACGCCGGCCGCCGGAAGGCTTAGGACCTCGAGGCCCACTGGCCTCTGATAGGGTCCCAGCTCCCGGCGGAAGTATGCAGCGCATGAGATGGACACGATCCATTAATGAGAACGTTATGCGCTCATACTATGCTACAGAGGGAGGACACAATCTGACCGCGTACCGTGTTCGGATGCTCTCTCTTTTTCAGGTGCTTGAGACAGCTGCCAACGTTTCGGCACAACGATTATCGGATCAGGTGCGGGTCATCCAGCGTAATCATATGTTGGATGACACTGTACTTGATCGCCTGCGAAGTGAAATGCAGAGTAGCCATGTTATCGCCCCCCTAACGCAAACTGTTTTTGTAACACCACAGTGTAACACAAGTCAAGCTGACGAGGGGAGTGACGACAGGGCTACAAACGTAAGTACCCAGTGCAGTGAGGAATTGAGGAGTGCTTTGGAGGGTGCGATTCGGGAATATCATTTCATTTCACCCGAACTTAGACCACGCTTATCTCGTTTGCCCATGCATAACAAAAATAGGGCGCTGGTGGCGGCTCTGGATTCGCAGTTGTCAAACTATTTTTATGACTGCGAAGACCTCACCGATACTCATTTGATTCTGTACTGCGCGGCTGTAGCGGCATGTCGTGTAGCTTACGTCAAATTTGCTAATGATTCTAGAGCTACACGACCGAAACCAGCCGTACCAGCTTGGCAGTGCAGAATTGAGCGCCGTATTGTTGGGGCCAGAGCGCTCATCGGCAAACTAACCTGCTTCAGTAGACTTCCTGAAGCAGAAAGTCTATGCATGGGCAAACTGTATTCGTAGGTATAAGCGGCGAGTGGACCGATACACTCAGAATCGCACCTTCCAGAGCGATGAAAGGTGGGACAGGGATTGGGAGCGACCGGACCAAGGTGTGACTGACACGCGCCTGCCGAATGATGACGCCATATGTTCTTTCTGGCGCAGTATCTGGTCGGTGCCTGTCAGTCACACCGAAAGTGATTGGGCTCGGGAAATCGAGCGAGCCTGCGATCCTATACCAGAAATGGGGGCTATTACCATCTGTCCCCATGTGTAGATGTAGCTTGTGCAGTCCGTCCGTTACCTAACTGGAAGTCTCCAGGGCCGGACGGCCTGCACAACTTCGGGATCAAATGGTTTCTTGGATCGCATGCTCGCTTGCCGGCTCAGTACCAGTCTGCTTTAGAGTCTGGTTCGCTACCCCAGTTCCTACTGATAGGAGTTACCAATCTGCTCCATAAATCAGGTAGCACCGCGGAACCCAAAAATTATAGACCGATCACGTGTTTACCGACGGTCTATAAATTTCTTACATCCATTTTGAGAGCTAAAATTAACGAACTTATAGACACCAACTCCATCATGTCTGCTTCTCAAAATAGATGTAGAAATGGGTCCCGTGGTACTAAGGAGCTACTCCTCATTAATATGGCCATTAGCCAACAGGTTCATCGTTCCCGAAAAGATCTGTCGACATGTTAGATAGACTATAAGAAGGCCTATGACTCGGTGCCACATACATGGCTCATGAAGGTGCTGGAGTTGTATAAAGTAGATGCAACTCTGCGCACCTTCCTGACATCGTGTATGGAGCAATGGAGGACGGTCCTTCGCTATCCAGGATATCGAAATATCCAGAGAAAATAGCGAGCCGATTAGGATAGAGCGAGGCATATTTCAGGGCGATAGTTTGAGTCCACTTTGGTTCTGCTTAGCCTTGAATCCCCTAAGCACACTGCTGGAAGATTCAGGTCTAGGCTATCGGCTGAGGAGAGGTGGTCAGGTAATATCCCACCTCCTCTACATGGATGACCTAAAACTCTTTTCCCCCAACAAAGCGCCACTGATGGAGCTACTGAAAGTAACTGAAACTTTCAGTAGCGCCATCAGAATGGAATCCGTGGGAACCCAACTCTCGGATTCCATAAACCTTAGAGCCCTCTCCGCATCCGAAACCTATAAGTATTTGGGTATGTCGGAAGCGTTGGACATTAATGTTACTGACATGAAGCAATCGTTGAAGGAGCACTTCTTTGGCCAGCTGAAGAAAGTATTTAATAGTCTTCTATCAGGTGGCAACAAGGTGCGTGCGTTTAACGGTTGGGTCATGCCAGTTTTGATGTACTCTTTTGGCGTACTCAAATGGACTCAGACGGAACTCGACGCCCTGGATCGGAGGGTCAGTACGCTGTTGACTGCATATCGAATGCATCACCCACAGTCATCGGTAATGAGACTGTATATCCCGTGAAAGTGTGGAGGCCGGGGCTTTTTAAACGCTACGACTGTCCACAACCGCGAGATATGCAGTCTTAGGGAACATTTCCTAGAAGCCGGCGTGCGGATGCATCGCGATGTGGTCGCGGTGGACAAGGGCCTCACCCCGCTCTCCTTGACTAAAGAGAACTGGCGCAAACCTGTAGTGCTTGACACTAACGATCGCAGGGAGGTATGGCAGAGTAAGGAGCTTCACGGACGCTTTTCCGGGCCCTACATGGACTCGATGTAGATTTGTTAGCGTCCGTAGCCTGGCTGCGTTCCGGTGACCTCTTTGGGGAAACCGAAGGTTTTGTCTGTGCAATTATGGACGAAGTTATGATGACGAATAACTACCGGAAATATATTGTGAAAGACGGCACGGTTGACATCTGTCGGGCATGCCACCGTCCGGAAGAATCAATCCGACACATTATCTCCGGGTGTTCTCGTCTAGCTAACGAAGAGTACTTGCATAGACACAACCTTGTAGCCAGGATAATCTATCAGCAACTTGCGCTGAAATGCAGCCTTGTGGAATCGGAAGTGCCGTACTACAGGTATGTACCCGACCCAGTTCTCGAAAATGGAAATATCAAATTGTACTGGGATCGATCCATTATCACTGATAGGACTATTGTTGCCAATAAGCCTGATATAGTGGTGGTGGATCGAATAGAGCGGCGCGCAATGATTATTGACATAACAGTCCCGCATGACGGGAAACTCGTGAAAGCCGAGAAAGATAAACAAATCAAATATCTTGACTTGGCTCGCGAGGTTGTCGACATGTGATATGTGGACTCAGCAATTATTGTGCCGATAGTCGTATCAGTCAATGGCTTAATTGCCAGGAGCCTCGACCAATACCTAAGGAGGATCTCGTTGGGTGGCTGGATTAAGGGCCTGATTCAGAAAGCGGTACTTCTGGACACGGCGCGTATTGTTAGGAGGTTCCTCTCTCTGGAGCCCTGACCGGTAACTTGGACCCTGTTCCCGATACCGGTGGGCTACCCGCTCACACGGGCAGGTACGCCCGCTTAAAAAACTAGTCGAGTGTACCACCCGCTGACGTCATTCGGCCCGCGGCGCGCGTTTGTTTACATAATGCGCTAGCGGCATAGTTTCTAAGAATTCTGTAGCTCCAATTCATTACTTGGAAACGTTTTGACTAAAGCACCATTATATTGAATGTTTCGTTTGAATTTGTTATTGTTTACATTTCTAGAAATGGTTAAAAAGACGAACAAAGACAATTTAGCTTCAGATTTCAAAGAAATGGCTCTAGTAAGAAAAAACAAGCGATGACCTATATGTTTTAAGGTTCAAAATGCATGGTGTGTTAATTCTTAACATGAAACATAAATAAACCCACTTACCACAGTACAATTAAACTATTAACTGAGTAAAACACTTTCACAGTCGACCGACCGAACAATGGCATGACAGAGAATAAAATATTTTTTAATGTCATAGACGAGTCTCAGTCAGTGTTGACGTATCTTAAATCGTTCGGAAATAGATAACGCATCAAATTAAATGCATAGAGTTCGATATTAGTACTTAATAGTGATGGAACAACGTTAATAATAAAAAAATATTTTCTTGGTATAGAACTCATACCACGTACAATATTAGGTAAAATTACTCCACGGACCCGAATCACACCGCGTTCGTGTGAGCGGATATTATTTTTTATATTTTTAAATGTTTTTTATTTTTATTTTTTATAAAAATATTTAAAAATGTAAATTATATGTTTAGAAATGAAATAAAGGAAATAATAATAATAAAAATGTGTATTTCATCAACATGTGTATGTGTGCATTTTATTTTACATGGAACGACTGCCTGTCTGACTTCGACAACCCAGTAACTGGGTAATATAAAGACTGGTTGACTGGTAAGACTGGTTGTCAGGCTTTCGGGCTTCTGACGACCCGTAACTATTGACAAAGATCCACGAATAAACAGCCGGCCCAACGGCTTAACGTGCTTTCCGAAGCACGGAGGAGTCTCGGTATGTAAAGATGGTTACCCATCCACGGACCAACCGCGGCAAGCGACAGTGACGTCGAAATTAGATCGGAGCAAGATTTTGAGCATTTGTAACACACAAGGTTTGGTCGTTAGTCATTAACATTAATGTTCCCTCAACGAATACTGTACTTCTTTCTATGTTTGAAATCATATAGTTATAGTTCGATTATAATTTTCCTAAGTTTTTTCCTTCTAACAATCGGAACTATTACTTAATATAAAGATAAATAAAGCTTGGTCACTATAAATGATATTAGACCAGCTTTGTTTTAACTTTAGTATACCAAGTTTTCTAGTATCTGCTGTAAATATACGGGTAATTAATACATGCGTCAGTTCGCTTATAACTTGGTACATAATTTTAAAGTGGAACTTTTCCAATAAATGTTACGTGAACGAGGGACGAATGTCTCTGCGGTCACGGCTTGCATTGTTACGCGCCCGACGTCATTGATTTAGACCCCGTTCTGACCGATTCTAGCCAGTTTTAAGCGGTTTCATCTGCTTTTAACCGGTTTTAACCTTTTAACCCGCTGTCAGCTTTGTTATTCGGATTAGAGGGTCAGGTGTGTGGGGTTCTTCAGAAGTTTTCTTTTGTTATTGATTGGTAAAGTAACCGTTTCCCTGTTTGTGGTTGAAGGGTTAAGGTTCTGTTTGGTTGTTATTATGGGGTATTACTTTAGGGCTGCCGTGTGGAGGGTTGATGGAAGGAATTGTTTTAATCATTATTGTTGATGTTTTGGTTGTTGACTTGAATGTTCATTCGTGTTGAACAATACTGACAGGAAATGAAAATGATTTTGAGTGTGTAACTGTAGAATTTATATTACTATGCTGCAACGCTTTCTATGTCAGTCAATGAATTCAGCCTATTGCAGTCAATTGCTGGACATAAGCCTCTCCCAGGCTGAGCCACAACACCCTGTCCTCCGCCTTCCGCATCCAGTCTGTCCCAGCCACCTTCTTAAGGTCGTTGGTCCATCTAGCGTGGGGCGTCCGACACTACGCTTGCCGATACGCGGCAGTCAAGCTGCCATTGAAATTGCTGCTCAAAATTCACTTATTTTATTTCCTGAAAAAGTTAGGAATTTTCGTTATCGTCGGACTTTTATCCGAAAATATAAAGCTGCAGCTCAATTTTAACCAATGTTAAGCTGTGAAATAAATTTTTTGCAGCACATATTGACAGAAACTGATCCATTTGTTATTTGTTTTGTACAACAGATTATATAAGACGCAATTCAGTGGAACCCATCAAACACCAGTTCCGTGTCCAAACTGCTCACAGAAAAAGTTTTGGTGCAAGTGAAAAGCTGCAGCTGAACCAATTTAGAAGAACCTAATCATGGAATGTTTGGATATTAAGAAATGCGAATGACAAAACCTACTGAAGGTTTTGGCTACAAACTGAGGTTTTGTGAAAATATTACACACCCAATCAATCTGCCTAGCCTTTTCCCAACCAAGTTGGGGTCGGCTTCCAGTCTAACCAGAACCAGCTAAATACCAGTATTTTACATGGAGCGACCGCCTATTTGACATCCATAATCCAGTTACTGGGTAAAACGTTACCCCCCTTGGTAAGACTGGTTGTCAGACTTTTGGGCTTCTGACGACCCGTAACGACTGTCAAAGATCTACGAATGACAGCCGGGACCAACGGCTTAACGTGCTTTTCCTAGGCACGGAGGGGTCTCGATAATGTAATGTACGGTCACCCATCCACGAAACGACATAGCTTAACCTTCGAGAGACTCCCGCGGCTGTTATTATTTATTTAGTCAGCCACGAATATTACACATCCAAGAGCTAAAATAAAGTAAAACGGAATTTTCCTTGAAGAAGGCCTTCATTCTGTGCTCAAGTAAATTATGTATAATTTGCAGAAACATGTTCTGATGCTGTCTTTGAAATAACGGGATGAAATGAATTGCCAAGATTACAAGATGTTTATTTATTTATTTAATACGTCTTACACAGAAATGTACAGAGGAGGACTTAATGTCGTAGGCATTTTCTAGCAGTCAATCTTTAAAGCCATGGCATTTTCGACCAGTAAATATTTGTTCTTTACGTGCAAAATAATTCCTATTTAGCCTCCAATCCCTTCTCACTTACACTCCAACCCACAAAACAGTACACAACAAGTATACATTACAGATTATATTTTTTCTAATACCGGTCACGCGACACCGCCGGTCAGTGTCGAATATAATTTTCCTCGTTAACTGGTCGCAATTCGACACCTATAATCGAGACCGAGTATCGATAACGGAAACCTTAGAAAGTCTACAAGAAACGGAAAGAGCAGAAGGTTCACATTTACTTGCGATAAGTAAGCATGAGTCTTGAAGTTAAGTTTCACGAATCATGTAGTTGTACATTCTGTCATTATTGGTTTTGGAAAACAAACAATTTTTCAGGATTGACCGCAAGGGGACTGCTTTTGCAATGCTAAAACGTTAAATTTGGAATGACTCGTATGTGACAACTACCAATGGCAGCACACGACTTGGAAGCCTCTATGTCACCGTCGCTCGTGATCGAACCAAAACAAAATATTCGAAGACATGACATGTTTCATCCACCAATCTGCACTAGGTCCGCGTGGTGGCCCATTTCCGCTCACAGAGAAGAGGCCTCTGCCCTAGGTATGAGCACATATAGATTGTTACGTATGAAGAGGACCTTTTGTTTCTATATTGTCGTGTACAAAGAAGACATTAAAATTTTACGCGCGACGCCTGTCAGCTGTTTTATTTGCCGTTTATTACCACAGATTAGGGCTGGCATGTTTATTTTTTCTTAATAAAGCACTTTTGAATATTTAGAGGCGATAAAATATGCGATTATCTAAATTATTCGAGAATCGAATCGTGCTGTAAATCTGTAAATTAAGTGGTTTGTGTATTCTGGAATTAAAATTGAGTCATAATATTTTCTCATTTTCATGTAATTTGTTTCTCATTAATTTACAGTTTATGATGATCTTTGAGATGCAAGGAATACCGGCCATAATATATACAGGTGTTCAAAATCAAATACATGCCATAAACGGCGACTATACGAACATTCATATTCATATTCATATAGTCTTTGTTTGTTAAAGGTGAAGACAGTTCTTACAGTTAGCATTTTTGTATCACTGAAACATAGTTATGGGGTGTACAGTATTTATATGTATGTCAATATTATTAGCTATGTTAAAAATCTAAATACATATAAAAATCATTTGCTGTTCGTTTGTCTCGCTAAAATTCGAGAACGACTGGGCCGATTAGAATTTTTTTTTTTTTGTTTTATTCTCCTCTTTACTGGGGTGGTTTAAAAGAAAAGAAAAATAGGAAAAAAAAATTAAATTGAAATTTTGACAGGACAACGTCTGGCGGGTCAGCTAGTCATTTATAAAAACTTTTTTACAAAAAAATACAACCGACTTCCAAAAACAACACTACAAAGTGAAAAATAACTTTAATTTCGGAAGTCGGTGTCTAGTTAAATGTATTTTCGTTTTTTGCCACCGACTTCCGAAATTAGTTATTTTTCACTCTGTAGTGTTGTTTTTGGAAGTCGGTTGTATTTTTTTGTAAAAAAGTTTTTATTTTCACTTTTTAGTTGTGTACCTACCCCACACAAATTCTTATACCACTATCTGCAAAACAAACTAGAACATCATCCATATAAAAGTGGGGAAAAAATACGTATTATTGAAGCTAACTCAAAAACTACCAAAGTAAAGTTAATCAATTTTATATGGGACCAACTGTGATGTATACCCTCTCGAATAAAACAAAAAAAAATCCAAATCGGTCCAGCCATCTTTGAGTAATCGGGGAACATACATAAAAAAAAAATAAAAAAAAAGGTTCCGACGAATTGAGAACCTCCTCCTTTTTGAAGTCGGTTAAAAAATACAATTACACTTTTAATTGTTGCTAGTTATTGCAATGCATTGATTGTTTTAAAAGAACTATTACTTTTTTAAAGTTTATGTTATCTATGTAACAAGTTATTTTATGTATGTGGCACAAGAGCTAGTGCAGACGGCCCTCCAGGGCAGTCTATACTCCAGGAGATGGACCAACAAATTCACTAAAAGACCTATAAAGAGGTGGACAATATTAATTAGTTATATTATAATGTATTTATTAGTCTCCATCTAACAGAAATTAACGGTTGTATGCAACGTCGAAAATATTAGTATTATTTTAAAATATTTTTATCACGTCAGCCATTTAAATCAAATTCCTAACCTAATGAGAAATGTTTTACACATCTTTCTATCACTGATACAAATTCGATGTTATCTATCTTAATACAAACAGCATTGTGGGAACTAAATGAAATAACGTGTAAAGTATGAAGTGTCTCTTCTAAAATAGATTTCAAATTACTTAGGGCTTATCTTAATGTTCAGTTTCTTTTAAGAGCAATGCTATTAACTGTCTTAAGTATATCGGTATGTAAAAGGGCCCCTAAAGCTACCCTGATCTATTTAGAAAGTTTAAATAACTAATGGGAGTAAAAGATTAATTAATGCGAGAGTGAGTGAATTGAGAAAGGCGTTTTTCCGGTGATCGTCTGCAATAGACTGAGCAGTTGGTAATTATTGATTAAGAGACCTATCTCACAGTTGCGTTTTCACATATTAGATATATTTGGGGAGAAAAATCCACAAATGCAGTCCCCTGCATTTGTGGATAACGCCGCTCCAGAGATTGGTTCAGGCTTACAATAATAACTTTAATGATATTGATGTTTTTGCCCTATCTAAATATACATTTAGAGAACAAATTATTAAGCGCCTTGCTCATAAATTTTAATTATTATGTACTTTTTATTTAGACATGTAATAGCTAATTAATTACTGCTTAATTTTCCCAACACTGTATCTTTTTTTTTTAATCTAGTAACATGTAGAAACGTAGTGGATTGTACATTTACTTATAGCATACTGTGTATCTAGATTTAATATACAATGTACAATTGTCTGTTTTCCCAAATAAAATAAAATAAAATATTTAAAGCACGGCGACACATCGCATTATGCAGCAATTTAGCAGTTGCAATTACGTTAATTTTGAGTCTTATAATTTATTTATTTTTGTATGTAGTATGATATTTTGATTTCTTATGAATTAACGTTTATTCTGTTATAAATTTTACGTAATATTAATGTAGTAAGGAGAAATTTACAGGTAATTCTGAGCGTTTTTAGGATGGGAATGGAATTGTTTTTATAGCTATTCCTTTTCCTTTTCATTTGCTTATATCCACGAGCTCGAAAAAAGCAGTCGGGCATTTTATGCCAAACTTGCTTCGGAATTTAGGCTTTATTTATATAGATAAGAAAAAATTGCGAAAAACGAGGCCGCTATGACCTACACTAAACTATTCTCCACCACTCAATAAGCCAAAGTTGACTTTCAGTTTCTCAAAATAAGAATACCAAAGTTGGCCAATTTACGCAAAAATATCGGTCGAAATGTACGCAATATGCAAATAGAGTGATTTAACGATTTTATTTTTAATCAGCAGCACGGTTATCAATCGTAAACGCTGAGTTACGATCTTAGGCTCAGTCAGACAAGAGTTTTCGGAATCTTTTATAGTTTCCTTTTGGTTAGTTCCAATTTTTCTTATTCATCAGCAAGAAGAGATCTTACAAAAATGATATGACACATTGTGTATTGAGTTTACGATCAAGCTACTGTCACACTACTCATCGCTATCGTCTCTTCACAGACATTTACTACTTTCTACATCATTATTCGAAGTGTTTATGAAGACCTTCATGCCCTCAGCAATATTGTGTTGACATTATGTTATACGTATTGACCATAATATTGTGCCGTTACTCTTGGTTTCTATGGCGCGAATGTTGTAAGAGATCGGTGAGATTAAACATGTAGCTTAGTAGCAGTACACCGGTATACATCAGATGAATATGTTTTGCATATCTATGTCGAGGTAGAGGGGCTCGTGGCTAAGTAATAACATCCGCACGGGTCGATCCATCAGGTTAAGCTACGCTTGCCGGGATTAGTTAAGAACCCTCTATGTCTCGAAAAGCACGTTAAGCCGTTGGTCCCGCCTATCATTCGTGAATCTTTGACAGTCGTTTCGGGTCGTCAGAAGGCAGAAGCCCGAAAGTCTGACAACCAGTCTTACCAAGGGGTATCGTATTACTCAGTTACTGAATGTGGAGGTCAGATAGGCAGTCGCTCCATGTAAAATACTGGTTTTCAGCTGCACCCAGTTGGATTGGAAGCCAACCCCAACATAGTTGGGAAAAGGCTAGGCAGATGGATAAGTATGTTGAGGTTCCAAGTAATATTATTCTTTAAAAAGAAGTACTTACCTGACATTACATTTTTTTTTAAGTTGACCTGAAGGCCTAGACAATTCGGAATTGCTTTCAAAACACGAATTTCTACAATGACTTTCAACAGGATTGACATATTATATGCTTTACGGTCGGGCTGGTCCACAAATTCAAGGTCGCTCAGCGCGCTATGGAGCGGGCTATGCTCGGAGTTTCTTTGAAGGATAAAATCAGGAATGAAGTTATCCGGAAAAGAACCGGAGTAACTGACATAGCTTTCAAAGTAAGCAAACTGAAGTGGTAGTGGGCTGGCCATGTTTGTCGAAGGACCGATGGCCGGTGGAGCAGACGAGTCCTAGAGTGGAGACCGCATATCGGTAAGCGTAGTGTGGGACGCCCCCTAGCTAGATGGACCGATGACCTGAAGAAAGTGGCTGGGGCAGACTGGATGCGGAAGGCGGAGGACAGGGTGTTGTGGCGCAACCTTGGAGAGGCCTATGTCCAGCAGTGGACTGCGATTGGCTGAGTTGATTGATGCTTTCCGGTAGCTTATGTCAGTCCCATACATCTTTGACTTTTCTATCAACGTTATCGCTGATATAATGCCACTAGAGCGAGTACCGGTATCTAACCGCAATACAGGGACACTGCAATGGATAAAAGGACACAGGTAACGATGCAGCTGACGAACTAGCTAGGAGAGCATCAAGCACGTTAGTCTGTGGACCCGAACCAGTCGTACCCATCCCCTTCAACCAGCTACGCAGGTGGCTACAGGAAATTCATCTACACACAAGCGGATAGCTGATTGTCCTCGACACCGTACTGCAGGCAGTCCAGGGAGGCTATGCCATGATGATGGTAGGCTAGCTAGGCGTTTATTACGCCTGGACAGGAACGGCCTACGCCTGGTGACGCGGACCATCACAGGGCACTGCTCACTAAACAAACACTCCCACACAATAGGCATAACAGACAGTCTTCTGTGCAGGGCTTGCGTGGAGGCTGAGGAAACCCTTGCGCACGTGCTCTTTGAATGCACAGGCGTTATCCAGATTAGAACAGAAACAGATCTTTCACAGATGTTCTATACAGACCAGGAGACGTAATCAACTTTTGGAGGGAGGTGGGCTGGTTGAAATAACGACCGACGGCCGTCATGGCTCACGTAAAATGATCCACTTGCAGGACTAAGTGCGGAAACCAAAGCCAGTACCAGAGATAGTACACATAGGTAGATAGATATAAAGTCACTGTGTCTACGCCCTCAGTTTTCGAGTATTTTCGTTGTACACGACTGTCAGTTGCTGTGTTACTTTTGCAGAAAATGATGTGTGGTCTGACATTTTCATTTTTGCAGGATAACCTGCACTGGTTTGAACGGCATTGGCAGATGGAATTCTTCGTGTTATAGTATTATAGTTATTATTTTTTATAAGTTAGATCAGTTAACTTCTTGTTTATAGACAATATGTAATGTATGTGTTTGTGTGTGTTTGAGTATGTATTTATTTGTTTATGTCATAAATATTATTTCCAGAGACTTGCAGCTTTGCATACAGCTACCATGAATGTAAAAGCTGTTAATTTTAGAAATAATTTTACAGCGTTTCTTGTATTGTTATTCGTTATATTATTATTGGTAGAACTGCGCAGTTTGCGGTTACATGAGTTTAACAGTTCTGGGAACAATCGAGGAAGTGGTTAGAGTTAAGTTTTGTTTGTCACCAGCGTTAGTGGTGACTTAAGAGAAAATTAACAATGTTACAACAAATAGCTGTTCAACTTTTCAGGTAAATTCCATTAGACATTCCATAATTATGTAGATTTAGTCGGCATAATGGTGACGACAATGTCAAGGAAATTCGAGACACGTTATTTCAAATCTATAGCTAGTTTAAAATGTTGACAGAGAATACCGTCGATCCAATTTGAAAACCCAGGATGAGAAGGACAGCTGGTTCTAGCCTTCAGCTTTTTCCTAGTCATTAACAGCAAGGTAAACTAATCTACATGTTACATCCAGTCTATTCCTGCTCATTTTGTTTGCTAGTTATGGCTAGTTTACACGGAGCGAGCTTGCGTGTGAGTCGGCCTACCGAATAGCTGCAGTGCAGCAACTCACACTGTATAAACAGCCAAGGCTCGCCTAGCTACTGACATGCGAGTACACAGTGCGAGCAGCTGTTTAGTCAGTAGCTCGCACTGTGTAAACAGCCAAGGCAAGCCGAGCTACTGACATGTGAGTACACATTTCGCGCTGTGTACTCGCATGTCAGTAGCTAGGCAGCTGTCTAGTCAGTAGCTCGCACTGTGTAAACAGCCAAGGCAAGCCGAGCTACTGACATGTGAGTACACAGTTCGCACTGTGTACTCGCATGTCAGTAGCTAGGCAGCTGTCTAGTCAGTAGCTCGCACTGTGTAAACAGCCAAGGCAAACCGAGCTACTGACATGTGAGTACACAGTTCGCACTGTGTACTCGCATGTCAGTAGCTAGGCAGCTGTCTAGTCAGTAGCTCGCACTGTGTAAACAGCCAAGGCAAACCGAGCTACTGACATGCGAGTACACAGTTCGCACTGTGTACTCGCATGTCAGTAGCTAGGCAGCTGTCTAGTCAGTAGCTCGCACTGTGTAAACAGCCAAGGCAAGCCGAGCTACTGACATGTGAGTACACATTTCGCACTGTGTACTCGCATGTCAGTAGCTAGGCAGCTGTCTAGTCAGTAGCTCGCACTGTGTAAACAGCCAAGGCAAACCGAGCTACTGACATGTGAGTACACAGTTCGCACTGTGTACTCGCATGTCAGTAGCTAGGCAGCTGTCCAGTCAGTAGCTCGCACTGTGTAAACAGCCAAGGCAAACCGAGCTACTGACATGTGAGTACACAGTTCGCACTGTGTACTCGCATGTCAGTAGCTAGGCAGCTGTCTAGTCAGTAGCTCGCACTGTGTAAACAGCCAAGGCAAACCGAGCTACTGACATGTGAGTACACAGTTCGCACTGTGTTCTCGCATGTCAGTAGCTAGGCAGCTGTCTAGTCAGTAGCTCGCACTGTGTAAACCGCCAAGGCAAACCGAGCTACTGACATGTGAGTACACAGTTCGCACTGTGTACTCGCATGACAGTAGCTAGGCAGCTGTCTAGTCAGTAGCTCGCACTGTGTAAACAGCCAAGCCAAACCGAGCTACTGACATGTGAGTACACAGTTCGCACTGTGTACTCGCATGTCAGTAGCTAGGCAGCTGTCTAGTCAGTAGCTCGCACTGTGTAAACAGCCAAGGCAAACCGAGCTACTGACATGCGAGTACACAGTTCGCACTGTGTACTCGCATGTCAGTAGCTAGGCAGCTGTCTAGTCAGTAGCTCGCACTGTGTAAACAGCCAAGGCAAGCCGAGCTACTGACATGTGAGTACACATTTCGCACTGTGTACTCGCATGTCAGTAGCTAGGCAGCTGTCTAGTCAGTAGCTCGCACTGTGTAAACAGCCAAGGCAAACCGAGCTACTGACATGCGAGTACACAGTTCGCACTGTGTACTCGCATGTCAGTAGCTAGGCAGCTGTCTAGTCAGTAGCTCGCACTGTGTAAACAGCCAAGGCAAGCCGAGCTACTGACATGTGAGTACACATTTCGCACTGTGTACTCGCATGTCAGTAGCTAGGCAGCTGTCTAGTCAGTTGCTCGCACTGTGTAAACAGCCAAGGCAAACCGAGCTACTGACATGTGAGTACACAGTTCGCACTGTGTACTCGCATGTCAGTAGCTAGGCAGCTGTCTAGTCAGTAGCTCGCACTGTGTAAACAGCCAAGGCAAGCCGAGCTACTGACATGTGAGTACACAGTCCGAGCAGCTGTCTAGTCAGCAGCTCGCACTGTGTAAACCAGCCATTACTCCACGCAACGTCTAAAAACTGCTGCATTTGCAAAAAGTTTAAAAGGTAATTAATGTTTCCATGTCTTTGCATCCTGTTCCTTTTTTGGGCAAGTGTTTCCTATGGATTTCAAAGCTATAATGGTTATGTCCGGCATTTATACGTTCTAACTAACATTACGAGTATCTGTGACAAATTCCTCATTCGAATTGCACGTAGTGTGTCAATGGTTGTGTTGTGTTATGTCCAAAGACTCTTTGTTCGAATCAACACTTTTGTTTGGAATCTGTATTGTTTTCTTTGTAAACGACGAGGAAGCTATAAATTTTAGTTGTATGGACCTTAAATATATGGTCAAGGTATAAGTTTAGCCAAGGAGAAACTGTTTTGATCTACTCGGGCTTGGAAAGACTGTTGTGCATTCTCATGTCAACTGTAATAATTATGATTGGATATTGTTATTTTAGTCAACTAAACACATAACTCTGCTATTCGTTGCTCGTTCGTTGTTAAAATAATGCTGGAAGCGCATGTAATGCGACCTATACGGCCTATTAAATTAAATCGACAGGCAACTATACCCTAGTCCGACAATTTTGCTAGTTTCTTTTACTTATACATTTTCCGCTTGATTTTTATTAAACAGCACCCAGCCGTGAAAATGTGACAATTTCTTAAAATTAAAAGTCAGATACATTATACATCAAATGGTACACGTGTACCGAGGGTAGCTTAGAGGTAGGTACTCAAACATTGCTGATCCATTTTAAAAAACAATACCCTATTAAGGTCAACACAGACGAGAGATAATTCAAAAACGTAACTGGGATTGAGAAAATAGGTCCGGATCTAAAGCTCTCGAGTAGATCGGAATCCCGGATATCCGGTATTAGCTGCGACCATTATTGAGTTATTGCTGAACTAATTGTTTTGTTTCTAGTGTTTGTGTACTATTCTTTACTTATAAGGGTGAGCAATCAAGTAGCTAATCTAAATCAAAGTCTCTTTTCGTGTTTACCTATATGACTGCTTAGATTTTCTAAACTCCGAAACGGATTTTGATGCGGTTTTCACTACCATTTAGAGCATTTATTCCGAAAGGTTTAAGTGAATAATACATTAATATTTAACTACAACATAGCTCAGAAATTTGGATACAAAACATCCATTTCGACATTTCCACAACATTTCGTCATTGCATACGTGCAAATTAATGGTTGCTCGCTAGTTTATTATAATATTACTAGCGACCGCCCCTGCTTCGTACGGTTTTTACAATTCGACAAAACCTCGACATTTATTTTTATATGTATGTTTAATACTATTAAAGTATTATACACGTAAACCTTTCGGAATAAATTTTCTCAAAAGTGATGAAAACTGCATCAAAATCCGTTGCGGAGTTTAGAAGAATAACGTGGTCACACAGACAGACACGAAAAGTGATAAGGAAAGGATGAACTAGGTTTTATCTAGTAATGGGTTGCGACAGGCTAAGTTGATTGATTGGTTGAAGAACAGCAAGGATACAATAGTATATCACCACCGCACCGAAATAGCCTATTAACAAAATTGTTCCTGAGCCCAGAAGGACAAATTGATGATCTTTAGAAAGAAGTAACCGGCGTGCGTGTATTGCCAGATGTATGAAACGTTAACGAAACAAAAAGTGTAAGAAGTAACCGGCGTGCGTGTATTGCCAAATGTATGAAACGTTAACGAAACAAAAAGTGTAAGAAGTAACCGGCGTGGGTGTATTGCCAGATGTATGAAACGTTAACGAAACAAAAGGTGTAAGAAGTAACCGGCGTGCGTGTATTGCCCAATGTATGAACGTAAACGAAGCAAAAGGTGTAAATATTAGATCTTTACCTATGAAATTGCCGTTCTGCAGTACTGGCCATTTCAAATCAAAATAATTTTTGTTTGGCTAAGAATTCTAATTTCAAATTAATTTTATTTTAAAAACATGGATTTTTTTTTCCAAAAGTAGTCATTTGTTTATTGATTAGTGTTACATTTTCATCGCATTTCAATCTTTTTCGTCATCATGGATACGTTAAAAATTCGAGTAATTATGGAATATGAGTATCGTCGTGGCAGCAACGCGGCACAAGCGGCACGCAACATCAACGACGTTTACGGAGCTAACACTACAAACCAACGCACCACTTGTTATTGGTTTGCTCGCTTCCGTTCTGGAAATTTCGACCTGAAAAATGAACCTCGCGGTCGTCCGAAGACTTTGGTCGACAATGACGAATTAAAGGCGATTGTGGAAGCTAATGATACACAATCTACGGTTGAATTAGCAGCAGCTTTCGACGTTAGCGTCAAAACAATATTGGTCCATTTGCGTCAAATTGGCAAGGTAAAAAAGCTTGACAAATAGGTGCCCCACGAACTCAATTATCGCCAGCGCGAAGTACGCGTCGAGACGTGCCTTGCACTGCTCAACAGACACACAAATGAAGGAATTTTGAACCGCATTGTTACCTGCGATGAAAAATGGATTCTGTTTGATAACCGCAAGCGCTCAGCAAGTTGGTTGGATCCTGGTTCAGCACCTAAACAATGCCCTAAACGAAAACTTACCCCTAGAAAAGTGATGGTCACTGTTTGATGGTCTAGCGCCGGTGTGATTCATCACAGCTTCTTACCAAACGGGGTGAGCATTACTTCAGATGTGTACTGTGAAGAATTGAACACAATGATGGAGAAGCTGGCACATCTCCAACCAGCATTGGTCAATCGCTCGTCTCCGCTGCTCCTGCACGACAACGCGCGACCTCATACTGCACAACAGACGGTCTCCAAGTTGCAAGAACTGGGGATGGAAGCTCTCCGTCATCCGCCCTACTCACCAGACCTTGCGCCTACAGACTACTACTTTTTCCAGAATTTGGATAACTTCTTGTCGGGAAAAAAATTCAATACCCGAGAGGCAGTACAAAATGCCTTTGAAGAATTTGTTGCCTCCCGTCCAGCTGATTTCTTTAAGAAGGGCATCAATAAACTGCCACTGCGTTGGCAAAGATGCATTGATTGCATGGGTGATTACTTCGATTAATACAAATAAAAAATGCATGGAAAAAATTCGTTTAAATTTTTTCATACAAAACGGCAATTTCATAGGTAAAGACCTATTATTAGGTCTATACCTATGAAATTGCCGTTCTGCAGTACTGGCCATTTCAAATCAAAATAATTGTTGTTTGGCTAAGAATTCTAATTTCAAATTAATTTTATTTTAAAAACATGGTTTTTTTTTTCCAAAAGTAGTCATTTGTTTACTGATTAGTGTTACATTTTCATCGTATTTCAATCCTTTTCGTCATCATGGATACGTTAAAAATTTGAGTAATTATGGAATATGAGTACCGTCGTGGCAGCAACGCGGCACAAGCGGCACGCAACATCAACGACGTTTACGGAGCTAACACTACAAACCAACGCACCACTTGTTATTGGTTTGCTCGCTTCCGTTCTGGAAATTTCGACCTGAAAAATGAACCTCGCGGTCGTCCGAAGACTTTGGTCGACAATGACGAATTAAAGGCGATTGTGGAAGCTGATGATACACAATCTACGGCTGAATTAGCAGCAGCTTTCGACGTTAGCGTCAAAACAATATTGGTCCATTTGCGTCAAATTGCCAAGGTAAAAAAGCTTGACAAATGGGTGCCCCACGAACTCAATGATCGCCAGCGCGAAGTACGCGTCGAGACGTGCTTTGCGCAGTGCAAGGCACGTCTCGAAGCCTAGAAAAGTGATGGTCACTGTTTGGTGGTCTAGCGCCGGTGTGATTCATCACAGCTTCTTACCAAACGGGGTGAGCAATACTTCAGATGTGTACTGTGAAGAACTGAACACAATGATGGAGAAGCTGGCACATCTCCAACCAGCATTGGTCAATCGCTCGTCTCCGCTGCTCCTGCACGACAACGCGCGACCTCATACTGCACAGCAGACGGTCTCCAAGTTGCAAGAACTGGGGTTGGAAGCTCTCCGTCATCCGCCCTACTCACCAGACCTTGCGCCTACAGACTACTACTTTTTTCAGAATTTGGATAACTTCTAGGCGGGAAAAAAATTCAATACCCGAGAGGCAGTACAAAATGCCTTTGAAGAATTTGTTGCCTCCCGTCCAGCTGATTTCTTTAAGAAGGGCATCAATAAACTGCCACTGCGTTGGCAAAGATGCATTGATTGCATGGGTGATTACTTCGATTAATACAAATAAAAAATGCATGAAAAAAAATCGTTTAAATTTTTTCATACAAAACGGCAATTTCATAGGTAAAGACCTATGTAAGGATCGTTGCAGGTTCTGTAGTTTCTGCAAACCCCCATGGGAAAAGGCGTGATTTTATGTTATGATGTCTGTTAACGCCATTACTTTCTTTAGTTTTATATTTCATGCCTAATTACTGGCAACTCTAATTAATTAGTATCTGTGTAACATAAAGTTCCTTCCGCTTTCCTTCTCCCTTCCACAACCCTTATAATGCCTAAGTGAGAGCGAGAAGGAAGATCCGCAATGGCGCGCATACGCTGCCGCCAAGAAGATCCGCCAGTTCTCAACCAACATCGACGCCTGTGGGTAAAATTAATCCCAAGTCGAAAAAGGACTCATATTTTCACCGCGAAGAACGAAGATTGCTATTGAACAGTGCAAGTGCGTGTATGTGTGTTGTGGAAAGTGCAGATTCTCGTCCGTACGTGATATCCTGGACGCGCCAGCCACGTGGCTAAGGAAACCCTTCTCGTCGTGTCGCCATAGCTCACCAGGCAGGTACCATCATCATTTTCCCACACCACCAAAACACCTACTTGTGTCACCGAACCGCCCCTCATACAGTCCACTAAGAAAATTTCGATTTTCACCCCAAGGCTTTAGGCCGCCGCAACATTTTTTGTTCCTTCGAGACGGATATCCAACATTTTTTGGTCCTACGATCACGGATATCCAACAGTTTTTGGTCCTACGATCACAGATATCCAACAGTTTTGGTCCCATGATCACGGATACCTATTTTTCTTTATCCTCTTGATAACGGATATCAATATTATATCCGTATATCATCATCCCGCAACTATATTTCATTTCAATCTTCGTTCCTTATACTCTTATACTAAACCGCTTTCATTTATTCATTTATTACAGTACCTACTTGTCATTGCGTACATTCACAGGTATTTCGCATCCCGCTCAACTTAATATTTTAATATACGTAGGTAGAAGCAAAATCTACCGCTCGCTCGCTTCGCTATCGTTCGGTACTATATTCGTAGGTACCACCTACCAATCCCGCACCGCGCGCAACTCGTTGAAGTTTGTGATTTATTTTAGCTATTATAAAAACCTACAAAAATATCGAAAATGCCTAAGAAAGTGACCATTGATTCGGATGATCAGATAGAATCCGCGATTCAAATAGCACTGTCATGTCGTAATATGATTTTTGCCCGCATGCAAATCATTTACGATTTAATGGAAAAAATGAAGTCCGGTATGGAACCGGTAGAGAAGTTCTTGTGTGCGTGTGTCAATGTTGATGCGTTGCGCACCGAGTTCCTCGAGGCATTTAATAAATATAACTCGCTTCTTCTAAGACAAGACCCGGAAAATAATATTGATGATCAGTCGTGGATTAGTTTTGAGGAATTATATTGCTGCGTTAAATATAATTATTCAAGTTACTCAAAATCATCAGCCACATCGGCTCCTACTTCTAGTGGTAGTGGTGTCAATAAGCAAACAGTTCGCTTGCCTCCCATTGAAATTATGTCATTCGATGGCGATATTCGTAACTGGCCCCTGTTCTATGCTAATTTTAAAAGCACGGTACACGAAAATAATACATTGACTGATTCGGAGAAATTATATTATTTGATGGGGAAATTGAAAGATAAGGCTCAAACCGCGTTCTCAGGAGTTTGCCCTAATGGCGATAACTACCAATTAATTTTTAATTCACTCATAAACAAGTACGAAGACAAACGTATGTTGGCTTCTAGTTCCCTTAATCGGATGTTTTAATCGGATCTATTAATACCGCATCTATTCAAAATTTCGAATCCTTTTCTGATAATTTTGTTTCCGCCGCAAACGCATTAAAAAACCTTAAAATAAATGATTTATCAGATTTGATTTTTTTCCATGTCGCTATAAAAAAGGTTGATTCTGAAACCGCTCGACTTTTTGAAATGAACTCAAAAGACGAAATTCCTAAATTCGACAATTTAGTACAGTTCATTAAAAATCAATCTCGCATTTTACAAAATACTAAAGCTTTAAACAGCTTGAGTTTCACTCAGTCTAATAACAATCCTATAAATAAAAAAACGTTCAAAACTCCGCAACCGCAATCTTACACTGTAATTGATAAATCCGCTAAATGTTTGTGTGATAGCTTTGTTCATGAACATTTATTTAAATGTCCTGCCTTTTCTAAAATGACACCAAGTGATCGTTTCAAATCGGTGAAACAAAACGATGCATGTACTAACTGTTTAAGTATTAAACATAAGGCCAGAGTCTGTCAGTCTGAATCTAGATGTAAATCTTGTAAAAATAAACACCATACGCTTTTACACTTTAATCGCGAATCGCACGCGACTGTATTATCGAACGGTGTTGATGATACCGCACGTACACAATCGGGTTCAAACTCCACGGCTTCGAGCGAGCAAGATGCTCACGCCGCCGCCGCCGTGCCGCTCGCCGCCACCGCTCAGAGCGCCCCGCAATGTAATGCATCCATTGCTGCGTCGATCTTTTACGACTCGAACTCCCGCGTATCAAAGCCGCAATGTAATACGAATACTACTATTTTGTTGTCAACCGCTACTGTAATAGTTCGAGATTCATTTGGTAAGGAGCATTTTATTCGCTGTCTATTAGACAGTGGCTCACAAATTAATTTTACTACCGCAGAATGTTGCAAACGATTAGGTTTGACTAGACATTCATCTGATACGCCTTCCGTTAAGGGTATCGGTGGTACGGAAAAATCCGTTAAGGGTTCCGTACAATTCGCTTTCTTTTCCCGTTTTAATCCGAACGTTACTTTTAACGTTAATTCGCTAGTTGTCGATGCAATCACCGATAATTTACCTACCGCTCCCGTAGATACTTCCGCCTTGCCTTACTTAAAAGGTTTACCGCTCGCCGACGAATCGTTTGGCAAACCCGGTCGCATCGATGTGTTGATCGGGGCTTCGCTTTTCCCGCATCTTATGCTGCCCCGCGTAGTTAGCAGCAACTCCTCCGCGCCGCCCGCCATGCAGACGGTACTCGGTTACGTCATCATGGGCACTGTGCCCGCGCTGCCTGTACGTCGTAATAAGCCTCCACAGTCTTGTTACTCACATATTTCGCAACCATCCGACAAAGACTCGTTAGAATCGGCGTTGAAAAAATTCTGGCAGGTCGATGAAGCGCCCGTCACTCTTTCGACGAGCAAATCGCTCGACGAACTTGAGTGCGAGTACTTTTATAATTCGACCACGGAACGCGATGGGGACACAGGTAGATACTCTGTAGCCCTACCGTTTCGCAGCGATGTGTTCTCATTGGGGAACTCACTCGAGATCGCGAAAAAACGTTTTTTCTGCCTAGAAAAGAAATTAGAATCCGCACCCGAGTTACGTACTGCGTATGATGACGTCATTCGCGAATATATTGATAAAGGATATTTATCTCATGCTCCGCTAGATGGTTCAGACAGTAGTTGTCCTGACTATGTAATTCCGCATCACGCAGTTGTACGTTTAGATAAGACAACAACAAAACTACGCTCCGTGTTAGACGCTAGTGCTAAAACGAGTACTGGATTATCTCTCAACGATATTTTACACAGTGGCCCGAATTTACAGGGTGACTTGTTTACTATAATTCTGAATTTTCGATTGTTCGCATTCGCGCTCTCGGCTGATTGCCGACAAATGTTCTTACAGATTGAAGTAAGAGAAAGCGATCGTCGCTTTCAACGCATCTTATATCGTTTTAGTCCAAACGATCCTCTGGTTCTATATCAGTTTAACCGTGTCTGTTTTGGTCTCAAGTCAAGTCCCTACCATGCGATCCGCACAGTACAACAGTTGGTTCAAGACGATGGTCATCACTTCCCGCGCGCCAGCGCTATCATCGCGGATTCGCTGTATATGGATGACGTAGTCTACAGCGTAAGCTCCGAATCACGTGCAGTCCAGGTTTCGCACGAACTGATTAAACTCTTTAGAGGAGGTCAGTTCGAGTTGGTCAAGTGGACCAGTAACTCTCAAACTGTACTAAACAGTATTCCCGCGTCGCATAGGTTGACCGAACAACTAGAATTCGACAAGTCGGTAGAACAAAAGGTTCTCGGCTTGCGCTGGTGTAGGTCAAATGATTGTTTTGAATTTCTTATTTCCGCACCGCCAGACACGTGTACTAAACGTGCTATTCTGTCGGCCGTAGCTAGACTGTGGGACATCATGGGGCTTGTCGCGCCTGTAGTTCTCTATGCTAAACTACTTATCAAAGAATTGTGGTTACTGAAGCTCGATTGGGATGACACTCCCCCACGTCACATCATAAATATTTGGCAAACTTTTTGCTCTGTCCTGCCGCTTTTAAATGATTTTAAAATCCCGCGCCATTTAGGTATTTTTGAAAATTGTATTCTTCGCCTCATTGGATTTTCCGACGCCAGCGAAAGCGCCCACGGCGCTGTCATCTATGCGCATGTCACTCGCAACGATGACGTAGTCGTTCAGCTGGTTTGTGCCAAGTCGAAGGTATCGCCGGTTAAACCATTGACTATTGCTCGACTGGAGCTCTGTGGTGCCGAACTCTTCGCTAAACTTCTTCGCCGTGTTCATGACACTTATAATCCGCGTTATAATGTTACCGCTATTTACGCATTCACCGATTCAAAGGTGACTCTTTGCTGGATAAATTCTTCTCCGCATCGTTGGCACACGTTTGTGGCCAATCGTGTCGTTCGCATCGTAGACAACGTCCCCGCGGAACATTTCTACCACGTAGCTGGTACTGAAAACCCAGCGGACTGTTTGTCACGTGGTTTAACACCTGACAAATTCATTGAGCACCCATTATGGTTGCACGGACCCGCTTGGGCTAAGCGCGAACCTTCCGAATGGCCCATACATAAGGTTACAGACTTGAATTCGGAACCCATTCCGGAAGAAAAGGTCCACGCGCACCCCATAGTCGCGGATTCAAGTTCGGAAAATTCGCTTCTACTCGCACTCGCAGAACGTACGTCGTCGTGGACTAAACTGCTGCGTATTGTTGTTTTCATATACCGCTTCATGAAAAAACTCCCGCGTCGGACTGACGCCGTTACCGCTAGCGACCTCGAGTTCGCTGAAACCATTTTGTTGCGTCATGTTCAAAGAAAACACTTCATGGAAGATTATTCCGAGTTAAAAAATAATAAAATTTGTTCACCCGCTCTTATTAAACTCAAGCCATTTGTAGATGGTGATGATTTAATCCGCGTTGGGGGTCGATTAACTCATTCGGCTGAGGCCTATAGTACTAAACACCCGGTAGTGTTACCCCGTCATGATCGCATAGTTGAAATCCTCGTAGACTATTATCATATAAAATATTTACATGCAGGTCCAGAACTCACTATGTCGTTATTGCGCCATAAGTATTGGATTTTGTCCGCTAGACGCATTATTCGTCATAGAATCCACAAGTGTAACGCATGTCACAGGTGGAGACCGCGACCTCATGGTCCGCCGATTATGGGCGATCTCCCTAAATCTAGAGTAAATGTTGCAACCAAAGCTTTTTCTCATACAGGGTGTGATTACGCTGGCCCTATACAGTATGTGCCCGTACGCACTCGAGGTGCGAAGAGTCGCAAGGGTTATTTATGTATATTTACCTGTATGACTACTCGCGCTGTTCATATTGAATTAGCTACAGATCTTACGACTGCGTCGTTCATAGCCGCGTTGAAACGGTTTTTATCCCGCCGTGGACCGGTACAATGCTTGTATTCGGACAACGCGACCAATTTTCGAGGAGCTAATTCGTTTTTACGCGACTTGTATACTTTCATAAATAAAGAATACCGCCCGCGCTTTGAAGAGGAGCTCGCTGAGCATCGCATTAATTGGCATTTTATTCCGCCCGCGTCACCGCACTTTGGTGGATGTTGGGAGTCCATGGTGAAGGCCGTGAAGACTCACCTTTTCAAGACAATAGGTCAACAACTCCTATCTTATGAAGAATTAGTGACAATTCTCTCTCAAATAGAGTGCCTGTTGAACTCCAGACCTCTTACTGTTCTTAGCGCTGATCCGGAAGAGCCTAAAGCTCTTACCCCTTCGCATTTTTTACATACTGTACCGCTTAACTCATTACCCGCCGCGGAAGTAGGTTTACTGTCTGATCACCTGCTTCAAAGATACTCTCTTATGGATAAATTAGTCCAGTCGTACTGGAAAAGATGGCGAAGCGAGTATCTTCATAGTTTACAATCACGCTTAAAATGGAATAAACCTGATGGAGACATGATTAAGGAAGGCACTGTAGTAGTGATAGTTAATGATAATGCGCCTCCTCTATCCTGGCCTCTAGGTGTTATTGAGAAGTTGCATACGTCTATAGACGGTAGCACGCGAGTCGTTTCAGTACGCACTTCTAATGGGATTCTTGTGCGACCTGTGGTCCGCTTATGCCCCATTCCTACTCAGTAATATCTTATTCAGTCCATTCCCTCTTTAGTTAGATTTAAGTGTAATTTCACTGTATATATTATTATATCATTCTCTTTAAAGGTGACCCTTTAAGGCCGCGAGGAATGTTAACGCCATTACTTTCTTTAGTTTTATATTTCATGCCTAATTACTGGCAACTCTAATTAATTAGTATCTGTGTAACATAAAGTTCCTTCCGCTTTCCTTCTCCCTTCCACAACCCTTATAATGCCTAAGTGAGAGCGAGAAGGAAGATCCGCAATGGCGCGCATACGCTGCCGCCAAGAAGATCCGCCAGTTCTCAACCAACATCGACGCCTGTGGGTAAAATTAATCCCAAGTCGAAAAAGGACTCATATTTTCACCGCGAAGAACGAAGATTGCTATTGAACAGTGCAAGTGCGTGTATGTGTGTTGTGGAAAGTGCAGATTCTCGTCCGTACGTGATATCCTGGACGCGCCAGCCACGTGGCTAAGGAAACCCTTCTCGTCGTGTCGCCATAGCTCACCAGGCAGGTACCATCATCATTTTCCCACACCACCAAAACACCTACTTGTGTCACCGAACCGCCCCTCATACAGTCCACTAAGAAAATTTCGATTTTCACCCCAAGGCTTTAGGCCGCCGCAACAATGTCCTTGAAGCTTTCAATGTCTATTATTATTAGTCCATTCAAAATTCAGCAGAATCACTTTTAAAATGTTCTCCTAGAATACACCTAAAATTCTCCCTTATCAATAAAATCTAACCACGATTTCGTGCAAATTCATCAAAATTAATTCGCAGGACTGTCCAAAACATTATTAATTCAAAGCCAGTGGACAGTCAAGACTGATCTCCAATTGCAACGTTGGTAATACAGAAAACAGGGCAGCATCTAGCTGGCATTTCCGAACGTCGCGCCGGAAATAAGCGGAACAAATCCGGCCATCACTTTCACGGAAACGTACCGGGAGTCGCGAGCGTGTTGGGGGCTAGCTAGTGGAGGTTAGTTGATAAGAATGGAGTTGAAGATGAAATGTTCTGTATATGTAAATTAATTATGTTTTCCTTTTAATACTTTCTTTTTTTTTTATTAGTGTCAGAGCAAATGGTTATTTAAATAGTTTTTAACTATTATTTTGTGTAATATGTTTCTGCTTGTATGCTCACAACATAAATGCTAATAGAAGGCTAAACGCGAAGACTTGTAAGTGGCTTTCTGTTGACTATTGTTTCCACTTTTGTTGTTAAGTTTTTTTAGCTGTAAATCCTCCATGCTGAAATAAATTAATAAATAAATAAAATTTAAAATACACAAATGAATTTTAGTTATGTTTGATTTGTACGTAGTAAGATTTTTGGTGATATGCTTCAGTTACAACTTTAGATGTGGTGCAAATTGCGCATGTCTTGTTGAAACTTTATAATAAAATGCATTCTGACATAATGAAAAAAGAAAGGGGCTAGTTATAATAATATCTTGAGAGTGGTACGTTATCACGTATCCTAGAACTTTGTAATAGACCCATGGTAATAGCTTCAATTTCGTCAAAATTTAATTCGGAAAAACTGTCATCGTAATTTTATTTACCACCCATGTCCCGGAGGAATGATGCCTCTCAATCCTCATAAGTCATTATTTTAAATTATACATTTCAACACCTAACAAGTTGTCTAAAAAGCTCGACTTTTCCATCTCCCATGGAGCCACTCGTGTCAACACTACCATTGCAAGCCGCACCAGCTCAATAACATGGATAATTATATCGCTTCCAGAGAAAACAGCTGTGTACCCGCCAGTACCGCTAGTTCCCGAATTGTAGTACATTACGTGCTGAAACATTATGGGATTTTATCTAGTTGGCTTTTTAAGTTTAGGTAGGTACTGTATTTTCAGGGAGGGTTTAAGAATGCAGCTGCATTTGTCATACATCACACATCCATAAAGAAGTGACACAACATTACTATTTAAAAATGTATTTATTGCTTTTCGAAGTATTCTCCGCGAAATTTGACACATTTTTCCATACGATGGAACCAATAATTGAAGCAACCATTCCATTCGGAAGTTGGGGTCTCCAAAATGGCCGTTTTGTAGGCGTCCACAGCTTCTTCAGGTGATGAAAATCTCTGACCACGCAATTTATTCTTTATTTTAGGGAAAGTATAGAAATCATTAGGGCTTAGGTCGTGGCTGTATGGCGGATGGTCTAGTAATTCTATATTTTCTTGCTCTAAAAACTCTTTTGTTCTGTGCGCGGTGTGAGAACTCGCATTGTCGTGATGGAGGATGATGCGGCGGTTGCAGTTCTCTTTACGGAGTTCAGAAACGACCTGTGGCAAACAAATGCTAGCATACCATTCTGCATTAACCGTTCTGTGTCCTTCAAGAGGAAAAGTCGCAACATGGCCGGTTTTGGAGACAAACGTGGCCACCATTTTTTTTTTGCAACACTCCGTGAACGAACAATTTTTGTTGGCTTTAACTCATTTTCGAACACCCAATCTCGTGACTGGTTTTTTGTTTCGGGTTCGTACGCGTATATCCAGGATTCGTCACCTGATACGATGTTGTATACAGCATTTGAGGATCCTGCGTGGAATCTTTCGAGAGTTCTGACGCACCAAGTAACGCGAGCCGCTTTTTGCTCTTCACAGAGCGAATGCGGTATCCATCGGGAAAACAACTTTTTTACACCTAATTGTTCATGCAAGATTATTTGTATTTGACGCATGCCAATGTCTAAAGTTGCCTGAATTTCGCGGTATGTCACATGCCGATCTTCCTCAATCAGCTTACGCACAGCATCAACGTTTTCTTGGGTGACTGCAGTTTTTGGACGACCTTGACGGGGATCATCACTGAGCTTGACACGTCCACGTTGAAATTCAGCAAACCAGCAATAAATTGTGGTTTTGGATGGGGCTTCATCACCAAATGCAGAAATCATCCGGTCAATTCCATTTTCTCAACGACTAAACAAGTTTGACAAAACCTGACAAGACCGAGAATCTTTTTTTTAATAAATAAATGGTATTCGATTTTTAAAACCAAGGAGTTTTCAATTAAAAAGATTTTAGTATGACAGGAACAATGGAAATATTCCATTCCCGATACTTTTAGTGCAGCCTATGTAAATGACAAACTTTATTACTTGCTCAGGCAAGTATTTGTGCAGTTTCAAGTTAATTAACTAAATGAATATGATATTTCATATAAACCATATTCCCTGTTTTCACCCCCACAAGGGTGGAATTTAAAAAAACCGCTTGGGATTTATCCGTAACGTGACTGAAAGATTATTTTCACCAACTTCGAGTTAATCGAGCCCCACAGTAAAACTTGCCCTATAAAATTGACTTCCCGTCTTCACCCCCTTAGAGGTAGATTTTCGAAGAACCCTGATACACGTTATTCTTAATTTTTGATCTCAAGTATAAATATTGAATTTCGAGTTAATCGGACTGCTCGTTAAAATTACTCCATACAAACTTTGACACTCCCCATAACCCTTTTAAGGGGGTAGTTTAGGAAAACTAAAAATAAAAAACTTTATAATTTATTTGGATAAATATTCGTGCCAAGTTTCAAGTCTATTAACTCAAGGAATAAGATTTTTCATACAAACTTTGGACCCCCGTTTCATCTCCTTAGAGGGTGAATTTTGAAAAATCCTTTTTCAGTGCACCCCTAGACTGATGGTTTTGATGAGTAAATTAGAACAGATTTCGAGATTGTAGTTGTTTTATTCCGAGAGCACAGATACATAGTTTTTCGTCCGACGGCCATAAGCAGAGAGAAAGATTCCCGAACATCAAACTCAAATGACATTTACTAGACGTTGACAGATTAACTTACAAGTGACAACATTGTATTCGTTTAGAAAGAACGTTCCAATATAGACCTCATAAGGAACCTACGTGCCAAATTTGGAATCTCTAGACCCAGCCGTTTGGGCTGTGCGTTGATATGTCAGTCAGTCAGTCATTCAGTCAGTTTCTTCTTTTACATATTTAGATAGAAAATAGATATATCAGGCCCTATTGAATATAACTTTCAGTGCTAAATGTTTGTCAAAAAATTACAAAATTGTTACATTTTCACGACGAGTGCTGTTTAATCGAGCAGAAAAATATGAAAGAAACTTGTCAGATTGTCCGTATTTGAATGAATTTTTAATATGGGAGAGGGGATTAAAAAAATAGTTTTGAAACACTGTATCATGTGATATATTAGGTTAAATAAAATAAAAGAAAGGGCTTACTGTGAGGGGCTCAAGTATATTTTTTTTATAATTTTAAATTGAATAGTTTTACAGTTATTTAAGAAAATTGACCATTCCCTCCTTATCTCCGAAACTATTGAGCCTAAAATTAAAAAAAAAAATACAGTAAATACTTCTATATATACATAGATTACAGGAAAACTTATAAGAAGTCTATAGCCTTAAAATAACATTGGTAAATCTCCCAATATTGTACGTAAAAACTTACATCTGCAGTTGGAATGTATGGGAGAACATGCTTTTCAACTACAACGCTAATTTTTTTCTTGGGGTAAATTCATCTCAAATACTGAACCCTTCATTGTGTGTCGTCCGACATGCACTTCGCTGGTTTTTTTAGAGGAAGTGTATAAATTGTTCAAAATCTAGTTTCGTCTCATCTACATATAAGTACCAACAATAAATGAAATACTTTCAAGTGTTGAAAAAGTAAGCTTAGCTTTGAGTTTGAATTAGAAAGTTAATTAACAGGGAGAGGTTTTCTGATGCAACGAGTACCTAGGTACTATTTCCCGGAAAAATTCTTAGCTTCCCTTAAAAAACACACAAGAAAAAAATAAGAAATAAATCTAAGATTTATCCATCGATATTTCGCCTATATAACCCGATTCATTCATCCAGTAAGGGTAACACGATTCGTCCATTTACAAACGATAGTCCGTTAATGGACGTCCAGCGCGAGACATAAATAAATGACATTACTATTTTGTGTCAAAAAATAAGTGCCCGAACTGTCTTTTAGACCGGTCGTTTGTATAGGTCATTATGGCTGGCTAAATAAATATTTAGGTAAACACACAGTACAGAAGGTTATTACGTAGGTAAAACAAAATTGCAATGCGTTTCATTTTAACGATTCAACAACATCCATTGCGTTATTTACGTTGTCAAGCAGACGAATTTCTCAAAGATATGAAGCAATGGAATAGAGTTTCCTTCAAAATCCTTCGGCTTGTACATACAATAAATAATAAGTACCTAGTAGGTAATAAGTATAAAATTAATTGACTATTATGACCACCCATCCTGATATACAGGGTGTTAGTGTAAACACCGTTGTCCTTGAAACCAGTGGTTTGGTTTCACTTATAGAACGTAAATTCAATGAAAAATAACAACATTTTTTTTTAAAGAAAAATCTCCATATTTCCCCGAAAGTTTATCACCCTATGCGCAAGGCCACAGATTGTAGCGCGGGGAATACCCAACAAGCCACGTGCGCGACGCCGGCGGCGCGCGACCCCTCCCTCCTCGCTCACCTCACCTCAGTCTGTCAGCTGTCTCGCTATCGAGTGCACGTAACTCTTAGACTCACAGCGCGAGCGCAACGCCCGCGCCGCCCGGCGCCCGCGTCGCCGCGTGTGTGTTAAGCATTTGTCGCGCGTGTGTGTTAAGCATTTTCAGCTGCAAGTCAGGGCTATGCTGGATGAGGAGTTTCCTGGGCGATGGATTGGCCGTGGAGGACCAGTCGCGTGGCCCGCGCGCTCGCCAGACCTTTCACCTCTGGACTTTTATCTTTGGGGGCAAGCGAAGCGCCGGGTGTATGCTACTGAGTTCCACACTAGACCGGAACTCAAAAGGCGAATTCGTAGTGCGTTCAGAGACCTTAAAAATGACACTCTTGTGCTTCCTAGAGTGAGAAACAATTTAAGAAAACGTGCGGAGGCATGCGTGGCCGTAAATGGATCGCATTTCGAACAACTTTTACGATTAATGTAAGTGTAAATAATAAGTGTAGATACCTATTCAATCAAGTGTAAATTTAACAAGTAATTTTTAATTAAACTGTACATAACTGTGATTAACTTTTTAAATACGCCAAAAATACCTACCTAGTGTTTGTTTATTTTTCATTTTCTTTGTTGTTGAATCTAACTTACATTTGGACTGGTCACGCAACACATAAGGTAGGTATTTTTGCCTGTCCTAAGCCAGGGAAGTATGAAGGGAAAGTAACATCGCAGGTTGCGTGTACGTATTGTTTTTATCGGAAAATAGGAAAAAAAATAGGACGGGTGGCGGCCGGCAAGGGCGGCGACCTTTGCAGTGATCACGTGACTCGGGCGCAGTTATGCATGAATTTAAGGACGGTGTCGGACAGAAACTTTTTGAAATTTTTGAATGAAAATGACGTTTATTGTTTTTTAAATTCGGATAAATATTTTTATATTTAGGCCAACTACCTATGGTTTTAGTGACAACGGTGTTTACCCTTACAGCCTGTATACTTAATTATATGTTTATTTAAAATGTTAGTTTTTTTTTCAATAGAAATGCAAAATTTTTCGACAATTTATGTTCGTAGCCACATTTTCCACATTTAATTTTCCAGTATAAAAAAATCTGTAAAGTAGCCATTTATGCATAAAAAAGGTATTTCTGATGTCTTTTATTTTAAAACTATTGTTAAAGATAAGAAAAAAAAAGCGGCCAAGTGCGAGTCGGACTCGCCCATGAAGGGTTCCGTAGCAGCAAGTAACATAATTTATAAGTTCTTGTAGTTCGTTGTAACTTTGATCGATGTTTTAATAATAAACCGATTTATGATGCATTAAAAAAACTACTTACTAGATCTCGTTGAAACCAATTTTCGGTGGAAGGTGACATGGTAATGTACATCATATATTTTTTTTAGTTTTATCATTCTCTTATTTTATGAGTTACAGGGGGACACACATTTTACCACTTTGGAAGTGTCTCTTGCGCAAACTATTCAGTTTAGAAAAAAAAATATATTAGAAACCTCAATATCATTTTTGAAGACCTATCCATAGATATCCATTTTTGAGTTTCAGTTCTTCTAAGTATGGGGAACCCCCAAAATTTATTGTTTTTTCCTATTTTTGTGTGAAAATCTTAATGCGGTTCACAGAATACATCTACTAACAAGTTTCCACAGTATAGTTCTAATAGTTTCGGAAAAAGTGGCTGTAACATACGGACGGACAGACAGACATGACGAATCCATAAGGGTTCCGTTTTTTGCCATTTGGCTACGGAACCCTAAAAATGCGAGTATCTTGAACTATTGAGAACGTGAATCTACGTGAGACACAATTGGCTTTTTAATTGTTTCTGTATAATTAATAGTGGTTAAAGCCCGGCTGCACTACAAGTCACTAAATGCGATTACCTTACATATCTAAAACAACAGCCTTTTTTTTTTTTTTTTTTATGGATGGGAAATCATCAAATGACTTCTCCCGTTCTGGGCAGAGCGGGAGGGCGTGTCAGACTTTTACTGACTAAAACCCACCCATGCTCCTTCAGCTACCCGTGCCAGGGCCACGGTATCTCTTTCGAACTACCCGCGACCCCGGCGGCATCGGCCCAATTGACCCCGTCACTGCTGACATCTCTTTGAGGCGCGCGTGGAACACAACACGCCGTTAACCCGGGCCTGGTCCTTACCGGACGGCAAGCTGCCCATTACTCGTCGTCCGCAAGCCCGCGCCTACGGTGGCCGGGAATCGGCAATCGATTCCCGCCGCCCAGGGCGTCTTCTACGGCGGCTAGGGACGCGAGGGCGCGGCTGTTGCCTCTCCCTCACGCGTTCCGCTTCCTCCTTCGCGAGCATTACTGCTTCGCAGAAGGAGGTGACGGCTTCCCATGCACTCTCGCTCCGCACCATGGCCTGGACCAGGTTTGAACGCGAGAGATCGCCGCCGCCGATCGCCTCCGTGAGAACACGGCGGTGCTCCGCCCAAGCCGGGCAGACCTCCACTGTATGCTCCACCGTGTCCTCCGGGCGATCCACACAATGGTGACACCCGGGCAGCCTGGCTTTGTGATCTTCTAACGATTTAAGAAACAGGACGATTGCGCTAAGCGCTAAAAGTATAGCTAGTTATTTGTAGTACAATCGGGACTTAATAACGTGACGTAACGTGATGAGACGTAACGTGTGTGACGTAAAAGTCACACTAATTCTACTGATAACAACTTTTATTTTATATAACATTTAATTACTTCCAGGTCTCATTTTCTTTTTCATCTGTATTAAAGTATCTAGCACTAAAAGCAACCGAATTAGTGTAATTATAATTAAGCTAATTATTCGCTTTCGAAACTTAGCAAGTGCCTACCAAACAATCTGCCTAGCCTTTTCCCAACTATGTTGGGGTCGGCTTCCAGTCTAACCGGATGCAGCTGAATACCATTATTTTACATGGAGCGACTGCCTAACTGACCTCCACAACCCATTAACTGGGTAATACCATACCCCTTGGTAAGACTGATTGTCAGACTTTCAGGCTTCTGACGACCCGTAACGACTGTCAAAGATCCACGAATGACAGCCGGGACCAACGGCTTAACGTGCTTTCCGAGGCACGGAGGAGTCTCGGTATGTAAAGATGGTCACCCATCCACGGACCAACCCCGGCAAGCGTAGCTTAACCTGATGGATCGACCCGTGCGGCTGTTATTACTTAGCCACGAGCACCTCAATTGCAAGTGCCTACCAATTATCTCTTAATTATCTTCCTACTTTAACATTCTAACTAACATTCCCATCACTTTATATTTTAGAGGTGGCTATTTTGTTATGTCAAATATGGATCTTTTTAAAAAAGTATCTGAAAATAGAAACCGGCCAATCTGGAGTCAGTATAAAAATTTGCTAATTGTTAGTGGTTCCGATACTGTCCTATTAAAGAAAAGTATTTTATGTATGGGCCCGATCATATTTAACAAAATACCCGATGTAATAAAAAATGAGACACTTTCACTTATTAAAAAGAAATTGACAAATCTATTAATTCATAAATGTTATTACTCAATTGGCGATTTTTTGACCGATAAAAATTTAAATTGAGATTATGACATCTCTGTTTTCCTGACATGTACTAATTCAGTTATATTTTTAATTTAACTGTATTCACCTCGAACTTGACAAATTTATAATACCATTTTATTAAACTTGACATTATGTATTGCCTATTTCAAATTATTTGCTGAATTTCATCTTGACATAGTAAACTTGTACTGATTTGATTGAATGTACTTAATAATATATTTCGAAGGAGTCTTTATTATTATAGCCTGTGCTGTTTGCATGCCTTAATTAAGGTAGTTAGTTTATGGATCTCTTTAAACTAAACATCTATAACTTTTACCTACTTTCTGTTCAAATAAAGAACTATTCTATTATATTCTATTCTTTATCAATTTCAGGAGCACCTACTTTTAGATTAGTCTATAGAGGCATGAAGAACAGGGTGTATAGTTCACTCATCCTCCATAGAAAAGGCAGGATCCTCCGACCAGACAACCAGGCGGGTGTTGTGCTTGTGTCTGGTGAGCTACTGCCCGACGATTGATGTCGGTACGTTGATGTTAGTCGCGCGGTAAACTCTGATTGCGCGATGCTGGATTTTGCGTGACATCAGAGTGATGCTTGAGTTCGCATGTGGCGATGTAGATGCCACCACAAGTCTTTAAGAAGTAGGTGCAATTTAATAAATCCTGGATATATGGCTGTTATTTATTTATTAAAACTTTATGCACAAGTAAAAAAATACTGTACAAAGGCGGACTTAATGCCTGAGGCATTTTCTACCAGTCAACCTTAGGGTGATGCAGAGAGAAAACATGGCAGGTGCAGCATAAGGGATAGATAACTCGAAAAAGAATAAATACTATTAAATAAATACATATATACATACATATAAACAGAATAAACTTTGTCAGGAGAAATAACGATAGGTAGAGGAGAAAAAGAATCCAGCAAGAATCAGCGCTGAGATGATTCTGCCAACTTTATACGAATATGTTCACGCGCCTTCACTTTGAACAATAGCCGACTGGTTGCCATCCTGATGTTCAGAGGGAGCGCATTCCAAAGAAATACCGCCTGGACAAAGAAAGAAGAATGAATAAAACCAGAGCGGTGAGAAGGACATCGTAGAAGACGATTGTTGATTGAACGAAGGTTTCTACTATGGGCAGAGCACAAGTATTGAACATGGGAAGTCAGATAAGAAGGAGAAGTAGGCTTATTTAGTATGGAATACAACATAGACAGAGCCCTCAGCTCTCTGCGCTGACGTATGGGTAACCATTTTAAAAGCAACCGGTGCGCAGACACATGATCATACTTACGAAGATTGAAGACGAATCGAAAATTTATTATTATTATTTTATATTTATTGTTATTGAAAAGCAATGTAGGTGTTTATTAGCTCGTTTTTTTCTGTATAACAGACCTTTGCGTTTTGTAGTAAGATAAGATATAAGGTATAAAGGCGGACATTATTACTATTACACTGTATAAAATTCAACGCAGGCATCACGCTTGATAAACGCTTGATGTCTGCGTCGAATTTTACACTAATAGTCAGTATTGACACAATGAAATTTAAAAAGTGCTCGAGCATCTGCGAGAATTATTCTGTTTGGTGGGAACTGACCCTTACTCGCCCCACTGTTACATAAGACATAAACATAACTGGCAAAATGCCGGTGTACTGCAAACCTCTGCCTTACCTATATTATATAGTATATGCGTAACATCACTCAAAGCACACATAACGTTATGTAACACTATGTGTGCTTTGAGTCCCGGGTAAAATGACACAATGTCACAAACCACCCAATCTCTCCATTCATCAATTTGTTCATCAACCAACTGATTAGCCACCATAAGCAATATCCCCTACCTCTGATAACCGTAATACCCTAACGGGTATAGCATGAAGATATTGCCGTGTTGGCGATGACAGAGCCAGCCAGGCGTAAACTGATAATAGTGTACTGATAAAAGTAATAGAGTTTGGTATTAACTCGGAATAGATTGTTTGGCAAATATTATGGTGCGGTTTGATGTATTGTGATGAGCGGAGTTCAACGAGTTAGAGTAAGTTGAACGGATTTTATAAGAGGAAGCTCTCACTATTTGACTCAATAGTGGGTGGAGCAAGGTTGCCAATGAGACTAAGTCGACGTTCGCACGGACGTAAATATATCGCGGCGATTTTTTTGCGCACTGGATTTTCAACGCTCTGCTGAGCGCCGAGGGTTGAAAATCCAACAGTGAGTTTTTGTGACGCGCTGGAATGCACTCTGTTATTGTTAAGTTGGATTCTCAACGCTCGGCTCAACAGCGAGAGTTGAAAATCCATTGCGCGATAAAATCCCGCCGCGATATTTTTACGTCCGTGCATACGTCGGCTAAGGCCTTACTACTTAGCAAGTGCTTTCACTTAGACATGTTTCCGTCTCTATCTTGCACTAGCAGTTTGACGGTTGTGCGACAGCAACAGGAATAACGCTTCGCCAAGCACTAAGTGCAATAAGAGCAGTGGTGGCCCAGTAGTGAGCGACTTATGAGTTAGTTGTTGGTCGAAATTACGAACCCGGGCAGGCGCTTTACTTTGTGTAAATAATTTCATCATCACTGCTTTCAAAACGGTCAAGGAAAACATCGAGAGGAAACCAGCATGTCCTCGAGTCAGAAATTCAAGACATGTGACATCTACCAACCCGCACTGGGCTCGCGTGGTGTATTACAGCCCACTCCCTCTCACCGAGAGGAGGCCTATGTCCCAGCAGTGGAAACATTATAGGCTGATTATGCAAAGTGCTAATGGGGCGGTGTCTGAGGATTTTAAACGGAGTTTATCCATTTGATAGTTATTATTGGTTCGATTTCGTTTTTTTGAACACATCGTTATGGAAGAATTTAACTAAAAAGTCGAGTGAATTACTATCGAAAGGTTTATCTGAGGACCTCGAAAAACCGAGCATAACAAAGGAATTCGCTTAAGTACCTAAATAGATAATTTTGTCGATATTGAGAGTTTAAACTCCGTTTAAGAATTCTTCAGAAACCGGGGAGTCATGTTCAGATCTCGATCAGAGTTTAGCTTTTTGAAGATGCAGTTCTCGATTATTGTTTTTACTTCAGCTTCAACTCTTCATTAATGGCTTTTGCGGAAGAGACATCACAATTTTGTCAATATCACGTACTAAGTTGTTTTTAAAAGACTGGTTTCACAATCTCTTGCAAGTCGCCAATAAGACGGTTGCTTATGTCATCCGCTTTCTTCGATTCGTCGGTATAATTATAGTGTTTTTTCTTATAAATATGTACTTTTTATTATTTTCTTATTTAGCATGCGTTCGTTGTCATACTTCGATGTTATTTCGTGGACAATAGTGTGGGTTATACGTTTTTTTCGATTGTATAATAACTACTTTGTTAATGCTGTAATGTATAACTGTTTTTTGTCCCAAATAAATAAAATAAATTAAACTCAAATAAGGTCTGATACGCCAGCGGCAGAAAAAAATGATTAATTGATCACGCTGCATGCTGGTTTAATTTCCACTACGACGAATTTCCTTGTTACATTTTTCTTTTATTTATTTTATTTTATTGTAATCGGAAAACAAACAGTATTAATAACCAACAAATTTAACATCATATTAATCAACTAGTAACCAATTACATTACATTTTGCCAGTTAATAATGCAACGTTTGATACGGTGACATTTTCAACAAGATCTTGTTATAATATCATCTCGCTTTGTCTCCGTACCTTTCATCTGAAATAAATCTATTGTCGCCTCAACACCTACGAACCGCCCCATTTCGCCAACATTACTTATAAATATTATCTTAACAAGTATCTCGCCACGCCAAAAAAAGTTCTCAAATACTGCCGTTCAGCGGGAATATGACAGTTATACACAATAGCCGCAACATAGGTGCTGCGGGCATTGTCGAAAACGTCCGGTTATAGCCAAGTGACGGGCATTGTTCGAATACGGTATTTGTGCTAAGATACTGTTATGTGGGTAGTGTATTATTACGTGTTAATAATATAATATAATAATATTAAGTGTGTTGTGTATTTATGGTATTTTAGTGGGTGATTTGAAAGCTGTTTATGGAAGTGGAATCCTATAACAGTTAGTACCTATATCGATGGACCATCTAGAGAGCAGCTAGTCTTACTAGTGTTCCTACAGGTTCATTAGCAAACTAGCGTAGACTGCATCTATTAACCTTTTCGGCCCAGCCGTGAGGCATACACTATTGTTATTTAAAACATTATGTGACACATAAATACGTTTTCATGAGCCTCTTAATTATTCATTGGCACACGTATATGCTTGAAACCGGACCATACCTAATAATTTTGCTTTCAGGCAGAAACAGTTGAAAGTGCGGTTAAAAGAGCTTCCAGAGTTTGTTTGGGTACCAAACCAAAAACAAACTCATCTAGTATTTTACTGCTAAAACGGTTTTGCAGTACTTTTGTATTTTTTAGACACAATAAGGCGATCAAGAACGTAAATTCGCGCACATCTTTTTATTTAACAAAATATTTAGTTGAAATTAACTTTCACGTGACAACATAGGTCACATGTGGTATAAGCGTCCTTAATAATATACATATTAGACACTGAACACAAAAACTGTGAATAGTGTGCCGTGTTCGCTGCAAAATGAAAGAAAAACATTGACTGCTGTAAGTTGGTGCAAGTTGTAAGCGTTAGCGGCTAGAAATAGACCAAAGAAAATAAAGTTTTAGGAAGTAAGCTATGCTCATTGGCTGAAACCTAAAGCATTTGCGGTTGTTTAACATAGTCAGTTGGGATATCAGCCTTAGATTAATTGGGCTTTCACAGTCTTATCATGTAGAACCCTGTTTTTAAAGTTAAGGAAACAAAAGTAATGTCATTGGGCAAAATCTGACCCAACTAACGAAAGTTTTCCTACAAAAACCAATTTAATTTTAAATTGATAAGTATTAACCCACACTTAATTTTATATAGTTTTTTTTTAAACCTTGGGAATCAAATCTAAATGATGAATTAAAAATAGGTATTCAATGAACATTTTAATCTATTAAATGTGTGCATAAAACAATTTTAGTGAAGCATTCTTTTAAATAAACAAAATAAACGTCACGTCAGACAAGTAGAAACCGGTTTCGTCATTGCGTCGCGTCGCGCAATACCTAGAATCGACCGATGTATTTTAAGTAGAAATTGGGTTATCTTACGTGATACCTGGTTAATCTATTGCATACCACAACGGCACTAGAACTAGCCAACTGAATAACTACTGAGCTACCAACCCGATAACTTCATAACAATCCTTTTTATTATGTCCTACCAAACGTCACTACGTCAAGCATCAACCGCCATTTTAAACCAATCACAGATCATCATATGTTTTGGCTTACTAACTTCTTATACTTACAGGACATAAACAAATCTTATGTAGTGAAACCGTTTTAAAACATTTTAAGGTAATTAAGCAATTTGTCTTGGGCCAGACATCAAGGGCAAATAGATGCGCGGTGCGCCTGCGGGATTATTAGACAATACAATTGTTCCTGTAGACATTGATCATGTCGAATAACACTTAAAAACTTTTCTATACTTGTTTTATTCCAACTTATTTTATTTTTTAAATTATGTTTACTAGCAAGAAACCAATAAAAATGTGCTAAGCCTTGTTATAATATTAACCTTTATACTTTATTTTTTTAGTTTTTGGGTTTTTCCCTATTATCTGCGTTGCTTCGATATGATATTCGTAAAATAGAGACGTTTATCTAAATATAATCACTCTCTATACAGGTCGACCTCTGTGCCGAAATCCAACAAAAATTGCGACGCAAATGATTTCACAGACCTTTGCACCTTTACAACAGAGTACGTAAAAAAAAAATATATTCCTAAATTACCTCACCCGCTACATTTTTTTACTTACACCAGCTTAATAAATTTGATATGTGGTAGCAAACTATCTGGTAGTGATAACAAAGTGCGAGCTTACTTTATTTACTGGCTGCCTGGCTGGCTGGCGATGTATGGCGACAGTCTACTGATACAGTAGCTGAGTCATAAGGCAGAGGTATGAGTGTACTGCCTATGTGACGCTGACCTTATGTGACCTGTGGCATGAAAGTGAATTCCTTGTATCGGGGCTTTGAGCTGAGCTAGGAAGTCTTTGCCTTTTTTTTTTTTTCTTTGTGGATGGGAAATCATCAAATGACTTCTCAGACTTTTACTGACTAAAACCCACCCGTGTTCCTTCAGTTGCCCGTGCCAGGGCCACGGTATCTGTTTCGAACTACCCGCGACCCCGGCGGCATCGGCCCTATTGGACCCCGTCACTGCTGACATCTCTTTGAGGTGCGCGTGGAACACAACGCGCCGTCGACCCGGGCCTGGTCCTTACCGGACGGCGAGCTGCCCATTACTCGTCGTCCGCAAACCCGCGCCTACGGTGGCCGGGAATCGGCGATAGATTCCCGCCGCCCAGGGCGTCTCCTGCGGCGGCTAGGGGCGCGAGGGCGCGGATGTTGCCTCTCCCTCACGCATTCCGCCTCCTCCTTTGCAAACATTACTGCTTCGCAGAAGGAGGTGACGGCCTCCCATGCACTCTCACTCCGAACCATGGCCTGGACCAGGTTTGGATGCGAGAGATCGCCGCCGCCGATCGCCTCCGAGAGAACACGGCGGTGCTCCGCCCAAGCCGGGCAGACCTCCACTGTATGCTCCACCGTGTCCTCCGGCCGATCCACACAATGGTGACACCCGGGTGTTTCCTCCCGCCTTATCCGAAACAGGAACCTCCCGAAACAACCGTGTCCGGTAAAAACCTGCGTCAGGCGGAAGGTGAGGACGCCGTGACGCCTCTCCAACCACTCCTTAAAGAGGGGACTTATCGCCGCAATTGTGGCGTGCCCAGCGCTGGGTTGCGACAATCGCACTCTCCATGTCGCCATGAGATCCCGCCGGAGCTCTGTCCGCTGTACCGTGCTTTCTCGCGGCAGCGGAGTTACGCCCCGGCGTTTCGCCTCCTCGCGCCACTCCCACACGTCCGCGAGGACTTTTGCCTTCAGATCCCATGGCGGTAATCCGGCAAGGAGGCTCGCCGCCTCACAGGAGACCGTACGGTATCCCCGGACTAGCCGGATGGCCATGACCCTCTGGGACGCGTTCAACCGGCGGGCTGGTCGCAGCCTCAAGGAACGCGCCCACACCGGTGCCCCGTAAAGGGCCATGGACCGCACGACCCCCGCGTAAAGCCTCCGGCAGGAGGTGTTTGAACCCCCCAGATTGGGCAGAAGCCACTTCAAGGCAGCCCCGGCCCGCTCCAGTCTGGGAGCCAAACGTCGGAAGTGCTCCATGAAGTTCCACTGGCTGTCGAGGACAGTCCCAGGTACTTCATCGTCAACTCGACCCCGATGTTAACCCCTCCTAAGTTATTTAGGAACCCGACGGTGACACGTTCCGAGGACCATGAAATTACATGACCTCGGACTTGTGCAGGGCCACCTCGAGTCCCAACTGCCGGATCCTCTCTACGATTGTCGCAACCCCGCGTGTCGCTAATTTAGCCGCCGCCTGGTGCGACCTCCCCTGCGCCAGGACCAGCGTGTTGTCAGCGTAACATACAACGCTGACGCCGCTAGTGAGGTCGGCGCGCAGCACCCAGTCATACCCGATGTCCCACAGATGTGGCCCCAGGACCGATCCCTGTGGAACACCGCACGACATCTCTCGTTGGTTCCACTCTCCCTGATGACCGGGGTAGATGATGGCCCTGTCCGTCAAATAGGCCTCGACCACTCGACGGAGGTAGGTTGGCACCCGGTGATACCGGAGTGCCTCCCTGATGCAACTCCAGGGCAGGGTATTGAGGGCGTTGGCGATGTCTAGACACACCGCCAAGACGACCCCACCCCGGGCCACAGCATCTTCCGTCGTGAGGGCTCGCACGCGCATGTTGGCGTCCACCGTAGAGCGCCCCCTGCGGAAACCAAACTGGCTCTCCGCCAAATCCGGCCCCTCCTGCACCAGCCACCCGACGAGGCGGTCTGCAATGACTCTTTCAAAGAGCTTGCCCACCTCGTCAAGCAGCACGATGGGCCGGTAAGCGAACGGAGAGCCCGCAGGGCGCCCCGGCTTCTTAATGAGGACCAGTTTCCCTGTCTTCCAACGAAGTGGGAACTGACCCCTCTCCAAGCATGCGGTTAGGAGCCCCCCTAGTCAGTCGGACTCGAGCCTGGGTTCTGGCCTTTGGGGCTCTTGGGTCTCCAAGAGCCCCAAAGGCCAGAACCCAGGCTCTTCCTGGCAGGCCGTCGGGTCCTGGGGCGGTATTTTTGGCACTCAGCCTACGTACCGTCGCTCTCAGCTCTACCTCGGTCACTTCCGGAGCATCGTCGTCATCGTCGGTAATGTGGTCCGCATCGGGCACCGCAGGAGGCGGAGCCATGGGCGGGGGAGTATGTTCCCCTCGCGAAGGAAACAGAGCGCTCACCACGTCCTCCACGAGCTGCGGCCGGATACTCTGTGTCAGCGGGGGAGCCCATTGGCGGAGTTTATCCCGCACCATTTTGTAGGGGCGTCCCCACGGGTCTCTGTTCAGAGTCCCCAGCGACTCCTCGCGAGCCAGACCCCTGGCCCGCGAGATCTCCGCTCGGAGGGCAGTCTTCGCCACTCTGTACCCCTCGTACAGCTCCGCCTGAATGGCTTCCGTATCCGGTGGGCGGATACGGAGCCTGCGGTGCCTGGTGTACCGGTGCCGCGCAGCAACGCACGCCTCGCGCAGAGCCGTCAGCTCCGGCGACCACCAGTACACCTGGCGCCAAGCGCGTCCGGGCTGGACCCGGGGCATCGCCACGTCACATATTTCGGACATGGCCTCCCGGAACCACTCCGCCTCGTCGTTGATGTCAGCAGGCCTGTCCGGTGGTGACACCCAAGCCTGCACGATCGAGACTTCCAGGAAGAGCTCCCGGTCCAGCTGCTTCAGCGCCCACCGCGGACCACTCGGGGCCTGTCGGATCGGCGCGCTCAAGGTCTGGGCGGAGACATCAAACCGGATGTACCGGTGATCGGAATAGGTCTCCACCCCCTCCATGACGCGCCAGTCAACAACATGCGGCAACAGAGCGGGTTTGGCAAACGAGATGTCCACCACTGATTCGCCCCGCATCCGCACACATGTGGGGACAGAACCCAAGTTTAGGACGACCAGGCCTGTCTCCAGAGCCCAGTCCTCCACCATCCTATGGAGGTCTTTGCCTAGCAGTGGATCAGTCAAAGCTGCCTTTGGTTTACCTAACGCTTGCGAAGTACGGGTTACAGAATATTTTGGTTTATAAAATTGTCTGTCAAAATCATAGAATTGCTGAATGAAAATGGCAAGGTGTGATGAGACACAAGGGTAGAAGAGAAGAACTTAGAGTTTTTCAGGTATCGATATATTTGATACAAAAATATGAGATTATTATTTGCGTCCCAGAAATAAAACGACAGATAGCCTGATGGCTCTTTAGCCATGGATATGGTGTCCGGATATTTCTTCTCATCTTTATGCTATGACAAGACTCCAGAACATCTGGAAAAATCGTGGTATAAAACCAATGCCCGATTGGTCAGAGAACTAGTTTTTCGATTTTTCTCTATGGAGTTGAGAAGTGGACAATCTGAGCAAGAGAAAGACAGGGGATAGACGCATTTGAAATATGGTGCTGGAGGCGGATGCTCCGAATACCACGGACAGCCAAACGCACAAATGTGTCTATCCTTTCCCAACTCGTTGTCAAGACCCGATTGTCTACAATTTGCCTACAGCGTATTTTGGCCTATTTCGGCCACTTAATGCGAAGAGGAGATAGCAGCCTTGAAAAGCTGGTTATTGTTGGCAATACCGAAAGAAAGAGAGCACGAAGCCGGTCGGAAACACGATGGTCCGACCAAGTAAAAGAAACCATGTCCTCAAGCAAATTTCAGCAGGTGGTGATGGCAACTTTGGACCGTAGACGATGGAGGCAGATTGTCCGCTTAACGTGACCACGATCCTCAGTAATGAAGAAGCGATTGAAGAAGAAGATAATAATATAAAGCACAAGTAAGAGAATAGTACTTAGGCAGTCAGTTTACTAAAAAAAAGTGTATTAGGTAATGTTTATTGAAACTTAGTTTTCTTCTATAAAATCCGCCTTGTACCGTGAAAAAGACAAAACTTATTCTTAAACTCAATAAAAAACAAAATTAATAAATTAGACACCAGCCAGTTTCATCACGAGAAAAAAGAAGAAAATCTTAATTCCAATTTGTTCGCGAACAACAATTCAGCTGAACCTCCAAGGAACAGGTTCATTAATAAAACTTAATTAATTTCACATTAAGTCAGTCAGATTGGATTAAGTGAACGTAGCTTAAACGAATTATTGGGGATTTGGTGAAATTATAGGGAAAGAAAGTGGGAATATAGGGGCGTGAATCTGGTGCGGGATCGGTGCGGTTTTAATTTTATGCTGTTCTGTGCCCACCCTGTATAAGTGTGTGTCTGGCTGGATCTCCACAACCCAGTAACTGTAATTTTGTTGGGTTGTGAAGATCAGACAGGCAGTCGCACTAGACTAGTGTTCAGCTGCATCTGGTAAGATTAGATGCCGACCCCAACACGGCACAGTAGCCGTGGCTTGGTCACCCACGGTGAAGTGAAGAGAAACCCGAGAAGGGGCCGGTCGTCAGGGCTTTTTCCGATAAGCCAACGACGTAGCGGCCAACAAGTAGGTTGCGGTGCCGCTTGAGAGACATCGCAACTGAGGCTGGCCGTGATGTCGTATGGATGCCACCCAAAACACGACATCGCGGCTGAGGGTTGCAGGTCGCGGCGGGAGAGGAGTGCTGGTATTGCGGTGCGCCACTCTCCCTCCCTAGGAAGCACAGAACAGATATTTATCTTTTCTGTGGGAGGAAGAGTGTCGTTATGACGTTGGCCGCTCTCCCTATCCCCTGCGGCCAAAAATTGGCTGGCGGCGGAGCCAATGACCTGACCCGTCGCACGGGGATCAAGGATGCCCAGATACGGGGTCGTCTGGCGCCCATGTGCTGGTTTGGTCCCTGGGGCGGTCAAGACGTGCAATGTGTTCTGGTGCGCCGGTGATGGGGAGCACTCATCAGAGGAGGGTCCGGTGACGGACAGCCGCGGCGGGTTCACGGATGAGTGCTAACGCGTGCCCGTGTTCCCGCCGTAAGCGGCAGAGGAGGACACCGTGGAGTGTTAGTGGGCTAGAGCCCCACATAACTGCACTATGTCCTCGTGGTAGTGCAGTATGCATGAGCATTTCTCCACGATAAAAAAAGGTATGCTCCAGCAGTTTCGTATGTGGCAATAGGAATAGAGACGAATAGGAGCTTTAATATTACATACTGAAAATATATTTTCAAGCTCTTGAAATATTCTAGAATATCTACGTTGAAAATGACACCAATACGGCTCGACGATGATCAAGATATAAAATGACGAAACAATTAAGTTGAATGCCACATATTTTGTATTCTTTGAATAAATCAATCTTTGAATGCAAAAGAACCATATTGCAGCCATATTTTCTTCGGCACCTATTTATTACTACTTGCACAATATGAAAGACAGCTGTTGCCTTTACCAATAATCATTATAAGTAGAGCTATAGAGTACTTTCGGCGCGTGGCCATAATTGGAACTAACGGCGCCATCTTGTTTTTGAATACATTTCAAGTTACATATCACAAAACAAATTCACAAATATTAACCAACAGCGGCCCCTGTCAACGTTATTCGAGCCCCAAAAGCATGTAGTAGTGTAAAACGTCTTCTTTTTGTTTCTGGGTGAAACCTTGAAAAGGTTTTGGGATAAGACTGGGGAGTGTGGGACTTTCAGAAGTCCACGCAGGGCACTCCTCGAGCATGTGTTGTGCAAAATCGAAGCCTACACGGCCTACACCAGCGTCCAAAGTAAAGTAAAACACAGCCGTATGTTTCCAAGCACGGACGGATTATTATCAACATCCCCAACTTGCTGTGACCCGAATATTTTTATATAGATATCTCCATTGATTGGGAAATAGAGGTTATAAAAATTGAGTGACGTCGTTCATGCCAGGAACAGAAGTCAGATTTGTACGGTAAAATGGGAGAATGTAATGTACCTTTATTTTTACGTGTTGCTTTACAGTCTGAATTTCAACCATTTCGTGGGTGCTTTTACAGACACAAATCTCACATGCATTACATCCAGACCCGGTCTTTTTCATTCATATTGGCACCAACTATTTCAGAATAGGCAGCCATCATACAAGTACTATAGTCTGCAAGGTGGTACTCGGAGCAGACTACAGGAAGCGTCTCTGTGAGGTGCGCCGAAAGGTTCATAATTTTTCGTCCCACCGAAATATTTCAAAAGAAAAAGTTATTTCAGAACATTTATATAAACAACAATCTAATATTGTTTCCTAAAATGTCGTGACAACTATATTTAACGATATTTTAAACACATTTAAATACAAAATAAACAGTGTCACGTGTCACATCAAAAGGGAACCGAACAAAAATAGTATTTTGAATATACAGAACATTTTTGAAGTTATTTTTAGAAATTTCCTACTTTCCTTTACAGTTCCCAAAAACTAAAGTAAACTCTACTCCTTTAGGATAAGAATCATTTAGAATGTAAAAAGAGAATGTCATAGAAAAAGTTAGCTTTGCAATTGAAACAAAGCAAATTTAACTCTATCGCAAGTTTGGACGGTTTGTTTGTACTGCACCAAATAATAAGGCTGAATTCTGAAGGGATAGTTGCGCATATGCGTCGATTGTCAGCTGTTTGTGTTGACATGTCCAATCACAATGAGACATTTTAAAATGAATAGTTCTAAGCAATGGACGGTATTCTAATTTCGAATATTTGGAACGCTAAGTGGATTATAATGGATTTCATCTGATTTATTTGCTTGAGCCGCGATGGTACGGTATAGTACCGCTCACCGCCCGTACCGTCAAGCGAACATAATTATTATACCATAGAGCGATTCTATAAAGACCATAGAGTGAAACTCCACCGGACCTCCATCGCGGCTTCACCGGTTAGTAAAATTGATAATAATTCGTGTATTTTCTTTTGAATGAAGTAAAAAGCTTAAAGGCTCCAGGCAGGCGCGACACGCAACGAGTGGTGCCTTTGTGACGCGTGCGATTTGCGACACGTGTCGCACCTGTTTGAAGGAGCCTTAATGCAGACTTTTACAAAGAGGGTGCCCGAGTAACCATAACGTTGAAAAAACGAATACCTATTAACTCTGTGTGGATAAACAAAGTGTCGACTGCACCCCATATGTGCATAAGGAAAAATCCTTTATATAATAATAGGTAGGATACAAGCTTATATCATCAAGCTTATATAGAAACGTAAAAAAAACATCATCCGATGGTAAAAAAAAACAACATCAGTAGTTGTGAACCTGGGGTTTTGGGTTTATAAATTAGTAAGTACATGATTAACAGCCTAAGGCTGGCCGCATACATACATTTCTTTCCTGATTAGGAATCCAGATTCGGAGACCCGAATGCACGCATTTCATACAAAATTGTCTATAAGGCGCAAACGTTCTGATTTTCCGAACGGAATTCAGTGCATTCGGGTATACAAATATGAATTCCTAACCAGGAAACCGAACCAGGAAACCGTACGTATGCGGCCAGCCTTAAAGTTAATAATTGAATCTCATTTATATAAGGAATATAGCGCCATTAAGGCGAGTAGAGCTACTGACTAGCGCCACAAAAAATCAACACTAAACCTCCTAGGTTCGAAGTTAAAGCAGTTAATGCTAAAAACGGCCATTTTTACGACGCATAGGAAATTTCAAAATGTTCCGTATCTCCAGACTTATTATTTTTTTCTCAATGGTGGCGCTAGTTAGCAGCTGTACTCACCTTAACATTGCGTCGGCGCAGTTCAAACCGATATGTGTGGGTAATTATGGTCATTTGCAACAGTTGTCGGTTGCCTACGCACAAATCCAATATCTTACAGCTCGATTGTACACAATATGCATAGGAAGCTTTACTGTTATTTTGCTGTGTCTACATCTGACTATTATAGCTTTTCTACAGATGCACCATTCTAACCATTTTCTAGCAAAGTTCTGTAGTGCTATTCTGTAAATATCTCACCGTGAACACATAGGTGAAGTGAGCTTAAAGTGAGCAGTCAATAGTGTCAATCCCTAGCATCGGGTGGAATGACGGCTCACTTCACGCTCACTTCACTTAAGTTATCACGGTGAGATGTTTACAGAATAGCATGGCTGCACCTACTACTACACCGTGTGATTAGTTCAGCCTCTGGGTGAGCTTGAGTCTATTCGGGTAATCGCGATACTTACTACTTCACGATAATATCACACACATACACATGTCTAAATAATAACAGCCGCACCGGCCGATAGAAGGGTGAGCTCGCTTACCGCGGTCGGCTCGTGAATCGATGATCATTCATTATTATATCGAGACTTCTCCCTCCGTGCCTCGGAAAGCATGTTCAGCTCCGCCGTTGGTCCCGGCCGTTATTCGTGGATCTTTGTCAGTCGTAACGGGTAGTCAGAAGCTCAAAAGTTTGACAACCAGTTTTACTAAGGGGTACCTAGTAACTAGGTTGTGGAGGTCAGATAGGAAGTCGCTGTAAAATACTGGTGTTCAGCTGCATTAATTTAGACTGGAAGCAAGCCGACCCAAACGTAGTCGGGGGAAAAGGCTTGGCAGATTTTACTTGCATAACTACATAAATAATCAAATCTACAATTCAATACGATATCGAACATTTCTCGATGCATGAGATCACCTACTGTAGAGTGTAAAACACCTACATAAGTTAAATTGAGGATATCTATAGCGTTCATTAGTAAAAATCTCTAAGGTAAATATTTCATAACCGGCGAATGAATGTGGGTGTGCTATTCTGTACACTTCTGCTTAACCCTTCGGGGAACACAGGCTTGATGTGACGTCATGTGTATTATTTCAGTATTTTATCGAAGTACCTTCAAAAAATATGTAATCAAAATAATCTCGCATCAGATTAAAATAAATAATCATACTTCACCGTATTGCTCAACATTGCAATTCGGCCCGCATCTAGTTTACCGCATCCGTTGTTTAATATGATATGTTTACGTTGAGGTTTGCCGGTCTGATTTGTGTATGAAACTCGTGTGAAGAATCGTTAAATTCATACATAAAATTATACGTAATGGCTGACTGATACTATTTTACAGATGATAAAAAGTCAAATCGGTTTTGGGAAATTAAGAAGGAATTAGAGATGGAATCCGCTGTTTAGCTTTGAGGCTGGCATTATAAGTTTTCAATAAATAGCTTAAAATTTTGTTGATTGAAAACTTTCCGAAATACGATGATTGATAGGTCCCATGACCGGGCTCAATTTCAGAGACCGGGTTGCTTTGCTGCCTGATAATATTCCAAAGACCTTCTTGCTCAACATTAGCTTTGAACCAAGGTAGCATATTTGTGCTCGCGATACCTAGACAAGCTGAATACAGTGAAGGTTACAATCATCCAGCTGAAATGCAATGGAATTGAGCGTTTTCAAAATAAAGTGTACCCTGTCTGAATTTATGGTAATATTTAGACTGTAAAAAAGTAAAACAAAATGTTGCAAAACCGACGTGACGTTCTCTTCCTATTTTATAGTCAAAATTACATTTTGACGAAAACATTTATCTACGTTTGTTATCAAATGTATAAAACGTTACATTAGGATATGGTTCGTCATCTCAAAAACCGTTATTATGTAAACTAACCTGAATCAGTAGATAATGTGTCACAAACCCGACAGAAGAAATCTTGACGGACTTCCTTTGAAACGCCTGTTTACTCGAAATGTATTTAACATCTAGTATTTTTTAAATGGCGTTCGGTGAAGGTAAAGGATGCTGTTACCATTTTAAAAACTAAAATAATCTTCGTAAATTTTCAAATGACAGTTTTAGCCGTGACAAAATCGACATGTTCGGTTGGTATCACATTTTACTTTTTTTTTTTTTAATTTAAAGTGTATTTGAATGAGCTTATATACTTGAATTACAAACTACTGGTGACGATCGGCGACTCAGAGAATTTAAAACGATGACTAAAACCTCATGTTATCCTAGTACAAAAAGTTTGTAAAATTGCTTCTAAAATCGAGGAGCTTGAGTTAAAAGTTAAGTTAACACCATTGTTATACATATTAGAGGAAGAAGATATGTCACGCGCTAACATCGCAATCACTAAACCTGGACTCGGCGGACGACTACATGCACCGAAACTCGCACTTTTGTGATCTCAGTTGCAAACCTACAGTTACCGATAGACAAGGACAGAGATAGGAGCCGGCACTGTCGTACTAGCGAAATCGCGTCAGCCGCCGAATGTTCACGATTATGAATGACATTGTATGTCTATCTCGCTCTCACAAACATGGCGAAGCAAGCATAAAATATAATATTATTATAATTTTTAACAAATTAACATTTTTGGCTGTACTTACGAGTGAAAAGTAATCCCATGGAACTTGTTTTTAGTTTTTGAACTATTTGTGCACATTTTGAAAACACAGGAAGGCATTGTTGTTGCTTATTAATACGATTACGGATTTACTTGACGTGCTACACATGTGCTACACAAACGCCAGTTCGATTGTGACTAAGGTCAATTGTGTTCGTTTAACACAATTTATGCGGTCCACGTCGAGGATCGCGAAACATATCTTCCTAATTTATACATCAATGGTTAACACGCTAAAAACTGACACCTTGGTTTAAAATAATTCATTTTGTATTCCTTACGCAAAGTATTAGTAATATTATTGTTTGAAATGAACTAGTTTTGAACCAGTCTTACCAAAGGGTATCGTATTACCCAGTTACTGGGTTGTGGAGGTCAGATAGGCAGTCGCTCCATGTAAAATACTGGTATTCAGCTGCATCCGGTTAGACTGGAAGCCGACCCCAACATAGTTGGGAAAAGGCTAGGCAGATTGAAATGAACTAGTTTAGAGTGTGTTTAATGCTTTTCAATCATTAAAATAATAAGCCACATGTAAATTTTTAAAGTTATTAGACTTCAAACACAGGTGGCAGCCCAAACATGAGGGGTACACGTTTATTAAAAACGCTCAATTATTAAAATCTATTAAGACCATCCTAGCTGAATGTAAGATATTTCTAGGTATAGTTTTCAAAAAGACATCGTAATATGTACTCACTGCTTAGTATTAGGCTTTAGGCATAACATCACGCCTTGTTTGTCCGAAGGGTCAGGCAGAGGTGTACATATAGTACCCCCTCAGTTCGCGCATGTCATAGGGGGTGAGCCTATTGCCATCAATCCAGACTCCGGGCTGCTATTAAGAAATTCCTAAAGGAAAAACCTAATACCACTACGCCCGACCAACCTGGCAATGGAAGACCAGCAGTAGCATCATAATAAGTAGGTACTTACCGCTTAGTATTTTCTTTAATACCATACGCTACTTACCTACAACATGCCACAATACTGCCAATTTTGCAATACTCCTATCACAACATATAAAGGAATCTCATTCCCGAGACCATAATAACTCCTCAGCTATGAATAGCGATATAAAAATTCAATCATACACAAGCACTGACCATCCCCATATAACCAGAGGAAAACTATTAAAAAGAAATCCGCTTAAGGGCTCACATCTTCATACAATATAATCGATTCAGGAGTGCCCTTCAAACGATTCTCGATTACAACATCTGTTACTAAGAATACCTTTACATATTCATCTTTGCCCTTGTGTTAAAGGGAACTCAACCTTATTGTTAGTGTATAAAGGGGCTATTACAGATGCAATTTTTAAATTTCATTTGCATTACTTGCATTTATAGTCATGCGATTTTGAACTTTATTTTAATGTAGTAAAGTGTATTCTATGTAGTAGTCAGTGTGTGTTTGAGTATGTTTGCCACATCGCTGTATTTTATGGCAAATTATTGAGTAATAATTGGAAAACCCGCCTCCTTTTTAAAAAGGGCTGTGTAGAGATTTATTGTGGGCGGTAGTTTCAATTTGTGTTCCGAAAATTTAATATATTTTTATTTATAGGAAAATAAAACGGTGCAGGGTAAACATAAAACTTATTAAAACTTTTCGTTTTTATTTATAGAAGGTACAGTCAGGCAGAAAAAACACACTCAAATACTTTGTTTTTGTTCACTTATTTTCATCCACAAATTATGTGCTGTACAATACGTGCATTATTTTTGTTTTCTGTGCATTAAATAGAAGAAATAGCAAGATATTGCAACCTCAGTAATATATACGGAGCAAACGAAGCCACAAAACAACCAAGCAATAATGCAATAAGCCAGAAAATTATATAAGTCGGATAAGACCGCTAATCTTTCTCTAAGTAGCAATAAGACTAACTAGCTACAAACAGATCGGAGCTTTCAATGGCGAAGGAAATTCCTCTTTTGAGAAAAATAGTTTTATTGTGACTTATGCCCCTGTGAGTGTACACACTACGGCACTGCTAGTGGAAGTAACAATAATTTTGTGAAAAGTTATTAGATTTTTTGTAGAAAGATTTTGAAAACATTTTAATGATGAACGGGTAAAAAAAAGTCTTACGTTAAGTTTTCTCTGCTGGACTGGAACAATTATATATTTCACATTAAGTCCTCCACCACATCAAGGCTTGGAACAGTACAAATCTGTCTGCGATTCAAGATACATCTGAATAAATATCGAAGTTAAGTTATTTTCATTTATTTTTGATATACTACTGTTTGTTTTCTCTTACAAAATAAAATGAAATAAATCAAAGCCGACCATGCAGGTAGGCAGTAATATTTAAGTAAGTCCATTATTTCATTATTCGTAATCTAAATACAGGAAGTATAGTAGCCATGTGAAAAACTGAGTCCGAGACTCACTCGACAAATCAATAGACTTTATCCTATTCTAATTTATTCGTTACTTTAAACTGAACGCTGCACTTATTTTGTACCACAGTGTAGCAAATTTAAATTCATTCAAATTGCGCAAGAACTCTCTATTTTTATTTCATCCTCCGATTAACATGCCCAAATGGACACTTTGCCTTCAAAATCATATAAAAATAGCCTATGTTTAGGCTCCAGTACAATATTCATTATCAAATGTTTTGTCAGACTGTCATAATATGAGCGTGCAGAAGGGTGCAATGGGGGAAAATGCAATTAATTTTATCACAAAAGATCCATTCGACTCCGCGACTTATCGGGGAGGTAAGGGCAAAGAATAGTTAGGAATGTCATGTCTTAATACTCCTCTGAAAGTTCGCAAATATAGTATCTTATTCAGTCTGCTTAAGGTTTGAATTGATTTTTCTCATGCTGACTGTACTCGGTATAGCCACAGATTAATATGATGGGACACTCCGCAAAATCATTTAAATAAAAAGTGACTCTTGCTACGACACAATAAAGTGCAATTCAGGTCGCACAACGCTTCATTACCTACAAATATACTCACCTATAAGTTGCCTCTCTCTCTCTACCGCGTAACTCTTATACCTTCTGACTCGTTAGGTTTGTCTTCTTTTACGACGCGGCGCGTGAGTGAGTATCGAACTAACGTGCCAGCCGGCCGGTGCCCGGCAGCCCACACTGACTTGACCCAGTGAGATGAGCCCGCCGCGTACTTGTAGCTTCATCCCTAAACTACTGAGTGTCCCATCTGTATTAATCTGTGGTATATCTTACTATAGTTATGTCTTTATAATATACTTGCGAGTATCAACAAATAGTTATATAGACAATAAGACTCCTCTTGATTCCACCTCAATTTAAATAGCAAATAATGCCGGGAAATCGGTACTGGTAGCGTTTTTCGTTTCGTGATACTAATATTTTTGCAGAATTTGAATAGTGCGTTTACCTAATAAAAAAATAATTTTAAATGTAGGTATCAATAAAATCAATTCAATTCATTTATTTCAGATAAATTACAAGCACATCACAGTTATTGTAACCATCCATACATTAAAACAATATAATACGAACTCAAGAAACAGACATAGACACAAAACAATAAAAACATTGGATCAGGAGCGCATTACTCGCAGATGTAGCAATAAATACATACCAGAAATAATTATAGTTCTGTTTACAAAACAACGTGACGACATTCTAACAATAGACAAGTCTGGGTTGGGAAACAATGGAATAAATGAATTAAATATATTCAACCGATTGACCCACTGAACTTTCATTGCTTTCATAGATATAACTTACTTTTACCAGCTACAATAGGAAAACATGACAAATGAAAACTGAGATCTTCTGCCTTTTTAGGGTTCCGTACCTCAAAAGGAAAAAACTGAACCCTTATAGGGTCACTCGTGTCTGTCTGTCCGTCTGTCACAGCCATAGAAATCTACTTTCCTATATCTATAGTTACAGCCAATTTGCTCCGAGTCTAATGGACCGATTAAGTTGAAAGGTACAGATATGAATTTCTGTGGCCCAAACACGGACGTGCAACGTAAATAAATGAATTTTGAATGTCGGGTCACTTTTGGGGGCAAATAAGAAAATTTATAATAAAAAAGTTTTGCAAACTGTCCCTTGTGTGATACCTATATCAAATGAAAGTCTCTCAAATATTTTTAGTTTATAATTTTAAAATAAATAGTTTTTAAGTTACTTATGAAAACAGACGAAAATTCACCATTCCCCCCCCCACCCCCCATCTCAGTACTGATCCTAAAATTTAAAAAAAAAATTGTTCTTTAACTATAGATTACAGAAAAACCTAAAGGAAGTCTATGGTTTTCAAATAACAAGGTAAATCTCTCAATATTGTGCGTACAAACTTACATTTGCAGTTGGTATGTATGGAAGAACATGTTTTTAAACTACGATGTTATGTTTGTTCTTGTGATTAATTCATACCAACTACGGAACCCTTCTTTGTGATTGGTCCAACACGCACTTGACCGATTTTTTTATAGATGCTACTAGGATAAGTGATACTTTTGGCATCGGTAAAGTATTAATCAAATGTTAACCAAACCAGACTAATGTAATTTTAATTTTATCAAAACAATAAGGTTTATATCATAAACCAGGTTAGTTGGTTGGTTAGACTATCAAGTACTTAGATAATTCAATAAACTGATATCGAATTTTACATGTTCCTCCAATCTTAACAATCAATCTACCCAGCCTTTTCCCAACTATGTTGGGGTCGGCTTCCAGTCTAACCGGATGCAGCTGAATACCATTATTTTACATGGAGCGACTGCCTATCTGACCTCCACAACCCAGTAACTGGGTAATACGATACCCCTTGGTAAGACTGGTTGTCAGACTTTCGGGCTTCTGACGACCCGTAACGACTGTCAAAGATCCACGAATGACAACCGGGACCAACGGCTTAACGTGCTTTCCGAGGCACGGAGGAGTCTCGGTATGTAAAGATGGTCACCCATCCACTGACCAACCCCGGCAAGCGTAGCTTAACCTGATGGATCGACCCGTGCGGCTGTTATTGCTTTAGCCACGAGCTCCTCTACTCCAATCTTAACAATATAGGCAGAAATACAGCGGACTAATGATTATACTGAAGTCTTTGATACAAACATTTTAAACCTATTCTCCAAACTGCTGTATTCCATAGCAATATCTAAAAATAACGTAATTACTTATTTTAAATCTAAATCCGTACACTGAAACTTTCTCACATTACGTACTATGCAATTCTCATTTCCATTACTACGTTTATAAACTGTACGACCCCATTTATGGGTGGCAGTCCCAAAATTGGTAGCACTAAAACCTTTTACAATTAAAACGGGCCATTATCGGGTGTTCCTAATCCGGTACATTTAAGTGAATGGCCCACCTCACCGGTCCGACCTTTGTGCCCGGTTTAAAATGTAAATTTTATACGTGGCAACATTTGTTTGAGGTTCGAGATTGAAACAATATTATGGCGATATTAATGACAAAAACGTCGTATTGTTGTGTATGTTTGTGGTTGTTTATTTTAATTACTTGCTGTTCGTAAGAATATGTTTTTTTTTTTAAAGTGATGTAGTGTTATAAAATCGTATTTAATGGTCGGTACTGTGGTAATGAATAATAAAAAAAAAAACATTATGTTATTGGAAATCAAATGATTTTTATTATTTGTTACCTAGGAAGTTAACTTACTAATGACATTATTGTCACGTTATTCTCGGGAAAAGCACGTTCAGTATATAAGAAGAACGATTCTATAGATCTTTTTCTTTTCATAATAGTTCTTACCTCAACAAACTGAACCTAATTTGTATAATTGACATTTTATTCGTTCGCGCTGTAATACCTGTTAATATCGTTAATCCAGATAGTTCCAATCGACATCTAAGTCATAGTTAACGGTTCTTATCTTAACTTGAATTTAATTCAGGCTAAGTTCAGTAGGGACAGCTTGTAATTCAATTAAAGAACAGTTTACTATTTCATACTGATTACTAGCGACTACTTGAACAATCAGGTTAAAATATATTAAATAGTTTAGAACAATCTAAACTATTTAATCTATTCATAAAATTGTGTGATGAGGCTTTTGATAGACAGCACAAACTAGCAGCCTTTTTACCAGCTTTTATTTATATTATTGTATCTTGCAACTAAGAATATACTCGTAGTTGATTGGCAAAAGAAATATGAATCGGAGGTTTTAAAGGCAGAATTAGCAGGTTTTATACGGTAACTCAGAAAAGACCCCGATATTATTAGCAAAGACCGATACATTACACTTTGGTTGATGAGTGTACATAAAACTGATATCTCGGATTTCATTTGTACGGTATTGGGTATTTTTTTTATTAACAAATTATAATACAAAATTATACGTTTCGTCTATTAATAGATTGCAGTATGTTTTACATATACTTACCTTAAATACGTACAAGTACAGTACGACACAACTTAGATGTAGCGTCGGCAAAATTCGTAAAACCGATCGAGATCCGAACTGAGTGCGTCTTCAACATCACCAATCTTTATTACTGCTTTAAGCGGAAGTGATCTTTACGCATACGCAATAACTTGTAAAGTCATATAACCAAATACATTCGTAAAATTGAAATAATGAAAGCAAATTTTCAAATCTATGCTACATCTAGTTGTCTTACTTTACGTAATAACTTCACTTATTTTTTTTTTCCTGTAAGGATACAGGAAAAAAAAAATAAGTGAAGTTATTATTATTGTTATTGTTATTAGTGGTAGATTGTTGCGTTAAGAAGGATCTTAACGCAACAATCTGTACTTCGACATTTAGCTGCTTCTTTGTTCGAAGTTATTCTGTAATTGGTCTTTGATGTAGTGAGGAATTGTCCATTGACCACCCTCGCCTATTCTTTTGGGATCCATTCATTAGAGTTGGAACACTGTTCCTCCTCAGTCTTGTGTACACAATACTTCCAGATCCCACTAAATCAGCAGCCAGGCAGTTGACATGTTTGGTTAATTTTTTCTGGTACTTCACTTTTTATTCGATTAATGAATTTATAAAATTGAAACCTTTTTGACATTCTAAGTGTTGTATTTGACTTATTAATTATAAAAAAAATATATATTTTTTTTTGTCTTGCGTAAATCGTATAAACATAATTATTTACAGTACAGTAGTTTTGACTAAAAATTAATTAATAATGTATGACTTTATAAATTGAATAAACCTTTTTGACATTATATGTGCTGCATTTGACATAGTTATTATAGTTTATTATTACTGTTTTTTTTTTTTTTGTTTGCGTCTTGCGTAGGGATATTGTATAAACATAATTATGTATAACAGTATAATCAAAATTTTGACTGAAAATTAATTAATAAATAATTAATATTTGTATTCTAATAATGAAAGAAGACTGTTATTTTGATTTGATTATTGTAACTGATTGTATTGACATTGTAACTTACAATGTCACTTAAAATTTGCACGACTAGAAAGTCGAATATAGTGAAACCATATGTAACTTTACCATGATCAATGTACTTACCTATATTCTGGCAAATAAAGTATTCATTCATTCATTCATTCATTCATTCATTCATTCATTCACTTAATAAGCAGCTTTACCTCACCAAGTTTGAATATTGAAAAACATTATGAACATAAAACAGGAGGTACTACATAACGATGAAAGCGCACTTTAGTTCAGATCTCCAGTGGTCATGGGAAATTTAATAAGAGGGCAACGTCAAGACTGCTTTATGCAAATATAAGAGCTGTGTGCAGGCGCAGTCGAGCCGGAGACGAGACGAGCACGAAACTAAATGTTAAAGAGGAATAATAGTAGACTAGCTTTTGCTAGCTAAAGCCGCGGGGCTTTGACCGTTTGGATTTAGGAAATTATCCCACGAGAACGTATAAGGTGTCCTAACTCAAGTCATGATCACGGTCTAGATCCGTGTGCCAAATTTCATCTAAATCCATTCAGGCGTTAAGGCGTGAAAAGGTAACAGACAGTCAGACAGAGTTACCGTCGCATTTATAATATTAATATAATAATATGTATAGCAAGCGTATGTACTTACGTCTTTTTACTTATAATAACATTGATACCTAGCCTGAAAAAGTAAGGACAAGTCGAGCAATGTGAAGGAATTCTTAACGTATGTAGCTAAAAAATAAGGGCTGATGCGAAAATCTGTGTGAAGATTTTGTTGGACAGACTTTGGCGCCAAGCCAATATGCCAAAGCCCACCTTTTAATCTAGCTTGTGATAAAGTGAGACATATTGCAGAAAAATATTCCCCAGTTAAAATAGATAGATAGAAAACTCTTTATTATGCACACCATAAAAATTACTTACAGATATAAATGTTGAAATGTTACATAGGGTGACATAATGGCCGGTCTTATCGCTAAAAGCGATCTTTTACAGACAACCTTTGGATGGATTAAAGGGAGAAGGAGAGACAATACTTTAGGTAGTCAGCATTGTACCATATACATATACAATATATACATACATTATATATAAATACATATACAATAATAAACATAAAACAAGAGCAAGGAACTATGCATGTAATGATGATGTTTGAGAGAGAGGAAGTGTTTTTTAGTTCCAATATTTTCCACTACATTCCACTATTGAAAGAATGATCATCTTAGTGGGAGTCTTCATAATGCTACGGGAAAAACTGATCTGTTCTGAAAACTGAAGACTGAAAACAGACAAATGTTTACGTAGAAAACGATGAAATAAAGCAATTAAAAGTTGTGGTAATTATAACAGGCATCGATCCCTTAGTGTAAATCGGAAGCAAAATTAAAAAATAAGCTGGTTGATTTTTCGCTTTCCTATAAATAAAACCATGATACATTAACAGCCAGTGAAGTATAAAAGATTTTCAACAATACCATAATAATATCCCTGTATCGCGAAATTCCTTGTCGCTCTTCCGCTCCATTCGATAGCGTTGGGAATATTGAAATTTTATGCGCCCAAAAGCCGTGAAGTATTAAAGTCGCATTGGAAGAGGGCTGGATGACTGAGGGGATCCTCACATTCACTCTGCAATTTTTGGGTACATTCTTTGACTATACGGATTTGTAAAGATGTTTTACTGACAAAGACTATTTTTCTCGTAATAAGTTAAGGCCTTGTACAGTAGAAATAGACTGTGGTCCACATGGGTGATTTGTACCTTCCGTTTCTGACATTGAATAATTGTTCAAAGAAAGCAATGATTTTGGGACAAATCTTAAGTTTTTACAATGTTATGAGTCAGGGTAACAAGCTCAAATATTTTGATAGGATGAAAGTTTGACAAGAAAATAATGGACTCCACACAATGTGTGACTACCTTGGCATAAAAAATAGACTACTATCAGTAATAACAATAGAAACATCGGAACACGTCTTAATAAGTTAATAAATATCTTTATAACACGTCCAGTCACGTTATGAACAATACTTCACAATACTGGCAAGATTCAATACACATTATTAGATAATATCTACAAGATGGAACGTTGTTCCATTGTTCATTTGGAAGGTCGAGAATGTCGACGTGTTCCGAAGTTAAGAATCGAATTAACATTTTAAATGCGAATCAATTTTCTGTTAAAACTATTGATTCTCGATAGTAAATCGGAAGCAAAGAGCGAAACGCGAGAACTGTACGAGACAGTCATTTGGCGAATATATTATGAGATTCTGCTTTAGTGACCAATTCCTTGATATAGTAGTGTCAGTTAGATCTCGTACCAGGTACATACTTAGTGATTTCATCCATCATGCAGGTTCAGTATCGACTTCCTTCGTATTTAATCTTCGTCTTTTAAACTAATAAGTTTATTTTATCTATCTTTTTTTTCTGTACTGCTATAACCAATGCTTTGGCCAAGCGTGACGATTCTGTAAAAATCTATGTAAGCTTTCATGTCGGTAATTGAAAATGGCTAAGGTTTTATTCTAACGCAATATTGTATCAAGAGCCACTAGTAGAGGATCAGTATTTATTCAGTCGATTATGCGTGCTAAGGTGGGTTTTAATTTACAGAATAACGTGGTCGTGTTCGATCTCTAAAGTGATGTGCATAATGTATGAGCAATAATAAATTCATGTTTTTAGTTCGAAGGGGTTGTAGTTTAAGATGACTCGCAGCTGATAGCGGATGTATGGAATTTATTGAATAATATCCTCATACTAGATTTATGAGGAAGTTTCAAAGTAACGGTGGAGACAGGATAATAGCAAAAGTATCGAGACATAATGTCGTACAGAATAATGTAGAGAATCTTTAAACGAGAAAAGTTTAAACTATGAAGATAAGCAAACTGAAGGAATGATTGATTGATTTGATTGTCAAGCGAAATGACTAGCAAGCATTGAGTATAATAATCGGGGCATAAGTACTACTTACAATCGGGGTGTAAATACTACTTTTGTCGAATCAATAACTGTTATGAGTTTAAATCCGTTTAAGAATTCTTCATAAACTGGGCATTAGTCTTTCGTCTTTAATTAAACTACTCACGCATAATGCAGTTAATTAAAAACCTGCTAATAAAAACTACTTGCAACAGCTGCTTGTCACTGTTCACCAGTTTCACTTCCGAGTACAAATAAAAACGCTCGCAACACCGACACAAAATTACCATATCGTAATAATTACATACAGAATAAAATGCACGAGTGTGAACACATCCGAATTCAAATTCGTTCCTCGGTTTGATCGAGTTATGCATTATTAATGAACGTTCAAGTAATTACAGTGCGGTGAGATTTATCACAGGTAACGTTTTGTTAAAGGGAATTGTTCTGAGAACTTCATACGTACTGAGGCGCCATGTGTGGCCTCTTGATTGAGTCGTCTTTTGTTAATTTGTAGTATTAAATCAAGATCTTACTTTGTTTTTAGCTGTTTATGCGCGAGCACGTCTGCTTAGATGAGGAATGTAATTAGAGGGTGATTATTGCCATTGTTGACATCACGAACTAACTCCTAGCCTGTTAGCCGTACGTAATAATAGACCATCTTAATTAAGACGAAAAAAAACCGGCCAAGTGCATGTCGGACCACGTACAATGAAGGGTTCCGTAGTTGGGATGAATTTATTCCAAGAACAAACTTAACATTGTAGTTGAAAAACATGTTCTCCTATACATTCCAACTGTAAATGTAAGTTTGTACTCACAATGTTGAGAGACCACAGACTTCTTATAGGTTATACTGTAATTAACGGGTAAACAACTATTTTTTGTATTTTTTAAAATTTTAGGCTCAGTAGTTTCGGAGATAAGTGTAAATTTTCGTCTATTTTCTTAAATAACTTTAAAACGATTTATTTAAAAATTATAAAAAAATATATATATTTGAGACACTCATAGAAAGCCCTTTATGTGCAAAACTCTTATTTTACATTTTCTTATCAAAATTCATTTATTTACTTTTTCCTTTTTAGGTAGGTACGGAACTCTAAAAATGAACGTATAAGAAGTGTACCTACCTAAATAGTTAGTTTTATACCGAATAATATAGTTTCAATAAGATATCTGCCTTATTAAAGAAGAATGGCCAAAAGTGGTACCAAAAAGTCTCTCGCACATCAAGAAAATTTTTTAGTAATTATTTTCATAATTTTTTGATTTTGATGTAGCTTGATACGGGGTTCCATACATCCATGAGCATTCTCCTTTCCCTCTAAAATATTTTGATCTTCTGTACACCGTGAGATTGTTTGCTAACTTCTGTGCAGACTGATTATCATTGTAAAGTGTACAATGACATTAGTTATTTCGTAATACAAATTTCTTAAATAAAGTGTATAATTACAACGACTTTTTCGTCAACTGGAAAGACTCGCGCGTGGGCGCGAGTTGACACCTTCCGATTTTACCTATTTTTTGTCTTCAACTCGCTCGCACATATAAAGTACAGTCAAATAAAAACAGATTGAAACCAATAACTATAATAAACAACTAGTATTGCCCGCGGCTTTGCCCGCGCTGGCCGATTCGGTTAAGTACCTACTGGCTATCTACTTAGGCTTCGGGATACGTTAAAGCCTATGTTGAGGGGCGGAATGAGGCGAAGCGGATGCGGTCAACGACGCATGATACCCAAGCATGCTACCAGCGCTGCCAGAATGTTACTTTTGTAACATTTTACGTTACTTTTGACCTTACTTCCATGTTACATGACTCAAACCGTTACTTTTACTTTAATTTTAGGACTTAAGAAAATACATTAAAAATTTCAGAGTCAACGTGTTTTATATGCAATTTTTCCCTTTTTTTGTTACCTATATGTAGAGTTTTAGGGGTTTATGTGTTTTATAAAGGGGGCAAAATTTTCATTATTTTTGCGATAGGACACATCATTAACCTGTCGGATCCGGTCAATAGTACGGACGCGTAACGAATCGCAAGCGCGCCACTGGCGACATCACGTGAGGTGCCCACGCCTACAGCGCGCTTCTACAGAGTCGTGATGTTTTAACCTGATGGCGAGAAGAACAGTCTAGTGTCGGATCGCATCGGAGCAACATCGAGGTTACTACGCCACGGAACTGTATTCGATTCGTTGTGGTTAGTGATTGTGTTAGATTGTGATTTTAAACACCGTGTATCGCACCCAGTGTGTTTTCATTGCACGAAACCCATCTTCTGCCCACATGTCTGTCTAAATCTAACTGAGTAAATCCTGACGTTCCGACAAACCTATATTTCAAATTTTATAAGACGTTTTTGTAGCTGTACATAAATACGTCAGATTTTCACGGTCGAGCGAGTTGACGATAAAAAAAAGCGGTCAAGAGCGAGTCGGAGTCGAGCACCGAGGGTTTTGTTCCGATTTCTGAAAAAGTGTGCTATTTAGAGACATCGTTTTATTTTTCCTGTAATCTTTACACAAACTTCTATCACATAAAATAATTTAGATTTTTCTCTATGCAAACTTCGGAGATAAGGGGGAGAACGGTATTTTTTTTACATTTTTCATCAAAAGTCGAAAACAAAAGCCGGCCGCGCCGGCCGGCCAGACGTCCTGAAAAAAAAAGAAAAAAAGTTTTGAGAATGTGTAAACAGCGCTTTTTCATATAATAAGCCCTAGTAGCCCCACTTTAAATTTTTAAGACCTTCAGTTAAGTTAAGTTAAGACCTTCAGTCCGTGTTGCAAAAAAAAAAAAATCTTTCTTATTTGTAAAATAGTTGGGCAAACGTCATCTAAAACTGTTCCAAATTTCAAGTTGATAGCATTAGTAGTTCTTGAGATATACAGCTGTGACAGACAGACAGACAGACTGAGTCGCACCAAAAGGGTTCCTTTTTACCATTTTGGTATGGAACCCTAAAAAAGGTAAAATCAGAAGGTGCCACACTCGCCAGTTGACGTACAAGTCCTTACAACGATCGTAAATAGCCATATATTCTGCTGCTGCACTTGTCAAGGTCAGTATACTTACTGCAAAGTCTGTAGTCGTACTATGTCAATCGAATTTCTACTGAAGAACAGTTTTGCTTGCAGCTAGAAAGCCATTTGAATGTTTACAACGCTCAATATGATAGTTAGGTATTTGGATAATATGATCACACCGACAAATCGAATCACATGTGCCCAGACGACAAATTCACTATCGAATAAAAAATTCTGAAGACTTATAACATTCATAGCATAGCTTATAGCATAGCTTACATAGCTCCCCTCTTAGCTTCTCTCTTAGCTAGCTTCTGTTTCCCGCAAGTGTTATAAAAGTCGATTAAAAGATTCCAGAGGGACGAACAGCAAAACTTATTGCCTTAGCTAATATCCTTTAGCAGAACTTTGTTGTTAGTATCTGAAAGACACATGTTTAAGGATTGCTAGGATTGCTGTATTTAGTGTACGTATGTGTTGTCATTATCATCTTTAGCCACCCACTCGCTGGTTTTCCATAAGCAAATAATAAGCTCGGTTCTGCTCGCATCGTTGTTTTTCTCTCTTTTCTGTCATTGCTTCTATACTAAATACCGAAACTCTGTATTAAAACGAAATGTACCTCCTTCGTCATGACAATATTTTTAACCGACTTCAAAAAGGAGGAGGTTCTCAATTCGTCGGAACCTTTTTTTTTAATTTTTTTTTTTATGTATGTTCCCCGATTACTCGAAGATGGCTGGACCGTTTTGGATTTTTTTTTGTTTCATTCGAGAGAGTATACATCACAGTTGGTCCCATATAAAATTGATTAACTTTGCTTGGGTAGTTTTTGAGTTAGCTTCAATAATACGTATTTTTCCCCACTTTTATATGGATGATGTTCTAGTTTGTTTTGCAGGTAGTGGTATTAGAATTTGTATGGGGTAGGTACCACAACTAAAAAGTGAAAAATATTTTTTTTTTTACAAAAAAATACAACCGACTTCCAAAAACAACACTACAAAGTGAAAAATAACTTAATTTCGGAAGTCGGTGGCAAAAAACGAAAATACATTTAACCAGACACCGACATCCGAAATTAAAGTTATTTTTCACTTTGTAGTGTTATTTTTGGAAGTCGGTTGTATTTTTTTGTAAAAAAGTTTTATTAATTACTGGACATTAAAATTATTTTTTTGTTTGAAAGGGTATGCTCTCGAGGTGGTCCTGTTGACACCAAGTCAGAATCTGATGAGGGGATCCCATGAAAATCAAAGGCAACTCACAAATTTATAGGAACACCTATAGCAATTTGGTTAGAAGCACCATTTGGTAAAGTGGAACTGGTGATAACGACCACAAATGGCCATCGGAACTACTCAATAATAAGTATTTCACTAGTTGCTAAGCAATTTATGCTCGTCACAATGTTTAGAATTAAGTGGAGCTGATGGTGACTTCACCATCAGCTCCTGTTCTCCTGGTTCTTACTAGGAGAACTCCTCAACAATTAACGTCACTGCATCGGGAAAAGCAATATTTTGTAAAAGGTGTTGAGCAGTTGACTTAGGCTATTGTGACTTAGATAAACTACAAACTGACCCACTGACACTTAAAAACCTTTATAACAAAAAAAAAAAAAAAAAAAACACTACAAACTGTAACTTTAATTTAGGAAGTCGGTGGCAAAAATCTAAAATAATACAGTTTCTATGACACTGACTTCTGAAATTAAAGTTATTTTTCACTTTGACTGTTTTTTTTTTGGAAGTCGGTTGTTTTTTTTTTTTTCAAAAAGTTATTTACACTCTGTGTAACTCTAGACCGTTGCATTTCACTTACGTACGGTTATTTGTAAGACTAAGAATGTTTTTAAGACCTCTGATATTTACAGTTAATTTTTATTGCTTGAATCCTGACCGACCACCTCATATAAACTCTAAGCCATCTAACGACGCCATTAAACGGAATAAAGATAAACTTTAACCACTAAAGGAAGAATCATACAAATTCAGCAAACACTTTACAACCTTGTAAGAACGGAACAGTAAAACCACATCTCTTTGACAACATAAAACGGAACGGAATTGATAACAGCGTTGACACTGTATGAAGGCTTATCCAACCACATTTAATTTAAGTGGTTCTCGCCACCATTTTCGACTTATGTGGTGCAGATTCGAAACGTTTTATAAATTTGGGCATAAAATTTGTTATTTCTGATAGCGATACTAGTGGTTTTAAATATACCTACACGGTTGATGATAACAAAACACCTGAATGTACCTAAAAGCACAGATTAGCATTAATGAGAGAAGTGATAGCCACCCGTCTGGCTGTGCTCCCGGGGAGTAACGTAACAATAGTTAAATATTTGTGTTTTATCATTAGTGAAGACTTGACTGGTTACCTAAACATTTTTTTTGCTGTACCTAGATGTAGGCAACCGCTTACCTCATAATAATATTATATATTTTTCAGCGTTTTATTTCAACCGGTCTATTCTGTCTAAGGATTGACACTATATTGCCAGCTCACTTCGCCTAAGTTTTCACGGTGAGATTTTTTAGAGAGTAAATCGGCGGGTCATTAAGTAAGAACTCACCTTTTTTTAAACGCCCTGTCGCCACACCCTTCATATTGTTTTGTTTATCAAACCAAAAAGGCACAAAACAAAGAAACACTTTAGTAAAAATTAAATTGTACCCAGAAAAGTATGACCGAGGATCGGGTTGTCGTGAAATTAAAATATCATTTAGCAATACTCAGTAATACTAGTACAGGAGCTGAGAGTGAAAACTGTTTTTTATTTTGACCATAAAAATGTGTGTGGTGTCCCAGTGGTAACGGCCGCGACAATAACGAGTTGATCGTAGATTCAAAACTTCAAGCCCAGACAGGCGCTAATCTTTGTATAAATTATTTCATCACCACTTCTCTCAAAACGGTGAAGGAAAATTTCGGGCGGAAACCGGCATGTCCTTATAGTATCTACGTACTACAGACATTTTACATTACATACTTACACTTTACATTCATTAATAATAGGTTGGGGAAAAAGTTTCTTCGCATTTTTTAAGTAAATTCAAAACATTTTTTAATATACATTATTTACATTTATCTAAAGTATGTAGGTACCATTTTGTTCGATAACTTTTTGCCATCTTGTAGGTAGGAACATGATCCCATTGCTATAGAAATTTTGGGACTTTTGATCAAAATACCGCGACAAGTGGTTTTGGCAGTCCTCTTGTGATGTTAACCTGACACTGCCTAAAGAATTCTGAAGAGACCGAAACAGGTGGAAATCTGAATGTGCAAGGTCAGGACTGTACGGCGGATGCATTAACGCCTCCCAGCCAAACTCTCTTAATTTTTGCTGAGTGGCTAAAGATGTGTGAGGTCTAGCGTTATCCTGATGAAAAACCACACCCCTTCGATTAATTAATTCCGGCCGCTTTCTCTCAACTTCTTGCTTTAATGTCATCAGTTGTTCACAGTAGAGTTCTAAATCGATGGTCCTGCCGGGTGGTAACAGCTCATAATGAATAATGCCCTTCCAATCCCACCACACACACAGCATCACCTTATTGCGAGTTAACCCGGGTTTCGCCACAGTCTGTGAAGCCTGACCAGCCTTTGACCACGACCTTTTTCGCACGTTCTTAACGACGTCACGTACGAACGTGATCCACTTTTCATCACCAGTTATCAGCTTTTTCAAAAATGGTTCAGTTTCATTACGTCGTAATAAAGAATCACAAATGAGTACACGGTTCATTAGGTTTCTTTCAGTGAGCTCGTGAGGTACCCAAATATCGAGCTTTATTGTGTACCCAGTTTTTTTCAAATGCGCCAAAACTGTTTTGTGGTCAATTCCCAGTTCTTCAGCAACGTCGTAACTACTGATATGCCGATCTTGCTCCACTTTTTCAAAAATGGCATCCATTTTATCCGTAATACCAGAGCAACGTGCATCTTTGACATCAAAATTGCCGGATTGAAAACGCTTAAACCAAATTTGTGCTACTCTCACAGACACTGCACTGGGTCCATAAACATCGCAAATTTTTTTTTGCGGCTTGCGTTGCATTTTTACCTTTTTTGTAGTAAAATTTTAAAATGTATCGAATTTCTTCATTAGATTCACTCATCTTGACAGTACGAAAAACAAATGTTAATCACTCATTTTCCTGATTTGAAATTGGAATTAGGTTCGTTAAAATTTAAACTTTCAATGATACCAAAACCAGCCAGATACAAATAGTATAGCCAAAGAGATTTTATTTTATGTTCACACATACTATAATGCGAAAAGACTTTTTCCCCAACTAATATACGAGTATGTTTAAATCATGCTCATTTATTGATTTTGCATTAGTATTTTGCGAATCGGTCTAGAACGATTTGTTTTATTTAATTTTCTTAATGTATAATGTTATGACACTTATGTCAGGCTGTCAAGCTGTCATTACTTTTTTTTCAAAATTTTCTCTCATAGAGTTTCTTACTGACTTAGTCTATGAAGGTTATTTTTGATTATAATTTAAATTAATTTTATCAATATGTTAGCTCAAATATTATATTTTATAAATAATTATGATGGTTTACTGAATAACTGTATCCTAAATTAGATTTATAAAAATAATTAACACGCTCTCAGAATTCATCGAAGAGGTTTTTGAATGAATACTTGTATTTATGGCCGTTTCGATTATTGACAAGTTGCATTTTTGAAAGTAAGATTTCAACTCTGAAAAAAACTGGAAAAACTCTGAAAAAGAACGAGAACGTGGTGAAAAACGTGAATACAAGGTTATATAAGCCATGACTGCCACATTCCCTGGTGGATTCGATCCTGGATTCCGAGAGGGAAACATCTCTACGTCAAGAAGTCAAACTTTCAAAAATGCCACTTGTCAATAATCGAAACAGCCAGAAATATCAGTATTCGTTCAAAAACCTCTTCGCTGAATTCTGAGAGCGTGTCAATTATTTTTATACATCTAATTTAGGATACAGTTATTCAGTATACAATCATAATTATTTATAAAATACAATATTTGAGCTAACATATTGATAAAAAAATATTTAAATTATGATATATAAATCAAAAATAACCTTCATAGACTAAGCCAGTAAGAAAATCTGAATGTAAAGTGTAAGTATATGATGTAAAATGTCTGTAGTACGTAGATACTATATCCTAGAACCAAAAATTCGAAGACATGACTGTGACATCTACCACCCCGCACTGGGCCCGCGTGTTGGATTGCGGCCCACTCCTCTCACAGAGAGGAGGCCGGTGTCCCAGCAGCGGGAACATTATAGGCTGATTAAGCATTTAAACATAATCCACACAGAAAACTTATCATTTGAAAATATTGAAAAGTAGCTAATAATAATGGTGGGTATACACGCTAAAACGCTTTATAAGGAAAAAAAATAGGACCTTTCAAGAAGGTTGGCCAAATATTTTAGTTTAAAAGTAGCACAACAGTTATTAATCAGCAGTTTGTTGTTTGTGTGTTTGTTGTGTTTGTTTGTTTGTTTGGTTTGAGTTTGTTTGTTTGTTGTTTGTTTATCAGTTGTTATTAGTCAGTTATCTAATCTAATGGATAGAAATATTTCTAAACGAAGTGGAAGAATATTCAGCTCCAAAAAACATAAAAATCGCTCATTATTAAAAGTCAGTAAATCTGTGTTAATAATAATTTAATAATGTAATAAGAAAGGTAAACTACAAGTAAGTTACTTTAAAAAATTATGAGCTCCGAAACTACAGACTGCTATCGAAAAATTCGTTTAAAACACAAATTAATATTCCCGATGTCCGCTTCGTTACGGCTATGAAGTTCATAATTTTATGAAAATTGAATTATGCTTTATTAAAACCGTATCAGTATCAAATTTAACCGTATTATGTGCCACCGTTTGCGGTATCCGGAATTTTAATACGCGTCGCATGCAATTTTTTTGTGAAATATTCGGTTATACTAACCAGATGATATTATTTTGATGGCTCATGTTCAACTCGAAGAGTTATGCAATGAAAATAATTTGGCTTATTTAGAAATAGATTCTGCCTGCAACTTCATCCGCGTGAAATTTCTTGTTCGCCCGACCCACCCCGCATCGCATCGCATTGCGTGGCGCGATATTACTTCGTTTACGCTTAGCGTTTTTTTGTTTTTTTTTTTACTTTTTTCTCGGCATCTAAAAGTCCTAGCGTGATGTTAAATATACCTAATCCTTACTTCAGAATTGAGTTATCAAATGCAAAAAGAATTTTTCAAATCCGACTTCGAGATAGATTAGCGCGTTCAAACAAACAAACAAAAATACAAACTCTACAACTTTGTTATTAGTATAGATGATTTCCACCATCCTTCTTTTCACGTATTCTGAGAAAAATTAATTTGGCTTCCTTTTACAGTTTAAAAGTTACATCCCTGAGATAGGCAGACGGACAGAAAAACGTCGTATATAAAAGCTTAGTAGTAGGGTTAGACCTTTAGCCGACGTTTGCACGGACGTAAAAATATCGCGGCGATTTTTTTTCACGCACTAGATTTTCAACACTCTAGTTAGCGCCGAGAGTTGGAAATCCAATAGTGTGTTTTTTCGACGCGCTGGGATGCACTCTGTTGTTGTTCGGTTGGATTCTCAAGGCTCGGCTCAACACCGAGAGTTGAAAATCCAGTGCGCGATAAAATCCCGCCGCGATATTTTTACGTCCGTGTGAACGTCGGCTTATGGTACAGAACACTGAAAAAATGTTTTAGTTGACGACACTATATACTTCTTATCACATTTTGGTTTTAAAGGGTGTATCAGACGGGCGTGATTTTTAAGGGTGTGGTGCAGACTATCAAACTGAACAACTTTCACCATGGGACCAACATTGTAATTGATACAAAAATACCAGTTATCCCGTACAAAGCTTCAATATCTATTCGGTACAGGACGGCTGATAATTTTTTCTCGATTTTTATCGATTGTTGAAAGTTGTCCGATGGATGTTGTGTCTGGTGGGCAACTGTCCGACGACGGTTGATGTCGGTATGTTGATACAGGGTGTCCCGTAATTAATGGATACCCTCTTAAGGGGTCATTTGTACTCATCATTATGAACAACTTTTGCTTTGGGACCAAACCTGAAATCGGGAAAAAAAAATCAGCTGTTCCCTACATTTTGACGAGTTATGCGAACATAAATGTAGGAAACTGCTGATTTTTTTGTTGTTCATAATGATGAGTACAATGCACCCTTAAGAGGTTGTCCATTAATTACAGGACACCCCATATATGACAGTCGCGCGGTAAACTCTGCTTGCGCGGAGCAGGATTTGTGTGACGTCACGTCTTTGTTGCGTAGATCGCATGTGGCGTTGTAAATGCCGTCACAGTCTGTGCCACAGCCTAAAATTTGACCACATTTTTCTGATACACCCTGTATAAGATTCAAAAAGCCGTTAAAAAGTTATGTCAATGTAAAAAAAAAATGACAATGCAAACTATTTGTCATAGTTTTCATTATCAAAGTCATTTTCTTGTTTGCTAATACGTGTTGGTCTATTTTTCATGCTGTCCGATAGCGCACAACTTGTAGTGTGCCAGAGCACCCCTACCAGTCACTGAAACATGCTTGAGATCGCGCGCCCAGCGGACGAAGCTCATTAACAGTTACAGCACCATTTGTTCGCAATAAAAAGTCGAAACACACTCCTCCGCTAGGTAAAGACTGCAATAAATACACATTGTTAACGTGCACTTCATTTAATGCCGCCACCTACGTACAATTAAGTATTTAAATGGAGGTTTAGCGTTTATGTTCAAGTATGTTTTGATTTTTTTATGTCTGAGATCGGAGATTGTGGGCCACGAGATACTATGATTTAAGTGATATGTTTTAGGTTTTATCTTTGTTGTTGTTATCTTTATTGATTGGCTATAAATGCCTTGTATTGACTCAAATCTTAATCGATTTGTCATTGTTGCTGTCATTCGTTTATCTCATCAGAAACCAATATGAAAAGTGTTTGCTACCAATTTTGTAGAAAAAATACAGAAGTTTAAAATATAACATCCCGGTTTTGAATCTGTTCGACAACGGATTTGTTTCTGGAAAATTACTTTAGGTATCATAAAATGGAAGCAAGAGAGGACCGTAACACTAAGAGATTGTAAAATGAATACTATTTATTTACCAGTGCTCAGGAAGTATAAAAAAAAAAATATAAAAAAAAATGGAGTAACATTTTCAATTGAAGCCATCAGCCATCGTTTTTGATTTTTCATGAACGGTAAATAACGAATCTTTTCTTTACAAATCTCTAAGTAAAAGGCTGTAACCTAATCATTGTCTGAGGAAACTCTTCTGAAATTTCTAGAGTTCTGTTAGCACAAAAAAAATGCATACGAGCAATTTTCAATATGAAATGGACTGATTCCTGCAGGTCAGTGTATAAATCACACAACCTTCTCACAGTTCCTTGCGTTTATATACAGGGTGTTAGTGTAAACACCGTTGTCCTTGAAACCAGTGGTTTGGTTTCACTTATAGAACGTAAATTCAATGAAAAATAACAACATTTTTTTTTAAAGAAAAATCTCCATATTTCCCCGAAAGTTTATCACCCTATGCGCAAGGCCACAGATTGTAGCGCGGGGAATACCCAACAAGCCACGTGCGCGACGCCGCCGGCGGCGCGCGACCCCTCCCTCCTCGCTCACCTCACCTCAGTCTGTCAGCTGTCTCGCTATCGAGTGCACGTAACTCTTAGACTCACAGCGCGAGCGCAACGCCCGCGCCGCCCGGCGCCCGCGTCGCCGCGCCGCGCCTCCCGCTCATGTCGCGCGTGTGTGTTAAGCATTTTCAGCTGCAAGTCAGGGCTATGCTGGATGAGGAGTTTCCTGGGCGATGGATTGGCCGTGGAGGACCAGTCGCGTGGCCCGCGCGCTCGCCAGACCTTTCACCTCTGGACTTTTATCTTTGGGGGCAAGCGAAGCGCCGGGTGTATGCTACTGAGTTCCACACTAGATCGGAACTCAAAAGGCGAATTCGTAGTGCGTTCAGAGACCTTAAAAATGACACTCTTGTGCTTCCTAGAGTGAGAAACAATTTAAGAAAACGTGCGGAGGCATGCGTGGCCGTAAATGGATCGCATTTCGAACAACTTTTACGATTAATGTAAGTGTAAATAATAAGTGTAGATACCTATTCAATCAAGTGTAAATTTAACAAGTAATTTTTAATTAAACTGTACATAACTGTGATTAACTTTTTAAATACGCCAAAAATACCTACCTAGTGTTTGTTTATTTTTCATTTTCTTTGTTGTTGAATCTAACTTACATTTGGACTGGTCACGCAACACATAAGGTAGGTATTTTTGCCTGTCCTAAGCCAGGGAAGTATGAAGGGAAAGTTACATCGCAGGTTGCGTGTACGTATTGTTTTTATCGGAAAATAGGAAAAAAAATAGGACGGGTGGCGGCCGGCAAGGGCGGCGACCTTTGCAGTGATCACGTGACTCGGGCGCAGTTATCCATGAATTTAAGGACGGTGTCGGACAGAAACTTTTTGAAATTTTTGAATGAAAATGACGTTTATTGTTTTTTAAATTCGGATAAATATTTTTATATTTAGGCCAACTACCTATGGTTTTAGTGACAACGGTGTTTACCCTTACAGCCTGTATATGATATCGCTAAGTTTGTTAAAACAAATTATTCGCTTTTTGAACCTAATAATAACACAAATAAACGAAAAGCCACTCACGGCCACAGCCACAATCTATCAGGCCTCGGCCTCGAATTTTGCGGGCAGCGGGGCGGCAGCGGCGGCGGCGCGTCTCGCATTGTCCCGCCCCGCTTCCGCGCCGCTGTTTTCGAGGTTCGGTCCATTTGTTTTTACGCATAAAATCCTGCCGCTCCCGCGCCACCGCCGCTGCCGCCCCGCTGCCCGCAAAGTTCGAGGCAGAGGCCTTAAAAATGCCTGTTCCTAGGATCGAGCTATTCCGACGCAGTTGCGTCACGTCACCACGCCACCACCGCCGTCGGCGCCACTTTTTATAATTCAATTCCAAATTTTATAACTGATCTTCCTTATAGAAAATTCTGCGTAGTACTAAAAAATTGGCTCATTTCACATAGTTTTTATTCAGTAGGTGAATTTCTAAAAAAAACTTCTTGTCGGTCTTATCATTACAGATTATTAAATATTATTGAAATCCGTGATTATAGATATAATTTTATTGTTATTTTTTATGTTGTACCAAACGTGTATTTTCTTTTTTTTTATTGTCTGTGTAAATTGAAGTTTGATTATTTTAAATAATTTCATGTTCCGATTATTATTTTTTTCAATTGTGGTATAATTATTGCTAAAATAAGCTGATAAAATAAGCACCTTACCTACTATTAATATTCGCTTGCTAAAATATGGCAAAATGTGTCGTCGCATAAGAATATTTACCACCTTTGTATTACCGCATTTTTAGCAAATAAATGACTTTGACTTTGCCTAATTTCTCCTAGTTACAAATAAATCCAAAGCTGTTTTTCCATTTTCCTTGCATCCTCGGCAGTTAAAATATTTTTATTAAATTATTTAAATGCTGGCAGCATTTCCTACAGGATAAAATTAAGCTTTTGCCAGTTCTAGCTATTTCTAATTAAAAGTAGCTAGTTAGTGCTGTTATTTAGCTATTTCTGTACAACTGAGCTGGGAGCGTCGCGTTGCTGGAGTTTCGCTAGGTTAATTCATGAATTAGGATGGAATTAAATTAGCGTAGTTTATGCAACAGTTTAGATCTTAGAATTTGGGTTGAAAAATTTAATATTCTCTAATCATAATCATAATCATAATCATAATCATAAATTTTATTTGTGGAACATAGGTATACAATAGGTGATACATAAAAAGAAAATAGTACGCTATGTTTTGTCTTAAGACATACAAATATGGTAACATGCAAAAATAAATACGGTAAACAGAATGTCAATAATAAGTCAGAATTATGCCAAATAGAACGTCAATATTAAAAACTAAACATTTATTATAAATCTTTATCGTTTAAAAACTCATCTATTGTATAGTAACATTTGTCAATAAGAAGTTTCTGAAGTACATTTCTAAATTTTGTCAATGGCATAATTCTTATAGAATTAGGAATGTTATTATATATTCTAGGCGCAATTCCGAAAAAGCTTTTGTACATCAAAGCAGTCTTACACCTTACGTTACATAATTTATTTTTGTACTGAGTACGTAATTCAGTTTTCTTCACTGCAGATAGTGTAATAAATAAATGAGGGTTTCTTTTTACAAAAAGTGCCGTTTCTAATATATATAGTGCCGGAAGTGTTAACAGATTTAAGGACTTGAAGTAAGGTCTACAACTGTCTGTGGTTTGCAGACCACACATAGACCTAATGCAACGCTTTTGTATTCTGAATACGGTCTCTCTATCAGTTGACTGTCCCCAAAAAATAACACCATACCGTAGAATAGAACCTACCAAACCGTGATATGCTGTCAATAATGTTTCAATATTAACTTTTTTTGATAATTGGAACAGGGCGTATGCGGATTTACTCATGCGCTTACATATATCCTCTACGTGGAGTTTCCATGTGAGTCTATTGTCGACAGTTATACCCAGAAACTTGCAACTAGTGATCTCTTCTATCAAACAGTCTTTATAAGTAACGGTGATCGTTGGGTTTGCGCGACGTTGATGGAAATGCATTATTTTAGTTTTACTTAGGTTTATTTTTAAGTTATTCTTATCCATCCACTTTATAATTTCACCTAAAGAGTCATTGATTTCATTTTGGTAGTCATTAGGATTAGTACACTCAATAATTGCTGTGCTATCATCAGCAAAGAGAACCATTTTGTGTTTTATCGCTTTTGTGAGGTCGTTAATGTATATTAAAAACAATAACGATCCCACTACACTGCCCTGAGGCACACCATATTTCACATGTCTAAATTCAGATGTGTATACAGATTCTGTCTTACTGATTGGGCATATTCTAGAGATTTCTGTACACTGCAATCTGTCACTCAGGTATGATTCTAAGAGTTTGAGTATATTTCCTCTTACACCATAGCTGTGCAGTTTTCGAAGTAGAATGTTATGATCTACAAAATCGAAAGCTCTTGTCATATCAGTGTAAATAGCACATATCGGATTTCTTTTATCTATGGAAGTCATAATATTAGATATTAAGTCAAAAAATGCCATGTTGACTGACGTGTTCTTTCGGAACCCTTTTTGTTCAGTGCAGAAAAGTTTATTTTTTTCAAAGTAATTATACAGAGTATTATATATTACTTTCTCTATTATTTTTGATAATATCGGAATTTTGGCAATAGGTCTGTAATTATTTACATCTGTTTTCTCATTCCGCTTGAAAAGGGGTTTTATTACAGCTTTTTTTAGGTCATTCGGAAATGTTCCGTCGGTAATGCAGTTATTAATAATGTGCGCTAGTGGCGGTGCAATTATTTCCTTGACATATTTAATAACTTTTGTCGATACACCGTCGTAGCCAACAGTGTTAGTATTTTTTAAGTCATTAATTATTTTTACTATGTCAATGTATGTAACGGGTTGCATAAATAATGAATGGGATGTCAAATTTTCAAAATTATTATTATTGGTAGTATTCGAATGAATATTATTTTCAATTGAGTCAATAAAGTAATTATTAAATTCATTTGCTATGTCAATAGGATTCGTAAAAGTCAAATTATCTCTTTTTAATAATAATACTGATTCTTGGGGAAAGTTAAATTTTGTTTTGTTAATTATTTGCCACGCAGCTTTCGATTTGTTTTGGGAGGTCTTTACGAAATGATTATTTTGGGCTTTCTGCGTTAGCCTTATTATTTTTCTATATAGTGCAGAGTATTTTTTAAAAGCCAGTTTATTTTTTGCATTAGGATTATGCCTGTACTCCCAAAGTAGACATCTTTGTTTCCTACTGCACGTTTTTATTCCATTAGAGATCCATTTAGTCGATTTGCTAGTTTTAATAGTTATCATTTTTATTGGAAAGCATAATCTATAAAGTAATAAAAAATCATCCATAAATTTTCGAAAAGAGTCATTTGCATCCTTGGTTTCATAGACTTGCAAAAATGAAAAGTTTTTCAAGTGAGATTTAAATTTAATTAAGTTTTCTTCCGAGAGGTCTTGCTTTTTTACTTTCCAAAATTTAAGTTTACATGTTTTGTTAATGGGGACTTTTAACATTTGAGAAGTATGGTCAGAAAGAATTAAATCTATTATTTCAGCTCTGCAGCCTGCACGATAATTATGAGCAAAGTTATCGATGCACGTATTGCTACTCAATCTGGTAGGGGTATTCAAAGCTAATTTTAAATTATATTGTTGGAGAAAATATTTAAGATCTAATGTCATTTTATTACTTTTAAGGACGTCAATGTTAAAATCTCCACATATTACGATGTTTCTGTTTGATTGAGAGCTAATTATTTTTAATATATTCTCTAACCTCTCGTAGAATATTGCATATTTGTTTTTCGGTATTCTGTACAAGCAAACAATAATTATGCGGTGTGAAACGAGTTCTACGGCACAACATTCGAAAATGTTTGGCACAGATTGTTTTGCCACGTCTGGTATTTCCCTATACTGTAAGCTCTTTCTTACAAGAATGCATGTGCCTCCTCGTTTGGCATTTCTTGAGAAGCACGCTGCTAGACAGAAATTGGGTATTTGCAAGAAATCTTCATATCCCCTTTCCATAAAATGTTCTGATATACAGATTACATCTATAGGGTTTCCTGCATTATAAAGTTCTTCCAATTTAACTATAAAAATATCTAATTTGTTTAGTAGCCCCGCTATGTTTTGATGAAGAATATTTAAAAAGTTAAAGAAAAAACTGAGAATTATTCTGAACTGGTGCGTCTATCCAAGTTTGCTGTTTCTTTTGGAAACTGTCAACCTTTAATTGAACATCACTTAGTACACTTAAGCTCTGAATGAGGTCTTGTAAGTCAGATAAAATAATTTTTAGACCTTTGTTATTCAAAGTACCGAAACGTTCATTGTATGTATCGTAACTGTATGGCAAGTTGAGGTTCGAATCTAAGATAAGTGCATAGTTACAATTCTCGACATCCAAACATAATAAATTGTTAAATATTTCTATTCTGCTATTAAACATAATATTTGAGTTGTTCATGTATTTAAATGTTGGCAAACAGATTATAAAATTGGTATGACACAAAGGTAGTAATTTTTCACGGATAAATTGGATAAGATACCCATAGTTACGTGTCTTCCGGAAGTCTTCCTCTCCTACATAAAGTATACAGTAATCAGATTTAGTAAAATCACGTATTTTAGTATTAATATTGTTAAAAATATATTCTATTCCACATTTTGGGTAACGGTAATGACATATTTCAAAACTACTTATTAATGTCTCTTCCATTAAACTGTATAGCCTGTTGGAAGTTTCACTGCTGACGAGACATACTTTGTGCTTCTTGTTTGATGCTGCAACCGGTGATGAGGAGTCTGCAGTTATAGTGCGACCATGATTTTGAGAGACGCGTGATAAGTTTGCATTACTTCTGATTTCGCTTCCTTTTTGTATATTTCCATCGTTATGAATGATTTCGTTATTTGTAGTTTTTGCATTCTCAGTGTTCTTTCTCGTATTTCTCTTTGGTGTTAAGGTTTTGTGTTTGATTGGACTGCTTGTGATTGTTTTAAACATCATATTTTTCTTCATTAAATCCTCGTTATTTTTTTTCAATTTATTATTTTCTAAAGACAATAGCTCGATTTCGTTATTAGCGCTATTAAGTTGCGATGTTAGTTGTTCAATTTTATCCTTCAATATCTTTATTTGTTGATCACTTTCGTCGCTTTCTGTCATCTCTGGCATACTGTTTGTCGTACAGTTTAATGTTTGTGAAGTTATATCAATATCGCTTGGTTCTGAATGCTCTGATCGTGTGTGTCTTCGACGAAAAGTAATGTTCTCTATGAAGTTCATAGTAATATGCTCTTAATAATCACTTAAAAAAACCCAAAAACAGTTTCCGTCGGTGAGGCTCGAACTCGGGTCACCGAAATGTGAATCTGTCACTTATACCACACGGCCAATTGAACAAGTGATTGCCTTATTGAAATTAACAGCGATATTGCGATTAGTTTGTTGCTAGTTAGTTATTTGCATAATAGATGTCAGTGAGTTTAATTGTTTATACAATATTTTAAATCTGTCACTACTCATTCAAGTGGCAACATTAGTAATGACTTAGTTCACATAGTTACATGTAGATGGTGTTATAATCGGTTCGTTGTTAGCACGACGTTCAAATAAAAAACGAATTCTTTCTTAGGGAATTCACTCTTTTCTTGTTTTATGATATTTTAACACAAAAAAAAACTGAAGTTTATGTATACACTCGTTATATGGCGACACTCAGTTTACTTTATTACTGGCACTTGCACTTTGTTTTTATTGTTTAGTTCACTTTATGGTGGAGATTAACATTAAGTTTTTGTTTTGTTATTTGGTATCAGAAACTTATAATAACATTTTTACTGCTCCTTTATGTGTCCATGTTCACTCTTCTACACTATTCATAGTTCAGATGTTCATTACACTATTTTTTTAATAATTTTAAAACGTGAGCTTGTATTCTCGTGTCAACTGACAGCTGACTTCATCTCTCTGCTTAGCCTTTTCCTAACTATGTTGGAGTCAGCTTCCAGTCTAACCAGATGCAGCTGAATACCAGTATTTTACATGGAGCGACTGCCTAACTCAGTTACTGAGTAACATGGTACCCCTTGGTAAGACTGGTTGTTAGACTTTTCTATTTCTCGATAAGTAATGGATGTTCACCCATCCACGAACCGACCGCAGCAAGCGTAGCTTAACCTTCGATCGAGCCGTGCGGCTGTTATGATATAGCCTCTTGGCTATATCATAACAGCCGCACAGGTCGATCTTTATGTTGAGATCCTATAGGTATTATGCTTTAAACGAAGTTTAGTTTTATTTTTTTTAAATAATAAGTTTTAATATACAAGAAGATACACATTAACAGATATACTAAACATGGTAGTATAAGTGGTAGTCAAAATTAGGTTGAACAGCTGGCTCCTGAACTAAGTAAAAAGATACTTGTATCTCAGGAGGGAGGTTAACAACAAAACTCACAGAAGTTGATTTCCAGAAACAATTTTTACTTAAAAAAAATGTTCCTTGTGGTCTATATTCCTTAAAATATGAATATTTCATCACAATATTAACATAAACAATAATAAATTTTTATTTATAAAACTCAATTTAATTTTCTTAATCAAAACGAGGCAAGCTGCAATGGTGGCTCGAGTGATGTCATTTTATTTTGATTTATGTCGTCAAATTAGTGAGATTTATTCTGTGACAGAATGTCCGCTGTCAAACAAGTACAAAGAAATCCAGTGTTTCCATCCTCTGTTCTTAGATTTCCCCTGTGATGTTTGACATCGATCCAAATAATGGATTATTTATTTGTAAGTTTTTGAATGAATAACATACCGACAACCGACTTCCAAAAAAATTGTACAAAGTGAAAAATAACTTTAATTTCGGAAGTCGGTGGCAAAAAGCTAAAATACAGATCCAAAGACACTGACTTCCGAAATTAAAGTTATTTTTAACTTTGTAGTATTTTTTTGGAAGTCGGTTGTTTTTTTTTTTTTTTGTAAAAAAGTTTTATATTTTTCAGTTTTTAGTGGGTCAGTCTGTAATTTATCTAAGTTACAATAGCCTAATGTCAACTGCTCATCACCTTTTACAAAATATTGCTTTCCCGATACAAGGACGTTAATCGTTGAGGAATTCTCCCATTAAGGAACCAGGAGAATTGGAGCTGATGGTGAAGTCACCATCAGCTCCACTTCAACATTGTATTGTGACGAGCATAAATTGCTTAGCAATAATCGAATCGTAGCCCGTGAAATACCTACGTATTATTGAGTAGTTCAGATGGCCATCTGTGGTCTTCCTTATTAGTTCCACTTCACCAAATGGTGCTTTCCGGGAGAAAATGCACGAGTTACTATAAAGAATACCCTAATCGCTATAGGTGTGCCTATAAAATTTGAAGGATCCCCTCGATTTCTCTGGGATGCCATCATCAGATCCTGGTTTCCTTATCATGGTACTATCCTTGGGATATGTCCTTTCCAACAAAAAAATAATCATCAGAATCGGTTCATAAATGACGAAGTTATCCGTGAACACACATAAAAAAAAATAAAAAATAATATACGGTCGAATTGAGAAACCTCCTTTTTTGAAGTCGGTTAAAAAAGCAAGTAGAACGGACACTCATCAGTTATTCAAAACAAATCTAACGTTTTCGTTTTGAACTATTCTTTATATAAACATGCGAATGCTATTTACTTTTTTTTTAAATCCCCTAGAGATGGGCTGCAGACTGCAAACTTCATTCATAGATACCTAGTGTCGCTCGCAGTTTGCAATCTGCAGCCATCTCGGATTTCTAAAATCATTTACAAAACTAATTTGAATTTTGATACTTTAAGCTCACAAACATTCTACATAATAAAATTCATAAGATATTTTCTTACTGTCAACTAGCCCATTGCTTGTGAAAGTTGTCTGCAAATTGAGTTGCTGATCTAATTTTTGATTAGTACTAGAGATGTCACGGTTTAGACAAGTGGAAATCGCTTCCTTAGAGTATGCTCATGTATAATGCATGTTTGATTTCTCCATCATCGTTATCGCTGATAAAATGTCACTTTGTCTAGGTCCTCAGACCATTGGCCCTGCATAAGGTTGCATTATTACCAAACATCTCAATCGCAAAAATAAACACAGTAAGTAAATACACAAGAACGGTTATCAACAAGAAACAATAAAAAAAACCATTTAAGTAGTCATGTTTAAACGTAAATTGCGGTCTTAACTTGTTTGATTTGAGCGTACTTGTCGGAATGTTATCTTAATATCACTATAACTGTCTCTATACGTCGGCTCGTGTTTGTTCTTTACACTTTTTACGAGTTTTTGCTGAATTGTAAAATGTATCAGCGTAAGTATTTATTACCAGATAATTAAGCCTGGCTCTTCGCCCACGGTGGCTTTCATGTCATGTTGTGTTAAGTTGGAAGTATTTTCTATGAGAATATCTTTTCCTTAATTTTTTTGAGAAGTGTAAGCAGTGTCAGTATTGACGGATTGACGCGCTATTTGCGAAAACTGAAACTTTTAGTTAGGTGTGAATTTTCGCGAAAATCCTGACTATAATTTTTAAGACTTTTCTTGCTACAAGAAAGATTATATTTGGATAAAGTAGAAAAAAAACTCGTGATAATATCTAATGTATAAGCAAAGAAACGCTGGAGGCATGTTAAATAAATACAACACAGAGAAGAGTTGAAGTTCTTTTTCTTTTCGAATTTCACGTTGTGCACTGAAAATATTTTTGTATTTATTCGGCTGGGTAAATTCCGCAGTGGGACAGTACAGATTGTGTAAAAAAAAAAAACGATTTTTCATCGTTCAGCATCGAATATTTACAGTGTACTAAAATATTTAACACTGAGCACTTTATTTAGCACTAAGGCCACTGCGGCCTTAGTGCGAGTTTTTTTACTTACCTACTTTATCGCGTTTACGTTAACGTTAACTTACGTCAATTTGTATGGAATAATTGTATTTCCCATTATAGTCACCAGACGGCGCTTATTCAGTTTCTGTACAAATTGAGGTTTACGTTAACGTGATCGAGTAAGTATACAAACTCGCACTAAGGCCTCAGGCAAGTATTCTGTGCACAGTTTTATATTATTACGTAAACAACTGGTATAATTATTATTCAAACCACGTTCACTAAAAATACTGATACATTATCCATTTTTGGAAACTCATTAACAATTTAATTAATTAAAAATATACAAACAACCTAAAATTAAAGTTTTACGTGCGCGAGAGTTGAAACTTGAAATAAACGTTCGGGGACGATATAATATAGTTTGTCCTTATCAAGTAATTTGTATTTATTGCATTATTAAGATAAAGTTTATCTTGTTTTTAAACTAATTAAGGTCAGGTGAAAAGAATTAATTTAGAAGATTATTTAAATAATTTATCGCAAGGTATTTCAATGCTGCCTATCGCAGTCCACTGCTGGACATAAGCCTCTCCCAGGCTGCGCTAAAACTCCCTGTTCTCCGCCTTCTGTATCCAGTCCGTCCCAGTCACCATTGTTGTCGGTCCATCAAGCTGGGGAGCTCCACTCAAGGACTCGTCTGCTCCACCGGCCATCGGTCCTTCGACAAACATGGCCAGCCCACAGCACTACAAGCTATGTCGGTAAGGTATAATTTATTTTTTGATATGGCAAGCAATACCGACATTTCAGAATTAGGAACCTATAATGTGGGCGGAAGTATTTCATATTTATAATTGAGTATCATTATTGTCATTCGCGGATAAAGTAATAAAAACCCAATTTAATTAAGACATTAATCCTGACTATCATCAATAAATACTCGGCTTTACCGCCATTGTTTTTAAGCACAGATTAAAAACACATACAAAAATAATATACGAGTGAAAACATGATGCCCACCGCAATAAAATAATAATTTATAGCGTATTTTTAAACGCATTTACGCGAGTTATAACGGCCATTCGATTTTCATGACTGTATTATGCAGTGCAAGACGACAATAATAATAAAAACTTTCAGTCTTACGATTGTTTTAGTGGATATGATTGTTGGTTAGGTTTGCAATTGATTTGGGCTGGACAGGAGATCGAGGGAAACTTCTGGTACGAGTACATGTCTGACATGCAAAGTTCTTAAAGGGCAATCAAGATGGCACAACAGTCGAATAGAAAACTAGACATTAACAAGAGCCCCTTCCCCAGTGTAGAAGTTTAAGGCCTGAAATATTTAGAAAAGTTAAAAAAAAAAAACACATTGCGCGATAATACAATGAAATGATTATTTACATAATCATTTCACTGTATACATAATATACGTAACGTAACCTATTATGTATACGTACGTAATACGTATACATATTTAAAAAAAAATATTACTACTTCTTTTAAATTATTTCTTCACTAAAAAGATTTGTGAAGGAAGCATAGAATATATTAATCGTATTTCTTTGGCTTTTGCCGCGTTTAATTACTTTCCATTTACCTACCCATTAACAGATTTGTATGCATACATTTTTATCTGATTTCATGAAATTGGCTTGTTTACACTTTTTATTCACTACCAAACAAAATTACGTCACAAGGAATTCTCGGAAGCTTAAGAGATTGAGGCAAAAAAAAAAAAACAAAAGAGCTCGATAACGATCTTTGACGTCCATACATAAGTTCACTACAACTGATTAATATACAGTAATTAATACTTTGATAAACAGTTCGATACATCGTCTACAACGCTACTGAAAAGTAACGTGTAAGCCACCTGCCCCACCGCCGCCGCCGACGAGGAAGCGACTATCTATCAACGATTTTCTCTCTCAAGAAACGTACAAATGATTGTAGGTCCCGTGAGAGTAAAAGAGATACATAATACAGTAGAGCTCGTGTAAGCTAAAATGACGCACCCTAATTCCACATTTACCGTAGTATACGTGCCACGAAAGATGAGACTCTGACTGACCGCGTCTCCCACGCTCTCCGCCGCCTCGATAACGCCCGGTCCCTTCTCGCGCTCAGACCTCATGCCGCTAAAGAGACCTAAAATCGACTACTGTACAAGTCAAACCACGTGGTGCGTGTCAAGTCTCACCTTTCGTGGCGCATATAATACATATACTTACTTAAATATTGGGACGCGTCATTTCAGCTTAGGCGAGCTCTATCGCTGACTGTTCACAACACCATAATCCGATGCAGCCTGTCCTCTGCTGTCCTCCCCGAACCTACTGTCCTCTAACTAAGCCAAGGCCCATATCCCACAGGGTACCCAAAACGAGCAGTTGCTTAGTTTATAAGTTTTGATGCCCTAGCTAGAGGCTTTAATTTATTGAGACACCTACAGGAAAGTCCTGTTAAGCAGCCGACAACCTCCTAGACTGACCTGCGAGATGCCATTCCCAAAAAAAAAAAAAAAACGTTCACACCACTGACCGGTGAGTACTCGTTTGTCGTAGCGACGACACCTATCAAATAGAATACTCAAAATACTCGCTGATAAACTCATACTTGGTATTCGTACATACGCATACCAGCGAGTAATTGCTCGTCGCCGACACGCACTCACTGCTCGTTGCTCGCCTACTCGTTTTTAGTTGCTTATACGCTTAATCGCCGGCGGTGGGACAGTTGCCTTACAAACTCAAGTCACCAATGAGGCAGAATGTCACAGCACTAGTATTCCAATGTTGGGCCCGTACACGACGCAACCAATCACACTAGTTTGTATTGTAACACGTTGCTTTAGAGTCGTGGATGTTTGGCCTAACAATTCATGTATTAATTACTGGTAACTTCGAATACTAAGCTAGTATTTTGAACCGAAAGTATTTATTATTCTTTTCACTTCAGTAGCTCAAACATGTAGGTTTTGCTGCCTGAAATCAGAGAGCAAAATACGATTTTGCTCACTGAGTGAGACCAAGTAACTTTTTAATTTTTTTTTTTCAGAAAGCCTCGAATATCTTATTCAGCCTTGGGTTAATCATACAATTCGAAACATTCACACTCTATCTCTTTCCCGCCAGTAGAAAGGGAGAGAGACAAAGACCAGCCCTTTCGAAGTTCCGATTTTGAATTCGACCTCAAAGACAAACACGTTCGGAATTTCGTACTAACTAAAGAAATTTTGCAAAAAGATAATTATGTCTTTTAAGAGCCACAAGCCCTTTATAACCTACCACCTACCCTTCCTTCCTTTCCTTTGTTACCTGTATAACTAATAACCCATATAAACTAAAGATGGAACTTTTTTCATGAGACATTTTCCGCTAAATCTCTTAGCGTCCGACGACAGACCTCAACAGATAAGGCCAAGTAGCTCTCAAGCCCCGAGATAGCTTATCGAGTAATTTCCACTTTTATTATGATGGGGGGTCAATGTTCATTTTCACTTTTCTCTTTGCTCTCTTTATAACCGTCTGTACTTTTGTTGTTTCATGCCCGCTATGTCTCATACCTTGGGCCCAAATCACAAACACTCAAAATCTGTCGAGCGTCCGACGACAGACCTCATGAGTTAAGGCCAAGTAGCTCTCAAGCCCCGAGTTAGCTTATCGAGTAATTTCCACTTTTATTATGATGAGGGTTCCTTACCTTGATTTGTGACGTTCGACCTATTAGAGGTTTTTTACTTTTTATTTGGACTTTGAAGCTTCTAGCTTTTGGTTTTATTGGAAATGCTCGTAAATTAGCGGTGGACTGGAGTGATCCGTTTTTTAGACAAATTGGGATAGGCAGGTATTGTAAAAAGGGCTTAGTGAGATTGGTTTGATTTCAGTTCGTTTCGTTTGTTTTTGTTAGTAAATTATTAATGTCAGATCATAACTAATGCAGTAAACGATTTCATGAGCTTAAACACTCCTATATCTTCCAATTCTAATGTCTACCACATTAGAATTGGAAGATATAGGAGTGTTTCGAGAATCATAATAACATTTATATTCAGCATTGTTTTCAGCTGACCGGTAGTTTATAAAATAGAAAGTTTACTTCTTGAGTGATTTAAAAAAAAACAGTTATATCTTTTTCTTACAAAACAATAACATCTACCAATATATTTATAGCTATGTTTATGAACGCCTTCACTTTTCCTTCCATCCTCAATTATTTCTGGGAAGAAAGACTCCATGGACGTCGCAAGACGTATTGTCCGCGTGACAGACGTCGGCCCCAGACTCGAGTTAATCGATAAAATCGGACCCTGAATATAAGAATCGTATGATCGAAATATTGGGCGAGTTACGGGAATAGACGCTGATTAGTGTGGTGACGTATTTTTGGTGATGTTAGTAGATTCGTTTTGTTTTGGTTTTAAGGATGTTACGGTGAAAAAATAAAATAAAAGTAGCTGATTAAAAGCTAGTTAGCTTATAATTTTATGATTGAAAGGATCCTGATGATTATTACGACACATATTCAGAATCTATTTATATTATTTACTTCGTGGTCATAATTGGTATGATATGATTGAAAATCAACATAATTTTCTAGGCGCCAAATAAACGTTAGTTATGGTCGCTTTACGATGTCTAATTAATAAAGTAATTATTATGATAAGTTTTGAAACGATTTTTTTGACCAAAACACACAGACTTTTTTTTTAATTATTACGTATTTTGAAGAGATCCATGTTTCATTTTTATGGCCTTAGAAAGAAAACGAATTCTAGGCAACAGGGAACCACACATAAATAGGTTGTTCCTCTAATAAGTCACAGCCAGAACTGGTCAAAGGTTCCGCCAGTCAAAGGTAAAACGGGCTAACTGCAGTTAGATCGGCGACTAATTGGAAGTCGGCGCCGTCTAGTCTCCCGAATTAATCGATGTATTCGCATCGTGTCTTCTTCTGTCTGACGTTATTAGACTCAGCTTTTGCCTACGTTCGTCTCTTTTGGGTGGCAAATATTATAGGAGGTGGGATGTTGAACGACTTTATACCTACAGATTTTTTGAAGAAAACTTTTCGTGTTTGTTATGTGTAGCTGCAGTAGAAACGTTGAAGAAAGGTTAGTGTGTACTGCAAATGGTGTACAGTACCTACCTACGTTACGTGCATGTGCATGCTTACCAAAAATGAATATCACAAGGTTTTATAAATCACGGACTTATATGAAACCATTTTGTGAATAAATTACAGCACAACAAATAAGTTAACGATAACTCATCGACATTTGGCTTTACAATCATCTCACAAAATAGACAGTGCAAATTAGGTATGAAAAGCCATCTATTACAATAAAGGTTCCTACCCAGTATCACTTGACAGACGGAAAAATATGGAAATAACCATAAACATGTATCACATGTTATATGTATGACATTTGACGTAATTGACATTTTAGTTTGCAACCAGCGCCACCATAAAATGTCAAGATAAATTGGTCAACCTAATCACGTCTTTTAATATCTGGATATTGTATCTTTCTATCGAACCGTAGGTGGTCACAACCCGATTATATGGCAGTAACTTGATTAATTACAAGATAAGGTGGTAGGGCACTTCCCGACACGGCGTAGCATAGATGGACAAAAACAAGGGAATCGTAAAGGACCGTGGGTGGCCCGTTTATTGTCAAATAGACACGATCCGTATTTTATTTGATTTCTGCTAGATTAACTGTTTTATTTCGTTTGTGGTAAAGTGTATTTGTGGTTTACTGTCTCAAATTATGACAAAAGAGTGGAGAAATTAATTATTAAAATAATATATACAGTGTTGATATGACAGAGGCGCTTTCCTTTAAACTGCCTATACTAGGTACCATTTTCAAGCTCTGTACCAAAAATCAATTAAATAGGAGCAGTAGTTTAGTCGCAAATGATTTTTTAATGTTTGCCCCGTTTGAACACGATGTATCTTTCCTAACAACTGATTGTGTCTATACGCATAGGTCATGCACCTTAAAACGATAAATCTGAGTATAACTACGATGCGTTGTTGCCGCTCTGACGCAAGTCACAAGTACAACCAAATATTTCGCCAAAAATATGGCAATGCAAACAAGGAAGCAATAAATACACACACACTTGCACTTTCATTACGAGAGTGACAATCATAGCAAAACATCCCGCGCGTAAAAGAAATAGAAATAGGTCAGTGTGTTGCTATTGCATCCCAGATCCTTGCGATCGGTAAGGGGGCTCCTAAAAAACTTGTATTTTCAGCGCGCCGACGCGACGCTATCCTTTCGGAGCGTATGTAACGTAACACGGAAGCTCAGGCGCCGCTTTTGTTTTGTCGAACTCGCGCGCTGACAATTGTGATTTTGTTTTTTTATTGTGACAGGACACGTAACTTGGGATTATTACTATGTACCTCACTCCCATGGATTTCTTTTTGTAGGGGTACCTACATTAAGGGTGAAGTGTACCTCAGAGGTAAATACAATTGTTGAACTAAAAAATAGGATTATTTTAGCATTTCACAAATTAAAGTGCTATTAATCTAAATGGAGGACCCATCGAGAATTTAAAATGTAGTGTTTTTGTTGTGATTGTTCTTGTGCGCGTACTTCAAAACCTTACTTAACATAAAAGCCAGCGCGAGCGGAGGCCTAAGCCGCCCGCGCCACCGCCGCCGGCCGCCCGCTTTGACTATACACGACACCGCGCTCCGGCGCGCGCGCTACGTTGCCGCTTTGTTACCTAGGTAGCTAAGGTCACTTTTTATTTACAAAGGCTGGTTGCGTTTTATTCTGATTTGTAAGCTATTTAGTTTGTTTGAAAAAGAAAAATTCTCATTTTTGGTGCTTTTTATTTTTACGCCGTATCGAATTTATACTAAACACATATAGTATACGTAGTGTAATTTAATGCCCCTCTGTCATATCAACTCTGTGTATACAGGCAACGTAAACTGTTATATCTTGTGACACTTGTTAACATTACTTCATTTTCAGATTTACTTGTAATAATGTTATTTTTAGAGGTCGGTGTAATGTCCACCTAGTTTTATCCGGCTACACCTAGTTTTAACAGGCTACACCTAAGTGTGGCTGGTCACAGTTCTAGCTTTTTTTTTTTTTTTTTTGACGCTTTCGGCCGCGACGATGATGGGGGCCTGTGCAATACAGGCAAGGATGCCCCCACACCCGTTGCCTGCTGGCCCCCACCTGGGAGGAGTCGTCTGCTCCGACCCCTCCTCCGCCTTCGGAGCGGCGCCGGCGCCGCGTGAGGGTCGTCCTCCCGCGCGCGCTCCGCCGCCTGCCCAATTTCGGCTGCAGAGGATAGGGAGAGCGGCCGACGTCATACCGACACTCCTCTTCCCCTGCGGCCCCACCGCGTCCGCCATCAAACGGTGGCGGCCCCGTCAAGGCCGCGGAAGGTAGGGAGAGCGGCGGACCGCAATACCGGCACTCCTCTCCCGCCGCGGCCTCCAATCCTCAGCCACGATGCCTCCCATAAGACACCGCGGCCCGCCTCAGTTGCGGTGTCGCCCATACGGCCACCGCAACCTACCTGCTGGCCGCTACGTCGTCGGCTTATCGGCAAAAGCCCTGACGAGCGGCCCCCGCCTGGGTTCCTCTTCGCTTCACCGTGGGTGACCAAGCCACGGCTACTGAGCCCCCCCACCTCGACAATGTGGGAACCCTCCGGGGGGGGGGCTAACCTACCTTTACCTAGTTGTAGCTGGCTAAAACTGGGTATAGCCGCACTTCAGGTTTTAGCCGTAACAAAACCAATAAACCCCTCGACCAATAGATAACAATTCAATGATTTATCACTAACACACACATTTACGATTTTATTTTACTGCTCCAACATACTACAAAAGTACAAATAAGATTAGCGTATCACTCAATTTAAAATCAGAAACGTGTTGAAAACAAAAGTATCTCGACGATTAACGGCTTAATTGGCCATGGAGCACTAAAAGTACCATTAATGTTTCTTCAGGGTAAATTTAGAGTCAATAAATGAGTTTCCAATCACGTCAGTATATCAGAACTCATTAAACTTAAGAGCAAGGGCTCCATTCTCAAATGAAACAATCGTAAGTGCATTCGCATCATTCTACCTTCGCCCACTCCTTGGTCCGAGCTATTTTTGGACGTGGTCCAAACTAAGAATTGGTTGGGATATGGGTGCAATGTGTGGAATTGTATGTTTACAATGTGGGTGCAGGAAGTTGTAGAATTATCCCCTAATAGTACTTAATAACCATACTTCTTGATTCGTGTTCATACCTACACCTGTTACTGATCTATTTTAATTGTGAACGAAAACCGAATTATTTTTGGAGCGCTTTCGAAGCACGGAAATTGGGAATAAGAAAAACAAGACATTTAAGGAAATTAACGCGTATTAATTAAAAATTCGACTGACAGTTGGTCTAGTGTTCGCAAGCGCTACTGCTGAGCACGAGGTTCTGGGTTCAATTCCCGGGTCGAGCAGTGTTATTGGGTTGTTCCATCTGGTATTTCTTAGTATCAGCCACATTAGGCTCGTCCCTTGTAACATGGAACTCAAATTAACTGGCTAAATGTGAGTGTACTATAGGTACAGCTCTGCCTAACCCTTCGGGGAAACAAGGCGCTATGTTATGTTATGTTAACTCAAAACTAGAGATGTAATAACACAATGAGTCAACATCCCACTCGCCCCCGCTACCTTTCGCCCCTTGCTCTACACATCGACGTGTAAGGTAAGTCACGACCGGCCACTGAGCCGAAAGCGACATTTGATAAAATCGTTCTCCTTACCAGTTTGACCCGGTACCTCTGAACGTGGCTGCCCTGGGTTTGTCTTCCACATTGACTTGTAAATGTTGTTACTGAAGCAATTGTTAAGCGACGTTTTATGATCTCAAGTTGTAGGGAATTGGCAGCGATTGATTTGTTATAGATAGATTATACAATAGGTAGGTATGTTGGTTGTTTGCTTTCTCTTTCTAGGGCTAAGTAGTTGTGGATTCATGCTACACATTCATCAGTTAAAAGCTAAGGCAATCGTAAATCTTAAAGTAAGAACTCTGTTTTAATTACACTAATGAAAACGGTGATCTCACTTTAAGATTTGCCACAGAGCTCAGTTTTAAGCAATCTTTTGGGCGCGTTCAGACGACACGCGCCCGGTAAGCGCACGCCACGCGCGCCAGCACCCGCGTTTATCACGCTTTGCAATTTGTTGTATATACCTAATTTGAGTCATACGAGTCTTATGTTATGAGATGACACATCAATAGATCTCAAATTGCATACAATGTGTTCCCGCAATTACGACATTAACTAAAGACACAGGTAGGGTTAGTGGCCAGTAATTATACTAGATAAGATATAAGATAAAATAATTCGTAAATTGAAGAAAAAAAACATTTTCAAACAAACTAAATATTAAAATAATAGGTAACCAAAATTAGGATCTCTCTATTGCTAAGGACTCATTCATGAAGCTATCGTTTTATGCCAGCTGGTAAAAGATCATTGACCGACACTATTTTTTGTTCATCGTTTGTCTATTGTTCTGACCCAGCTGTAAGTAACTTCATGAATGAACTTTTTGCAAAACCTCCAGAAAAAACTCGAGTGGCGTGGCCTTTTTTTTCTCTCGTTCGTTTTAATTTCATCTCTGCGCTACAGGTTGCTTCAAGATGCTATTTTAGAAAATTGTAAATAAATCGATAAATAATAACGTTTAATGAAATTAATATATCTTTATAAAACGAAAACGCGGAACCGTATATGCGTGTCAAATTAATGTCATATTTGCGGGAACACGTTGTATATCGAAGTTCAACCGCACACGCGACGCGCCCGACTCGCGCCCGCCTCTTGTCAACACAGCGCTCACTCCGCACACGCGCTGCACCCAACCCGCATACGCCTTGCGCAGTCTTGTGCGTCTTGCCTTGTCCAGTCACTAGTAGCACAGTAGTAGTATAAGCGGGTTCGAGGCGTACGCGATGCATGCGCTGATTTTGCTCGAAGCGAGGCGGGCACAACGCGTGTGCGGATCCTGTGCATGATCTGCGCGGGTTATCTCTGAACACGGCCTAAGTGAAAACTTCGTCCCTCACACAACTTTTTTAAATTAGTAAATTGAAAACAAATTTTATATTAAATATGTCTTTGACCTAATCATAGTCAGTGCAACCTTCCATAATGTTTGCACTACATAGACCTTTGACGCAAAGAATACGGTGCAAACGATTTATCATCTACCTCACTTTTTACTATACGGAAACAAGTACCTATATCTACCTATATTACCTTAAAAGATAAATTTCCTACATAGCTTTAACACGCGACATTCAACGGAGAAATTAATTTATCGTACAAAAGGAGCCCTTAGTTTGAAAGGAAATAGTTTGAACCCTTCTGCCTGTGACCTTACAACAGTTGATGAATTGATGCCCTGTGACGTAGGGTGACAGTGAGGTGCCAGTGCGCAGGACACTTGCATCAGGATTAATTAACGACTTGCAACTTTAAGGAAGATTAAGAGGTTGTTGGTACGTCATTAGATTTAGAAAATGTGTGTTTTCTAACAAGAACATAGGCCCTACACTAAGGACATTTTATCAGCGACAACGATGTTTGGGTTGACATATGTTACCGAAAAGTTAAAAGTCTTGAAGATGTACGAAAAAACCCACCCAAAGATGTAGTAGATTTAAATATTCAAGCTAATTAATCTTCTATATGAATAAAAATCAATTGCCCAATGTATAGTGTAAGCGCATCACTTCAGAACGGTTGCACCTATTTGGCTAATTCTGTTTTTGTTGTGTTTGTAACTGTCAGGATAAGGTTTGTATCAAAGAAAATGTTTGAAAAATTGCACGGAAAAGTAAATTTTGGTTCAAAAATCTCCATATAGAAAAGTGAGTGAGACAGAAGATAGTAAGTAGGGATCTTCAACAATTTTGACAGAATTGACAGATTAACGTTTACTTGTTCAGTTTCTTACATTGTTTTATCAGATAAATCCGAAAAAAAAATAATTTGTTGCTTTGTGAAAAAAGTTGTAGAAATTTATGTTATACCTGCTATATTTAAAAATACCAGCAATAGCAGTGGAAAATTCGGGAAAACTGAAAGTGCATTTTCTATAGGAATTTTATACGAATTAATGAGGCAGGACAACGTCTGTCGCATAGATATATGAAAGAAGGAGATATGCCCGGTAGTTGAAAATGTATCAGAACCCGATGTCGCTAGGTTGGCCCCACCACCGCGCCACTACTACACATGTAGTTCAATAAAAGCAATAGATACAAAGTCGCGCACACACTTGCAATTCATAAATCAGAACATACTACACAATCAATTATAAACCTTAACTCGTCACACACAGCGTGCATTTACCATGCACCGTACAACTTACTCACACAAAAACATCTGTCGCTATTATTGTGTTGTGCAAAAAGCAATTTATTTTACATATACGCTAGTGATTGACTAAAACGGAAAGTTATCGATACTTCCATTTATTACTGTACAAGAAAAATTTGGGGTCCTGAAAATAAAATAAAAAATGATATGTCCAGAAAGTATTATACATTTTAAATAAAAATAAAAATGTATATTAAAAAAAAAAACACGAATCAATAAATTAAAACAATCCGGTTATGTTGGTTTAGGCTGTGAAACCATAGGAATTGTTGAACCCTGTTATGATGTGTTTACTCACTGACCTGTAAAGTGGAGGTATTTGTTCAGTACTTGACGTACTCTTAATTTTGGGATTGCCCATTCAAAAAGCCTGCGAGTTTTCTTTAGAGGCTGGAACATTTCTGCCTTAAAGTGAATTGAGCATATGGTGCTATATTTTGTTGGGAACCAGTTAGGTGGCCTTACTGTGGCATCAATCCATTCTTATTTTGTATTTGTATCTTTTGGGAAGCTAAAAAGGTACTATAAGAACTTATTTATCATTTACATAATAAGTATCTTAAGCTATAGTCTATAGTCTAGGAACTAGTTGGCCGCTGAGACAGGGGTGAGGCGGCGGTTCGCAACGCACGTACTGAGTAATGCGCCCCTGCTCCTCCATCCCACCGCTCACATACCTAAGGCGTGGTCTATACTTCTTAACCTCACGATGAGTAAGCAGGTAGCAGGCAACAGGCGAATAGGCTTTTGTTGTTAACAAAAAACCCTTAGTTAAGAAATAGTTAAATATATGAAAACAAACACATACCATACTCATGCATAACAAATAAATAGCATGAATATGTTGACTTATTTTAAGCTAAAATCACTAATATTTTATCTGAACCATACCGATTACTACAACGCATTTGAATCTTGTGGTGCATAGTTAAAGACTTTAGCGGAAGTAAAATAGGTACCAAAACCAAAAAAACGTAAGGAAATAGCACGAAGATGCGATAATTTAAACCCAAAAACACTCCACCTAAACATTATTAAACTTACTTTACGACCGTTGGTTATGCATTTCTCTACTAGGTACGCTGTAAAATAATCAAAAACAGTAAAAAAGATTATTTTACATTCTCAAAGGTTTCCCAACCGTACAAACGTCATCTTTTCAAGTGTTCCAACCGGGCTAAAACGGTTGACAAATTGAAAAATAAACTATAATAGCAATATAATATTCGTTGGGCAATCGACATTATTATCGATAGACTACTTTAGTGGATCTTAACCTCATCACTATCTCGCCGCAAGACACAGCGGCTGTACTATGCGACGCTCCGCGTAAATAAAGTATCGTTTTGTTATTTTTACATTGCTTGTCCAGTCGCTTAGCGACATACTTAAGGTAGTGGTTAAGGAGCAATGTATTTGCTGCAAAAATAGTACAGCCGCTGCGATATTTGAAAACAAAAATAACGTAGTAAAAGCAAGAAATATTTTACGATTTGTTGTTTTTTATGCTTTAAAGATAAAATACTTTTACTTACATATGGTAAGTGATCCCGTGCGATACGAAGTTTTTAATATCACTTCGGTTTTTGCAGGAAACCACTGAACAACACGGCATTTTTATAATTTATCGTGACCACGGTCGAAAGCGTACTAGTTCGCGGAGACGGCCATTTGGCGAGTAAAGGCACAGCGTGCGCATAACGCGTGGACACAGGCACGCCCCCATGCCACTTCTCCTGTTTTTTATATTTCTATGGTCTGTCGGGTCACCTAGTTTGTAATAAAATTCAAATATCGCAGCAACATCGGTTGCGCGTTTTTCACAATTTGGGTAATTTTTCATGCGCCTATAAAATGAAAACCTTCTCATACGATGCATTTATATTAAAAAAATATACAGGTAGATCCGTGAGATAAAGATAAAAGATAAAGATAAAGATAAGTTTATTTGTTAAAACATGTGTAACATGATACATGAATATGCACATATTGATGGAAAAATATTTTTATCGGATCAACATGTTTTGCCTCACTCAGCGTACAAAATGTGAGGTTAATCTAGCACCCATAGCCACCCTACACACCAGCCCTTTGTCGCCGTCTACAACGATGCCCTTTGCGATTGATTAGTCGACATTTCAGTCCCTTTCAGTCGTAGGGCGTCTTCGAAGAAGCCACACAACTAAACGAGGGGGGTTAGAAGTAAGGGCTGCGACTTGCGGTTCACGATTGAAATTAGGTCCGTTGAAGTAAGTAATCAACTCATGAATATACGTTTCTTTAGTTAGTGAATGGTGATATTGATCTGGTTCAATTGGTTTGTTTAGGTATTGAAGGTTGTGGACAAATCCACAACTTCAACTTCACTGCCATCAAAATGGCAGTGAAGTCATTGTAAATGAAGTAGAATGCTCGTCTCAGTGAAATAATATTAGGTATGACAATGCTTTCTGATAGCTAAGCCTGGCAACATCATCTGCACAGCCTAGTAAATAATCGGTTCATTTTTTTCCATCAGATAAGTTGAATATTTTGTAAATTTATGGGAATATAGATAATCTGATCTAGTTTTGCCTAGACGGCTTTTGACATTAACAGACTGAATGAAATCATATTTTATGTATTTCTCTTCATTTTAAATAGAAAACCTTTGATTTTTATACCAATTATATTCTCCTAGCTTAATTGCCCACCTTGTATCATTCAATGATACTTAGTTATCCAGTTAAGCATTTACCGACCAGCATAGAAATAATTGAAATGAAATTTAACCAACCGAAGCCAATTTAATTTTATCAGAAGTCATAAAACGATTACTATTTTTTATATTCCACCGCTTATTAACGTATTCCAAACGCAACTTTTTCATAAATTAAAACTATAAAGCATTTGTCGAAAAAACTGTTTTTTTCCACATGGTTCATGGTTTGATGGGGTTCGATAAAAAACGGACAGTAGCATGTGAGTAATACTCATTTTATGGCTACACCTGCCTATTCGTAGTCCCCTAGTATGCATTATAATGTATTTAAATGCATTCCCAAAATGTATGGTGGTGTGGTGTCAGTAGCAGCGATATTGTTTTGGTGAAAGATGGACATCAGCAGATCTTCTCGGAGGTCGATATATTTTACTTAGCCCTTTTTACAAAGGATACAATTATGACATTGATGAATATTCTTTAAACAGTCCAGTTTATAAATTTTTCCGCCATCATTCAAAAACAGAGAATCATCGAAGAGGCTTATCACCAACAGTAGACTGCGATTGGCTGGGTTTAAAGACTGATTACCTAAGATATAAAGTACAAAAGCACTGGTTTTAGTTTGCAATTTTCAGTTAATTGTGAAAATGTGAATGGTCGCTCTAATTTACAATATTATTTCAACTATGTTATGTAAAAACAAGACACTGAAATCTATCTATCTTTCTAACACCAATATGACAGACAGTAGCTGTCATTCAAAGGATCATCTTTCGATAATTCAATACTATCCCTCCACTTATTTTTTTTTCTTGCTTCTTAATTCCTTTCACCTCAATAGACAGTTTTTTTTACTGTTTTATTTAAAATTATTACCTTTTACTTTTTCGGCCGCTGCAACTGATACCGTCTCTCATTGGTCACGCTACCGTGACGCGGGCGCATGACATTTGACGCTAACCCGTCACCACGCAAGCTCGCACCTGCCTACATGCGTATACGCAACAAAAGACCCGACATTTTTACATGTTAGGTAAAGAGAGCAATTGGCATAACCTTCACTTCCCTTTTCATCTGTTGGGGATTTTTACAAAGCGAGGAGGAGAGTGACAGACGTAGTTCGATTTATTTAAAAATCAATGTAAGTAGATAAGTTTTCTTTTTCAACGTTTTAATGGAATTACAATAATCCAGCTATACTAACATTGTTTCGGGGGTCTAACTTTTCATATACCTAATATCTGTCATTAATTTTACATTCATATTAATTAAACCCACGTTGCAGTGCGTTTGCCGTATAGGTGTAGTTATGGGTTCTTTTTTTGGAAATGCACGAAAATAAGGTTGGCCCACTTTATCCTCAGCCGTTTCCATAATAATATTCCTTTCCTCTATTGTTATTTCCTAATTTATTTTCAAAATTTCTTCGCCTGTCACTCTTTAGACAAAGTTAAGTTTTGTAAATAGCAGAGATTCCTCACTTTTGTTCGGTTTTGTTTTATGCTAGGCATTCGTGCAGTCGATTCGATGTGGACATGTTTTGTTTGATGTTTAGAGCTTGTGCAGACGGTAACGTTTACAAGCGACTTGTGTGAGGAATGTTCGTTGTTAGTGAAATAAGCGTATAAGTGTTTGGTGGAGCAATCAATTAGCTGAATACTTTACTTATGGGTTTCTAGTTTACCATTGTTTGGATTTTGTAACTTTTGTCATGTTGATTATATTAAACAGACTAATTGTTTTTTTTTTAGTCTTAGGCCCACTTGCAACCCAAATCACTAAATAAGTTTAGCGCTAATTATATCTAAAACATCATTCTGTCTCCCGACATCTTCAAGTCTCCGACATTTTCAAATGCTTAATAGAAATAAAAAAATATTTTCAATTCGTTTAGCGCTAAATGTGTTTTACTGTCATTTATCAAGTTTTAGCGGCGCTAGGTACGAACATTTCCTGTCATGGAAACTACTGTCTATTCTAAAACAACATGAATATTTTGTCAAAGAAGACCAAGATTCGCGGACATAATTGATCCTTTTCGCCAAAAAGAGCGTCTATTTTCGTCAATCTCTAGAACTGACCAAGTTCTCATACTTAATAGTCTACAAAACAAACGTTAACATGCAAAACTTTAATAAGATAGTTAACAATGATTGTTATGAATTGTTCAAATGACATAATGATAGGTTGTTCGTAGCGGAACGCTTACAAAATAATAAATTATACATATTCGTATGTTATTATTGTGATTAATTACTGGGCTTACATTCGGATCTTGCATCTTGCGTAAGATGTGGAGCTGATACAATCATAGATTAACTTTTCGTTTTTGCTTCGATGTTTTTTTAACTTTCTTATCAATTTAAATCAGACCATAGTTTAAGAAGAGGCTTTATACAGCGAGTAAAATTCAAAAGACAAAATCATAGATAGACAGTCTATATCAGCGTGTAGGATTGAAGGTTTTACATTAGACAGTGCGCACACTAGAGTCATACCATTATTATCTGTTGTAGACAGAATAATATTGTCTTTATCATAACGTTACAAGTTGTTTGGTGACTGCGTACGATTGTTGTTTTTGTAGAGTTGGTGGGAGCTGGTGTACTTGAGTACTGAATGATTTTATGAATTTGTGTTTCAAACTTGTCGTAATAATTATGATTCTTTTATCTTTTTATAAGTACGATTAATCCTCCATGAATAATCGTTGGAACACTCAAGTAGTATCCTACGTAGAATGAAGTTGAGACCATACTCATTTTACGTCTAACCTGAATTTACCTGTAGTTTGTCGCACATCCCCTTTAAATACCACGGCACGGCACACAGTTAGATGACGTGGAACCACGGCACGGCACACTGTAAGATACCGAGGAATCCTTTGTGCGTCTCTCTCGAGATGCAGTGTGTCACGGGATACCCCAGTATTTCTGGAATCCGGTATACTCAAACCTCCTTGAGACTAAATGGGACGGGATAGGATATAATTCGGTAAAATAGGGATGATGACTAAATATATTTTTTTGTTCGTCATGTGGATTGTTAAAAAATATTGGACACGTACCTATTTTTTCTTTTTTTTTACGTAATCAAAATATTACGGCGATACATTGAGTAAAATATAGCATGACATCACTCCTTGCTAGATTTTACACGTAATTTGTTATACGAGTATTTGTGACGTAGCGAGCCCCCACTACGTAACTTAAATGCGTTTTATCGAAGTAATTTTTTATTAATATGATAAAGCAAAAAATACGTGTGTAATATTTTTTTATTATCTGATTGACGGACTAAATATAATAATTTTTGTTTACCCAGGCATCATCCTTATTTGTGCGACTGGAAAATTCGTCTTAGATTACATGGACATGCTTTTGAAATGAAATAGGATGAAAAGAGTTGTGAATGAAAAATGGTCTAATTGATGTGGACCACGATTGTACAACGATGGCGACGATAGCTTCTCCTTATGAATCAAACAACAAAGTATACACAGTTAAACATAATTTATTTCATATTATTTAAGTATCACAGATCCATTTATTTTAATATTCATCACGTTAAAAAAAATACATATAGTCTACTTGGTAATGACACCATTTTACTTAGCAATGTTCCAACTACTTTTGTAACTGCGATACATGATATTTACACTCTATCACATTATATACAACGATGTAGAAATGATCTAATGATAGGTACCACTGCCGAAATGGGTCAAGAAGAAACACAACCGAAAGCCTAAATATACAACAAAGTATTTATAAATAATGTGCAGATCAAAACGGATTACTAGGTCTAGTGCTTTCATGATTTTCACATGTTTCACCTCCAATGTTTCATTGAAAACTTGATAATGAAATCCATAGCCTTATATTTTTTTGCATTATTAGGGTTCCAAAATGGTAAAAAGGAACCCTTATGGTGCAACTCAATCTGTCTGTCCGTCTGTCATAGTTGGATATCTCAAGAACTACTAATGCTATCAACTTGAAATTTGGAACCGTTTTACCAACAATTTTTCAAATAAGAAAGAAATAAAAATATTTTTTTATTTTGCAACAAGGACTGAAAGAGGTCTTAAAAATTCGAAGTGGGGCTACTAGGGTATGTGAGGTATCATATGAAAGAGCGCTCAAACATTGTTTTTATTTTTTTAAGCCACATAGTTTTCGACTTTTGATGAAAAATGTAAAAAAAAAATACCGTCCCCTGAAATCTGAAATTATTCTATGTGATAGAAGTTTATGTAAAGGTTACTGGAAAAATAAAACGATGTCTCTAAATAGCACACTTTTTTCAAGAATCGGAACGGAACCCTCAGTGCGCGAGTCCGACCCGCTCTTGACCGGTTTTATTTTTAATGTTATTGCCCATTCTCAGTTTCAACCATTTAGGTATTTTTTATTTTGCTGCAACTCAATTGTATCACGAATACGAGTTCCATATTCATGGCAATTAAAATTGTACGTAACGAAATATGCTTGCGGCGTTGCGACGCGATTGGTGTTATCAACTTGTCATCGTGTATCGTAGATCAATGAAAGTAATATTTAAAATAATTTTGATGGTATTTGTGGCAGAAAAAGCGATGAAGCGTTACTTGGGAGAGCTTTGTGACCAGTAGTTGCCTGTTTTCAGAGTCCGGTAAATTGATTACACATAGTGCCTTTTTCTGCTTATTGTTGATTTTGGCATCAGGACAATTTATTTTACTCATAAATTCATATTTGTTTGTGCTAAAACGTGGTGGGTCGTTCTTCTTTTTCATCGAAAATGACATCTCCGAAAAAAAATAGTTTTTCTTCCTAAATATTCAGTTTTACAATTTTTGTTTTCACAAAAATTCAAAATACAACCATTAAAATAATGTTAAACACTTTCGTTTTTATTATTACTGCTTTTTACAAAACAATTGTGACATAATAAGCAAACAGTGTGACGGAGGACTATCGGTAAAAAATAAAAACGTCCCATACACTTAACTAATAAAACCTACAAACACTTATTTTAGTTAGAATAATTTTCAGAATACATAAATACTTTCCGTCTTTTAGGCCTGTTTCACTATCGAGACTTAGATCGACTTTCCTTTTTTCCGTTCCTAAACCCATTTTGGCAGTGAGTATGATATTGAAAGATGAACATATCTTGTCTATTGGATAGCTGAAATTATACAGTTCTAATCTAAGCGCGACAATTTTTTAAGGGCAGTGTTTGGTGGCAGTGTTATTTGATATTTTCTAATCTACATTCTTTACTACTTAGTCGTTTATTAATCTGTATCAGGACCTATAAGTTTTTGCATTATCAGTACTGGTATAGATCAGATCAATATTGAAGGGATCGATGATACAACATTTACTTTTGATGATATTAGAAATATTTATAAAGTTATAGCGTCGCGTCGTGCTTTGACAAAAGTGTTTCTAAGATTAGATTATCGCGCATTCATAGAACTAAGAAGTTTGACTTATTCGTAGTTTACATTGAATTAGTTTTAGTTATAAATGCAGTTGCAAAGTCTTTATAGTAGAGTATTAGATGAATTTGTCACTATTAATTAAGTATTATCTAATGTCAATGATATTTTGACGTTGAATGAATTTAAAAGTGATTTGCGAAAGTTCATTATAGTGGTAATTATTGTAAATATTGAAAATTCATCTAACATCAAATTAAAATACTTTTATATTGTAATAACTTTAAAGAGTAGCTAGGTAAGCTCAGAGTTAGACACGTATATATTTTCTTTTAGATTATTGCCAAAATTTTACTGTGGCAGTACATATTTGGCACAAAGTTCGAATCTATAAAAAGCAAGTCCAAATGATTGCGAGCAAATAAAGTAGAAAAATAAGCGAATTTCTCAGTTAATAAAACACCCAAACACTATACAAAAAATAACAAAATAACCAACTGACGCCGACTGTCTCCAGTCCGCTGTTTCTTTAAAAGACTTTTAGGCACTATTATTGCTAATAATATAATAAAATTTATTCATCGATCGCTTATCTACAGCAAATAATATTCTATACAAAATATACTACGAAGATTTTATAAACTTAGGCCGTCGGCCTACGAAACTATACTTTTTCTAACGTAACATTTAAACTACTCATTAGTTTACCAACAATCGTTCATATACATTCGTTCACATAGGTTCCACATTTATCATCGTTTACAATTCTTTTGTCTCATTAGAATACACACGGATACGTATAGTAGAATTGTAATAATTAATTACATTAATTAATTAGGAATTTATAGCCAGGAGGGTCTGCCGTGCAGCAGGTCGGCGGCGTCGTGCCGGTCCGCCTGGCGCAGCGCAGCCGCCAGCGCGGCGGTAGCGCCCGGCCCGCGCTCGCGGCACTCCCACAGCTCCAGGATAGCCTCTGTTGGTGAACTCTTTGTGGCGAACCACGTCGTATAACGATCAACCCCGAGCCGCGCCGCCAGCGCCCGCCAGTCGTTCCCGCGCGCGTTCGGCGGGTCCAATATCGCGCACAACTGCCTTTTTATTCGAGCACTTAATTTAAACGGCCCCTCACCCGCACACTCGTTGACACCCGCCTCGCTAACTGTTACGTTCCTTTTAACGCTGCCGTCGCTCCCGCCGCCGCCGTCTTCGCTGCGGCACATACGAGCCTCTAAAAGGTTTTCAGTTATGTTAAAACTGCGCTGAGACTCGGCGCGGGGTGAACGTCCCCGCGGCGATCGGCTCCGCACGTCGTCGAGGGATATTCGGAATGTCTGCTTGTATGACGGATTGGTTCTCTGACAGGCGGACACGCTGAAATCGATATTGTCACAATCGTGGGTCCTTTCTATTACGAAGCTGCAGTGTAAAGCGTTGTAATTCGAACCCCAAACGTGTTGGAAGGGGATTTCTTGGTAGCCGATGCCAGGCTTAGCTTTCCAGCCGGGGCTGACGTGTTCCAAATTCAAACAGAGATTCGAACCGCCATCCTGGAAAAGCAAAGTTTTGGGTCGCTCAAGTAGTACGCCGCCAAGTTTCTTCTCCTGCTCTTGACAGTAGTAGGCCGCGCAGAGTGTATCTTCAAATACATAAAGTCTTATGCTGTAATCTGCGCTAGTTTCACTGAGCACTGCCGGCGCATATATCGCCAATTGAAGTGCTTTTACCGCCTTTCCATTAAAACTTTCACCCACTAATACAAACGTAGACAGCATATCGGTCACTAGGAATATTTTATCATTGTCGAGTTGAGTGAACACGGGCGTATTGATCGTTTCCTGACCGAGGCCGACGATTTTCTTCCACTGCGGCTGTGTGCTGTCTGTTTTGGCGCTGTTGTGGTCGATGGCGTACAGCGAGAGGTTCCAGAAGCCGTGTTTGAGACTGGCGCAGTGAGGAATTTGTAGGATGACTGACTTGTTTAATTGAAGACGCGGTGGGCCGCACTTAACTACTGGGCTCAGCTGCGTGATACCTGCGGGGCGGAATTTGTTGTGAGCACTTCGTTCTACATGTAGGTATGTATGTTACAACCTGGCCTGCCTAAGGCAAGCGTTTTTTCCCAAGCAGAAATTATAGCTTGCTGATACCATAGCATAATTAGATATCGTTTAAAATTACCTTTGGAAATTGTTCTCTATCGTATCGCAAAATCAATTTATTTTTATTAGACTTGTGCTTTAACAAAGTTATTCAGTTTGGACTCATAAATATTCATACCAATTTGATGATTTAGGGCATAGTAAATACAAGAGTGGATCAGCGAAAATATTTATCGAAGTTAATTTATGTATTACGTCAGTAAAGTTCATGTCATAAATAATGATGAAGTGAACGCTTTTCAATTGAAAAGCAAGAATAATAATAATTATGCTTCAATGCTTTTTTAATTTTCTAATCAATTAATTTAATTTAAATCAGACCACAGTTTAAGAAAAAGCTTTAGCATTTGTTAAAAATGTATGGATGTATGTCTGAAATAAAGATATATTATTTAGACAGTGAGTAAATTCAAAAGATAAAATCATAGATACAAACCTTTTCCCAACCTCGGTCGATACCGATCATCTTTCACCACTGCTACGTATATCTGTTCCCTCCTTCCTCTACTGAGGGCCGCCTCAGGGATCGAGAGGGCAACTCCAGCTGCAGGTAATGCCAGTCTTGCCCCAGCACTTGAAACTGAGAGGGACTGAGATGTAGGTGAGTTTGAAACGAGTTCCGCTAGTTGGAGAGTCACTGACTCATTCGCTGCATCATACATTGAGCCCGCTAGAAGGGAAATTATAGTTAGTGGATTGTGACACTAGTTTGAATAAAAGATACAGGGATGTAGTAACGTATTTAGTTCAGTTATTATGCCACAACTAGTAGGTACTGGAGGCGTTGAATGAACATTATCATGATTTGGTATCACATTTTCGAATTTGTTGGAAGTTTAACCTAAGACCTCTGGATCCCTGTGCAACTATTGATAAAAGTAACACATTTTAAAACTATTGTGAGTTGTGTTACTTAGCCGTCTGCAGTAGTATCCAAGAAGCTGCAAACGTAGATAATATTATCATTTGGCACTTACAGCTAGTAAAACAGCTGGAAGCCGAATGTTCAGATTCACTGTAAGGCTTGCTGTCATAGTCATCACTCTGGCCTTTGCTAGATGCGCATGGAGTCACCTGGTGGTCTACCGGAGATGCATAGCTGTAAAGAAGGGATCTGTTAGTGATTTGATTGAGGTTATCTTGAAGCTAAAGTAAAAAAAAAAATGACAAGATAACATTTCTCTGAATATTATGTATTTTACTAGCGACCTGCTTCTGCTTCGTACGGTTTTTACAACTTGACAAAAATCGAGATTTCTGTATTATGTTTATTATTTATATTACATACGCATAAACCGGAATAAATTCTCTAAATTAATGATGGTGAAAACCGTATCAAAATCCGATGAGTAGTTTAGAAGAACAACGCGATGGACACGAGATGAGACTTTTATTTATAATCTAGGTATAGATCTATCATGCCAGTGAAGATATGACTAGCAGTAATTATTATGTCGATGTCAGTGAGTTCAATTCCTTTTGGTTGAAAACAAAATCGTGGAATGAATCACACAAAAAAGCTATATCCAATGTATAAAATAACCATTCAGATTTGAAGAGCTTATAATACACAAACAGGTTGCAAAGTTCGTCCATTTTTTGCAGCAATAACATTAGCTAGAATCGAAACCTATAATTTATTCGATATTACACCTAAAACATTAACGTTAGATCCATTACAAACTTCATTCACAAAACATGTACCTACCTATCTATAAATTTTTTGCTCTATTAATCTATCTCATAACTTAGTGGGTTATTATAGAGTCATGTTTCTATTTGTTTTAGGTTCCTAAATCATTTCGATACGATTGCTACGATTTGTTTATTACGGCCGAAATATCTTGACGAGTCTGAACACTGCGAACTTTCGCGCATGTTCTCTCACTCACACACGCCTCATGTCAGCGTTTGATTCCCAAAAAATGTTACTGCGCAGATTTCTGCGCGAATTTTGGCCTCGCCAAGATGTTACGGCCGTAGTGTATTTTGTAATTACATATTTTCGCTTAATTAAGCTTTATAATCTGTGGAGTAACTGTATGATTTATATCGTCGTTACCTTGAGTGTTTATTTTAGCTCGTTTAGCTGATTATTTGTTCAGCTTAATTGTTATTTATTTATTAGTTGGCCCACCTTGTTTTGCCCGGGGTCTTGTTTTAAATAGACATGTTTGATATAAATTATCAAAATTATAGTTAAAAATGATTAGAGACCGGTTTTAATTTTTGATTATGAATTATAACGATCTTGTTAGAGAGGTATCTCTATCTCTCTATTTGTTTATTTATAACTATTGAAATATTAATTACATCTCTTTGCATATTTTAAAAATAAAAATTTGATATTACTGTACAAAAACCAGACATGAAATTTAACTTTTAGTTTAAAGCTAACTGCAGAAAAAAAGTCAAATTCTTCATAGTCCAGCTAAGTGCAGAAATAACCCAACGGCTTTATGATCCATTGTCTATGAACAGGATTTAAGACTTATTTATTTTGGTCGTCTATACTATACCTTGTTACTGCGGAAAGATGAAAACTTGATACAGCACGTTTGGCCATTCATACGACACTTAGTGCAAAAAGGAATCATTTGTGAACTACGGTGTAGACAGGTGAAGATGAATTAGTACTGTGACACTGAATATTCAGACAGAAACTTCTAAGTTTCTGTTATTGGTTTGATTGTATAGCTTTTAAGGTTTGACGGTCTGTCTATAGTTTAATTCATAACAATAGCTGAATATGGAATTTGATGGCATTAAGAGTTTTTTTGGGTTTCTAGTTGAACATTTGAGTCAAATCGACACGCGAAGAAGAAGATTCTTTATCTGATTGCGACGATAGAATTGATTTAGCAAAGCAATAACAATATCGCACGAACCTATTAGTAAGATGCGGTACATCATAATGGTGCTCAGCCCTGGAGTCAGGCTGCGGGTGCTCGTATCTCGGAGGCCGATGCTGCATCAGGTCTGGTGCCAGAGACAGCGACTGTTTCTCCACCGTTGGGTACATCTCCGGTTGGAAATCTGCTTGAAGAAGATGGGATGGTATTTGAATTGGGAAATAAGTAACACAAAATTATACTACTTCGTCTCGTAATGCACGAAACCTTTGACGAATTGGAACGTTCGCTTTATAATTATCTCAAAGCAAGACAAGGGTCTATTCTCTTCCACAGACATTAAGGAACGATCATTGATTGACCACCAAGTTTTAATTTTAGAATATTGATTACCTACAGGTTTCCAAACGCTGTGCTTCGTCAAACAAAATTCGAATGTCAGTTTGTGTCAGAATCTCAATGATAACAATTGATTATTACTTAGTCAGAGGTGATGTTTTCTTTCTAATTACAATAAATATATTGTTGTTAAACTAATGCCGTGTGATTCAAGTTGATTGTAACATTTCCCGTTATGCTAATCAAGGGTTTAAGTCAATGCCCCGGCAGCTAGGAAACGGACTTCCGAGTGGAAGGTCTTGGGTTCGTGTTAGTAATTAATTTTTAATGAATTTAATTACTATTCATTCAATCTGCCTAGCCTTTTCCCAACTATGTTGGGGTCGGCTTCCAGTCTAACCGGATGCAGCTGAATACCAGTATTTTACATGGAGCGACTGCCTATCTGACCTCCACAACCCATTAACTGGGTAATACTATACCTCTTGGTAGGACTGGTTGTCAGACTTTCGGGCTTCTGACGACCCGTGACGACTGTCAAAGATCCACGAATGATAGCCGGGACCAACGGCTTAACGTGCTTTCCGAGGCACGGAGGAGTCTCGATATGTAAAGATGGTCACCCATCCACGGACAACCCCGGCAAGCGTAGCTTAACCTGATGGATCGACCCGTGCGGCTGTTATTACTTAGCCACGAGCTCCTCTCCTTAATTACTATTCATTATTACTACTAATTCGTTGGACCACTGACTGCATATATTAGGTCTTTACCTATGAAATTGCCGTTCTGCAGTACTGGCCATTTCAAATCAAAATAATTTTTGTTTGGCTAAGAATTCTAATTTCAAATTAATTTTATTTTAAAAACATGGATTTGTTTTTCCAAAAGTAGTCATTTGTTTATTGATTAGTGTTACATTTTCATCGCATTTCAATCTTTTTCGTCATCATGGATACGTTAAAAATTCGAGTAATTATGGAATATGAGTACCGTCGTGGCAGCAACGCGGCACAAGCGGCACGCAACATCAACGACGTTTACGGAGCTAACACTACAAACCAACGCACCACTTGTTATTGGTTTGCTCGCTTCCGTTCTGGAAATTTCGACCTGAAAAATGAACCTCGCGGTCGTCCGAAGACTTTGGTCGACAATGACGAATCAAAGGCGATTGTGGAAGCTGATGATACACAATCTACGGCTGAATTAGCAGCAGCTTTCGACGTTAGCGTCAAAACAATATTGGTCCATTTGCGTCAAATTGGCAAGGTAAAAAAGCTTGACAAATGGGTGCCCCACGAACTCAATGATCACCAGCGCGAAGTACGCGTCGAGACGTGCCTTGCACTGCTCAACAGATACACAAATGAAGGAATTTTGAACCGCATTGTTACCTGCGATGAAAAATGGATTCTGTTTGATAACCGCAAGCGCTCAGCAAGTTGGTTGGATCCTGGTTCAGCACCTAAACAATGCCCTAAACGAAAACTTACCCCTAGAAAAGTGATGGTCACTGCTTGGTGGTCTAGCGCCGGTGTGATTCATCACAGCTTCTTACCAAACGGGGTGAGCATTACTTCAGATGTGTACTGTGAAGAACTGAACACAATGATAGAGAAGCTGGCACATCTCCAACCAGCATTGGTCAATCGCTCGTCTCCGCTGCTCCTGCACGACAACGCGCGACCTCATACTGCACAGCAGACGGTCTCCAAGTTGCAAGAACTGGGTTTGGAAGCTCTCCGTCATCCGCCCTACTCACCAGACCTTGCGCCTACAGACTACTACTTTTTCCAGAATTTGGATAACTTCTTGGCGGGAAAAAAATTCAATACCCGAGAGGCAGTACAAAATGCCTTTGAAGAATTTGTTGCCTCCCGTCCAGCTGATTTCTTTAAGAAGGGCATCAATAAACTGCCACTGCGTTGGCAAAGATGCATTGATTGCATGGGTGATTACTTCGGTTAATACAAATAAAAAATGCATGAAAAAAATTCGTTTAAATTTTTTCATACAAAACGGCAATTTCATAGGTAAAGACCTATTATTATTCCAGATTAAAATATTGAAAATGAGTACAAGTATAGTAATGGTGTAGTATTCGAGACTTACCTATTATTGGAAAGGTTACTAAAACTAAAATACTTTAGGAAAAGGAACTGACGCGCTTGCAACCACTATATCAATCAATCAATCAACGAATCAATACTCAACTTTAGCTGAGCGTGAGGTTGTGACTTCGATTACCGGGTCGGGCCCTGTTACATGGGACTTAATATAACTGGCGAAATGTGCGTGTACTATAGCTACACCTCTGCCTAACCCTTCGGTGAATATTCAGGCGTGATGTTACGTTGTTAATCCTAACTTTCTAACTAATATTACGAGTATAAATGCGAAAGTAAGTTTGTTTGTTTGTTACCTCTCCACGCCTAAACCACTGAACTGATCATCCTGAAATTTTGCATATACGTTGTCAGGTGTACAGAAACGTACATGGGGTACATTTTATACCGAAAAAAAGTATTGTTCCCGAGGAAAACAACAATAACGTTCTTATGATAATAGATGGCGCCACGTTTCTTTCGAATTATGATTGAATTATATTGTTACAAGCAGAGTACAACCCGAATTGATTATCAAATACTAAATTAACGCGACCGAAGCCGCAGGCAAAAGCTAGTAGGAAATATTTTTATATTTAGACTTACCAGTCCTCGTCATGGTGTACAGCGAATGGTCTCTAGTCTTCCTCTGCAGCAGTTTATACACCACGGCTGCTCCAGCCAGGAACACCACGACTGCTACAGTAATACCTATGTATAGAGGTATGTCGCTGTGCGCTGCCACTGTTGGCAAAACAAAACAGCATGTTAGGAAACATTCAGAAGTTTTAATAACAAAAATCTAATAAGTTTATAACGGTTTCGCCCCGTTCACACGGCGATGTTCAGCACGATGTTCAGTACGAGATTTCACTGTATAATTTTGGAATCACATGGCTGTTTCATACAGCATTTGTTTATGACCGCACGCGCCGCCGAATCCCTGCGGATTCCGAATCGCGGTTCGCGGGATGCCGAAGTGTAACACTAAATTGAATAAAAAAACCGGCCAAGTGCGTGTCGGGCCATGCGCAGTAATAGGGTTCCGTAGTCGCATCGAGTCACTTCGACTCCCCCCCGCGCATGTGCCGCCGCCGTATGCACCGGTACTGCCAAACGCCGGCGCCGCCGCCCGTCGTTATTCGATATTCGAGCGTAAATATTATTAATTTAGAAATCATTATTAATAAGAATGTTATGATTTTATTTTTGTATATTTTTACATGGTTCATAAACTTACATTTACTGCTTAATTTAAGTAATTTTTAATGGAATTTGTACGAAATTTTTACTTTTCCAAGTACATTTTATAAGTTGGTTGACTATTACTCGTAAACTTGAAAAGCCTACTTAGCTGTTATCGTTTTCCTTTTAACTTCGTGATATATACCACTACCGTGATTTTTTTCACCCATCCAAAACTAACCGTTTAGCTTTGGGGAAACTCCTAATTCAAAAAAAAAATTGCACTTTAAAGCTTAATATTTTAGAAATGGATCCCTAAATCGCAAAATTCATTTCACAAACCCACAATATTTTTGAAAGACCCATCTAACAACACCCCACACTATGGGGTAGACGAGAAAAAAAAACATCCCCACTTTACGTGTACAGAAGGTACCCTAAAAAATGTTTTTTCATGATTTTATTTTACCACTTTGTCGGCGTGATAAATATGTATACCCATGCTAAATTGTAACTTTCTAGTACTAAGAGTCTCTGAGATAAGCTGCGGACGGACAGACGGACAGATATAGCGAAACTATCAAGGGTTCCTTGTAAACTACAGAACCGTAAAAACGTAATTTTCATCGCCCTGTGAAAGGGGGCCTAATAAAAAAAAAATCTAGAATTTGCACAGTATTTCCCATTACCATCGTTAAAGAAAACAACAAAACAATTTTCACAACCATAAAAATAATTGTCGCCGCCTTCATTACACTAAAGGCAAACTTTTACTTGTCAGCTCGCTCAAAAAACCACAAGTTGAAAGCAGAACACATTCATCATTTCAAACAAAGAAACATAAATTACAAAGTTAGTCCGTCTCGCGAACTTTTAAAGTCTATCCCGCTTCATTCCAAAAAGTTTGTATTTCAAGGAAACAAAAAGACTATAAAACCATCACATTATTGAGCACCTGATAAACTTTTGTAACAATAAAAACGGTTTAACGATAAAATAACGAGGTGTCAATTTCTCGATTTCCGTTTTAACCTCAAAATAAGAGACAAATTCTTTAAAATTAAATCTTTTGAACTGCAATAGTTAAATTTGTTTTCGTTCATTCAAAATGAACTGCGTCCCATGTTTCTGGCAGCCCCTTTAGTATTATTTATGTCAACGTGGCTTTATGACTATGTCCAATTGAGAGCGGAAAAAGAACGCTTATTTTAGCTTCAAAAATAGTCATGGATTCATTTAATAAGACTGAAATTCTTGGTTCTTATTTAAACATATTATTATAAATTAAAGTCGCTTTCCGACCGCGTTGTTCTTCTAAACTACGCAACAGTGTTTGATGCGGGTTTCACTAATAATTAGAGAATTTTTATTCAGGAAGGTTTTTGTTTTTAAAACATCATGTAGAAAACAACCAGAATTGAAACAGCAGGATCGTTAAATAAGCTATTTAGGACTGAATCATTTGATTCTACATAACATAATCATAACTATTAATGTAATTCTTATTTCTAGGAATATCTCGCAACATGTCGGCCTTTTTAGAAGGACTACTCGCCATGAGCTCAAGAACAGGAATGATCTCCGAAAGGAATCGATTCTGCCTGGGCGTAGACTAATCCCCACTACCAAGCCCACTAAACCCACGGAGCTTCTGACTCAGTGTTGCCAGTACAATAAGTTTAATAATATAAACAAAATAAGTGTGTATCAAGTCTGTTATAGCCTCAAAGTTTACAATCAATATTAAACTTACATATCTTATATGTATAAAATTCTCGTGTCACAATGTTCGTTCCCGTACTCCTCCGAAACGGCTTGACCGATTCTCATGAAATTTTGTGAGCATATTGAGTAGGTCTGAGAATCGGCTAACATCTATTTTTCATACCGCTACTTTTTATCCCGGTCTACGCGGGTGAAACCGCGGGGCGCAGCTAGTAATAAATAAATCTTGATGTTTTGTTATATCTTAACAAACCGCGCAAAGCAGGGGCGGGTTGCTAGTAAGGATTTAAAGAAAAGAGAGTAACTGTAGAATAATAGTAGGAATTGAGAGTTACTATTACAAAAGACAGCATAGTTTCCTTGTATTAGGTCCGCAAATTCAATTACAGTTTTATACAATTTTCATCAGTTTCAAGTCGAAACCGTATCGGTAAGCTTGCCTCGCATTCTATTACATACTATGTTAGGTCAAATTAAGGTCAAAGTGTTACCACCGACCGACGTGCGGTCTACTGTACCTGCCTAAGTAAAATAGGGTAACGATTTTTAGGGTTCCCTAGGGAAAGCTATTACCAAGCCTTCAATACTCAATAATTTATTTGCTTCCCACAATGTGTACTTAGGAGGTAACTTAAAATGATTGATCATTATGGTCCCTGTCGCTCGCTGTTCACTGTCCGGGTCCATTCGTCTGTCTGCAGCGGGCTGTATCTCATTCATGAACCGTATAGGTAATAGGTAGACAGTTGAAATTTTCACAGATTATGAATTTCTATTGCCGCTATAACAAAAAAAAAAAAATAAAAATGAAATAAAGTTAAAAATTAAAGGACCCTACACAAGAAACGTGTTTTTTTAAACTGAAGTATTTTTTTTTTACATGTAGTGTTAAATTGTACTGCTGTGGTACACTGATACAGAACCCTTCGTGTGCGAATACGACGCGTACTTGGCCGGTTTTTTACTGCTGAGTTCTTTAAAACACCCCAGATAATGTTTCACGATTCCAAAAAAGTGAAGCTATCGTAAAATTTACATAAATATCCCTCGCTTTCAATACGTCACAAACTCACAATCTTCAAAAACGGACCCGCGGTATTTTTTTACGATTACTTATATTTTTTGTGTGCCGTGAAAACGAGTTGTTATTGGATGTTTTTAACGATCCCTTTGATCCTTGTATAGTGGTTGTTAAATGTGGGTTTAAGGGAAACTGTGGGGACATATGGCATCTTATTTTAAGGAGTATTAGAGTATATGCGCTTCGTGTCGTTTAATACAATTGATGGATTTTTTACGAGTCATTCCTGATTTCCACAAATATTTTTAAAAGTAAGTTTCTTTTTTAGTAGCAAACAAACTGGCCGCTTACTCGCTGTTAAGTAACTACCGTGCTAATGCATATTTATGCGGTAGTTACTTAACAAATATAGACAAAATATAGGCAAATATCAGACGTAGAAAGCTTTATTTCTAGGATAGTAATCTATCCTAGAAATAAAGCTTTCTATGTCTGATATTTGCTTTTGTGGATATTTCTTCACTTGAGTAAAATGTTATTTTTTTATTTTAGTAAAATTTTTGCCAATATGTCAATCAATCAATCAACTCAGCCAATCGCAGTCCACTGCTGGACATAGGCCTCTCCAAGGTTGCGCCACAACACCCTGTCCTCCGCCTTCCGCATCCAGTCTGCCCCAGCCACTTTTTTCAGGTCATCGGTCCATCTAGCTGGGGGGCGTCCCACACTACGCTTACCGATACGCGGTCTCCACTCTAGGACTCGTCTGCTCCACCGGCCATCGGTCCTTCAACAAACATGGCCAGCTCACTGCCACTTCAGTTTGCTTACTTTGAAAGCTATGTCGGTTACTCCGGTTCTTTTCCGGATAACTTCATTCCTGATTTTATCCTTCAAAGAAACTCCGAGCATAGCCCGCTCCATAGCGCGCTGAGCGACCTTGAATTTGTGCCAATATGTGCATTCGTTAAATATATATACTTTTTGCAACAAGTCGAGTTTCAATTGATTCAACACAACTTGATTCATTCATTCATTATTTAGGTTATTCTCAATTTTGTGAGCCCTTTTATTGAAAAATTCAGCACGTGCTGTTGACTCATATTTATGTTCCTTAGTCATTCTCTTACATGACATGTGGCACCGATTATGCTAATTCACTTGTCGATGATATTCATGTGGCAACATATCTGTGTTTCCTTTCCCTAATGGTAATTACATTCAAGAAATATACAGTGGCATTTGTTGTTTAGAATTTTCATCAGAAATTAAATTAGTTTAATTATTTGGTGTCGGATCTGATTTTGAGTATAATAGTTTTAGGGTAAAGCTACGTTTAGCTTGGCACTATTTACCAGATAATTAAAAAAAAAATATCTGCAAAATAATTGTACTGGAACTCCGCCCATATTCGTGCAAAAGGTCAATAATTTAAAGCGAGCTGTTGTCAAATCAAAACTTGTAAATTCTGAAGCTCTTAACACTGCAGTCAGAACTTACAGTCCCTAGCAAAAACTAGCAAGCAACGTAGCAACACAAAGAAAGAGAAACTCAATTAAACAAACAAAACGGTGTAAAACCTCTAATTCCGCAATAGTGCAACGCAAAACGATTTTCCACGGTTGAGTTTTACAACTTGACTAGCAGCAAAACATTGGAACGAACATTCTTGCTTTACTCATTAGTGGTGACACAATAGAAAATGGGATTAATGGGCTTTTGAAGGCTCAAATATCTAACGCGGAACTGAAGTACGGAAGTGAATGAGTGAATTAAGTCTTTGCGCTCGACAATGCGATAAAGATCTTGAACTCGCGCGTAATTAAAAACAAGGCAAGTTTGGATGGTATTTTTAAGCAAGTATTGCTCCTTCTGTTGGTTTCGTTCATTTTAGTTCATTCATGTGTTACGATAAATCTGAAGTATTCAGTAATTTGGATAGTAGTTTACTTCTGTTTGTTCATATTCATTAATGAGTGACGTTTCACCATAGTTTTTCGTAGCAGGTTTCATTCATTTATATTAATACTTCAGGCATAATAATAATATATTGTGTTGTTATTGTATATCATAAATCTTTTCAAGTTCTGTCTCCAGTGTTACTTCAGTTCATTTAGTGATATTAATGTTTCGTATTATCATTAAATGAGATAGCCCGGGGCAATAAATTGATGAAGTAATTTTCTCTGTTCGATAATGTGATAACGATCATGAGTGCTCACCGTAATTAAAAACAAGCTTGTGAATTTAGCACCGCAGTAAACGACCTGTTATGTTTTCATTCTTTTTCATTTACTCCGAAATGATGATGAATATCCGAACGAAGTACAAATTTAAATACAATCATGATGCCAAATAAGTTGCTTTGAACTGCATATTACTTTATTTTTTGGAGTATTATGAGAGGGACCCAAAAGAAACAATTTCTTGGAATGCAGACGAATTTTAAAGAGTTCAGGATCACAGAGAACCTGCGCCTAGATCACTGCTGTTTATACGCAGACGAGATGCCTACGAAAACTTCAAAACGATAATCTTGTATGTGAATTTTATAGGAATCCTACCAGAGTGAATTAGAGTATTAAATAAAAGCTATTCAGCATAGCTAGCTATTTCAAAATAGAGCACTTGATCACTCAAGTTTGCTTATAATTCTGGAGAAGTTCCCAAAAATCCAGCATCATATAAATGTGTCAAAATACATCAAAATTCCGACAGATCCGAATTACTAAGCACCGCCTGTTCTGACCATACAGCTATTATACATAAACGGTGGATCGAATGACCGGCATCCGAGCCGAATGTAATAAATTAATAAACATCGTGACCGTCTGAACGATTTGGAGCCGATACTGATCGTTGTAATTGCTGCACGCAAGTCGATGCTACCATGTGGAATAAGTTGACGGTTTGTGCTATATTCTATGTGAAACGTCTGCTGTGTCTGGGAAATGAAATAGGCCACTCATTATTTACCAATAGTGTTAGAAGCTGAACTTAGGTTACATTTATATGGTCAGGGGTGATGGGTGGCACAATCTCACCATAATCATCATCAGTCCATAGCAGTAAAAACGGGTCAGTAAAAAATCTATGTAAATATAATTTAAGGAACTAGCAACACATAGTGACCTTACTGGTGATGTTCTTCAGAAAGGTCAGGTGCGTAGTACTCGCAATCGGCCGGCGTGCCTGTATGACCCAGATATATTAATGTTAACGAGGCAAACGCAGTAGGTATCTGGGGTTCGTATTAACGGTGGCGTTCTATAGTTGCTGCCTACCCCATGGGAAAAAGGCATGTGTTTATGTATGTAATGTATGTATATGAGGTGGTCAGTTTCAGGTTGTATTTTGATCAATATATGATTCGCGACTATAACAAATATATATTTACATAACAATAATCGTTGGAATCATCAATAGGTACACATGTCTATCAGTGAATTATTTCTAAAATGTCATAATTTTAGAATAAACATAAATTTAAACTAAACTACTTTGATGAAGATACTACGCAAGATAATTTGAATTTCGCGGGCTACCTTTTCGCATTCACCTTAAGTATGTGAGGATCGCAACAGGTGGTGTTCTATAGTTTCTGCCTACCCGCATGGAAAAGAAGCGTGAGTTCATATTATGTAGGTACGTTTAATTTAAATTTGATACCTATTTTTTAACCGACTTCAAAAAGGAGGAGGTTCTCAATTCGTCGGAACCTTTTTTTTATGTATGTTCCCCGATTACTCGAAGATGGCTGGACCGATTTGGTTTTTTTTTGTTTTATTCGAGTGGGTTGGCACATCACATCACAGTTGGTCCCATATAAAATTGATTAACTTTGCTTTGGTAGTTTTTGAGTTAGCTTCAATAATACGTATTTTTTCCCCACTTTTATATGGATGATGTTCTAGTTTGTTTTGCAGGTAGTGGTATAAGAATTTGTGTGGGGTAGGTACACCACTAAAAAGTGAAAATAAAAACTTTTTTACAAAAAAATACAACCGACTTCCAAAAACAACACTACAAAGTGAAAAATAACTAATTTCGGAAGTCGGTGGCAAAAAACGAAAATACATTTAACTAGACATCGACTTCCGAAATTAAAGTTATTTTTCACTTTGTAGTGTTGTTTTTGGAAGTCGGTTGTATTTTTTTGTAAAAAAGTTTTTTTAAGAGATATATTGAAGCGTAGTTTAGCTCGGTGTGTAAGTGAAATGGCGTTATGGCTGTCTAGTTTGACGCGTAAGATAGAGACTCACGCGCATCGAAATTTAAACGCCCTTCGTTTAAAAATGTAGATTTAAGACAAAATAATATACTTAAAACAATTTTTAGCTTAGTGAGTTCTTACCATATTTAAATACCTTCGATTTAACGCAAATTTTACTGCAAAGTAGGAGACTGTTTACGTATAATCGTATAAAATAGAAAATAGACGGTGCTACTTTGGATTTTTTTTCTGTGGAAAAAATTTCAAGTGATCATATTTCGGTTTTAGTACAACCGTAGACAATATAGTCAAATAACACATGGAAAATCCAAATTATTTAACCGTACATTTGGGTTTTATAAAAATTTTAAGAACACAAAATGATTGTTGTATCCCCTTAATGATGACAAAATTTGATAATACTCGTTTAGTTCTACATGTCGTCTTCTGAATGAAGGAACAAATGATGAGCTTTCTAAGTTTGATGGTAACCGGTTTGGCTACTAACAGATGTTAGAAAAAAAGTAGACCAAACCGTGTAATTGCTATACACGCGACTTCGATTACACCGTGCATAGTGCGTTCATTTATCCTGGATTAGCTTTGAAGTAACCTCAGATATGTGATGATCCCGTTGAATTTGATAAACATCATAAACATAATAATGAGACAAAAATGTAGAATAAAGAATACATTTACCAAAGAAGCACAATATACTGTAATCAATACCTTCGCATGTTCACCTCTATGAACTGAGTATGACTGTGACTGCTTTTAATAAGGATTGGTAAAAGAGTCGAGTACGTAGTGAAAGCTTAACAAATTGACGCACTTTCTTATTCATTGCTACGACAAAGCCATAATCAAAGAACTCATGGTTTGTGTGTAATCAATGAGTTCTTTTAGTTTTGACACATCGTGTGTACCTAATTGCATATCCAAAAGTCGCTTTCGAAAAAGTTGATAATGTTGAAGTTTACTATATTCAAGGAAGCAAGAGATATCAAGGAAATATGTATTATAGTTTTCAATAAACTTGATGTGTTTCATGTAACTGTCACTTTCCAATAAAAGAATTACTAGAAAAGTGGCTAGTACAAACCAAATGATCCAGAAAAAAATACACAAAGCTTTCATTGGTACCTATGTAGATTTATATCGGTTCAAAGATCAAACCAATAGTGATATTCACAGATAGAGAGAAAAGGAGCTATCTATCAATAGAATGAGCTATTTTTTATAGCAGGCTAGTATTATTACGAGCAATACAATTTTCTTTTGTGAGCAATAAATTATTTACAACCACTTCCAACTTAACATATTGATAGTTTTGAAAGCTATTGGAGTTAGCAGTAAAGCACTTTAAGGAAGAGTAGAGGTAGCAACAGAAGTAGAATCTTGAGACAGTGAAGCTTGTTTTCTGAAGGGATGTGATGTCTTTTACTGGTTCACTGGGCAACTTCGCGCAGATGGCTCTTTGCCAAACATATAAACACTAACTAAGAGAGGAGCTTGAGTTTGAAAGCGTTGTTGGAACAGACACTGATGAAACTGATTTTAACAGTGCTAATGAAATGAAAACTTTAGTTAATTGGACTTTTATTTTAAACGCGTTTAAAAGAAATGCAATCACTGGGAAAGCTGTTTAAATAATAAATTAAAGATTCCTGATGTTAGTCAGTTGACTTGTGTAGTTTCTGCTAGATCAACCATTTTCTCTGCAAATTTTATACTAGAGGAAAACAACAAATAAAAAGATAGCAATGCAGCAATAAGTTAAAAAAAATTGAAGAAATATTTACAGCGGAACTCGAAAACATCCGTTCAATGTTCCATCTTCGTTCAGCGCTTGCGTCGCCGCGTGTACATCTATACGCAATGGCGCAACACTGCAGTAAAACGCACTTCATATCAATAAATCTCCTTTATAAACAAGTTCCAAGTCCCCACACGGTTTATAGCCAACCGATGTTTGAAATTCAATAAATCATTACATCCGCTACTTACACCGTTCAAATCAAAACCGCAGAGACGTTACGGGAATTAATTTACGTACGATTATCGGATTAATTTCAAAATTTGTTCACTATGTAAACATTTGTCAGTGCCAACGGCGTGGTGTCCGTTGCAGAGATCCCAGATAGGGAATCCAATCGAAATTTACAAACCCTTGTCGTTTTACCCATAACGTGGTAGGAGGGCTTGCGGAATTAAATTCTCTCCGCTTACATCTCATACGAATGTGATACGTAACTTCTTTTATCCTAAAGGTGGTATTCGCCTGAATGAAGAAAGGCGATATGTGAATGCATTTTGCGATCGCCTGCTGCGCTCACTCGACGAAATCACAACAAATCATTCACGAGACCCACCTCCAGTAATGATGGCCGCATCGCATATAAATTGGATTTTACTGTTGTTTGTTTATGCATTAATGTTTGATTAAAAAGTTTTGTACGATTTAATTTAATTTGGACGAAACCGCAACGGTTGACGGCTGGTTGTCGTTTTTGGGTGCAGTGAACACGACGAAATCATTGGAACTTTGTTTGCGGACGATAATTTTGTGGAAAGAGTGCTTTTAATAATGTGAATGTTTATGGATATAAAGTAACACGTGAAAAATAAATTTGTATTGAATGAACGTACAATTTTGTGACCTTAATTGAATTTTATATAGCCAAACATGAAGCTACGTAACCAAACCTACAAACAACCAAAGCAAAGCTTTATCAAGAAAATTTTCCCAAATTTTGAATTTACCATTCACTAAAGACAATTTATGTGCCGTCCTCAATACAAGAGGAAGCAACACTCAATTCACACGAAGATTTATTCAAATTATCATAATAATAGGTACACCTATAATTTGTACTATGAAAAGACTTTGTGAAAAATACAAGTTTTAATCAATAAATCTGTCAAGTAGAAAGTTAGATGCTGATAACGATGGCTCAGAATTTGTGTTCGAACGGTTCTTTCCAATTATTTTTGTTAGTGTTGATGAGACTTACTAATCCGATTATGTACTTGTGTGGTGTTTTTAGTAGTTGGTTTAGCAGATTACGTTGACCTACTTGCGGTTAACTTTTAAAGACCGGGAGTTCGTTTTTAACTAAACATTAAATTCTAAATAAATTAATGTTATGGAACGGGCGATAATTGTAAATGATTTTCTTCATAGACATGACAAACAATAGGTTACATATGTGAGTGATTATTCCATAGATTATCATAATTCCTGAGCACTAACACATAATATGAGAACCATTATTACATCTTTCTTGTTACAGGTTTTTTGTCTAAGAAAGGAGTCTAATTGTAAAGGCTGTTAAAATTAACTCTTTATATGGCAACACACCAGTGTGTATTAAAAGTTGGTACTTAAAAGATAGCACAAAGCACCTAATGAGTCTAAAATTATTCGCTCACGGCCATTCCCAAGGAAATGAAAATAAACGCAATATTTTTCATTAAACTTTAATTCCTTAATACTTCGCGTCAACATAAACGAAGAATCCTCACTCCATCCCGATGTTTAGGCAACAAAAGATGAAAAGGTGCTATAAAATTTCACCATTTTCCCCCTTTGTATGTGGCAATTAGGCTAATGAAGTGGCTCCAACGAGCGCGAATGAATGGCTCAACCCGAGTTCCTACCATTCAAAGCTCACCTTTCATGTGGGCAATTTACTGATGGTCCACATTATATGGCTTACATGAATTACTTGAGAGTAATTGAATTTATTGTGGATCCCGTAGTTGGGAATATTAATTTAAAATTGGATTTTAGGTAGATTTTTATGAATGTAGGAAAGAGATGGTTGATTGGAAAATTTGGGGTTGTTAATGATTATGGTAAAAAAATTAACAGCTGATAAACAGCAACGAAAAATGCTGCAAAATTCCTAGACACGTTGAAGTTTGAAGAAACAAAATAAGCTACCACTAAATAAAAGCAAACAATAGCAGTGTCTACAGTAGCAGCTCAAATATCAGACTACATAAGTGTTATAACAGCCTAACCGTGGATTTACCAAAGGCTTAGTTATTGCTGAATGTGGCACAATATTGTGCAGTGTAGTCAATTGTGTGGGGAAAGGAGCTGCACTAAATCACTTTCAGTGTGCCGTGTTTCTACAACATACGAATAGTTGTCGATTACAATAGCAAGATGCTCCTTATTATTTTATGTTGTATCAATTATGATACAACATAAAACTATTCTATGTTGTATCAATTATGAATTATGATACAACATAAAACGAAAACAATATTAATTGTGTTCGTTTTTCGATGAAGAAAATGTTATTTCTGCTACACTGCCGTCGTCAAAGAAAAAACAAAAAATATCATTTAAAACGTTTATCAGCCCATTTCTGTCACCAGAAAAAATAACCTACAAAACCGAACACAATAGATTGATCATCCCAATAAATAACAATCAATCCATGGGGTGCGAAACAAAAACAGTTTACAAAGCCAAGATGGCGGATTTATTTGGCGCGAAAGCGTTCGCGAAGAAGCCGAACGTACAAAACCAAAATGGTATTACCCCGAGGCTATTTATCAAAACGTACGATAAACAGAAATGGGAAATTGAAACAGAGTCAACGGGGACCAGTGGAAATGATTTATTGCTATTATAAACAAAATATGGACTGATCATTTTCCATTCCGAGATTGAATTTGGACCTTTGTCGGTCGAGGGAGACGTGTGTGTAAAACGTGCCTAATGTGTTGTTTAGTGGCATATCGCTTGTGGTGTCGCTTTCCAGTGATTTCTTTGATTGCATCAAGTAGTTAGTAATCACTAATCACGTATCTCTCGATAATCTAAACTGTGAATAATAATATAATGAATAATGGGTAAAATTACACAACTTTAATCCCACAGACTTATTCTGATTAAATTCTCTCTCGACTAAAAACAAGCTATTCAAGATTACATACCAAAGGGAAATACAACAGTGCAAAAGGCACATGCAGAGGTATTAAAACTAAATAATACCCTGGAATGGGAATTGGAGAGAGCCGAAACTGAATATTCTAAATGCCGAATGCCGAGTGTGCCGCGAATTTCTCCTGAATACCTGTGTTTGCGCGGACGTTAAATATTGCTTTATGATATTCAAGTTTTTTGTTCTAGAGCAGGGAAATATTTTAAGTTTTGATGACAGTTGACTTCATAATTTAATGTTTGATTCATTTTGTTAATCAGATTTGGCCCGTGAATTTAATACATTGTGAAAGAATTTTGAGGCTCATATGAAATCATACTCGTTTCTTCGTTTTCAAATAAACAACCTATATTTCTTTTCACAGCTGCTTATAGCTATTATGGATCAAATCTCTCTATCCTCTTTAGCAATATCTGTTGATTCGTTTTACATACATATTGGTTACGTTTTAATTTCCGTTATGGTTAATGTGTGAGTTACCTCATGTTTTCCTTTACTGTTCGGAGTTGGTATTGCACTTCAGTTAGAATTAATTTTCAGTGTATGAACACTCAAACTATTCAATCTATTGTTCATAGCAGGTTTATGAATGGGGTTGGCTAACGTTACATTAGCTGTCTGTCTGTCAACACATGGGCGCTGTAAACTTTGCTCGAAAGTTTGATATTAAATGCGAATAGTGGCTAACTCGTTGTACCAGACTTATGTGCTTTGTTCAAAATTAGACATTCATGTAAACATTTGGCTTTTACTACACCACACAATTATACATCCTTTCCCAAGTTGTGACTATCTTCATCAACCATAAAACGTCTTTTACAGAATAGAACAATTCTAAATTACACAATTACGTCCACAGCGTTATCATATAAAATGTTACCTCAACTTTTTCGTAAGAACACCATAAAAATTTACTCCCTCGTCTATATTTAGACGATATGATACGGCCCAGATGGTCACGCCACCCGATTTTAGTATCTCTCGAATCTTTTTAACGTGACCATCTAATATTGACCTTTGCCTCACCTTGCTTCCACCTTTATGTTGATTAGAAATTCTAAGGCCGCGGGGGGTGTGGTGGGTCTTCATAGTTTGGAAGGTGGCAGTTACAGCCGATAGCCTGTTATGAAGCGACCAGAGTAACATTTCATGGTTATGGCTGAACGGAAAGGAAGTGTATATTTAGTGCGGCATCTGGTTCTGGAGCATTTCATAGAAATAGTATTAATTAACATGTCCCATGGCGGATAGTTTCATAATTTGTAATTCCCATGACACGAGCTCGTAAAGTTTTGGCTGAAAATGTTCGAGTTTCTCGGTTGTCGCATCTATTCGTGGCTCTGCTGTTATGAGATGAGATATGACAACGATTAACGTAAAAATAATATGTTTGGATACGGAAACGTTATGAGAAATGTCGAGATTATTAGAAGCAGAATGTGGCGAGTTCTGGCTATAAAAATAAAACTATATGCAGTAACGGTTTCACAATTTGTACAAATGTTATATTTTGTAGTTTGAATTAGAAATATCAGTCACGTGAACTATTATTGTGCCATAAAATATTATCGGCGTAATATTTTACAAATATTGTTTATTTTATGCTGTTATGCTCAAAATTTAATGGCTCATTTTGAACGAATGAACTAAAGCACCTATAAAATTAATTTCTATTTTATAGCGTCACAGCAAGGGATTTAACGCTTTTGTCCACATTTTGTGAATGTCATATGTTTTTACTTTCACAATTACATTTTGAAACCTTACAAAAATTTGGATTAGTTACATCATTATAAGATCCTAACGTTACGAGACCTCATACTTTTAAACCTGAATCCCTCTTATCTACTAACCGTTAGTTATATGAATCTAGGTACATACCACCATGAACGCCACAGTAATCTCCCACGCAGTCAGCATGTTGTGCATGAGCTCCCGAACAAGGAGTGTCGCCAGTGCAGGCTCTTCGTCTTGTCTGTCTGCAGTCAGCTCCACAGACTGACCACTCTGACCAGCTTCCCCAACGACCAGGTAACGCTGAGGGTGAGAAGATTCTTTAGTATACTGGGCTTTACTTTTAAATTCAGCAGTATGGTTCTACTAATAGAGTACACCTGCTTAGTAGCTACCTAATATTGCTTATTATTTAGGTGTCATGTCTTCTTGTGTATCTTTTGTTGGAGATACTAAATAAATACAGAAGAAAGAGATCGAAGATGGCTAGAATGGAGGTGACTACTGACATGACGACTAATACAGATGTTTGGAAAAAAAAGACATGTTAGGCTGAACCCTAATAAATTAGGATAAGGGCAGGCAGGAGAATGATGTCGACGATAAGTGTAGTTCAATTGGCAAGACCTTCAAGAGGAAACAAAAATTGAAACTTTAAATTTGACGTCAATTATTGATTGACACAACAAATATTGGTTGCTTAAATTGGACAGGTGATAAACTTGGCGTAATATTAATTATGTTTAGATTAGCCATTAGGATTAATAGAGATGTAGACGTTAATTTTACCTTAATTAATACTGTTAACAAACACTGTTGTTTGTTATTGACACAGTTGTACACCTTTAAAGGTTCGAGCCGTTGCTCGAACCTTGATAACAGTTGTTAACAAGGTATTTTACGCTACAAAATTTAATCGAAATACTGAAATAAAATTCAAGGAATCATCAAAGGACCGAACGTATGTCAAAATGGTCGTCTAAGCAAAAACTAAACGTCAAAGATCACGGATCACTTTTTGCAGACACGGCATCACCATTAATCATAATGCAGACTTGTCATGTTTTTTCATATGTCAAACATATGGGCGTTATGAATATAAAATTATTTCGGGTTTGAATTTTTCAGTATTTTATGATGTGACAGGTCTTTTTTAGGTTGGGTATTCTTTTAGTATGTTGTTTTGGTAAATGGACTAATTTTAATTGGGTTGTTATTGACAATGAAATTGACTTACATAACCGACTTTCTTTACCATATCTATTAGTTGAGTATTTTAAGGCACTACCCCTACCAAACGACCTTGAGCGTTTGGTCCTCCTCTGTCCTGCTGCGCCGCTCAGTCTCACTCTGTCTCGCTCCCTGCGCACGCCCCTTTATAATAGAATTTACAATTTTTTTTTAATTGTTTTAATAAAAAAAGAATAGTGATCTTTTATCTCTTCTAAATAAAATAAAACCATGTGTAATCCTCAAATGATTAGAAATGAGATTTGAAATGTATTTATAACTCAAATAAAAACTAAAACCCGGCTACTTAAAAATCACGCTCTAAAAAGTATCAACAAGAAAATATTCTCATCTGAAATTTTAAAAAGACACACGTAATCTGTTCGATTCATGGCCTAACATGACGTGTGACTCTGGATTTTAAAGTCTGTCTTTTTCAAATTTCATTATATTTTCTTGTTTCATACTTTTTAGGGTCTGATTTTTAAGTCGTCGGGTTTTAGTTTTCGAACTTACTTTTTATTTAATTATTTTGGGGTTACAATTTCGTGATAAAGTATTTGTAGAGCCGCTTTACATTTTTTAAAGAAGAATAATTACCTATATTATTATTGTATGTATTTCGGGTAGGCTTAGAGTGAAAATGTTTGGCTCACTCTGCTGAGGCGTGATTTTCGAAATTATTCCTAATTATCGGGTGTATGCAAGCAAAGCCGCGAGCTAAAGCTATCAATAAATATGTATTGTTAAAATGTGCTAATTAAGCCCTTTCATTTGATACCAAACAAGGCATCATTTAAAAAAAACATTGTTAGGTCATGACTGTATGTCCGCTAGAGGGCGCCATAATCAATTTAATGTGACGTCATATAGCTTATAATCAGCGGACAATCAAGACGCTTTCAACGATACCTCATTTGTCAAATTATTACAAGGAGTTAAGAAGTTATGATGAGGGATCATATGAACAAATATACATACATATCAGTCAAAATCATAACCCTCCTTTTTGTTTCGCCGTAGTCAGGTAACGATATCGAAGTTTAATGATGTGCTTTTAGATGCAGTTTATTACTCTTAATCAATGAGTTAATAACCTATGAACCTATGAACTAACGCAAGGTTTTGAAGGGTAGCGCCTTAAGTCTAATATAAAACATTATTTTGTAAGAGAAAGACTCAAATACCTAATATTTTTTTTATAAAAGCAAGCGATATTTTTCAATTAAGGTTGCTGTAAAAAGTAGTTGAAAGGAGAAAATAAGAACACGACTATATCGAAAAAAAAAACGGTAAACAAAAATTAGTTTTTATATAAAAGTAACAGCTTTTAAAAAAGCTCTTTTCTTATTTATTCCGAGTCCATTTAACGTCGCCATTACGGAAACGTTTATTACAAGAAATAACCTGTTGTTATTGGAAATTTTAAATTGGAATTTTATAAAAATAATACTTGTACCTGCTGCGATGGTTCTTTGTAATATATTCTGACATTTTCTTCGAAATTATTTCGTTAATATGGTGTTAGGATACGTGCAGGAAATTGAACGCGTCTGGGAGGTAAATACTGATCCTGTTTATTTGTTTTGTATCATGTTATTAGCATAAATATTTGATTTTTGGGTACCGTTCACTTAAAATGTCATTTAATTTAGTTTTAAGCAGCGTCCCCACTAAGAGCTGCGCGGCTTGGCCTCGCGAGGCTTTTATGTTATTTTGCAAAGCGTCCTCACTATAAGAGCGCGCGGCTCACCTAGCGCAGTTGCCACAGACTCTATAGAGACACTACCGCCGCCGCCGGCAGTTGCTTTGGTTGCTTTAGAGATGTACGAAGAAGAGGACGTGCTTTTAGCTTCAGCAGCATTCATAGTAATACGCATCGCTGCGCAAATAAAAAATAAACCGCGGCGACGGTGTTTTTGGGTGCGACCAAGTTTATCCGGCAGAAAAATTTCAGGCGCTCCCGGTACAAATCAATTAAATAAGAGTTTGATCGTCAGTCCAATCTATTTTGGCGCGAATAAAAACACAACTCGGTGTAGAGGCGGTCACTAGCACCCCGACCGGCCGCGCAGCCCGTCCCCACTACCTATAAGAGCCGCGCGGCTTTCTTTGAAGCAGACCGACAACCATAAGGTTGCGCGAGGCCGGCCTCGCGGCTCAGGCTAGTCTAAAGTACTCTGTGGCTCAGGCCTCGCGCACGTCCGGAGCCGCGTGGCCCTAGTGGGGACGTGGCTTTATTGAGGGTAAAATATAAGAAGACACTGTTTATCACTGATCACATCACAGGCTCATGAAAAATATCTATTCTACATTTATGAGAACTATTCAAGGTTCCAATCGATTAATTTCTGTGTTAAGCGTGCATTTTCCGTTCCTTATCTATTTGATAAATCGATAAACACAAGCAACAAATCGATTATCACTCAAATCGTAATTCCATCGGCCGCAACAATTTACAGTCCTCACCATACCTAGCCTAGAACTAAGACTAGCTACAACCAATTAACGAGTCGTTTACGATTATTAATCGAGTACCCAATAACACGAGAGGCAGATACAACTATCGCCCTATAAATTGAAATTAAAATACATTGGTGGATGGCCGTAGCGTCCTTACATGCAAGCTGGACATAAATCACAATGTTTTTTTAAAAAAGAAATAATAGACCGTTCATACCGTGATGGTTGTTGGCGCGAAGAAGAAGATTTAGCGAGTTTCAAATTGAATTTGGAAGGCTGGGTTCCATATTTCATTTCAAGCATTTGTCTGTCGTATTATTTTCTTTTTATTTAAAGGTACGTTCACACAGAGATATATTTACAGAGCAATGTCGTGTGAACGCAGTCTTAGGGAACTGAATGTACATTTCTGTGGCTCAAAATGCGTCGAGGACAAAATTCATGATGCTACAGTGCTTGTACAATAAAACTTCTACGGAAGCGCATGTATAAAGACAAAAATTATTAAAAACTAAAGCTTATTTTTAATTTGTTAAAGCTTATTAAAATACCAAACTTGAAAATTTGTAGTCACATTACAAACGCATTTTTCTTACATTCTTATGTTTCCATTAAAAAATAACCACGGCCGTTCCTGTTTGAGTTTGACATTCAACCCGCCACACATGTTCAACTTGGGCCATGCCCCTCCAGCATGTGTGGGTGTACACGGATATTAAGTACAACAGTGTGTAACATTTCTTATTAATTAATGCGCACACACATAAATCAGTCTCGGTTCGTTAGAGTCAACGACATTAAGGACTTTCACGTTTACAAACATTTTATATGGGTTTTGTAAAGCAAAGGTCTGTTTTGAGAGAATTAAACTATGGGAGTCTTGTTTGAGTATGATTTGATTTTTAATAATGAGGTTTTAATTGATGTCCAAAGTCTAAATAAAAGTGATATTTTATTTATTAAATAAAAAGAAAAAAAGAAAGAAAACACATTTATTTAGCACAGACTAAATTAAAGAGGCAAAACAAAAAAGTAAAAAAACAGCAAACAACAGCAGCAGCAGCAGCAGTAATACTAGCAGCGCCCCGCGGTTTCACACGCATAAGTCTCGATTCCGTGAGAATAGCGGGGTGAAAAGTATTCTATGTGTTCAGGTTATTAAACTATCTGGTTAATTATATACTACTAGCTGCGCCCCGCGGTTTCATCCGCGTAGACCGGGATAAAACGTAGCCAATGTGTTAATCCATGGTATAAGTCTAGCCGTTTGAGCGTGAAGAAGTAATAAACATACAAACACACACACACTCACTCACAAACTTTCACCTTTATAATATTACTAGCTTTTGCCCGCGGCTTCACCCACTTGGATGTCGGAAATTATCCCACGGGAACCTACTACCTGGATAAAAATTATCCATGTTTGTTTATTTGATACTAGATTTTGCCAGCGGCATCGCCCGTGTGGAGTTGGGAAATTAATTAAACGTACTACCGGAATAAAAAAAACTTTTTTACAAAAAAAAAAACAACCGACTTCCAAAAAAATACTACAAAGTGAAAAATAACTTTAATTTCGGAAGTCGGTGTTTTTTGATCTGAATTTTAGCTTTTTGCCACCGACTTCCGAAATTAAAGTTATTTTTCACTTTCTAGTATTTTTTTGGAAGTAACTTGTTTTTTTTTTTTGGAAAAAGATTTTTATTTTTCACTTTTTAGTGGGGCAGTCTGTAATTTATTTAAGTTACAATACTCGTAGCCTAGTGTCAACTCCTCATCACCATTTACAAAATATTGCTTTTCCCGATACAAGGACATTAATTGTTGAGGAGTTCTCCCAGTAAGGAACCACGAGAACTGGAACTGCTGATGTCACCATCAGCTCCTCTTCAACATATGTATTGTGACGAGCATAAATTGCTTAGCAATAATCATATCGCAACCCGTGAAATACATATTATTGAGTAGTTCCAATGGCCATCTGTGGTCTTCCTCATCAGTTCCACTTCACCAAATGGTGCTTTCCGGGAGCAAATGCACAAGTTACTATAAAAAATACCTAAATCGCTATAGGTGTGCCTATAAAATTTGAAGTTTTCCCTCGATTTCCTTGGGATTCCATCATCAGATCCTGGTTTCCTTATCATGGTACCACCCTTGGGATATCTCCTTTCCAAAAAAAAAAAGAATCATCATAATCGGTTCATAAACGACATAGTTATCCGCGAACATAAAAAAAAAAATACGGTCGAATTGATAAACCTCCTTTTTTAGAAGTCGGTTAAAAGTAGCTTATGTGCTATTCCAGACCCAGATCTGTGCCAAATTTCATTCATGCCAAAATTCATTTCCGTTTAGCCGTTTTTGCGTGATTGAGTAACAAACATCCAAACATACAAACTTTCACATTTATAATATTATTAGTAGGATAGTGTGATTACGTGTGTGTGTGGCACGCTTCTAATTAACGCTTTTAACAATATTGTAATATTTCCATAATTATTTGAATTTTTTGTTTGTTTCAGCCCCGTACTAACCCAACAAGATTTACATTGTGTTCAAAGTACAGTTAGTCGACGTACGCACGGACGTAAAAATATCGCAGCGATTTTTTTTGCGCACTGGATTTTCAACGCTCTGCTGAGCGCCGAGAGTTCAAAATCCAACAGTGTGTTTTTTCGACGCGCTAGAATGCACTCTGTTATTGCTAAGGTAGATTCTCAACGCTCGGCTCAACAGCGAGAGTTAAAAATCCAGTGCGCGATAAAATCCCGCCGCGATATTTTTGCGTCCGTGCAATCGTCGGCTTACTGTATCAATCGAAAAAAATATTTGTTTTAACTTTTTTTTTTACATCATGCACACTTGTTTTTCCAGCTCACTTTAGACATTGGCAGAATATTTGACATCGGCTTTGCTGGCCATTTAATAAAAATAGAATAAAAAAGAATCCCCTAAGATTAGAATTTTGAAGGGCCCTGTCGCGCGTCTTTTGTTAAACGGAGTCGAGTACGCGGCGGACCGCATCTTTGCAAATTGATAGTTTTTTGGTTGTACGTGTCGTTTTCGGTAATTATTTATTGGTTATATTGCACTGAGGATTGCAGATTAGATAGTTTTCTCTCTAGCTGGTTACTTTTGGCATTGTATCGGCGTATGACAATTTTATTATTTCTGCTTCGTAATAAAGTGAAATGTAATGAAGACCATTGTCTTCACTCACTCATTCTCATCTCATTCATTATCTTCATTATTCTCATTGTCTTCTCTCATTGTCTTCTTTCATTCACTATCTGCATGGCTCTAAACACTGCATTCAGTGTTTAGAGCCATGCAGATAGTGAATGAAACCCCACGTGGTCACCATTCGGCTGTGTGGCGGTAGGTTCACAGGATAATAAGGTCAGTGCTGCTAAGTAATAATATTTTTTATAAAATAATTGTACATAACCAACTTGTGACTGTATGAGGGTCATTATATTTTAACCGCATAGTTCGGAAGCGCCCTCAATTGGACCCGAACACACGGACCTCCGTAGACTCGCTATCGGATCCCATTGGATCCCGAATGCCGACATACGACACCCTAAATTGATTATTTTTTCTCGGCTCCTAATGGTCCTAGCGTGATCTTAAATAACCTATAGCCTTCCTCAAGAACTGGGCTATCAAATGCAAAAAGACTTTTTCAAATCCGACTGGTATTTCCAGAGATGCGTTGAAACATAGAAACAAACTACACTTCTGGACACATCTATTGGCCCACCTTAGAGTTTAGGTTTCGATGGCCCCTACCGAAATATGATTGCTAGATCGAACAAAAACTGTTGATGCAGTTTTAAACCTGATACATTTTACCATCTTTTTCGATCGTATTGATTTAAATTTGAATTTAAAAAACATGTTTTATAAAATAAAGGTTTAATTTAATAACGCGTGTTGCCTCCATGGGCATCTACCACAGCTCTCATACGATTAGGCATAGAGTTTATCAACCGCTCTATGAAATTTTGAGGGATCATCTCCCATTCCTCTTCTATGGCAGTTTTCAACTCCTGCATCGTCTGGGCAACTGGCTGACGAGCCCTAACACGTCTTTTTAGCTCGTCCCACATGTGCTCAATGGGGTTCATGTCTGGGCTTCTGGCTGGCCAGTCCATAACTGTGATGTTCACATCCCGAAGATATTCCCTGACGATGCCGGCCGCATGGGCTCTTGCATTATCATGCATAAAAAGGAAATTTGGGCCCACATAGTCCGCGTATGGTATCACGTGAGGTTCTAAGCACTCACGAATGTACCTTTCAGCATTTAATGTTGGCAGCCGTGATCCTGTAACAACCTCAAGTTGAGTTTTGCCGCTCGCGGATATACCGCCCCAGACAGTCCATGAGCCACCGCCATAAGCAACCCTCTCTTCAAAGCAGCATTGTGCGAAACGCTCTCCCTTACGTCGGTAGACCTTCTTCCTTCCATCATTGCCATGTAACACAATTTTAGACTCATCAGAAAAGAGTACACGGCTCCAATCTTGCTGTGTCCAATTTAAATGACTGCGTGCGAAATGAAGGCGCGCTGTTCGGTGGGCTCGCGTTAGTTTGGGGCCATTAGCTGGCTTGTGTGGTACCATATCGCGTTCTTTTAACCTTCTCCGAACAGTTCGAGCGCTCACTGATACTCCGTGGAAGTCGCGAAGTTGGTTTTGTATCTCAATTGAGGTAAGGTGACGATTTCTCAAGCTGGTCGTCACGATGAATCGATCCTGCCTTTCAGTTGTGACCCGAGATCGTGGCCTTCCTTGGCGACGAACAAAGCCGCCAGTCTCTAGGTACCTCCGATAAACATTTCGGACCGCAGATCGACTTAAATTAAGTTGAGCACTCACGTTTCTTTGGCTGTGTCCGGCCTGAATAAGTGCCACAGCTTGGGCGGCGACTTCAGGTGAAGTATCCATAGATTATTGATAGAACCTCACCTTAATGTTAAGAATAAGTAATGTTTGTTGCAAAACCAAAGATATCAATCACTTTTTCAAGAATTAAATCCAAGTAAACCAATAAAACCAAGTTTTCTTAGTATTCGATTGTTTGATATCAACAAACAGGCTCCAAATTGTCTTTTGTTTCTTTAAATTCTGTGTTCGAAATTCAAAAAAAGACTATTGAATGAAATTGTGAATGTGCCAGGTTCAAAACTGCATAAAAACTTTTTGCTCGACCTAATATAAAATTTTAGCTAGGACCAAACGAAACTGAAAATACAAGGTGGGCCAAAAGATGTGTCCAGAAGTGTATAAGCTTTATTATTAGTATATATATAATTGATTACCATTAAAAAAGTTATAGTGAGCCAATCTTGATAGACATTTATGCTATGGCGGACTTTTTTAGAACTTTTTAAGAGTGACAATTCCGTCATACATGATTGTTGACACAGCGCATGCAACGGAAGCTCTCAAAAGGAATAAATTTTACCCGTTTTTGCATAAATTTTCATTGATGCTCCGCTCCTAATGGTTGTAGCGTTATATAGCCTTCCTCGATAAATGAGCTATCTAACACCAAAATAAATTTTTCAATTCGAGTCCTGAGATTAGCGCGTTCAACCAAACAAACAAACAAACTCTTCAGCTTTATAATATTAGTATAGATTTGTGAAGGCTCGCTGTGGAGAATATTTAGACAACTTGTGTGTCTGTTTTAAAATCAGGAATGAAAAAAAGGAGCTACGTCTGCTAACAAACTGCTGTACTATTTGGCTGAGGTAATATTTGTTGTGAAAAAATATTTCTGCGAATAAACAATTTTATTTTTGACGAATTTTATGCAAATCCGTTCAGTCGTTTTTGCTTGATAGAGTAACAAACATCCAAACATCCATATTAATTATAATATTAATAGGATAGTAAGTAGTATGTCGGTGTTAACATAAAATACCTAATATTCTTCTCTTTATTTTGTCTATCAGGATAATCTTTAGAGAGTCTATCGAGATATCATAACAAAGGTTGTATTGTGTTCAAATTGTTTTTAACTGTTTGTTCAGTTAATCACCATAAATAAAACAGTTTCTTCTTTTCAAAACTCCCTTTACGCTGGCAGTGAAACTGCTCCTTATTGTAAATTGTAAGTAATTACGTCTCCTGACACCTCAGAACGTAGTAACTGAATTTTTAAGATACACTCTTCCGTATTCAGGAAACAGTAATGTATCTTTTTGGTCTACGGAAATGTTTGGGGCAAGACCAGAATGGAATTAAAGATTATATCTTTAAGTTCCTTATTTTATCTTGTATCAACCGTTTAGTGTCGAATTGAATTATCTGGTCGATATCTTTCGCGTTGCGGTTTGTTTATTCCGGATACATTCATTTATGCATTTTATTGTTGGAGTGGAATCGGCCATTATGTAAATCATAATTATAATTTTGTGGATGCGTTATTTAACAAAAGCTTAGTTCCTGAATACTGAATTTTGGATATATGTTTACTGACTTGATTAATACTCTGAATGAAGGAAAACGCAATTGGGTTAAATTTCCTCAATAGAATTTAATTCCGAAAAGACCTCTGCTTTTTTAAAAACAATTCTGTAATTCTAACATCTTAAGTAATTGCATTCAATATGTGCTTTCATTTCGTTCATCTAAAACACGCACCACGAAAGATGAGACTTGACACACCATGACTGTGGTCTGACTTGTGCAGTAGACAACTTTATGTCTCTTTAGCGGTATGAGGTCTGAGCGCGAGAAGGGACCGGACGTCATCGGGGCGGCGGAAAGAGCGCGGGAGACGCGGTCAAGTCTCGTCTTTAGTGGCACGTATTGTAATTGAAAGCTCTGGCTGAAAACAGTTTTGATAGATAGCTTAATTTATTTTTAAACAATTTTTATTTGGTTTGGCGCTTTTATTTTAGTTCCAGCGCATTCAAATCAAATCAAATCAAAATATTTTATTTCACATAAACCTACATGGTCACTTATGAAACGTCAGAAGCTAGGTGCACGGTTCCAAATTGGTCGTTTCCTTTAAAAATAATTGGCTTTTACAATATTTTCAAATAACAGTTTTATATAGGTATATGAGGACAATGTAGGCCTTTCAACAACTACCAGTTACTTGACAAAATATAAAATTGACAACAAATGTACAGTTTACTAGGCCTGCAACGTTCTCTCATTCACAAAATAGAAAATAATCTATTTAGAAAATTCAAAACAAAAATAAAAATCTATGACATGACATAAATACAGCCATTACAGCTATAGTAACAAATCTGAATAAATGTCATGTTCACAAAAATAAATCTGAATAAAATCACGTTAAAATTGGAATTGTATTTATATAATGTCAAATAAAGAGATGATTAAGAATAATCTATTATGTCAAGGAAGAATGTAAAAAATAATATAAAAAAATAAGCATCGTAATTTGGGAGCAGTTAATAGATACATAAGTACATAATTATGCCGTTAAGTCTTCAAGTGCAGTTATATACGAATGTATGAACCCAAAACCCCCAGGGGTGGGGGGAGGGGGTTAGTTGCGAACCCCAAAGGTTCACAACTACGTAGGATGATTTTTTTTACATCGGATGGTGTTTCTTTACGTTTATATATATAATATATAAGCTTATATACCTACTCCTGACTGAACTTGTACTACCCACAGAACATAAAAAACAAAAAAATCTTGCATGTTAAATATCCACGTCGCGTCAAATAAAAATCCGTAGCGACATCTATTGATGATTGTTTTTGGTATAGAAAAATAGTTGACAGCTCAATTGAAGGTCAATCTTGCCAAAATGGCTTCCAGATCCAGACGTATCGAACCGCGCTCGGGCAATGGTAAGTTCAATCTCTCTGAATCTTATAAAAATGTTGCTATTTCTATCAAAACATATACAAATTACGATTTCGATTAGTAGATTTAGTTTGATTTATCGATATTTACGCGAATTTCGCCATTATTTTATTTTCATACGAGATAAAAGTTCTATGTCCTGTATTTAGGAATCATGCAGACTACTAATTTTGAATTAATATTATTATGTCCTGTGTATAGGTACCTGTAAGGGAACTATGTAAATAATATTTTATTTGCTGTTTGTTTTAGCCTATTCTGACGATGTCGCCTTAGCATATCTGGAACAATCTGATGTTGATTTTAGCAGCGACGATGATGACCAAGATCCCACATATAATGAACCCACGGAAATCACTACACAAGAGCGTCGAAGGTATGATTCTAGTGATTCTTCTGTAAATTCGGACTCCCATGATGTTGTTGAGGCACCATCGCCGGCTTTATCGAGTAGTTCTCTAATACGCCGGGCTACTGGCTCTGGTTTACGCCGAGGAAGGTCTTCTCGTCGCCCTCGAAGGTCAGCTCAGCCAGACTATAGACAAATACCGCCTCAACCTGATGTTGTGGATTTATGGACAGGACATTTTGAACCTCTCGAAATAAATCTGTATGAACCAACATATTTGCCAAGTTTCGATCATGGATGGTCATTCGAACAGTTCTTTGAACGTTATATAGATGAACAAATACTATTGCAAATTGTAGATTGTACAAATAGAACAGCAGTTCATGTAAAAGGTAGATCACTTGGACTAACAGTAAAAGAATTAAAAGTTTATATTGGAGTGACAATGATTATGGCATCATTACAATATCCTCAAATAGACATGTATTGGTCGTCTAAATGGAAACAGCCTATCATTACATGAGCCATGACTCGTCAGCGTTTTTACGCAATAAGAACATCGTTAAAAGTGGTATATGATCTTGATGTTACTGCCGAAGAGCGTCAAAAAGACAAGATATGGAAAGTGCGTCCCCTTTTCGAAAAAGTACGACAGGGATGTTTAGTTCAACCTCGCACAGCAGAAATGTCAATTGATGAAATGATCATTCCGTTTACGGGTCAATGTTGTATTCGTCAATATAACCCTAACAAACCGAATCCCTTAGGGTTAAAAGTATTTGTTTTAGCAACGCCTCAGGGAATGGTTATAGATTTTGAGATATATCAGGGTGACACAACTTTTCCGGAAATTAGACAAATGGGTTTTGGTCTTGGAGAAGCAGCTATTCTTCGCCTGACGGAAGCACTGGTCCCTGGTCACCACATCTTTTTTGATCGTTATTTTACTACTATCAAATTGTGATGAATTATTGAACAAAGGTTTTCACGCGACTGGAACGATTATGAGAAACCGATTACCCAAAAACTGTGTATTGGAAGAAGATAAGAGTTTCATGAAAAAGCAACGGGGTTACTGCGAAATAAAAACACGAGCAGACGGCAAGTTAGCAGTGACACGTTGGATGGACAACAAGCCCGTGGTGATGTTGTCAACACGTTTAACTAATAGACACAGATGAGTGTGAAAGATGGTCGAAGAAAAACAAAGTGTATGAACGTGTAAGACGCCCCGATGTTATCAAGGAATATAACAAACATGGGGGGTGTAGATTTAGTTGATAGAATGCTAGCTGTATGCCCTTCACGTAACAGAACAAAAAAGTGGACAATACGAGTAATATCTCATATGATAGACTTGGCTGTTGCTAACTCATACCTTCAGTTCAAACAGAGAGAGAAGAAAAAGGGCGTTAAAAACGTTATAGGCATACGTGAATTTAAGATGGAACTTGGTGAGAAGTTGATTTCTGATAATGTAGATTCTACAGACACTGATGACCCAACTGATGAATTCGAAGAACTTTTACCAAAGCACAAGAAACGTAAGACTGCTATAGTTCCTATACCAACTAAAGCTATTCGTCAAAAAAAAGCTAATCACATGCCACAACATAGTTCAAAGCAAAATAGATGCAGAAACGAGGGTTGTTATAAAAAGACTACAGTTACCTGCAAAAAATGTGCTGTGTATTTATGTTTCACGGTTCAGAGAAATTGTTTTGAAGCTTTTCATAATCCATAATTTTCTTATTTTTCATATATACCTACGCAAATGGCTTGACTTTTTATAGTATGCTTGTATGCTACATAGGTTTATAATTGTTGATGACTGACCTATTGAGACTGATTTTATAGACCTTATAAATAAATAAGTATAGAAATATTATTAGTTCAAAATAATATAAATAAAGAAGTTAAAAATTTAGTTCTAAGTTCTAAACATGTCTAAATTACAATAAAACATTGAAACAAAAAAACACAAACATTAAACATTATTTTATTGTTTTGTCTTATTTTTATTATACAGTAGCATACTCTCGTTGGCTGTAATTGTCTTGTATATAGGACATAATATAGTCCTGAAAATATAAGTAGTCTGCATCTGTCCTAGTAGGAGAACATAAAGAAAAACCCTTTGTTATGGGAATAGATTTTTTTCAGTATTTTTTCAGTCCAAAAGTAACCCCTAAACAGCCCAAATCCTGAATATGAATAGAATCTGACATAAAAAGTGGTTCCTGTAGTGAGGAGGTTATATAAAGGGATTTTCCTTATGCACACATGGGGTGCAGAAAGCCTTTGAGAGGTGAGGTACCTACCAGGGAAGCCACATGTGCAGAAGGAATTATTGCCAAACTTACTCATCTTCAACGTAGTCTTTAATCTTATAATATGCTTTTTTGATAAGGATACGTTGAAGGACACATTGTTGCAATCTCTTTTTTCGCGTGTGGAAGTAATTGACTCGGCCACTTTCTTATTCCTGCCCAGTTCGCCTTTTACATTAAACCTAAAAATATGTCCTCCAAAAAACTGAAATTCAAAATTCCACCCTCCTAAAATATCAACTTTTATACCCACAGCCACAAAGTTCATCAAGCTTCGCCTGCCGCCCGCCGCCCGCGAGCAAGAAACATATGCTTCCAATTAACTCATAATGTTCCACGTTTCATGCTCTGCGACAAACGCCTCTTGATTGCGTTTTATTGTCTACCCGGTTGGTCTATTTCCTTTGATACATACGGTGGAAGTAGTGGTGGAACTTGCTTCGGTGTGACAATTATTACAATTGTTGGTTAGGAATTGGTAAATTAGTTGCAAATGGTAATAAAATTGGATTCGTGTTTTTGGAATAAGTCATTAAAGATCTTGTTTTTAGGGTTCCTTATGTCCGAATGAAAAACGGAACCCTAGGATACTACTATACTACTATAAGATCACTATGTCTGTCTGTCTGTCCGTCTGTCACAGAACAGCTAATTTGCTCCGAATCTAATGGACCGATTAAGTTAAAATTTGGTAGGTACACTTATGAATTTCTGTGACTCACACATGAATTTGTTACGTAAATAAATGAATTTTGAATAAGGGCTTCACTTTTGGGAGGCAAATAGGACAATTAAAAAATAGTTTTGCATACTGTACCGTGGAAAATATCAAATTAAAGGACTTATTATGGGGGTCTCGAGTATATCTGTTTTTAGAAAGTAGATGAAAATTGACCATTCCCCTTAACTTCGAAACTGCTGAGCCAAAATGTTTTAAAAAATACATAAAATAGTTCTTTATATACACACTGGTACATCACATTACAGGAAATTCTATAAGAACATACATTTGCAGTTGGAATGTATGTGAGAACATGTTTTTCAACTACAATGTTAAGTTTGTTCTTGAGATAAATTTCCCAACTACAAAACTCTTAATTGTGCATGGTCCGACATACACTTGGCCAGAATTACGCAACAGAAATAGATTGCACAGAAACTTTACCAAAGTTTTCAGAAACTATTGAAGACAATGTTTTTTTAGCAGTAGGTAGGTAGTTTTTATGAGTTAAAAGATAAGAAGATGCCGCTTTAAGGTGATTGCGCTGTGGTAGCCCGCGAATTTCAAATTTTCTTGCGTTTTTAGCAATTTTTTTTTAAAGATGATATTTATGGATAAAATTATGTAAATACATAGTTCCTATTGTCGCGAATCATATTTTGACCTGATACTGTCCTGCAAATTGCAATAAACGCAAGTAAATTTGAATTTCGCGGGCTACCACGGCGGATCCCCCTTAAATCAAACAATGAAAACTTAATAAAATTGTAATGCGTGCACTTGACTGATCATAGTTTCATAGGATTTACAATTAACAAATAATTACAGATTCCACAGACTCGTAATACCTCACATATATTGACTCAATAATTTGCAAAAACATATGCAAACCATCAGCAAATATATTTTATTATAACAAATATGCAATAATATTTAATAACCGTAACACACTCCGAATGCGGATGCAACCAATAAAATATTTATTTGCAATCTCTTTGATCTGTCAACCGAGCCATTTTGCGAGAATCTAACAAGGTCGCTATTCTACACGTCCGTATGTATCGTTTAATACACGAACTCTCTTTGAAGTGATGCCATAAACCAAGTACTGAATACTTGGTTTATGACCATAAAGAATTAAATGGCGGCGTTTTTACGACTGAGATGTACAGATATGATGCTTAAGTACTTATTGTGATTAACACGTGCGTTTAGTATAGTATTAAGTTTTCAAAGCCATTTGGGCTGCAGACAATTGAACGGTAGCTCGTGCCAATGTTCGGAGTTCTTTGTTCGGAAGTTTTTTGTTTTTTTTCAAGTACTTGATATGAGGTCGAACGGTTAATAAAGGAGTAAGTGGTCGGAATATGTATGCACTATGTTCTTAATGTCCCTCAGCAAACTTTGTGTTTCGTCAGTCGTCGGATTTCTATCAGTTGCCCTTTGCACTTGGTGCAGACCAGGCGCTCTCAATCGACTTGGAAGTTGTTAATACTCTTTTAACTAAATGTAATTTATTTTAAAAATGAGAGGAAAGCAGCTAATACGAAGTTGCCGAGGGACATTAACAAAATAGTTGTACTGTAGATATCTGCATTTTTAAATCTTTTGGGTTCGATCGAACATTGAGAACTTTCACTGGGAGCAATCCACTTCTCAAACGTCTTCCTATACCTACATTTTGCACTTATTTTAGGGGATAGGTTTTGGTAGAATATAATAGATAGGTATACGTTTGAAAGATCACTTTGATTACGCAGAAAAGACATTAAATGTAGTTCACTGAAAGTAATCTCTACAGATAGAGGTATAACTGGAACAGAGTGTAAAGTTCACTCATCCTCTACAGAAAAGGAAGGATCCTCCCTCCAGACGAGTGTTGTGTCTGGTGGGCTATTGCCCGACGCGACAGTTTATGCCAGGATGTTGTATACATATACGCCAGTCGCACGGCAAATTCTGCTTGCGCGATGCAGGATTTATGTGACGTCAGGTGTTTGATGCGTTACATAGTTCGCATGTGGCGTTGTAGATGCCACCACATCTCCATTACCTACGCATGTTTAAATTATGGCAATGGTGAAAACTGAATTTTCTGTGATAGTTTTTTCTATGCTTCAGGGAAGTAACCGGACGATGTTGTCCTGCATAAATAGAATCCTAAAAAAAACATTGACACAACACTACACTTACCAATCAACAACTGAGTGTTATCGTATCCTTGCAGATCCATGTATCCCTCTTCATTGTAAGCAGTAACAAATAAAATTTCATTTCAATTCCATCATAACCACAAGCAATCATCAATGGATTTACAACCCTAACACAGCAGGATGAAAGTCTAAATTACTTTGCGGATTTTTTATTTAAAGTGGACACAAAAATGTGTGAAATGTTTTGAACTTTACTTCGAAAAGTTAAAGTTGAATTTTCTTTGTACAGTTTTATCAGCAGTGTTCCAAATAAACCTTTATTAAAGGCATATTGGAAGTTCAAGTGTTTTCGATACAAATACGTGATATTAACCGCTGTGTTGCATTCTAAAAATATGTTGAAAGCACAATTAAATGTTTGGGCGTCTGTTTTGTGATTCATAATAAAATGAATACCTGAATCATTCGGGATTTCAGAACGCCAATATTTGTGGAATAATTTTCATGAAAATATTGTTTTTCGTTTTATTTCAAGATACTTTAGTATTATGTTATGCACGCGATAGTTTCAAAGTAAGTATTATGTAATTAAAAGTAATAGTGATTAGTGTTAGTGGTTTAGTGTTATTTGAAGTGTTTGATAATACTGTAATTCTGTAAAACTCTTGAATTTCACATTATTTTAGAGTTATGTACAGACGCCAGCAGGTCAAGCCACCCAAAACTGACAAATTTTCCCAATGAACCTTGAACCTAATTCTTTAGCGATAAAGATGAAAATCTATTAAAGAAATTTGACAGATTGTAGTAGCTTGATGTGCTGGCGTCCGTACTTATGTAAACTGTTTGTTCCACAATATTATCGATTTTCTATGCATATTCCTTCCTTTTGCAATGTCTGTAGGTGTTAAGTGAACTAATTAATATGTTTTATTGTATTTGTAGATGTAGTTTAGAATAGTTTAAGTTATGATGAGGCTGACTTGCCCTGTGGATAAAAGCCTCTTATAAAAATTAAGAATAAAAAAAAGAAAAAGTGAAATTTACAACCATCTACCAAGTTTACTATGTTCGTTTTATAATGTAAACAAATAACTTGAATAGCTATTGATGCCATTAAATGATTAAAACTGTAACATATTTATGATTAGGTACACGATTACACAACGAGTAGTAGGCGTAACGGATATATCCATTAAGCTCTAATTAAGCTTAATATAGTAAGGGCTGGTCCTAAACGGTAGTTTAAAGGATTATGATTGATTAACTCAAGACTTGAAGGCTGTTTTAATTAGAACTTTAACTGATGAGACCGATACTTGCGGGTCAAAGACACCTGTCAACCTGAGGGCAATTCCTGTGTTGCTAAGGACCAGTTTCCGCCAAACGGAAAAAACCTCGCGGATGCTCGAGCACTTATTAAATTTCACAGAATAAGTAACTGTATCAATATTGACTTTAAGTTTAAAATTCGACGCAGACATCAATCACGCTTGAAGAGAGTTCGCATTCAAATCTCAGTCCCAAACTGTCAAAAAAACCTCATTTTGTTACACGTTTTTGACATTGATTTTCGCTGAGATGAGGTTGCAACTTGAATTTAAACGTTTAACAGGGTCAAATTAAATTAGCTAGCAAAACTCCGCACACGTGATGGGTATCAATAACTAAAAACGACAAAATAAAAATAAAAGATTTGATGATCTTTTTTGGGATCAATGATCGCGGGTAGTGTTGTTACATTAATTAACCTTTTGATGAAAAATATTTACGCCAATAGACACTAGCTTAGAGACAAAAATAGCACTAAGTATGAGCAAAGTATTAGTAACATGAGCGTAGGTAACGTAGCTACATACTTTCCTGAATGAGTCTATTCTCTCGTCTTTGAGAGCAAATCAAGAAAACAATGTAATTGTATCTCAGTCCCAAACTACAAATTATTCAAGTTTTTTTTTTTTGTGTAGGGCATCTCATAGTTGACCCTTGAGAGGCCGTGACCACTTAACCAGTCAATCCTGTGGCTACCTTAAGCGAACTAAAAGCCTCCAGCTAGGGCATAAAACCAGTTATAAAATAAGCGACTGTACGCTGTACGCGTTGCTGGGGGGGGAGGACAGCAAGGAGGAATAGGCTGCAATGGATCATATCTGGATGATTATTATTAATAGGGGAGTTTAATACTACAGGCTCAGCTACGCCACCAGCTGACACTTCTTCATCAAGCAATGGGAGGGGGGAGGGAGGGAATTATTCATATTTAACGTCAAACCTTTTATACAGGTAGGTACAGGTACTACTTGAGATATATTGCATTTTTTGTAATTTTTTTAAAACGGCCATAAGGTCTATAACTGCTATTTCAAGGTTATCCATTCTTTACCGGACACCCTTTATAACAAAATGATTATCTGCTGGTAATCTTATGTTCGAAAAAGGTGTGAATTTATGTAACAAAAATCTCTCTTACCACTCTGACAAGGCACGCAGTCAGAGGTCCTCTGCACGGCCTGTCCCTGGCAGGGCGCGCCGCCGTTCAGAGGGTGTGGTTCCGTACAGGTGCGCGTGCGACGCTGGCCGCCAGTCATGCGGCCATTGCAGCGACATTGCGTCCACGGACCCCAGGAACTCCAGCCGCCGTTTACTGGTGACAAAAGAGGGTAGGAAGATTATTGAAGATGTCTTTTTAATTATAACATGCATCCCTCTGAAGGGGCTGGTAGGAGTACAGTTGTAGAACACCCATATTTCTTCGTTATGTTTGTCCCATGTGATAGAGGGCGAGCATATGTATTGCACTCAGCGTAACAGCAGCATAATCAGCCTATAATGCTGGGATACAGGCCTCCTCTCTGTGAGAGGAATTGGTTAGTATTGCAGTCAAGCGGGCACAAATCGAGACTCTTTCCACACGGTTCCTATTGAGGTCCTTCTGGTTGGTTTCGCGTGTTTAGACTGAATTCTGACGTCCCTGACGAAACAACGAGCCGAGATCCAGTGACGCCCTGATCCTGACAAGTGTGAATATACCCTAATGTTCCCACCGAAGTTCACATGTTTGGTGTATGGATATTGATGTACCTAATTGCTATTGATCACTACACTAAGACACACTACACACTATATTTCAGCATTTGATGAAGTTATCTTGACCTTAATTCAAATATAGTTTTAGACTCATAGTTATAGGTTTACTTAGCTACTGAAATCAAAGTTTGCAAAGAGTTATGTTTATGCAATCGATCGATGCAATAAATTGAGGCTAAAATAGGAATATTCTAGCTTTAGAACATGAAATACCAATAAATAATTATAAACTAGATAAATAAGATTAACATTATTATTTGATAACTTACCAATAAGAATTGCGATTAAAGTCGCTGCAAAATAAACTATAGCAATGAAATAGTTAACGGACTTGTCTTTATTTATAGAGAAGTAGGAAAACGCATTAAATGAATGCCTCCAAGTTTATTACATTTAAATAAATAAAAATGAAACGTTTACGAGTGTTCATTTGCATTAGTTTTAAGCGCCGCGTTTAATTGGCTTGTGTAATAAATTCACATCGCGGTCATTATTAGTTAGGTCTGTGACTATTTTAAACTCTTAGCTGTCCTTGTTGGCTGGTTTTATCAGGCTTAAAGTAAGAATAAAATTCATGAAAGTTCGTTTTTTAGCCGGTTTATAATAATGCAAACAAAAAGTATTGCAGTCTTTTAATTTAATTTTAGTTTATTAACAGCGGAGAGATGGGACAATATCGTTACTCACTGGAGGCCTGACGGACGACATTGCCGTCGAGGTAGACCGCGGCGAAGGTGGTGTGATGATCTGATCATGTTTGCGGGGCCAACATGATCAGAGATCGCTCACAATAGTTGAAGGAAAAAGGGGAGGTCTTTGTCCAAAAGTGGAAACAAAAGTAGGCTAAAAAAAAATTACCGCTAGTACGCTAGTACCAAACACACTGGGGACTTTGTGTCTGATGCAATTTCCTTAGTGGCATGCATTTGTTACTTTATTACAGGTACGAGTACCTAACAACAGTAATTTTTAGCGATGCTAACAATTCTTGTTACCTATTTATAGTTGCACAAAGTACGGGGAATAAGCGTGGACGAAAAAAATTATATCTATTTTTAGTAAATTTTAGTATTTTCTACTGAAAAACCACAAACACGCGAACTGTATTTGTACCTAGAATTTTCATAACTTCCTAATTATAGCAATATTGTAAATGTGTAACTTATTAGGTACTTTCGTGACAAACTTTGAGTTTATTTATTTCCAGTGATTTTTGTGTAGACCTTAAAATTGGATTTTAGGTTAGTACTTAGAATTTGATAACACTAAAATTGCTTTGACCCGATGAAAAAATAATGAATAAAAAATATAAAAATGGTATGAAAATAATTGTAATATGGCATGGTTGTATCTGCATATTATTTACCAGCTGTGCCTTGTGACTTCGTTCGCGTGGAAATCATAAGACACACAATATACTAAAATAACGGCAACATTTTAATAAAACTCCCTCGTCCCCCATCCGTCAGCTTCATTATCGCATAGCGTTCTTTCATACTTTTTTTTAATTTTGCTCGGCTCCTAAGAGTCGTAGCGTGATGTTAAAAGCCCATAACCATTCTTAAGTATTGGGCTACTAAAGGCAAAATTAATTTTTCAAATTAACTTTTTGTTCACAATTTCGAGTTTTTTTTTTTGGTACGGAACCCTAAATCTTTTTCCAAAATAAAAGTAACCTAAGTAACTCCTTATAACATCAGCTACCTGCCAATGAAAGTCCCGTCAAAATCGGTCCAGCCGTTTCGGAGATTAGCCGGAACAAACCAGACAAATTTTTTAAAAACTGTTTTTTTTTTACGAGTAGGTATCGTATAAACTTTCATATGCATTTAGTAAAAAGCTGTTATTTTGACATTACAAACAGACGCTTCAATTTTATTTATTTGTATAGATGTATAGAATTAGTTAGACTTTATCAATATTATTAGAAAGCAATAACAAACATTTTAGCTATAAACATTTTAGCATAATAGCTTATCAAATCGAGCCTATCTATTCATAATTTAATACTAATTAACAATTTCAAGCACTGCTTTTGAACCACTGGGGACCGTAAAATTGTCATGTCTTTTCTATAGCTGTAATAAAATGAAGTGTCGCAGTTCCATTGCAAAATCTAGAGACGTCATGATATTTTATATCTAGGGCAGTATTTATTGAAGTGCAAAATGTGTTATGGCTGTCTTGCCTCATACATAAGCTTTCGCTGTGTAAAGTTTCAACATCATCAGTAACGGTGCAAGGCAGCATTTGTTGTAAATATCATGGATTTATTTATGTATTTGTTAGGAACATAGCTACTCATCATCTGCCTAGCTTTTTCCCAACTATGTTGGGATCGGCTTTTATACAGCTGAATAACAGTATTTAACATGGAGCGACTGCGTATCTGACCTGTTACTGTACCCAGGATGCAAGGATGCAAGGAGTACCATATTACCATATGGTACTCCTTGCTAAGACTGGTTGTCAGGCTTTACATGCAAATGCTCCCGGTGAGTGACTACCGTAAGATGTGATCGTTGTCATGACACTAATAATGTCAGTCTGACGCGTTTGAGCAAATGGTAAGTGTTCATGACATCACATTTTCAACTAAATATTTATTTCTAACACCTTCGCTCGAAGTCGAACTTTTCAATTGAATGAACTTTTAGATTTGATTACCTCGTTATTGAATGATTACTATAAACATGTTAGTAGATTACCTTGTTTTGATCAGAGGATGTTTAGATGTTTTAGAACCAAATGTTTACTTTGTTTTGGTAAAATAAATTGTGTACTGTTTTGTACTTGGACGGTGGATGCAATATCATGGAACCTTCAATTGTAGACAATAAAATGGTTCCTTGTCCGTGTACATCTTTTTGGGGCTGACTGTGCCTACTATAAATTATGAATAATTAGGTATTTTTGAAGTGCATCAAAAAGCTTGACGAGTGGTGACACTAATTACCTTCTGCGTACTCTATGTAATTAGACCCGCTGCTGCTAGATATTCATTAAAATGTATAGAATTTTTAAATTTGAATTAAATTTAGAAAAAAAATCTCACGTTTCACCACTATCTCACTCACCCGATGGTAAACTTTCTAATTCAAAAATGGATGTGTGACCAACTAATTACGAAAAATCTTTTTTGAAGCGAAAACTTCTTTAGGCGCATTGAGCGATTTTAAATGAAAACTTCTTCCCTTTGAATGCCCAGCTGTCAAAACGTTTTTTTGCGATATAATCCATAAATCAATCCTAATAATAATATATATTTTTTTAAACTTTTTTTTTTAAAGTCAGCAAGGTTGCTTTAGTCACCCGGACATTCAACTGGCTATGCGCGTTGAGCGATTTTTTGTATAGGTAATTCTTGCGGGTTTTCGGCACCGCGTCACCGCGACATCACGCATGCTTTGCATAGTTTTACGTAGACTCGTTGAGCGATTTTTGGTAGGGGGAAATCTTACAGGTTCGCGTCACCGCGTCACCTTGACACCGCGCATGCTATGCATAGTTTTATGTTTAAGTTATTGAAGTGAAAACTTCTTTAGGCGCGTTAAGCGATTTTTGGTAGGGGGAAGGGGTTCGCGTCACCGCGTCACCGCGACACTCTGCATGCTATGTATAGTTGTACGTTTAAGTTTCTGAAGTGAAAACTTCTTTAGGCGCGTTGAGCGATTTTTGGTAAGGGGAAGGGGTTCGCGTCACCACGTCACCGCGACACTGCATGCCGCAACACCTCGACACAGCAACATGCTATGCATAGTTTTACGTTTAAGTTTTCACTTCTGTTAGCAGTCGCCATGACTGCCAATTCCTTTTTATCCTCTATCTTCCTAAAAGTCCCAATTACAAACACAACCTACCAAAGTCAGCTCCAATCTCCCTTAAAAAATCAAAACACGCCAAATCTTCACACCAAAACCAATCTAGAACCTTGTCTAGGCAAAACCAGAGGGCGTTCTGTGCTATATCTGCTTCGAAGATCAGGCACGCAAGTTGGCGTGTGGCTCCTGTAACCTAACAACCTAGCTAGAATTTACTTTAGCCTAATAATACATTGGTGTATGATACCATCTATTTGTGTACTACATACGTTTATAAAGATTGTGGGTGATACTGTGGTGTTAATTATTTTCTGCAATTGTTGTTTCTATGTAAAAAGGTTTTAGTGCTATTTTCGTCTAGGTTTTTGTTTAGAACTTGCTTATTTTTTTGTTGGTGCAATATTTAAAATGTATACACGGTAATTATTTTAGTTTCAAAATTTTTTGATGTTCATAGAACGCCCGAGTCCACTCATCTGTAAGTAGTATCATTCTTTATCCCTTCTGAATATAGGTTTTTGTCAACCAGTTTAAACCCAAAGTATATACAGTGCATTGTACGCAAATCATTCGGAAGCATTATTAAGAAAACTATTCGGGACAGATTAGAATAATGCCCTATTAATGTATACACAATAATGTTGTCTTTTATAAACCCACACAAAATTAAGATTATCTTGTCATACCAAAAACCAGATTATCCATAAACAAGACTTAAGTCTCAACCGCAATCTTGTCAGCACTGTGGTAGGTAACCCCGCCTTATTTCATCACGGCTATCGAAGAAAAAGACAAAAACTGTAAATCGTCTTCATACACGCGTATTACAAGCAATTCAAGCGGCGTCGGGCGTTGTCGGGCGTTTTCGTAAATTATGGTTAATAGAGACCATAACTGTAAGTTAGGTTGCACGTAAATCGAGTCAAACACGGCTCAGCGCTTCTACAACCATATTATGTTAAATACTGGCATATTATACGAGCAAAGAATATTAAAATAAAGGTATCTTTAAGGATATTATTAAAGAAATAACTCTCATCTTTGGATCAAATTTTGTTTCATCCTTCGTGTATTGTCTTTGGATTCGACATTTTGCATTCTTCATATATTTTTGTCTTCGGTTTCTAAGTTGTTCAAGTTCATGGTTCATTAATGTTTTTGGATCCAATGTTGTTCATCTTTAATTAGTGTATGGATCAAGTATTGTTGTCGATCCTTTATTATTTATTGTGTTTGGATCAAAATATAACATTAATTTTCACTAATGAGATTCATAGATTTTAATCCGGTATGATCTCCAGTGTAGGTATCACAAGGTAGGAATTAACAATGATTAGCTTAAGCTAATAGCTGTATCTTAAGATACTCGAGGATTATGATGAGAAAAAACTTTCACCTCTACCGAATTGAGTGATAAATATGATACAAATCTAATTTATGCAAATCTTATTAGTTATAAAGATAATATTAATGAATCCATTTCTTCTTATGTTCGTAAGTAGGCAATTTCCTGTCCCATTACAGTTCTGTTATAAAAATGTAAAAAATATTCAAATTGAATATCATAATTTCATCTTTTGTCGAAATAAATCTTTTAAATCCCACATATATTATTAAGTTTCTTAATGAAAATTAAAACAAATGACAATGATTAAATCGTAGCCGACATAGTTTGTAAATTAAAACATAAACCAAGTGATTTGTAATAATCTCTTAGCTATGGCTATAATAACTAAATTATAATAAATTTTCAATAATCATTAGTTGGAAAACTTAATAATTAACTTTTCTATAACAATCAGAACGCGCTCTGGCCACCCGTGGTGTATAATTTTAGTATCTTCCTCTCAATAAAAATTGATTGCGTGGTCGCATCTCTAGTTTGTTATTAAACTATTAAAATACTGTTAATATTAATAAAGTGCCTCACATTCTAATAGCGGTCGAGGTATCTATAAAATTCGGAATTTTTTACGTCGTATAAGATTATTTACGTTCCGAAGAACTTGACTTTGGATAGATTATGAGCTTCGTCGGAAACTATTCGAGTTTCGTGTCCAACAGTTGTAATACTATTGTAAACATTTATTTTAATGTTGGGAACATGGGCTTTAGTTCTGAACTTTGTGGCAGTTAGTTTCTCTATCTTTTATTGCTTCTTTGTTGTTTCTTTATGCAGGTCACCGATTTATGAACAAAAGTATAGTTTGAACTTCGAGAAAGTGGTTAAAGTTGATATGAATATCAGGCATAAAATCTTAATGGGTTGCCAGTTCGTGCCTACTACTGTGTAATATGGTTTCTCTAGTAAACATTTGGTGTCTCTGGTGTACAGTTGTAAAGTTAAAAAGTAATAGTTGGAAGTTTCAAACAAACAATTGAATCGTGTAGTGGCTACCTATAGTTTCTTTGTGACGATGGACAGAAAACTGTTACACCATTGACCAATAAAGTCGATCATCAGGTAACGCCACCCATCAAATAAAAGTACTTAATTCAAATAGGAAACTTTTATTACTTTTCCATCGGAATACGAAACTCAATAATATATTCAGCTAATTAATAAACCAACGACTCGTCAGTCGTCATCCTTTTTTAGTAAAGTTTTAACATCGGGTCACCACATTGTTTGTTAATTAAAACAACCGTTTTTTTATTTGTAGGACACAAAACGTAAAATTTTTATACGTTATGTACTTACATGGAACGTGTATTGCATAAGGAGTATTTCCGTGGAAGTAAAAATTCTCCATAGTTTATGTTTCAAGAAATGAAGTTTTATTGGATTTGTTGGAAAGGCATAGTTTTCGAAAGCATTTGAATTAATTTCCATGTTGATATTAGAATAAAATCTTATGTAGATAAATCAGCCTATGATAAAAGACAAATGCAAATCAAAGAGAAACAAGATGATAAATAAGCCACTGTCAGATATAACAGTGAAGAATTTTGCAATACAGATACACAAACTCATAAAAAACCGGCCATGTGCGTGTCGGACCACGCACAATGAAGGGTTCCGTAGTTGGGGTGAATTATTCCAAGAACAAACTTAACATTGTAGTTGATAAACATGTTCTTCCGTACATTCCAACTGTAAATGTGAGAGATTTATCATGTTATTTTAAAACCACAGACTTCTATTTTCTGTATTTTTTTAAAAGTTTTAGGCTCAGTAGTTTCGGGGGGGGGGGGGGGGGGGGGGAATGGTCAATTTTCATCTATTTTCTTAAATAACTTTAAAACAATTCATTTTAAAATTATAAAAAAAATATATATTTGAGACTCTCATACTAAGTCCTTTCATTTGATGTGTAACACGGTATAGTTTACAAAACTTTTTTTTTAAATTTACTTATTTGCCCCCCAAAAGTGACCCCCATATTCAAAATTCATTTATTTACTTAACCTGTCCATGTTTGGGTCACAGAAATTCTTATGTGTACCAAATTTCAACTTATTCAGTCCATTACATTCGGAGCAAATTGGCTGTGACAGACGGACAGACAGACAGACAGACAGACAGACAGCCAGCCAGACAGACAGACACACGAGTGATCCTATAAGGGTTCCGTTTTATTCTTTTGAGGTACGGAACCCTAAAAAGAAGCAAAATAAAATGGAAGCTTTTAGCAACAACCAAATAAATAAAATAAAAATAGTCCTTTCAACAACAAGAGTTCAACACAACCACAAAGAACACAATCAAGCAACATCATTATACAATCGTGCAGCATAAAAAGTACTGTACCGACGACACCCGCCCCCGCCTCCATATAATGACGATATATAGCCCAATTTGCGACTCAACGATACATTCCAACAACAAAGAGTAAACCCTTTTAATAGAAGTAATTGGTGCGATGCAAGAACAGTTAGGGTAGTTGGTTAATAGTTTGTAGTATTGTGAGGCTAGGTTAATAGATGAATTTACAGTGATCATAGAAGATGCGGTGAGTTCGAATATGTTGGAATTGGTGATCACTTAGAAGTCCAAAGATCAATGTTTATGTCCCCAAACCCCAATTAAAGAATTGTGTGAAGAGTTTATTTATATTGGACGTAATAGAGATTCTGATGACGCTGAATACCTAAGTTCCATGAGAAATAATTTAAAGAAACAACAAGCATCCTGTTGCTGCTTACACAATGAATTGAATAATAACAGGTAATTTTACTTCAAGTGAAACAGTTTAACTAATTCTGAAAACTATGTCCTGGTTTCGTTCCCATGATCAGAGAGTACCAAGATGAATCCAACATTGGAACCACATTTGTCACCAATTACTTTCACATGCACAAAACATGAACCACATTTCAGCACCAGCTAACATACCAGACACAGCAGCCCAGTCACGTTACTAAAATTAAATATGAATCATGAACGCGAAACAGAATTTCGGACGTGCAAGTCAGAGGTGGTGATTGCTATCAGTTAGATGGCGCCTGCTTCGCGTAGGCGTCCCTAATGACTCTCCCATGCGCTCGCGCTTCGCTATAATTGCAGCTATCGGCCCATGCCCTTTGATCTTACTGAAGTAAAGATAGTTATTACGTACACCGAGGGTGAAATGAGCGTTAAACAGCTTGCCTGATAAATTATACGTGAAATAATGAAACGTGCAACCATAACTTGTTATGTGAGGTGTACCTATTAAATTCTCTAAAGCTCTTTAGTCGGTAATAGCTGCGGTGCTTACTACTTCAAGTTATGGATTTGATAAGGAAACATATTATATATTCGGGCTAAGTTTAGTGCAGTATTGATTTCTTGATTCAATTAGACGTTACGCCAATAAACTTCAAAGGTGCACACGATTTAGTTTGAAGTTTTACTAGTCTTAACGATTTCTAACAATTTAAATTGCTATAAAAAACTGAATAAGTACAGTAAGTAGTTTATACTGTGATGATTATGTGACTCACCGTAAACGGTCAGAAGGGCAGGTTCGGAGATTCGCTTTCCGGCAATGTTCTCTGCGACGCAGCTGTAGTTCGCCATGTCCTGTTGACAATTATCTCCATTAATTGAAATATATTAGTTGCCTATTATGTTTAGCGCTAACCGGTCTTATTTTCCTGTGGTTGGCTTTGAAATCCAACTATACCAGGCCAAATAATGTCAGTGTGTAAGAATAATAACCTATCTAGGCATAATAAATGGCCATAAACCATCGTGATATCTTCAATATCTGGCTAGATATTGAAGATACTAAAACTATATAAAGAAGATAGACACAAGTTCATAACAACTCATTTTTAGTATCAAATTAGCATCACAAAACCTTGTGGGTTGATGCTTGCTCACTCTATCACAGAAAAGAGCACGGCCATATTGTAATTATACGAGCACATATATTTCGCTAATCTCCTAGAAATTGCTAAAGCGACCTGTACTAAATCTCAGACGTCATAATGTCCACGATTATACAGAAATCTGCGTCGCACGTGGGTTATAAAGGTTTATTATGAGGTCGATAAAGTTAACGGACACCTATTTATCCAACTATCACAGCTAAGCTTGGCTAAAGACGGAATAAAGGTATACACACTCAACGTAATGGCATAGCTACTTTAACCGAAATTGCTCAGCTTGTATCGTAATAGAGAGACGTTGAGTCTGAGAGAAATTTTTCGCAATTTTTTTTCAAAGGACTTTTTCAAAATGCTGTCAAAAAAGATGTAGAATACATCAAAAGTGTATCAAACTTCCTAATTAAAGCATGAAACATAATTCAAATTAGACTCCTCAAACGTTTGCAAGACAACAAAAACAAATTAGCACCCGCATTGCTTTAAAGGGCAAATATAAATTTTAAGTGTTCATTACAGCACCCGTCTCGTAATATATTTTTACAACCAAAAAGCTGAATGTGTTAAAATTACAAAGGACGGGAGCCATTAATTTAAAAGACGTACAACACATTACGATCATATTCATTAAGAAAATGTTCTAGACACCTTTGTGAAGATTATGTTACACACGAGGCCACAATGAGAGAGCGACTGACAGTGGCGGCAATTAATCCATGTCTGTTCACAGTGCCTAATTAGTGGGAGCTGCGTAGCGGAAACTGGAGATGGAATGAGTTATTTGCGATGGTGCTATTATTTGGTGATACACTCGGAAAGTATGGTATCAGGACTTTTGAAATTCTCTTCTGCAAGATACTTTGCATAATTTAGGATAGAAGCATTGCAAAGTTGTTTTAACAGTGGAATCAATCTAGCTGGTAAACTGTAGTAAGTTTCCTGGTCAGATATTGTGAAATTACATTGTATCATTAAAACACTTCAGATAGCATTCCATTATTGGATTGGATTGAATTGCAGTAATAGAGATGACTATTCAAATACAATATTAGTGCTAAGTGATTATAGCAATTGACTAAGCATTAGCATAATTAGACCAAAATTAATGTTCACTACCTGTGGGTGACGACTTATTAGAATTAATTTGCAACAAAATCTTTCCAATTAATTTATAAATCTACACATTTTTCACCAAAGCCAATCTGAGCCAAAAACGGTTATAAAGTGAACGAAGAAAAATACGCGGGTCAAGTAAAATTAATGGCTGAATATAAACAAATCTTTTTGCATGCACATAATTGGATTAACACAGGCTTAACACTTTTATCAGAGGACATCCAGCAGCTTTGAAAGACTACACTGGCGGAAAAAAGACGAAAAAGAAAAGGAACGCGTGCGACAGCGACTTGTGTCGCAATTAATAAACGTCTGTCGTGCTCGACTAATTAGTTGCAGTCGTAGAGATAAAATAAATAATTTGCAATCATGTGACAAGATGATGCGATTGTGCGCACTGACGCTTTGAGGGAGCATTTTAATGAGGTGCGTGGCTTAAACTTAGAAACTGGCTTTGATACTGTTGTTGTTCAGTAAGTAAATATAACTTAGGCTATTCTATATCTTTTACTTGCAAATAAAACGAGTATGGAACGGGAGTAATTAAGAGCTGTGATGAAATCAAATGCCCTTAATATTTTCAAGTTTTAATTATTATGTTTAATAAAAAAACATGCTAAGTTTCTCCCTTGCTGTTAACATAGCAAATACTCAAGTTAAATTAGAAAATGCGTAACAGACTTTGCACGATACATTTAGATCTGAGGTACCTATCTACGTAACATTAAAATGTAATTGAATTACACGTGTTCTCGTAGAATCAATGTTGTGACTTAAGATTTTACTTATTAATAACCAGTTAATAACTCATTGTGTCAAGTCGCAAATGCGTAAGTGAATTTATAAGATTTAGGTGATTCAAAATTTATTGGATAACTGGTGTGTAAAGTTACGTTGGCGTGGATTTCGTTTGAATGTCTTACAATAACATTAGTTAATTCATAGGCGTTCTAGGCGTTACTGAAATGGGTTAAAACAATGTAAGAGCTTTGAAAGATAACCATTTAAATATTATGTATGAGGTAGGTACTTGAAAAATATGTTGTTTTAGAAATCACACAAACTGTTTTTTGCTGTTGTTCTTATCCAAATTAATTTTCACATTCTTTTTCCAGGAACTTCATGGTATACGAATTCTAAGAAAACTCAAAGTAATGATATGACTAGTGAATTTGTGAATTTTGAATCTGACCTTTATAAATTCACGAAATCATTTTTATAATTCAGAGAATACAATTGGGAGCACCTTCCAAACATTTAACGATGTTCTTCATTTACTAAGATTTTCATCTTCTTCGGAATTCGCCACGTGTTAGTAAGTCGTTTCGAGTATTGCTGCTACCTTATTCAACTTCAACTCTACCGTTCCTTTTTAAGCTTTATTTTCCAACAACAAAGTTCCATATACAGATACTTTTGTTACTGTACAAATTGTTGGCCTAATATTGACATGTGTTCATAACGTGTTCTTAGATCATGTTCATGCTCATTGTTTGGATTTGTGGTCGTATTTTATTAAGCTTTTAGTATTATGGCACTAATTTATGGACCATAAACGATACACATCTGGGTAGATAGTCGTTGGGTGGTTCAGTAGCATGTTTCTAATAAGTATCATTATGATCTTTTTGGTTTCCGAAATGAAGAAACCTTTCTCATTCATTAAATTATTATTTCTGATGGTTGTTTTAAAAGGACTTTGACAGGGGCTGAATTCATGCCAAAATATTTTTTGATTGTCACTCACAATATATGCCAACGTACATAAAATAATAAACAATAGGATGACTAAGCCGGGAGGGCGTATTAAAGTCAAGCAATCCTACTCGTTGATTTTTTTAACTCGTCAACTTAAATTCATCTTTGTTTTTCAAGATATCTCGAAGGCAAATTTTTATGTAAGCTTCTCAATTTTAAATTCTTCGAAATAATCCACTTGAAGATGCTTTTCGGCCTTCGTATTATTTTGTTTAAATATATTTTCTTAAACCAAAGCTCTGTTTCAACGTTGTTTATTTTGTTGTGTCTGACGCTAATTTGGATTTCGACTTTATTGTCTTTATTTATTTATGAATTTTATGTTCTTAGACTGACCTGGGTTCTCGCCAACTGAGGTCTTGATTAAGCATCTAGGTTATTCTCAGAATCCCAAATAGTCTCGAGAGTTTTCGATCTAGCATAAATCTGTTATGTTAATGAATTCGGTTTGACATGTTTATTTTAGTTTGCTATTTTATTATATTGAAACTTTTATTTAATTTGTACGCATTGGATTTATTTTCTAACTTTACAAGCAAGAAATACAAACCATATTTACAAACAACAACAAACAAATAACAAATAACAAATAGATATACATACTAAACCGTTTATAGAATGCAAATCATTGCTGACTAAGTGGTTAAATAAGTTATGCTATGATGAAGTAGAGAATCTTTTAGTAAATATAAGGTAAAACCGATTCCGTATAAAATAACCACGCACACACACACATACATGCACACACACACACACATATACATACACACACTTACACACGCACGCACGCTTAAATACACACACACATTTACCAACAGACTAATAGTAGTAAACTAGAATAAGTAATTCATAACCCTTTGTTTCGTTACATGTTTACACTACTTGCACGATATAAAAGAGCGGCGCCTCCTGGCACAGGCATTTATATGCTTAAAAGGAGACGCCACCAACTGTATACTGTACAAGGTGTTATAATGAAATAAAACATTTTTGATTTTTTTTGATTTTTTTTTTGATATTTATATGTGTTGCAATATTTTTCCAGTGATCGACATTTATTTACTGTTTTTAGTCTGTAATAATTGTTATTATGCGAAGCCATTATTTGGTCATCATCAACATTTTCCCAGTATCATAATTACAAACTCAATCCACACTTACTTGCAAAGTAGCCCTCGATATGAGCAGATTCCCTTCAGCAGAGATCAGAACATTATGATCTTGTTGCAGAGGTTGGCCATGCTTCAGCCAAGAGACTCTTGGAGCTGGTGCGGCTGCAGGAGGAGAACATCTTAATGATGCAGCAGAACCAGCCTCCACTGAGGTCAGTGATGGCGATACAGCAAACGGTTTCTTGAGATCTGCGGATGGAAGAAGATCGTTACGATGTAGGTAGATAATGGTGATGATGGTTTTTGACTAGTGTAAGTAGGTTGTCAACTCTTGGATTTATTATTTCTTAACATTTCTAGGCAAATAATGAGAACTGGAGTCAATTTTAATTTTTCATACCGTCATAATAAGCACTATGAAGTCTTCATCAAAAAATTTTATAGTCCATTTATTTCTCAAAACAAAGATGAATGAACTATATTTTAAAATACAAGTTAATAATTAATTCAATCGCTTTTTTCCACATACCTACTCTGAATTGATTAAATTCACCAAATTGTAATTGACGTAAGTAACAATGCTATACCTATTACATTGAAGAAGTTAATAATAACATAACAATCAAATGTCAATAACAATTACGATGACGTAGACGTTTATTGCCAAAAGCTTTTGATCTATTTTAATTTAATAATTGTTAGTAGTTGTGCAATGATGTTTGGTCTAAGTTATGTGTGACGAACGGATATCGAAAGTTATATTTCGGCAACATCTTTGAGTTATACCTACAATCAAGTATGAGACGCAATCACGTAATCATTATTATCTGAACGGAGATGTCAATGGATTATTGGGATTATCAGAAACTGCGACAATAAACAGTGAAATCCCATTATTATGTTATCTATGAATATAAAATTTGATAAGGCAAACGAAGTTTTGGTTATAACGCTCTTATTTATTTAATTTTAATTCCTTTAAAAGCCTTTCCTATGAAAATTTTAATTTCAATTATAACACAAAAAGTCCCTATAGCTAAAAATCCTGTTCCGATCCCATAAATTCACACCACGCTCCACAATCCACAAATCCTTCTCACGTCAATCTCAATTTAAAAACGCAACGAGACCCACGATTATGTAGTTGTACGCGACAGTTTCACCCACGCTGATAATTGTCGTTAATTTAACAATTTTACGGTGTTTTGCCGCCTCACCACCGTATAATTGTGTGCTATCTTAATTGTCTGCTGGGCCAAATTATCTGGCCGAATGTGTACGCAGTTTTCATTCAGGTAAAAGCTTTTGCTTTCTGTTTGTTTAATTAAGAGGATTTAATAACAAATATCGTTTTGTTTTTCTTACAGTTTGTTGGTTTACTGCCATGTGGTTTATGTTGGGATAAATCTAAAAGGGTTTGCGTATTACAATTTAGTGTCATGTTTGTGTAATTAAAATCGAGTAACGCGAATTAATGTGGTGCAAATCTCTCTTGTCTTTAAATACTACTTACTTTGTTATGCAGACTTTAAAAAATACCACTTCTCTTACAACTCTGAATTCTGTTTACATTGAAAAACTAATGTCCAAATCCTTCAGCATAATAACTCACACATATAAATATAATAAATAGTCTACCACTACAAAAAGTAATACGGCGTACAGTCGGCACAAAATGTTCTGCCCTCAACTCCAAAGTGGTTTAACGTAGTGCGTCCATAAATCTGTTGGGTGTACGCTCCATTACTCGCTCTCGCCGCTAAGATATCGTTGCACAGTACGTGAAGGTGAAAACTTGAGAATTTTCTGCGGCTGCAACTTATAAACATATTGAAGTGATATTATTTGTCACTGTATTTCAACACGGTTCGTTTCTTTGCGCTCCTTTCACGGAGAAGAATGAAAAATAGGTGATAATATTAACGTTTCCCGACGACGCGCGACGACCAGTTTTTATAACCGACGCGTAGACTCACAGGAACATTATCATGAAGAAAAAGGTGTGTGTAATAAGATCTCCTTATTGGTAGTAATAGATAGTAATTGAGTCAGCCCGCAGTAATCCCTGAATGGCGTTGGGTGACTAGTGGTTTTAATTGAAAATTCTCAGGTAAAGCCTGGAATTGGAGCGGTGCCTAGACACCCCTATAACTTCAGGAACCAATACGGTTATTGGAAAATGTTGTATATTACACTGACGTTGAAAATATTCTTCGTTTAATACTGAAGAGATTGTTAGGAAAACAGAGTTGTTAGATTTATTCACTCTTCAATCTAATTAACATTTCAGTCACACGGTCAAATTAAATAAGCTAGTGAAACTCCGCCGACGTGACGGGTATCGATTTTTAGTGTTTTAAAAATCGATAACCATCACGTCTGCCGAGTTTTGCTAGCTAGTATAATTTCTACTAATGCTTTAACACTGATCAGCTAGCCAGTGATCAAACGTGACTTGCATCAATAGAATAGAATCATCTTCATTGAGCACGTAGTGGCTACAAGACAGGTCGCAAGGGCACGATGGTGCAAACTTGTGAACCGAGTCGAGTTGTGTGTCATGACTATGATGAATGATGATGGTTATTTCATCGTCTGTTGGCGCCAGAATAACCTTTGAATTCATGTGTAATTTTAGAATTAAGACGCATATGATTTTCATTAAGATAAAACCTGACACTGATCTGCAAATTGCAAAAAAATTCAAGAAAATTTGAATTTCGCGGGCTATCACGGCAGATCCCCCTTAAGTAACAGTATGGATAATTGTAACATGTTAACTAACAATATCGTCCAGGAAGAAATAGGAAAGATAAAAATGGAAAAGTAAATAATGAAAACTGACGTAAATAGGCAGAGTATTTTTTGTTGGCAAGGGAGCAAAAATTAGTGAGTTAATTATTAAAAGCGTGTAGACACCTAAACAAACGGAGCAATAAGTTTAAAATTAGACTATAGGTATTTATAATCTAATTATTATTGTAGACCGATCCTCTATGGATCCTTTACAACTGTTTATAGATAATGATTAAAGTTAACAAATAACAACCAGTGCATTCAAAATTTTTCTTCTCTTTCAAAATGACAAGAAATTGATACTTCATTTTATAAGTACCGCAAAACATTCATTTAAAATAATTTCGTATAAAAAATAAAGATTTCCGTGTAACTTTAAACTCTACGTCTGATGGGCGTAAATGATAAGTGTTAGGTAGATCCGGAGAGTTCGTGTAGCGTCATAAATTACGGCGCGCGTTTCATTTCCTCTACGAAATTCGTACCTACGTGCATGTGGACGTTGAGATGCTGGATGCGTTAGCTTTAGTGTTTGTAAATGTATGTATATGTAGCGGTAATATTATGGTTGTAGCTGTGATATAGTTATAAACCGTAATCGTAACGTGTCGTTTTGCATCCTCGTTAAATTTCAGGGTGAAAGAAACAAAGAAAGAAAGAAAAATGCGTTAAATTAAATTTAATTGCATTACAGCAAAAAAAAAATACACCTTAAAATTATAAAAACATAAAACAAAGATTGTAATGCCAAAAGGGTTAGCATATTGTCAGATTACAATACAAGGTGATACAGAACATCAAACCGAACAACTTTCTCCATGGGACCAAATCGCAAAAAAAATTTCAACAGTCCCATAGAAAACTTCACTACCTACTCGACGCAAATGTATGGGACGGCTGATTATTTTTTCTCGATTACGATGTTGGTGCCATGGAAAAAGTTGTTCGGTTTGACTGTCTGTATCACATCCTTAAATTTGACGAGGATGCAAAACGATACGTTGTAGTTGTATGAAAGCGGTTCATAACTATCTTACTAGGAATATAACTATATATACGAGCATGAGTAAGTAATATAGGGCACTCCAACAGTTTTCATACAAGTATATTACGATATGTAGATATATCCCTAGGGATATAACTATATCACGGCTACAACCATCTTAAGTCGGTGAAATTAATTGTTAAGAAAATTGACAATTTGACATGTCATAGCCATTTCATACAATTGTCAAAGAATGACAGTTGTGCGTTAAATATTAATATTATTATGGACAATTTAGGTTGGTACTCATAGTAACTTTGCTTTCTAATTAATTTCCCTGATTTTATATAGTCAAAACCTATTAAACGTAATAATATGTGTAGATAACTACTTTAATACTTAGTATTATTTATTATTTTTGCCAAATTTATTAGCATTAATAGAAGTTAAAGAAACTGTTATGGACTATTACGTTCGGTGGTGCTGGTGTGATCAGAGAATCAGACTGCTAAAGGTCGATGAACATGCACAGAAGTTATCTGCACAGTATTACCTAATCCAATTTTAAAGCGTTCACATATTTCGAAGCTTATGACGAGAAAAATAATCAAGGTGTCTGTTAGAAAGGCATTAGAGAAAGCTATATAAACCAGCAAGATACTGCAGTTTTGTATAAACACAGCCGTGCCAGTTAATAGCTTACAAATACCATAATTATTCATAGCACTCATTTCCTTTTATAAGCTCTCACTACCTGGAAGGCGATAAAATGCCTAAAATAATTTACTATCAAGAATAATATACTAATTCCTCATCTACCTGTGGGTATATATAGGTCTTAAAAATTGGGTTTTGGAGCTAATGGTCATAACCCATAACATATATTTGTTTTTTTTTCCTTTGTCAATGCTGGGATAATATCATTCATGACAGTTTATAATAAGACCCTTATTCACAAATAGTCGTTTTCGGATTGATACAAGAGACATCAGCTTTTGTACGGAAGGCCTGTTCCATAGACTTGCTTAGCTTTATCATCATCATTAAATTATAATAAAAAAACCTTTTATTTCTTGCATTATACACGATTTTCATATATCCAGTAGGTATCTATTTTCTAATGGATTAAGTTACCTTAGATTAATTTAATTAACTTAGTTTTTTTTTCTTTTTCTTCTGCAAGAACCCCAATTTGGGTGAAGGCCTTCTCCAAAGATGCCCATTTGTCTCGGTTTTGTGTTATATCATCATCATTATCAGCTATTCTTAATAATTTTTACATTAAAAATATTGTGATTTTTATAGTCGCTTCTAATTCTCAAATATTCATATTAAACTAAAAACATTTTAACGGAACTTTCTATCTGTGTTGCCAAAAATGCAGCGCCGCATACGGAATACGGATTTGCTGTCTGGTAACATTGAATTATATTTCAGTAACACTGCTTTTATACGCATCTTCTATTTTCAGCCAGACTAGTCCGCACACTGAAAAAGTTGTTTATTTCATGACAAATGTATGTGTACAGTTCAATGACAAAACATTTGTGTTTTAAAAATATTTGGCCACTTTTGGGATTTAGATGGCAGTAGTAAATAGTATAGTAAATAGTTTTTACATTTGAACATTTCATGATTTATTTGGAAGGAGTCATACTGATAGATAAGTACTGCAATATATCCATATAGTTCCTTGAAGATTTTGTATTTCTGCAGTAAAGTAAAATAAATCGTTTACTTAATTCATTCTAAAATACAATATGGAGGTATTGTTGGTCCCAAACCAGGCACAGCCTGTATCTTGGGCAGCATTGAATAGGTAGGTTTTGGTAATTTTCAAATAAAATAAATAAAAGTTGAAGTTGGCTACATTTAGGCTAGTTAGCCTCATCGAGATTACAAAACTGAATATACAAAAAAAATAAAATAATTGAGGGAAAACTATAACCAATTCTTATAATTAAAAAATGTGTGTCGTGTATGAGTGTATGTTGTGTGTGTATACGTAGTAGTAGTAGATGGCAAACTCCAACATGTATTATAGTAAACAAAATACAGATCTTCTTAGCCCCTCATACGGTTTCGGTGTGAATCGGGTCCGAGTAATTTTACCTAATATTCCTATAGGTCCTAAGTTTGCGTACCTTTTACTGAGTAGTATATGGGATGGTCTCATGACATTCTTTGGCTGATGCTGCTGAGTGTAGTAGTTGTGGTTATAGAATTTGTAGTTGTGTGGGTAGCTACTCTGTATTCACATACGGAGTCTTTGCTTACAGAGCCATGGTCTTAGTCTTAAATTATAGTTAATTATATGTTTAGTTCGCGTAAAATCCACGAGAACCTACTTGCGACAAATTAGTTGGGCAGGTGTTATATAAAAATAAAACTCTGTAGCATTAAGGATTAAATAGAAAAAAAAAAATAGCGTACATGCAAACTGTATTTTAAATCAATTCCAATCTTGGTTAGCTTTTTATCATTCAGAAATTCAGACTCCCTTTTCAAAACACTCGAACTAACGAACCGACTTAATAACGCCATTTCTATTTTTAAGCCGACATCCAGACATAATATTGCCCTCTTTGTTTCTCAATAATAGATCAACAGCATAACTAAAAGCCAACTTTACCTCACAATCAATGAAACGTATATAGACTAGGGACGCGTTTACCGATCCATTAAAAGCTCCTACCATGGTTGTAAACTTGAAAACATCACATTCCTACTTGGATGCAATAAATAGTGGTAGGCGACTTAACTGTGACACTTTTATGCGTACTTACTATTCATCCATTATTGTTAATAGCTTCATAGATGCTGTTTTCGAGTAGGGAAGTACCTAATTCTGTGTATTTTAGGAATGAATCAACTTGGCGTACAATGTCTTCACACACGGCTGTGAATATATCTCTTACAAAATTGGTACCTACGTTAAGTACAACTGCATTAAGTGCTTCCATCAATCAGGTGATTTCAAGCAAATGGGTGTTATCAAACATAAATTCATTCGTTTTATAAGAATACATATCTATGTATCTTATACATTTCATATTTTACTATAGTTTCTTCATCATTTTCGAGCACATATTAGTCAGAATAGTTGTCGTCGTTCTATAGTTTCTGCCTATCCCCATGGGAAGAAGGCGTAAGTTTATGTATGTGTGTCAATCAGTATATTCTCCAACTATATAAACAGTTCCTGTCACCCCCATAAACAAGGAAAGAAATAAAATAAAGACAAGTCAGAATAAAGCACATACGTTAACAGTCATCCAGTAATATTCTGAGGAAACTCATAAACGCCTAAATATACACAATACAGAAATTGAGAGAGACATTACAGACTCTTAATTGTGCGAACAGTCTGTGCGAGTAAACATGCACTAAATCTACCTCTTGACGGCTTTAATTGTTCGTTCACAGCTACTGAAATAGGATGGCGAGGTATCTAGAGGGTTTTGTAAGTAGAAATGGGATTTTGAGAAAAGCTTTTGTGTGGTCTAGTAGTATACTTAAAGTTCCAACATTTTTAAACGCTATTTGGATCCTGCTGCCATCCATAACTAAAAAATAATTGACCATTTTGGGCAATACCTCTAGATGCCCCATATGACTTAGAAAAAACTGTCGGCAAAGTCAAGTATTTAATCATAGGTAGGTACTTATTAGTTATTGGAATTATATTTTCAATTAAAAATCCGACATGTGCTTATCTTATCGCCTTACAACCGTCAAACTTGCTGTCATGCATTTCACTACTTAAACTTTCACCAAATCAAAATTCTCGTACGCTATGCCTTTCCTTCACGCCCGGATCATGCAAGCGCTTACTAAATTTATAATAAATTACTAATATCTAAAATCACAATTTATTACTTAGCGAGCTAGCTTCAACTTTAAACCGTTGTTCCACTTCTGCACAATCTACTAGTTTCATATACAATGAACTTTATGTTTTATGGCACGACTAAGGTGTGCTATTGCAGGGATCATTGAATGTTGTGAATTGCATTCTGATCTAATCTCGGTTTGTGTTGCTAAATATATCAATCCTGGTTACGGTGATATTCTTGCGTAATTCACGAAAGTAAGCAAGATAATGGAAGGAATTAGTGCAGTCTGTCAGATTTGATATGCTGCCTTTCTTGTGCAGTGGTCAAAAAGCGAGTTTTATGTTCGAGGTGTCAGTTTGTTTATGTCAATATCTAGATCAAGATATTTACATTTAACACGAGTTTATTTCATAAATCGGATCGATAAATAACTGGATTATAAGGCGAGGTACAGAGCCAGATACTAAGCTTTATATAAAAAACAAAAAATACCGCATACTTATTATCTACGATCTACACAAGTTCGCATTTTTCGCTTAGGTGACGTATGTATATTATTAGGTACATCACTAAAGCAAATTGAGAAACACCGATAAAAATCAAGTTCAAAAAAGTTAATGTTTTTACCATGGTTAGTAATTATAACAAAACGTGATGTATGTTATAGCGTCCAAATAACAGTGTTCGCACTTGACCGCCTCAAGTATTGCCCAACACCCATAAATCGAGACAGCGGTCATTCCGACGTTTATTTAATATGCATAGAAGATTTACCACGAATGGGTATTGAATTTAATCGAGCAACTGTCCGTAATACAGTTTATGAATGATATTAATGGTGCCATACATCAAGGGAGTTTGATGGTGGTGGTGGTAGTTTGTCTTATCACAACATGTTCTTTTTAGTGAGTTTATTTTGGTAGTACCCAAAAGCACAGTTAAACAAAGATATAAGTATACATGCATGCAGCTAACTTGTATGTAAATTTAAATGATGTTCTGAGTGTGCCAAGTAGTCTTTTAACTATTTTGCTGACTGGACTAACATTGTATTCTATGGTTCAGTGTCATACAAAAGTTTTTGGTCATGAACTCAAGTAGGAATGACACAAAAAGACTATAAAGTGCGTGTCACCAACCAGTCACAATCACAACTATTCCTCTTCAGTTGTGATTGTGACTGGTGTCGCTCTTCATGGTCCGTCGCTTCATTCATAGGCATAAGATCCATCATAGTAGTTGCTATATCCATCAATGCATGTCGAAGTGAAACTAAGGCCATTGTGTACACATAGTCATAACTTGCTTTTGTCGCTATTTGAATGAAGCGTTAAGAGTTGTCAGGGTGAATTAGGTACTGCAGGTTTAGTCAGTAAATGTGCTTGCTTTATTATCAGCCGAAGTCACATAGGTTTTGCTTTCAAAAATGCTGAGGAAGACGGAAATTATTTTGACATCTGAAAAGAACGGTGATCCGCAGCTATTAACGTAATGTCTTCGACCGGAGATGGGCGTGCAAGAATCCCAACTGGGTTAGTCTAAAATCGTCTACGGAAACTCACCACGAATTATGAGTTTTGATGAAATGTTCCGCGCTCGCGTGCCAGTTCGACAGGAAACAATATATTTTTATAACGTTCCTAATACCGTAGAAATTGGAAATATGTGGGTTATTGATAGCGTTGTCGATATAAGATTGGGTGGAGCAGGTAAAAAAATAAGATATTCTTTTTGATCTAAGTTAATTAACTGGTTAAGATTAAATCTGATGGGAAAGCAAATTAATCGAGTCAATAACGGAGATATCGAAGTAAAAAAACATGTTTTTTAATGACCTATTTAAAAATTATTGTTCAATTGGCTTCTCTCACAATTTTGAAGGTACGCTGTAAAACATTCAATAGTCCACCGAATCGATATATACCATGTCGAGCATGATAAGTTGATAGCATAAAAATCTGTGTAGAAAATATACGCACATGTTCTACATAGTTACTTGAGGAAAAGAAATACTTACATGCCAACTCAACAACGGCAGGCTGACTTCTGATGTCACCTCTGCTGCTCCAAGCATTGCAAGTACAAGTGAATCTATCTTCACCAAAGTACTCGTCCAATTGATCTCTCGTCACATTACACTCAGCTTCCACAATTCTCACTCCACTTTGAGGATCAACAAATTCAAACTGTGTACTAGCCACAGATCTCACATCATTACATTGAAAATACACTTGAAGAGCATTGGCTGCCCGACACCTCAACACAGCAGGTTTGTTTCTGACCACAAAAGCGTGCTGTGGCTCTAGAAGAAACATTGGTAAATCGTCTGTAGAACTTTGTAAGAAATGATCTCCTGATAAAGAAGGCAGTTCATCTGCATCTTCCCTGTTTTCATGTTCGTCTTCTTTGTGTGACTCACGGTCGTAATCTTCTTCTAGATAATCTCTGTGATGTTGTGCAGCATGGTTTTTCTCTGAGTTGTAAGGGTCTAAGGCTTCTACGCCTGCAGGATGGGCGTATTCAGGTCGTAAAGGTATCGGTGGCGTTGGATCTGCTGTGGTGTTTTCTGGCGCAGTTGCGTTTGAGCCCTCTGTAACAAAAGAAAAAAGACTTCAAACTACTTTTTTCTAGACATGTCAATTTGAATTAATTTCATTTAAGTTCGAGAATGGACATCGAATGCTATTGTAAAGTGGCAAAGTAATTATGTCAGATAATATCAATAAACGCTAAGTAGTAGATATTGTACTGAAAAGTGACTTCCAAACAATTACTACGCGAAGTCATAAAAAAAAACATTTATAAATCGGATGAGGCATCTCAATTGTGACATAAAATGTAGCATAAAATATGTAGGTAGGTAAGTACATATTTTATTCATAACATGTTAATAGACAATTATATAATTGAGTCACAATGGGGATTACACTTCTACCTAGATATGTGTTTATGTTTCGGTTAATATGGTATTTAAAAGCCAAAATGTAACAAATTCTCTATCATTAAAAGTTTTTAATCGTATCGTGAGAGCAAATTAATGTAAGTACACGACGCCGCGCTTGCTCAAAAACGTCACAAACAATTTAAAGACCAATTAAAACTTCACGAAACACCAACGCTAATAAGACTAATAGCGTTCGCTTACGTACCGACTTATTCTAATTGCGGAGTTAAAATATATTCCGTGACGCTCGGGATAAATAGCAACTGTCATAATAACATGTACCCTCCAAGTCATGCCATCGATTTCACTCCAAGTCCGCACCTGGTTTGAAGCGTCACTCGCGCCTATTTACACGCAAAACATAGATATTTGGATACCGTACTCCCCTCTTAATAAATTCTGTTTCCTTCAACACAGAAGCGACTTTGAATGCATTGGGTTGATCTCAAATTCCAATGTCAATAAAGTGAAATTCTTCCCTTTCCAGAATTTCGCCTAAAATCGCTATCAGCACATCAGTGTATGTTACTCTTGCACTGTTGACAGTATTACTATTATTTGAACTAGGGAATTGTACGAAAATAAACCGCAACCCGAGCGAACCGTGGATAACTTAATTAGTTTCACTTCCGTTCAGCTTATTTCTATTTCCGTTTTCGTGGGGGCCGAACGATATTTCCTTCTGGAATCTATTTTTCCTTAATAGGATTTGTTTCGTGAACCATTTTCCGCTTGGTGGTTCGAAATTGTGTTAAAATGATTAAAATATCAATTTCGTTTCGAACTGCTCAGAGGGCCTAGACAAATGATATTCGCTTCGGAGCGATTCTATGTCTACAATCGCTACAGCTTCAAAGTGACATTAACATGATCACGTGACATTTCGAAAGCTTATGTCAGCCCCATACATGTTTTGGCTTTTTTTGGCTTTTCTTACGCTAATGCGTCATCGCTAATCGTATGTAACTTTGTATAGGTACTCAGGTGCTGCTAAACCTGCGTGAATATTTAACTTTTATATCCAAGTATTGTATGGAAATTTCAGTTTTCAATCAGTAACCTAATAAAGATGAAAAAAAAGATAAATGAAATCAAATCTCATCAAATCTCTTACAAATAGAATCTTACGCATTCGTTGGACTAAAAAAAACCTAACCCATTCTAATTATAATACAATCCCAAACGGGGTACTTAATTATCATTTCCTCTAAAAAAACAATCTTCATGTCACTGTGACGAAGGTGAAGTCAATTACATATTCTATTTGCTCCAAGCCTTTCTGACCATCTCGATTGGGCAAGTCGGCTGTCAATTTTAATTGGTTTTTAGCACTTGGAATTTGATTAACGGCTTTATTAGTATCAAATGTTTCATAATCTTCAGCAAGATTCGATGCTTTATCACAATTTTAATTAATGTTCGATTCGAGTGCAGTTACTATCGCATTTCTATTGATATGTGAGTTTCCTATTGACTGGTTTATATTAATGCTTTTGTTATGTAGGTCAGTAGTTAGGGCTGCTTGCTGGATTAATCTCAGTTTATATGTGTTTGTTCTAGCTGTTTGCTATGTGTATAGAAGTATTAAACTAAGTAATTGATGAAATATTCATGCATGTTTATATCTACATAATTATTGTGGGCAAAACCCTTTTTTCTCTTCACTTTAACAGACTTCTAAAATAATTTTAAGATTTCAAGTGGCTGTATAAATTAGTGATCATCGTAAATACAAATAAAAACACGAGTAAACTGATTTTTTTTTTATTAACTTGCAAAATTGCAACTTGCAACTAAACGTTTTAGTAAAAGTAGTAAAAGTCATGACCCTCATCAAACAAAACGAATATTTAATTCAATATTTTTAATTGCTTTGTAAAACAGCCAGCCATAAGCTAAGAGAATCGTTCACGATTCTTGTACAAGTGTTATCATTGTATAGTGACGAAACTCCATTTAAACGTTACAAGAAGCGTAACTAACCCGATCGTCGTCACGATGTTCGTAAATTATAAATAAATGTCTAGAGCGTTTGTACTTCGATCGATGTGTTGCGATGGCTTTGATGTTATTTGTAAATCATATTGGTGAATAAAGCTTTATCGTTTTAGTTCCAGTGTCTTTGTAGCAGTTTTCTCAATGAAAATCTTAAACAATAAATACTTAAACGTTGTCTTCTCATCAATAATAGATGTAACAAAAAATTACATTTTTAACAAGAAATTAATTACAGTCGTATATTTTCTTGAAAGGCATCGTCCTGGTAAAAGTATTTCGAGTTTCCTGAACAATAAAATTAAAAACAATATAAAGACACCTACTTAACAACAGCTACAGAGGACCTGTTAATTGGACATAGAAATGTGTCCAACGTCTGCCATTGTCTGCAAAAGCAACTCGTTATTTTTAACTTCTTATCCCATAACAAAGTCTTATAAATTTCTGTTTCTACTATTTTCTCCCTTTACGTCACAATAAACAAATCACTTATGGGATTCCTTACATAACTAATAGTATGTTTTCTTTGTTTTAAAATACCTCAAACGTTTGGAATCACAGAATTTTAAATGGGACGAAATATCGTGTGTTTAGTGACATGAAACGCGTACGGGATGACGAATGTTCGCTCTTCGCTCCCTCGGGGACCAAATCTATAACCGAAACGAAATCTCTGGGTTCGTAGTCCTGTCATTAAGAATCAACAATATTGTTTTGGGTTAATTAAAGTTCTGTTTATCATTTCATTGATTTGACAACAGATTAGGATTTGATTGAGTTAACAATTTTTATCAAGATTCCAAAAAATGCTAGCAACAATTTGTCACGATGAGTAAAGAAAAAAAAGTGTGTGTTTTTCTCTTAAAGACGTAATTGATATCCCAGTCATCTTCGAAGTTTTATAGCCACAATTAAACCAATTCCTGCTTCCACAATAATATCAAGTGTTACCGTTTGCCCAAAACTGAACCTGATCCAAATTAATGGAACACACTTTACAGGTATTAAGTTTCAGCCCGAGCCAGTAAAAGCTAGTACAAAATAATTAATGAAGGCATCGATGTTATTCAAGATAGCAGTTTTATTGATGGCTCGTTCTTAATCAACGTCCAAGAAGAATTCTTGGCTCGTTCTACGGATGGGCTAACAATTGGCTTTATTGATGATGGCAGACAATTACTGTGACTTGATGTCTTTTAAAATTGAACAAGTGATATCAAAGGTTGTTTTGTAATTGTTTGTAACTGTTATTATTTTGCTTCTTGAAGCTTTTGCTCGAAGCCATAGCAGTTAACGCCAAAAACAGAAGTTTTTCGTGTTAACAGCTAAGGCTTCGAACCTAGGAGGTTTAGTCTTGTTTTTTTTACCCGACTGCGGCGAAGCCCAAAAGGAGGGGTATGTGTTTGCCCTGTATGTATGTGTGTATGTCCGTTTCTTTGTTCCCTCGTAACTCCTAAACGAATGAACGGATTTTGATAAGTTATAGGTCTTTAGATTTGTCTTGGTAGCGCGAGTGTCACTGGCTACATTAAAATAAAAAACAAAGTAAAATGGCGGATTTGAGGTGCCATATTGTGGAGACCGAAATTTTCTTCTAATAAGTACCATCGAGTGGGATATCAAAATGAAGGGTTTTAAAAGGCGATTACAAAAATATATGCAACTTATATGGTAAAAAGTAATTCAAAGTGACAAATCGTAAAAAACACGTAAAATAAAAAGGCTTTGCTATTTTTGTGCACCTGGTCCAAAAAAATAACTCTCACGACCAAAACTCCTTGCAAGAACTAAATCGTCTGCGAAATCTTTCACATTTGTAAACTAAAAAGCTGGAAATAAAAAAAGTAAAAAACCCGACTGCGGTAAAAAACTGAAAAGCTAAAAACAAGCCCATTTTATTAACCGACTTCAAAAAGGAGGAGGTTCTCAATTCGTCGGAACCTTTTTTTTTATTTTTTTTTTATGTATGTTCCCTGATTACTGAAAGATGGCTGGACCGATTTGGATTTTTTTTTTGTTTGAAAGGGTATACTTTCCAGGTGGGCCCATGACCATCAAGTCAGGATCTGATGATGGGATCCTGGAGAAATAGAGAGAAGTCTTCCAATTTTATAGGCACACTTGAAGCGATTTGGATAGTTTTTGGAAGAGTACTTTCTCGGAGTGGTCCCATTTCAATTTGGTGAAGATCTGATGAAGACCTTCTGAGATAGGCAACGGAACTCCTCAATAAATGATAGCAAATGGACTAGGATTGCTGAAATCTCATGTCTGCCTATTGTTTACACCAGTTCATAGCATAACATCACACCAGTACGCTGGTAAGGGGTAAGCACATGTGAACCTCTAAAAAGTGAAAAATAAAAACTTTTTTACAAAAAAATACAACCGACTTCCAAAAACAACACTACAAAGTGAAAAATAAATTTAATTTCGAACGTCGGTGGTAAAACGAAAATACATTTAATCAGACACCGACTTCCGAAATTAAATTTATTTTTCACTTTGTAGTGTTGTTTTTGGAAGTATATAGTATAAGTATATATAAAAGTGTAAGTGTAAGTATGTGTGGAAGTGTATAGTAAGTATAGTTGTATTTTTTTTATTAAATAAAGGTTGGAAGCAGGCGGGACCCATTCCATTTGTATATTTTCTAACTCAAATGGGTCCCGCCTGCTTCCAACTTTTATTTAATTTAAAATGGGCTTGTTTTTCGCTGTTCAGTTTTTTACCGCAGTCGGGTTTTTTAGTTTTTTTAGTAACTTTTTTTATTTGATACAAAACATCAGAACACAGAACAGAAGACACAACCTCCTCCTTTTTTTTCGTCGGTTAAAAATGTAATTAATTAATACTTTCCAAATAGCGTAGTTAGTGACCAGCTATTATCCACTTATATTGGACGTCATAAAACCAGACCCATTTATTCAAAGCGAACTTATCTTAATACCAAATCTAAAGCACTCAATTTATTTATAAATGAACTAAATATTCCCATTAAATGTATTAAGGGATTCTATCACTGATACTTAGCAGATGTAGCTGTTATATTAAGTGGGTATACGGTGCTCTTATAAAAGTTGGCCGTAATAGCAGCGATATCAGCGTGTGCCCTATTCACTTGAGCGATAACAGAGCCTTTATGCGTTATGGAGAGTATTATAAAGGAATGCAGTTGTATTTACATACCGTGTTGCTACGCGATCGGCAGTTAGAAATGACTGGAACTAAGAGCATGGTTCTTATTGGGGCTAAAATTTTAAAAAGCAGAGTAACAACCATCTTGGAATGTTCTAGGTGGAATATAAGTTTAAAATAATAATCACAGTTCAGCGCCTGCCACATGTATATTTAACATTATGAAAGCTTAGAAGACTCCCAACCAGCGTTTGTAAAACATTTTACTGCACGCGCCTACGTATCTAAAGCACTTAAAGCTGACACCACTTTGAACCATCTCTTTAAAGCAAAAGATATGTAAAGATAGCAAAACGAGCTTCAAGATAACAGCAATGTTCATTTCGCGAGCATTAAGACAATGCAATAAGCGGACGCATTACCAAACATCTGTAGCACACACACGTCACTCGGAGAGACGATGCTTGATGCAGTTTACTAGCAAATGCACTTAGCGCCCGTGAGACGTAAAAAGATGCACTCGATCTATTTAATGGCACTGTAGGCGGGCGTGGGGCTTGAAATAAACGAGCTATGACGATCATTGTGATCCAATGTCGTTTGCTGACGAGTTCGTAAAAAATATGAAGGAATTTGTAAAGATACAAGAGGTAATCTATTAACAGGGGATGGTGGAAACCAATGAAGTGGGTGCTGTTTTTAAAACAGTTTTAGCAACTTTGACTTGCAATGAAAATTTTAAGTATACCATTGTAAGTACTTATATTGTTTAGATTAATTTAGGTTAAGATAAGATATTGCATTCAATGTTGTTTTAATTAAGTGACTCACCGTCTAGTATCGATTGTGCAACGACGTTGAATTTTGTCAAACAACGTGTCTTTGCAATTGAGAACACACTTAATATAGCTAATGTTAAGTTTGAACTAATAATAACTCATTACAACACGTGTTGACAACATAGAGAAACAGAACATCCCAACCAAATCCCAACAGAAAGCGATATACAATACATAAAATATCTACAATACATTTCAAATTACTTACAACTAAACCGTTACCGTACAATAACTTAACAAGGTGCAAAAAGTGCTCCAAAATTTCTTTGAATACCGCCGAATTCTCACCCCGACTTGGAGCACACCCACAAAAACTTCAATGGTAATACGATACACAGAGTGCCAGTCAAGAGGTTCCCAAACAAGATAATCCCTTTGTTAGTCGGGTTATAATGCTGCATGGCTTCTCCTGGGAGTCTTTCGCTATTATTTTCTGTTTCATTCACACCAGCAGCTGCCTTCGAGTGGTCGTTTCCGGTTTCAACTTTAATGGATGTATGGATTTTTTCGCGGTAACGGAGAAAGGTAGAGATTTTGCAAATTTTGAATCTTCAAGTTTGTTGTCGCAAGGTAGTGCTATATTCACGGGGTAATGTTGGTGTTCTGTTTCTTGCGGCTGTTTTTTTTTTGCTTTCGGATGTGCAAGGTAAGCTATCGCTTACCTTTTTCTTAACACAGTATTATACTGAGTAAAGACAGATTATTGAGACAGACTTTTGATATTGTTTTTTATAGGGGCTTGTGGCTAAGTAATAACAGCCGCACAGGTCGATCGATTAGGTTAACCTACCCTTGCCGCGGTTGGTATTAGATGGGAGACCATCTTTACATACCAAGACCCCTCCAAGCCTCGGAAAGCACGTTATGTCGTTGGTCTCGGCTATAATTCGTGGATGTTTGACAATCGTTACGGGTCATCAGAAGAAGATATGCCGACCAGTCTTACAAGGGGTATCGTAACTGGGTTGTGGAGGTAAGATAAGCAGTCGCTTCATGTAAAATACTGATATTCAGCTGCATCCGGTTAGACTGGAAGCCGATTCCAACATTGTTGGGAAAAGGCTAGACAGATAATAATGGATATTGCTTTTCTATTTGCAATTCATTTCGTCACACTGGACAAAGATAATATTTTATTACCATCAACACGAGTTCTCACCTTAAACCCAACATAACGATCACTGTCCAAGTGTCCACACAATGTATGTATACCACTCATTGTATCGATATCGTTACCATTTAAAAAGTCGTGACTGACTCGCACTCCAAACAATCTCAGACGAGTATCGATTCTCTCTTTCATTAACTAAACAAAATTTTCACACTCAGAGTACACTCATGACCTGGATTCTTATATTGAGCTTTTGCTTGGCAAGACAATGTTGTATGCAAACAGTTTAATATGTATAAGGCAATGATGTGTAGATGTGATGGGTACGAAACTGGTTACGTTTACGATGACCTTAGTAGGTAATTAATGATTTTTTAGTGTTATAATGGACCAGCTGCGCTCCGCGGCTTCACCCGCGTAAGTTTCAATTCCGTGGGAATATTGGGGTAAAAAGTTACAACTATGTACATTATCAAGTTTCAACGCAATCGGTTAATTCATTTTTGCGTGAAGAAGTAACAAACATATTATCATACTTACAAACACAAACTTTCACAATTAGTAATAAAGTCTTTCACACATCGTCAGCGTTTAGCGCTAGATTCCCTTGCGCGAGCGTGTGAGATTCTGGCATTCTGTTCTTCACGACGGCAATCTAATTAAATTTTAGAACACAAAAGTTGTTAGGTGCCGATTCTCTTATACACCGAACTAAACTAACTAAACTATCACTAAAATTCCTTACTTTTGGCTATGAGAATCTTAGTGCTATTCTGCAAAAAAATACCTCTAAATTAAAAAACAATTTTGACACAACTATAATCGAGTTTGACAGTCGTGACTCCGCGTGGTATAGTGCCCGTAGTATAATATGACCCGGTGGCTTTAATTGGAACTAACGAAATCACTATGAAAAGTGACAAGGCTTGTCATATTTTGTTCAACGAGCAGGGAGGGGGTATCTCAACGTGTTTTTTATGGAATTTTTTTTTTGGTACATACCTATATGTTGAGATTTAGGGGTTTAAGGGTATTATAAAGGGGGGCCAAATTTTCATTATTTTTGCGATAGGACACACCGTTTTCGAGATATAAGCAAAAGAAAAAAAAATACAGTAAGTACTGATTTTGCACTCAAAGTCAAGGTGTTGGTGTGAATTCTAGTTCATGATAACTAATTTTGTTTTACACCTTTTTAATCACGATTAAAAATAGTCTGATTTAGTTTCACAATTAAAATTTTAGATGAAAACAGTGAAATTCAGAATAGCAAAATTGCCATTTTCACTAAATTAATAACTCGGTACAATATTAGTGCTGTCAAACTAAAATATAGTTAAGTTGTGTCACTTTAGTCAATTTCAGAATGGGAAATCGTCGTTTGACAGGAATAAACTAAATTTTAGTGATTTTTAGTCTAGTTTAGAGGCATTTGTGACAAGAGAATCGGCACCATTGTGACTTAACTTTGATAGTTCGATAACCTCGTGGATCCTCGTGGACTTTTTTGTAGGTATTAATAAGTAATTTAATCATATAGTACATAATTAGGGTTCCGTACCTCAAAAGGAAAAACCAGAACCCTTATAGGATCACTCGTGTGTCTGTCTGTCTGTTTGTCTGTCCATCTGTCACAGCCAATTTGCTCCGAATCTAATGGACCGATTAAGTTGAAATTTGGTACACATATGAATTTCTGTGACCTAAACACGGACGGATAAAGTAAATAAATGAATTTTGAATATAGAGGTCACTTTTGGGGGGCAAATAAGAAAATAAAAAAAAAGTTCTGCAAACTATACCATGTGGCATGTCAAATGAAAAGGCTTACTATGAGGGTCTCAAATATATTTTTTTTTATAATTTTAAAATAAATTGTTTTAAAGTTATTTAAGAAAATAGACGACTATTGACCATTCCCTCCCCTTATCTTCGAAACTACTGAGCCTAAAATTTAAAAAAAAATACTGACAATAGATCTTTACCTGTAGATTACAGGAAAACCTATAATAAGTCTGTGGTCTTAAAATAACATGGTAAATCTATCAATATTGTGAGTACAAACTTACATTTACAGTTGGAATGTATGGGAGAACATGTATTTCAACTATAATGTTAAGTTTGTTCTTAAGATAAATTCGTCCCAACTACGGAACCCTTCATTATGCGTGGTCCGACACGCACTTGGTCGGTTTTTTTTTAGTATCATCTATAGGTTTCTCAGCTCACGCTAAATAATGATTATTATAGGCAACATTTTGCTATTTTGGGATACATTATTGCAATTTTCTTAAAGATTTTAAATTTCTTTGAAAATAAATTATAGCATAAGTTATTTTCTGATAATTTAGCTTTCAATTGGTGAAAAAATGATGAAAATCTATCCAGTAGTTTCGGAGCTTATTCGGTACAAATAAACAAACGAACAAAAAAATCTTTCCTCTTTTTAATATATTATTATTATTCGGTACTGAGGCCTATGTCCAGCAGTGGACTGCGATTGGCTGAGTTGATTGATTATTATTCGGTACAAACAAACAAACAAAAAAATCTTACCTCTTTATAATATTAAGTAGGTATACATTTATAACGGTGGCCTTGCTTTTAAAATAATATTTTTTTTATTTACTCTATATGGTTTAATTAATACATTTCGCTTACAGTTGACTTCATTAATACATTTCACTTTGAAGAAGATCTTTAAAGACTAGCAACATAAACACTGCTTCAAATGACCAGTAGAAGTGACGTTTTGGATTTCCAGATTGTTATAAGGGCCTGTGTAGACATTTCAATTAATTATTTTGTCATGCCAAAGTCAGATGTTGTAGGTAAATGTAAATGTTTATTGAAGAATAAGAATAAGAATAATTTATTTGTAGAAAATACAGGTATTACCAAATGTAAAAATTGGTGGTGTAAGCACAGTCCATATTTTGCCTGTTTAGGGCATGCAAATTAGTTACTAAAATAGGTACCTATGTAGGTACTTATTTATTTTAGTAGGATTTATAACATGTAATTTTAATTAGTAGGTACTTACTAATTAAAATAACAGTACACATACTACAAAACTATAAAATATACCTAATCTATATAAATTACAAGACAACCTAACAACCTTAATATAATCTAATAAAAACCTTAATATCTAATACACACTATCTTATTATGATATAATATAAAATAACAAAACAACCTTAACTTAACAATTTTTATTTACTTAACTAGCTGCGCCCCGCGGTGTTACCCGCGGTTTATGAGATACACTAAAACGTGTATTATTTAATCGGTAAGAAAAGTATTCACAAAAAAATTGCTCATCCCACGGGAACACTACATTTTTTCAGGATGTAAAGTAGCCTATGTGTGCTATGTGTATACAGGATGTCTGCTACTTCCACACCAAATTTTATCAAAATCGGTCGAGTCGTTTGAGTTTGAAGGAGTAACAAATATATTATTTGAATTCCTTGCTCATCCCACGGGGGCACTACATTTTTTTCGGGATAAAAAGTAGCCTATGTGTTAATCCAGAGTATAAGCTGTCTACATACCGGATTTCATCTAAATCGGTCCAGCCGTTTGAGCGTGAAGAAGTAACAAACATCACACAACACACTCACAACTTTCGCCTTTATAATATTATTAAGTGTACTTTTACATACTTTTATTATTGTGATTTTAGTTTAGTTGGTGATCTTCCTGTGCTAGTCACAATAAATACTTTTTCTTTCTTACTTTCTTTGTCTATTTTTTCGGGATAAAAAGTAGCCTATGTGTTAATCCAGGGTATAAGCTGTCTACATACCGAATTTCATCCGTTTGAACGTGAAGAAGTAACAAACATACACACATACACACACACACACACACACACACACACAAACTTTCGCCTTTATGATATTAGTGTGATAGTGTGTTTATTTTTGTTTTTTTTGTTTTCAAACTTTTATTATTGTGTTTTTTGTTTAGTTGGTGATCTTCCTGTGCTAGTCACAATAAATACTTTTTCTTTCTTTCTTTCTTTCTCTATTTTTTCGGGATAAAAAGTAGCCTATGTGTTAATCCAGGGTATAAGCTGCCTACATACCGAATTTCATCCGTTTGAACGTGAAGAAGTAACAAACATACACACACACACACACACACACACACTCACAAACTTTCGCCTTTATGATATTAGTGTGATAGTGTGTTTATTTATTTTTGTTTTTTTGTTTTCAAACTTTTATTATTGTGTTTTTTGTTTAGTTGGTGATCTTCCTGTGCTAGTCACAATAAATACTTTTTCTTTCTTTCTCTATTTTTTCGGGATAAAAAGTAGCCTATGTGTTTATTCAGAGTGTCAGCTACTTCCACACCAAATTTCATCAAAATCGGTCGAGGCGTTTGAGTTTGAAAGAGTAGCAAATATATTTGAATTTCTTGCTCATCCCACGGGAGCACTACATTTTTCCGGGATAAAAAGTAGCCTGTGTGTGTTAATCCAGATTATAAGCTGTGTACATACCGAATTTCATCCAAATCGGTCCAGCCGTTTGAGCGTGAAGAAGTAACAAACATACACACACACACACACACACACAAACTTTCGCCTTTATAATATTAGTGTGATATTTATTTTAAAATAATGTTTTTTTCTCTATGCTGCAGAAATTCTTGCAGTGTATAAAAACAATTTTCAACTAAACATATGCGCAATTTTATTCTAAAATATTTAAATGGGAGTTCTCTTAAATATTACTTTGGTACTTTGTTAAGAATGGTAATGCACATATGATAAACATTATTTTTAGTTAGTGTTGTATTACAAAATGGAATTAAAAATTTTGCTGCATCCCTTTGTCTCTGTTTGGTATAATTGTCATCTTTGAATCTAAAGAATTCTCTATGCTTCCTTACAAAAACTGATACCTCAAATAAATACATGCTCAAACATGCAATTCAAACGTCTCTGCAGGAGAACAAATATTATTATATTTCCTGTTGATCTACCAAAAAATGATGAAAGTAGAATGCTTATTATAACGAAAGGTACTTGCGGAACTATAAAATACGTAACAGCATGTTTCTCCTCATTCGATACCAACAAAACCTATAATCATGACAAACATTTTTACTTTTACTCATTACTCGTTTGTTCCATTCCGATCATGACAGATTAACAAAACGCAACGTCATAATGTTTGTAAAATCCATTACACTCTTCAAATAATACAGTTTGATTAACTGTACTCGCATGTCAATCATCGAAGATGCGCTATGACAACACATAGTGTCAATCCTAACATTTTACAACGGAGCATCAAAACTGACGCCCTCAATACAGAATAATTTCTTGTTTGTTACTTACATTATCGTCCTCTTCGTGACAAGAAACTATTGCTTCCCATTTTTTGCCACTCGACTGTAGCATTGTATCATATTTTTTTATATCAACGATCCGTTGGTGAATGGTGACAGTTACACTTTTTGCCTTCTTTATCAGATCCAAGATTAGGTGTAAACTCTGCAGTTTTTACACCGTTTTTTGTTACCCCACTTAGATTTTTGAGGGTCACAGATAAAACGATGCTTTACGGGGAGAATTTTCGCCTCTTCATAAATCAACGCCGATAATTAACCGTGAAGATATGGAGTTGAAACTTTTTAAATTAAGGACTGTGACCTAAATTCTTGGAAGTCCGGATTAGAATTTCATGAATATTTTGAGTGGAAGTTTTAGAAATACACGTTGGCAGAGTGAAAGCTTTTTGGTTGAGTATTTAATAAATCCTTGATGAATAAGTTATTCAGACTTAAATTCCAGTAGAGTTCATAAGTTATTTTAATGGACTTGTTGTAAGTCCATAATAACATTAATACCACATTCACCGATGATCATGAAGGTAAAACCTGATTCAACTCAATGCTTTTAAATGGCTTATATAAATATCATCATATTTGTTTTATTACTGGCTATAACGTCAACCGGCCACGATTCTTCGCCGGAGAACAAAAAGAGTAAATCTTGGTACTTACCATGTTTGTCGGCGGCGACGGCCACCCATAGCACGAGGAGCACGACACCCCCCCGCGCCATGTTCACTTGCGCGCACGCATCACCTAAAACAATAACGTTGGAAAGTTAGACCAACATTTGCTTAGACGACTTTGTATTGGTACGTGCATTGTGTGGTGTGTGAACCCTTTGACAAATTAACGTTCCTTTAATTTTTGTTTGAATTTTTGAGCTGGTGATTAGTATTTTGTGCTCTCGTATTTACTTTTCTTGTTGGAATGCTAAAGCTATATGTACAACCGGTCCATGTTCACCTACCTACTTTGAACTTGCGATTCGAAGAAGGCTTTTTGTAAGTTCTAAATCTAACTACTTCTTATTTTGATAAAAGAAGTAGTTAGATTTAGAACATACAAAAAGCCTTCTTCAAACAAGAAAACCCGCTAAGTGCGTGTCGGACCACGCACAATGAAGGGTTTCGTAGTTGAAAAGAATTTATCTCAAAAATAAAAATTAACTTGTATCCCAAAAAATAAGAATTTTCCATGATAAAATTACAAATTAACGATTTTCGAACTTTTTCCTTTACTTGTGTTGTAAGACCTTGCTTCTTGCCGAATTTCATAATTCTAGGTCAACAGGAAATACCCTATAGGTTTTGATTTACTTGCGAGTATCAAAATATGTCACATAAAATTTAAGGCCATTCAATGGCCGCATTTTTTATTGCGTTGTATTAGAAACTTGATTTTTTTGGAACTCCAAGGGACCATAGTCCTACGTCTTTAATATTAATTTCAACTTGACACCTTCATGAGTTCCTGGGAAAAAGGGTCTTGAGAGACTGACAGACAGACAGACAGACGATCAACGAAGTGATCCATTTTTTCCTTTTGAGGTACGGAACTCTAAAAACGAATAATTTATGATGTAACGTAATGTATCATCAGACATACTTGATTTCTGATTTCAACATAACAAGATTATTTCACGTCAAAAAGTAATGTGTAGAACCGTTTCCAATCAAAATAATAGTTACAAAGTTCGAAACAAAAAACAACTGACATATTTCAAAATCAAGCATAAAAAAAAACTTTCGGAAAAGCGATGGCCCATATTTCTGATCATATTCCGAACAAGCCCACCGCGTCATTAGGTCGAACACTTTTGTATGGCACCGCACCGTGACTAATAGGACCCTTTAGGGCCATTTTTGGGGAAAAAAATAAATGGCCCTATTACAGGCCGGTAAGTAGAGGCTTGTGGTAAAAAGCCGATTTGGTGTGACGAAACATATTTTATAGAAATTGGACATGTTGTGTGAATAATTTTTGAACAACCACCAGTAAGTATTGTTTACAATAAGTTTAGGGCGTGATCAAAGAAACCGCAAAGATAGTAAAACTAAAAAAAATAAACTTCAAGGACGTATACAAAATATTGTGTTGCAAAACTTATTATACGGTTCTCTATAGAACCACTATTTTTGAAATTTATAGAAAAAAAAAACAGTGTAGGTATGCAATGAATGAAAAATACAAATAAAGCACATCAGCTGCTCATAATCCCACGCAAGTTAGAGATGACCAAGAGAAATGGGTTACTGTGGCATTCACATTTACAATGGTATAGCCACCTGTTATTACTATACACACTTACTATCAAATAACCGTTATATCTGAACCTTCGAACGGTTCGTTTTTAATAAACATCAATAAATCTTTGAATTATTTTTATACACCTACTTACTTTTTTAAAGACAATCTAATGAAGTGTCAACAACAACAGATACATATCAAAATTAACCTCTAAATGACAACATAAATATTTTAAACACTAGTGATTAAGTATGTACTTGATAAATATAAAGATAACCAAACAGTAGCTACTGGCTTTAATAAAGTTCATGATGAAACAAAGATAGTGGGAGAGATTAAACAGATTAAATAATGTTTGTGGACACAGAATTTGAATAATGCAGTAAATGGACGAACTTTCATAAGTGAATATGCGAAAGTTTTAATCAAAATATGAGAAGTAAATACTTTTGGTAATGTTATGAAAGGTAACCGAAATGAAGCCCTACATTTTGTGAAATTAACATTGCTAGAATTTTCATGCTTTTAAGTAAGATCAGTCTTCAGAAATGAGCTATTATTTACTCTTGTGAATAACTTGTAACTTGATACTGTTGTGCTTAAGAGTGACATTTAAACTCAACAAGCCTTATACTGAGTAAATAAGCGAAATCACAATCGAATTCCTAGAATTTAAACTTAGTTATTTACAGAAGTAGCGTCGAGTCAGCTTTACTAGTAGGTCCTTAATATTATTTATAGAAAAGAAATCTCCAGCAGCTAAAACAAACGTTACTATTATTTGAACTTACAATGTAGAAAACAACATTCCAGTAACATAAAACCTTGTATTGGATTATAAAGACGTGCTGCGTTATTGCTTCTTGTTGCAACAATGTTGCCTTTACTGCTGTGACTGCTGAACGTAGTATTTCAAACGAACTGTCAAATGTGTTGTTATGTGTTGGTTAAATTATTGGTTCTTATTTTATTGTGTCATTGGTTCTTTGTAAGAATTATCGGTTTATGGGAGTGGCGTTTTATCTCCTCGATTTTCAATCGGTTAATAAAGATTTACTAACTATAAGTTAGTCGCCATGACCAAACAAATTTTGCAGTCTCGTTAGCAATCTCAAAAGTCAACGAAAAGTAAACTAAACTAAACCGTGTCAATTTTAATTAAAATTTAAAACAAAACTCAGAGGTCGTGTTATAAAAAGAACTTCCAAGATTTTACACAAAGCCAAGTCTTGTATTAAATCTTGGCAAAAACTGCTATGCAGTTGCTACAGAAAAACTTTTCTTTTGGCTTTGCCGTAGTCACTTTATATAAGTTAGTCTTAACACAGGATCTTTTTTGAGTATTATAAAAAACGCAAAGACTTTCTCACTGCGCCACAATTTCGCAACAATGAAACGAATTTCCATCCAGTCTTTATAAACTATGATTTTCGTTACTAAAAGTATTAAATATGCTGCAGAAATAGCTAATCACTGTAGTGAATCCAAAAACTAAACACCAAGAATAATTAATGTTTCTTGAATATGACCTAATCCATAATTATAAATCATGCACTAACTTTCGTACCAAACTAGATCATCATAACAATGATTCAGACCAATAATCAGAACTCGTTCGATCAAGGTGAACAGAGCTATTGGTCCAAATTGTAAGGGCATTCCGTTTAGGACTGCCTTACTCACAGTGATGTTGCAGGTATTGATGGACCCCCCCCCCCCCCCCCCGGTGGGTTCCCGCATTGGGCTTAGTAGCCGTGGCTTGGTCACCCACGGTAGAGCGTAGAGGAACCCCAGAAGGGGCCGGCTTTTGTCGGTAAGCTGACGAAGTAGCGGCCAACATGTAGGTTACGGTGCCGCTTGGGCGACATCGCAACTGAGGCGGGCCGCGATGTCGTATGGGAGGCATCACGGCTGAGGGTTGGAGGCCGCGGCGGGAGAGGAGTGAGTATTGCGGTGCGCCGCACTCCCTACCTTCCGCGGCCTTGACGGGGTCGCCGCCGTCTGATGGTGAACGCGGTGGGGCCGCAGGAGAGGAGTGCGAGAGTCCTCTGCAACCGGAAATTGGCAGTCCACGGGGCTCATGACCTGATCCGTCGCAGGGGGACCAAGGGTGCCTAGACACGGGGTCGTCTGGACCAAACCAGCACATGCCCATGTGCTGGTTTGGTCCCTGGGGTGGTCATGGCGTGCAATGTGTTCTGGTGCGCCGGTGATGAGGAGTACTCCCCAGAGGAGGGTCCGGTGACGGACAGCCGTGGCGGGTTCACGGATGAGTGCTAACGCGTGCCTGTGTTCCCGCCGTAAGCGATAAAAGAGGACACCGTGGAGCTTTAGTGGGTTAGAGTCCCACATAACTGCACTATCTCCCTGTGGTAGTGCAGTATTTATGAGCATTTCTCCACGATAAAAAAAAAAGGTATTGATGAACAAATAATTGAGGTTCATGATTTTGTAGCAAGCGATTATTGTGCTTTCACCAGCGTAATTTTTTTCCTGCAGAATCAGAATCCCTCCCGGTCATTAGTAGGTATGCGGTCACTCTGCCTACAAAGGGAATTAAAAGAGCGTAGCACGAGATACATTTATTATCTCCATGAGGTTATTTCTTTAATAATGAGCTTTTATGATCATTATTTTAATATTAAAATGGTATCCAGCAAATGTTTTACCTATTTCATTGATTGATGAATTGCTGTAATTTATGATATTTCAATTGAATGCTTATTATGAAGCTATTAAATAAACATTTATTCATTCAATAGTGATCAATGGGCATGATAATTTAGATTTATCTATCTAGGACATTTATAGGTGTCAATAGACGTTCAATTAATTATTATGCAAATAGGCGCTAAATTTTACAGTTGAATTATTAAAAGTCGCAGTTTTGCTCAATGCTGTCATCATATGTAGATAAATAACTTTAAATGGGATGAATTTTCTGTAAGGCCAACATAATATGATTATGTTAGGCATTTGATCTCTTAATTATTCCACTAACTAACATCACTCTCCAATGTTTAAACAATAACGTTAAACTCGAAACAATAATTTTAATCAAATTCCACCGTATTTCACTCAGCCCGCTACCTCTTTCCTCTTATACCACTCCTCCAAAAATCAAACTAATGAATAGTTCAAACATCCTCTGCCGAAAGTTCCGAATTTCCGATCATTAGCCAATGAGATGAGCATACAAATTGTAAGGTTACAGGTGATCCCACTACCTCTACAACCGTTAATAAGGAAGGCTCCGTGCGTGCGACTGATGTTAACTCTAGATTAGTTTGTCCTATTTTGGTTGCGACATTTTGATGTTTTCTGTTTTTAGATTGGGAGATTTAGCTTCCGTTTTTACGTTTACAAAGCTTTTACATTCAACATTCTTGTTACTTTAAACAGTTGTTTTTAATAATCATATTGGGCGATTCTTGGAGAAGGATCATAAAATATGTCCAATTGAGGACGTGTTTTAATCTGTTATTATATTGCCTTTTCAGCCTAATAAAATTTGGATATGAAGTTGAATTAAGCATGTGTGCTGTGACTATGCATAATAGGCTAAGGAATGATGATGTGATAAGGCAAAAGAAGATGATGGTAGAAAAGAAGATGTAGCGGCAAAAATTTAATAGAGTATGCTTAGATGGTTTGGTCATGTTGAGAACATGAATGAAAGGCGACTAGCAAAAAAACTTTTTTACAAAAAAAAGCAACCGACTTCCAAAAAAATACTACAAAGTGAAAAATAACTTTAATTTCGGAAGTCGGTGTCTTTGGATCTGTATTTTAGCTTTTCGCCACCGACTTCCGAAATTATTTTTCACTTTGTAGTATTTTTTTGGAAGTCGGTTGCTTTCCTTTTGTAAAAAAGTTTTTTATTTTTCACTTTTTAGTAGGTCAGTCTGTAATTCATCTAAGTTACAATAGCCTAATGTCAACTGCTCATCACCTTTTACAAAATATTGCTTTTACCGATACAGGGACGTTAATTGTTGAGAAGTTCTCCCAGTAAGGAACCAGGATATCTGTAACTGATGGTGAAGTCACCATTAGCTCCATTTCAACGTATGTACTGTGACGAGCATAAATTGCTTAGCAATAATCGAATCGTAACCCGTGAAATACGTATTATTGAGTAGTTCCGATGGCCATCTCTGGTCTTCCTCATCAGTTCCACTTCACTTAATGGTTCTTTCCGGGAGCAAATGCATGAGTTACTATAAAAAATACCCAAATCGTTATAGGTGTGCCTATAAAATTTGAAGGTTTTCCTTGATTTCTCTGAGATGGCATCATCAGATCCTGGTTTCCTTATCATGGTACCACCCTTGGGATATCTCCTTTCCAACAAAAAAGAATAATAAAAATCGGTTCATAAACGACGAAGTTATCCGCGTACACACATAAAATATATATATATATATATATTTATATACGGTCGAATCCCCCTCCTCGTCCTCGGACTCCCTTTCTCCTCCTCGGGGTCGGTCCTCCTTTTTTTGAAGTCGGTTAAAAAGGTATTTACAAGGCAGATGTGAATGGGATAGGACGCCCTAGGAAGACATATAGTGACTTGTATTGGTTATGTTGTTCAGAAAGGTCAGGTGCGTAGTACTCGCAACTGGCGTGCGTGTATGACCAGATCTATGAACGTAAATGAGGCAAAAGGAGTATGTAAGGATCGTAGCAGATGGCGTTTTGTAGTTTCTGCCTACCCCTATGGAAGAAGGCGTGAGTTTACGTATGATTGTATGTATGTACATATTACCTGCAAGCTCGTGTATTGATATCAAATTAATCTACTGAATTAATACGATTTATCCAAAATCTACTACAACTACAAACTCCACAAATAAATTCAGAACTTGCATTGAACACAACACCGAAGCTATCAATACCACCGATCCATTCAATATTTCGTTGCGATCGCGACGTAACTCTGCGACAATCGAACGTGGCAATCGCAAGTTTGCAATTCACTTTATTACCAGCGCACCACATAGCTCAGTAGCGGAACTTTCCGATAAGAGCTTCCGTGGGTAATCTTATCGCTACTGTAAACAAACCTAAGGAGATTTTGCATGTTTAATGAACATTCGTGTAGCATTGATTGAGCCAACCTTATTATTTATTTATTTTCATGCTCTTTCTTCCGTAGAGGAGGGCAGAGTTCCAAGTGTTCCAATAACACATGTAAGCCTCGCACATGCCTGACATGAAGACTCCTTAACTTGTGGTTGTAACATTATTTGTTATTCCTTATTCCTTGTCTTAAATTGTTTTTATACCAACATTTTCATGAATAATTTGTATTACTGTAACTTGTCCATGTAGTTTCGAGGCCTGAAGACCTGTAACACAGGTATTCCTAGTACAGGTTCCAGTCTCCACAACATCAATGTACTTTTGTATACATAAATTATGTATTCTAATTAGTTTACATTATGTGGTGGAGAAAATAAACGTTTTTATTATTATTAATAATTAAGTAATCTTCTGTGGAATCAATGTTTCTATACCAATTAGCTTTATTAACGCTTTGGTTTGATTTAATATTAACAGCTTTTAAATTTATAACGCACGAATAATGTCAGTCATCTTAACATTATGGACAAAGATTGTTCGAAACTAAATCGTGTTCACATAAAATATATATTATGATAGACTGTTATATAAGACACTAATAAAAACACATATAAATCATTGTAGCTACATATAACCATTAAAGTTAATACGAATTTCAATTAATAACTACCTTGGCCAAGTTAGAAGGGCCTGTACCTACAATTATCTGTGATAAATTCTTAACTAAAAAATTTACTTTTAAGGCCATATATTTAAGAGGACAGCTTTGTCTTAGAACTACATTAGATAAATCGTGTAAATTTATAAGTAAAAGTATGAAAATCAAAATGATTTTTAATTTCATATAAAACTCACTTTTTTGAAGGAAGCTCACTAGTATGTTAAAGAAGGTGTTGACGATAGAAACATATTATGTGGCATAAATTCAATAGCGTTTCATGTATTACCGATAATTTAAAAGTTCAAAGTAAACGACCTACTTTATCAGCAGCTTATCTTGTGCAAGTTGTTAACGTCAATTGAAGCAAGGGTGTTGTAGTAATTGATAACGATGGGCTAGAGAATTGTCACTTAATAGCAATGACACTAGTTTTAAGAAAGTGACATATATTTTTTAATTCACATAAGTTAAATAACAAGACTTCAAAATCTATTAGGAAAAATCGCCTCAGAGAGGTTAACGTTGGAAAAGTACATTTATATAATGATACTAATAATATTATTGGTATTGATTAATGTTAATTGTAAATTAAACAAGATGATACTAAATTAATAATCTGATAAATACCAACAATCTAATCAATGTTGTGATTTATAACGATGTCTTAAATTTTACGCCTTTTGCAATGACTTTCAGTATTATTAGAGACTATTTAAAAGTATTACTCTGTCTTAAAATGATTAAATCACCAGAAAATTAAATCCACGGCTTACGATAAATATACCAAGAACACTAGCTATCTCTGAGCCTCTAACTGCAATGAGTACGTCATAAAACCTTGAGAGAAACGCAAAAGTTACTGACAAGTCCCTTGAATTCTCCTAAATTCCTCTGCAAGACTTTAAGTGCACCCAGTATTACCAAAATCAACTTACAATTGCCGATATCTGAATAAGATCACAACAACGATCGTTAGAGCTTTTTCTACCATATCTCCTGGACCATCTTTTACACGTGACAAAGCATCGTAATGGGAATTGACATTAGCCTATTTATGCTGTTCCACCTTATCTGATGTAGTCTCTCCTACCGTCACTATTGCAGCCGCTTTTACCGTTGTCAGTCATAAAAAAGCTACATAATAGTTTTTGGTGCCGTGCCGTCCGTCGTTGAGTAAGATTCTGATAAATCCGTGACCAACTTCCATATCTCCTTAGACGTAGCCAGTTAAAGTCATAAATCTTGTTTTATCAAAACTATCTGTCATATAATTGGATGGAAAGTTGGGAACACTCAAGAGAAAGATACGAATTATTGTTATTGTAATGAATGGTTGGGCACGCGATAAATGTTAAGTTCGTAACAGAGTATATTTTTTTAATAACCGCTCGTGATGAAACGTTGAAGTGTTCTCATAAAATAAACTGTCATTACAACTTATACCAAAATAGTTACCCGAATAAAACAGCCGAAATAGAATGCATCAGCGACGATTTACAAAATAAAAACAATCCACAAGAGGTTCACTTTAAACTATAAATAATCTTTCACATCCACCAAAGCTGCAAACGTACAATAAATCCCATCACAGTTTCCAAAACGTAATCAGTTTCACTTCACGTATGCAAATGACACTAGGAAAAACAGTTTTCACTAACGCGGTATCGTACGCAGCGCGGTTGGGACGCCCGGGTGGCAGCGACCGTCCCTCACGACCGTCCGACTTTAACTGTCGCGGCTACAAGGGACTTGTGGGGGAAAGGGAAGCAGGGGCGAGAGGGAACCTCTCCAACCGAGGAGATAACTTTTGATCTTTTTGGTGCCATAGAAGATTTTAATGATGCACTCACATCTGGAGATTCGACAGAAAAAGTGCGCGCCGATGTTAGGCGTTAATGCATGTCAAGGGCTTACTGGAAATGACGTGTCAAAAAAAGCTTAGATGTGGTTGCGGGTGACATTTTTAAAAATAGCCCCGATAGACAAACAGTTAGTTCGATCCGAGATGAAATTCTGTAATTGTAACTTTGCGAGCTTTTGAGAATAGAATCTTCGTTGAATACTGGAAAGTCCTGTTAAGGATGGTGCAGTGATATTTTACTTTATATTCCACAGTATTATTTTCACATCATCCGATGTCTTGGGGCAGACAATATTGCGCAAGGTTTTGGTCCCTGCCCCGCACATGTCAGGGTACACAAAGGGGCGAGGAGCAGAGCAGGTACAAAAGATCCGAACCCCGCTTCAAGTTACAACGGCCATAGATTAATGACGGGAACATTGTGGAGTTAAGAACCCAAAAATTTACAACTGCATTGTATTCGTCGCGTAACAAAAGAGTACAAAAGATAGGATCGGCTTCTGTTATTACCTTATCGTTTATCTGAGCGTTGATTTCTCTCACTTTTCGAGTAATACGAGTAACATTATCGATGCGGATTTCTTTTTTCTCAGCTACTACAGATGTTTGGAGGGCGTTCCGTTATTGCATACAAATAATCTCTTTGAATCTCGAGTATTCTTACAAATTTTAACAGATCTATGGGATTGGGTACAATGGAAATTTAAGTTACATTTGTCAGTAATAATCTGTAGGAAGCTAATCATTCTTCAATTTATAGCTTCCAAAATTTATTATTACCATTTCTTTATGTAGTGTTTCCTTCCTAAGCGTCATGTTGAATTTTTATTTAAGTGTCATTATCGACGTAGTTTTTTGTTTGATGATGTCATAATCCTAGTCGTGCATGTTAATCATTGGATCACTTTTCAAAGGCCATGACAGTTTATTTAGCTATTTTTACTTTTTTTATGGATTCCTATTTAGGTTGTGACTTCGCTCACGTAGGCAAATTAAGAGTTTTTATTGCTCCTAAGAATTAAATTCTGTTTACAATTTAAACTTAAAACGTTAGAGGAATTTAGTAAGTGTTAACGTTATTTCGAGTTTCGAAGATTTTCTCAAATCTCGCTTCATTGAAATGAAACGTAAATAACGTCACTTTTAGATAAGCTTTTTGATAAGCCATCCACTAATAAGCTTACATTATAGCCACAACGAAAGTAAGACTCCTTAAACAAAATTGATTGATAGCTCAACTCAACAATAAAAATACGACGATGCATATAAATCATTGGAAACAGTAGTGCAGCGCTGAAATAAAGGCCCCGTCACACGGGCAAGTCACGGCTTGTAATGAGTAATGGGCGAACGTTCATTACTCAACGACCGACGCGACGCCCCGCAGTTTACGCGTCATCTGTCGTCATGTTTCGTGGGTTAGGGTACTAACTTCAGAACTGTGAAGTGTGTGTGAAATGGGTAAAACGACGTTTTTTGGTTGAAGATTGATTTTTGGGTTTAGTAGTTTATCGATAAGTGAAGTTTCCTTTTTAAAAGGTGTTTTGTCTTTAATCTAAGTCTGTTTTTGTGCTTTAGAAAGTGTCAGAAAAAATTGTCACGTGTTAAGACCATAATCTTAACGTGTTACAAATTTTTGTCAGTCACTTTATTATCTATCTCAGTTGAAACAGATGTATTAAAAAAAAAGATAGTTCAGAATATGTTCAATTTTTCCCCAACATTATCATGTCATCAACATTTCAACCACACCGTTCATGTTACCACTACGTATGGCTTATGTTCTTACTAAATCTAGCGGAGACATCGCCCGTTTCACTGCTTTCCCCATAAACTCACCCAGCGTGAAGATAACGCCAACACAATGGCAGCGAAAGCCAAAAGGGTGGACAATATTCGGGCTTTTAAAACACGTCCATCAATTTTTACGAGATTGTCGTCTTGCTCCCTTGCACCATAATTTTTACAACCGCTGCTACCAACTGTACACCATATTATGTGTGATGGTAATCTTATGGCGCTCGCGAAGTTATTGCTGTGGCTGTATGGGGTCCCAATTTTTAGGTGGGTTTTGATTGTAAATGTTGTAAGTAAATTATTAATTTTAGTGAAGGTAATGTCGTGTTGTACAAATAACACGACACTAACTTCAATCAAGTTAATAATTTAAAAGAGTCAATTCACTATTCCAAACAATATACAGCTATTGTTTGGGATACTGAAACTCTTTAAATGTAATGACATTGATGACGATAACAAAGGCCGTAAAGAAATTAGTGCAATGGATAAAACTAAGCCTAATCCTTCTCAACTCAGATATTATAGGTATATAGAAGGATAAAAGATAATTATGGCCCGAGAATTAAATTCTTCATTTTAAATAAACCAAATATATATCCAAAAGGAATCTCAAGTTTGCCTATTTGAAATTCAAGGACAGTAGAAAGAGAAGAAGAAAGTAAAATGCCGACCCGAAAAATTTGTTTTGCTAATTAATCCTATAAATCACTTGTAGGCTGCAACCGCAGTTTTGATTGCCTGGCCAGAGAAAAGATTTACATTTCCTAATTCATTTCGTTGTTGTTCGCTTGATTATCATTGGTCTAAAATACACAAAACAATTTCGTGGAGTAAAAGTTGCAGCTAAATTATTTATTTATTTATTTGGGATCTCCAACAAAGGATACACATAAACAATTTATATTACATTATTAAAAAGGTTCCATTAAGTGTGCTCCTTCAATTAAAGGAGACCACAGCATGCACATATAAACGGGATAAAAATAAAACTATAAAATTAAATGATGAAACTTGAGAGAAAAAAAAATTACATGTCAAAATTGAGCATTCTTATTATAAATGTTTAGTGGTGGCGGTGGTTAAATTGTTTTTATATTTTGAGATGGGGAGGGTTATGTCCAGGTTACAACGCTTTGACAATTCACTGTATTGCCTACAGAGTCTCGGGAGAGCGGCGAAATGTCCCAGATTAGTTTTAGATCCTGAGACGTAAAATAAATTGTAGCTACTTTTCCGCGGCAGATGAGCTGGCGCATTTATATGCAGTTTGTCTAGTAGTTCGCTGCAGTCTATCACTCTATTGAATATCTTGTGCAGTAGTAATATAAGTCTGCCGTTTTCCGTCTGTCTGCAAGTGAGACCATTTTGTAGTGCCCTAATCTGTCTTTGTATTTAATTGTTTATTTAAGTTTTTAATTATTCACACTATATATAATCTAAATATATAAAAGAAGAAACTGACAGACTGACTGACTGACTGACATATCAACGCACAGTCCAAACCGCTAGGTCTAGAGATTCCAAATTCGGCACGTAGGTTCCTTATGGACCTTTGGACCTAGAAAGCTGAAATTTTAACAAGTAGACAAGGAATAAGGAAGGAATTCCCGGTAATACGTTCCCGTGGGATATTTCCCGACATCCATGGAGGCGAAGCCGCGGGCTTTTGCTAGTACTATATAGATCTATTCATAAACTTACGCCTTTTGCCCATAAACCTACATAATTATGGAATTTTGTTAAAAATTCCAATTATTTTAACAAGACAATAATTATTTCAATTATCTATGTATTTCTGATTTACATAAATTGAAAAACCTAACGGACAGCCTCTTATTTTTACTTTTTATTTCCTAAACTCTCCTAATCCATCCATCGATCTCAATTTTATCTTAAGAATTTTGTATTTTTTACCATCTCATTCATATTCTTTTTTCATTTCCAAAATGAAGACTAATTAAATCGGCAACCTCAATTCGTTCTCGCTAATTAATCTTCACAAATCGTCCTGTGGGTTCAACCACAATTCTGATTGCCTTGGACCGCTTTCCGCAACCATCTATTTATTATTCTAAGAACGTGCAATGCCTGTCCATCCGTTGCACCGCGCAACTCTTAGATGTGACCCGCGCTTGCGACTTTAGTAGTGGAATTGTATTGATGCGATTGTTGCAGTTCGATAAATTAATTATTTATTTAATTGATATTGATCGAAGTATGATCAGTTGTTATGGACGGTTTGATTATAATTTTATGTGCATCAAATCAAGTTTATGATGCAGTTTTAATTTATTTATATTTTCTTATATTTTCATCAATTATTGCAACATAAAACTAAGTAAGACTAGTAGCAACTGCTACTAGTCTTACTTAGTTTTATGTTGACTGCCATGATGCGTTGCTTTGCATTATTTGATCATCCGTAATAATGCTTCTTATTTATGTATTTAAAGACGCATAAATCGTGCCAAAACATGGCCCGTGGTGCCCCCATCAACCCACCACCACCTCACACCATCCTAATATCAAATTTGACAGTAGTTCTTGAAACATTTTCCAACTACATATTTTTCCCAAGGCTTATCACCATCTTCAACACTTACTAAAATCATGCCTTTAATAGACTATGCTAGACAATATGTACGACATCTTATTCATACTCCAAGCTTTACATTCACGTTCGTGTTCACGTTCAGTGCTGACGTATAAAAGTTCGTTCACGGCCAATTTACGCTTGTTTTCGATTGAACTGGAAGAATGAAGTCTTGAATCTTTACGACTAGAATCTGTCGTGTGCTGAATTGTAAAAAGATAGGGTTGATCAATGCGGGGAAATAAAGGACGTGCTATTTGATGGTAAAGGTGGGAGCTATTATTTATTCTGAATTTCCAGATACTATAAAAACCGATATAAAACATAAATATAGTGCTGCTAACAACAAGGACTAAAACATTTTATTGGTTTACAAAGGGCAAATTGAAAACGTGAGTCGTTCAAGCAAAAGTGAAATTCTATATTCCATAATAGCTTTTTATTCTTGCCGACTTGACAGTACACAAAATATCCAAAACTGTTTTGAGTTTTAAACAGAATCTCGCAAAAACAAATTCAACACTATAAGAACGTAGAAAATGTGGAAAATCATCACCGTTACGAACGATTTCTCTCCAACAATAGGACAAAGTACACGACACTCGATGAAAAAAAAAGCTCGACGTGGCTTAATGGAATCTTTACAAGTCGATCTATTATCGCTTGAAGAAGTCACGTAGAATATTAGACGCCCGTTGCTCGATATTCGATCCCGAAACACTATCTGTTAAGAAGTGAATTGCAAAGCGAACGGTTAACGATGTAAACTTAGGATTAATTTTCTCGGTGTTTGAGTTGTACTGAGCAGTGAGCGATGGACTCGCCCGCGGCGAGAGTCAACAGTCGCCAGAGATATAATTTCAAAGTTGCTACGCCATTACATTGAATGCCTGACGCGGCTTGCGAGTATATTTTAGAATTTGCTGTCCGTAAAGTAATAATAATGTTGGAAATGATATTATATTGCGCTACAGAATCGCCATGATTTTCAGCATTTTGATGTGTGAGTCGGAATTGTAGCCGTTTTACAACAACGCTTGCATTCAAAGATCTGTTTGCAGTTATTTGAAGAAGTTTTTTACTCACATATTCGTTTTGAACTATAATAGAATGGGTGTAAATGTTTGAAGCTTTTTCAGCTGTAAGTTCGACTGTTATTATAATAAGGTGGCTTATAAATGCTTTTGGAAACTCTTTGTTGGTGTTGTGAGTGGGTACTTACTTATCGATTTACTTTACCAAAATGGTTAAAATAATTAATAGTTAATTTTAACTGTTGTAGGACCACTAATTAAGGATGTACTCTGATAGCAGTAACTAGTTCTGGTTTCAAATTCTGTCTAAAATTAAACCACATAATAATAGTCCAAGTAATTGGTCGCTTTGGTCAATTATTACTAGTTTCTATTTCGGTAATATATATTGCATCAACATTTATCGGTACCTTATCTACAGTCGTGACCCTACACAAATTTGAGTTATGTCTAAAATAATGTAAACTCGTGTTTACATGTGAACCTTTTATCTTTGATTTTTTACTTGTCAGCTATTTATATGTTTGTTGAAAGGCTCACAATTTTGAACAAACAAAAATGGTGCCAAATTTAAAACGTAAATTTAAGCCAAAACTAAGCGATTACTGTTTCAAATAATCAGATTCTTGCGAGAGGAATTTGTAAAATTCTCGTGTGTAAGATAGAAAATTGCAAGCTTATCAAATCGAATTTTTATCATCGTAAAATACGGCAAACACTGACTTAATCTAGTTTTACTAAACGCATTCTCCTGGAACAAATAAAGTGTGAAGCTCCTAAATAAGAGGTTTCCAGAGATAGGACATAAAACTGGCACAAGATCTTTTATTTGTGCTTAATAAAACCTCCCGAGCTCGATACAGGGGCTTGTTTGAATTATAAAACGATATAGATGTAGAGTACATGTGAGACCTCACGAAGCAATTTGTCTTGTGGCGTACAATTTGCATGTTACATTACACACTTGGTCTCCTTTAATTTTGTACGTGATTAGCGTTGCTTTTGTTGTTTGAGCTGTTCGGTTTTAATGGAATTCAAAGTGCTAGTCTTCGCTTGAATTATCATCGAATAATCTATTTTTATATGTATAAAAGGAAACCGTGACTGACTGACTGACTGACTGACTGATCTATCAACACACAGCCCAAACCACTGAACGGATTGAGCTGAAATTTGGCACACAGATAGCTATTATGACCTAGACATCCGCTAAGAAGGGATTCGACCTTTAAGGGGGTGAAAAGGGGGGATATTGTTTATATGAAAAATCTTATTCCTTTGGTTAATTAACTTGAAACTTGGCAATATTTGGCTCCGTAAATGATATAGATTGAACTTTTAGTTTTTTAAAACAACCCCTCACAGATGATATTTTAGGGGGTGCCAAAGTTAGCAAGGAAAATGTTTAACGCGCTGTCGGATTAAGTTGAAACTCGGTACTAATATAGTCTGGCAGTTTGAGTACTTTATGCGGCCTATTACCCAAATGTTCTTTCTTTGATATTGTTCGTAGAGTCATTGAGCTCCTTAGGTACTGAGTTGAGCTATACGATTACTGAGTCTGACAAATGCTTGCACTGACTGGACGGGTCCACTCAAATTCGTGTGATTATTATCTCAAAAAAACATTTCTGACGCTAATCTACATGGTCCTCACATGATCTGACAAAGATTATGTCGGGATTTTGAAAAGACTTTGATCCCTGAGTTTGTTTTGCCATTTCTTCTCAGGGGTAGTCAGATAGGAATTATGTCGACTCCATTTAGCTAATGTTTTTTTCAGAATATGACTTTCAAAAGTGATTCCGATATCCTGTTTACAGAATAAATCATTATAAATCCATACTAATATTATAAATTCGAAAGTAACTCTGTCTGTATGTTACCTTTTCACGACTAAACCACTGAGTGGATTTCGATAAAATTTGGCAAAGAGATAGATGGCATCCTAGGAAAGGACATAGGCTACATTTTTTGTTAAAAATAAACCTAAAGGGAGTTTAAGCTTTTGGTAAGAAATAAAGAACTACGTGTTTCAGCGTTTTTTTTTTGGAATATTGATACTTTTGTGTAGGTAATTACCTATTTTTAAAAGATCTAAAGGATTGGAAATATAGTCATAGTCCGTAGTTTGAGATAACATTTAGTCTTTATTTCGTTAAAGTCGGTTTACTCGGTCAAATGTTATAACAATTTACAGTCATAAAAATAACTTGACTAACACGTCACACATTCACTTACGGGCTACGAGTCAATGGTAATTAATCACAAAAATTAATGTTGATCATATTAATATGAATAATTATGATGTTAGGCCCACTAGCACCGCAAATCACAAAATACGTTGAGCGCTAAACGAATATTTATCATCATTTTTATTATTTATTCATCATTTTTTTTTTTTTTTTTTTTTATTTCTATTAATTTTGAAGTTGTCAGGGATGGAATGATGTTTTAAGCATGTTCAGCGTTAACTGTATTTATGGTTTTTGGTGCAAGCGGGCCTTGGAATTATAAAAACTGGTTTTATGTATACAAAAGGTTATTTTAATTTATTATTTGTCTCTCTGTCTATTTGTTACCTTTTCACGCCTTAACGAATGACCTGGGTTCGAACATAGGATAATTCTTATTCCGGTAGTACGTTCCCCTGGGATAATTTCCGAGTTACTCACGAGCAAAGCCGCGGGCAAAAGCTAGTATATAAATATTATAATGTCTTCAAAACATGTGAAACTGGTGAGTTGGATTTCGGGATCATTAATTTTATATTCCTAAACATCTGAGAAAAACAGCGGATATACAATATCAACTTACAAAACACTCAAAACTTTTTGCAAGTCAACGCACAACTTTTCCAAACTTTTTTATTTACAATCTCAACAACCCTTTCGAAATCCTTCTTAAAACTTTCAACATGTACTCTCGTTCTAAATCAATCGTTAATTTTGCACGAAAAGCTTCATACCATACTTCATCGGGTGCCACTAGGAATATAAACATGAGAGCCTCAGGCGGACGGGTTCGTGTGCTACCGGTGCGGTCGTTTCACGACGCCATTTGTCTAGCCCCTGCGGCCGCGGGTCGTGCAATTTGCATCTCCTGACCACGCCTAGATGCTTCCACACCGCGTACCATTGTTCCTTCCAGAAATGCCCTATCTCTGTAATCAAGTGCTTTAGCGTCTTTTTGTGTTCTATATTGGTAGATGAAGTTCATCACGATTTAAGATTCTTTGTGATTGTGTCCCGAGGTTTTTTGGAGAGAAATGGAAATTAGACTCCATTGTAAGGATTGTAATGAATATTTGTATTTTTTTTCTGGAAGATTTTTATAAATACTTTTTTCGGCTAAAAGGCCAAATATTTCCTTAACAGAAATGAAAGTACTCAAAGTTATTTTTTGTACAATATATAAAGGTTAAAAAAAATATACGAAGAAAGCCTTAAAACCCAAGCTCTGACGGTATCATCACTGTTCTCACGATAGTGAGCTATTTCGTACAGTTAGAAACTACAACTTGTGTGGTTTGATAAAATCAGCTGGCAAGGAAAAACTTAATGCATCGGCATTACGTTTTTCCTTCAATCTCAGTAAACATCTACACTACGGATGCTAGTAATTGCTCTTATAGGTAAAGCAATTAGAGATGTTCCGTTTTTTTCTTCTAATTAAGATCATTGGTTTCCAATACTGTTTAATGTTCCTGGACACCCAGTGGTATAGCTCGGATCTGAGAACTAGAGTTTCTAGTATTGCAACCTTGCTAATGTTTATCGAGTTAGTGTAAAATTGTAGGTCTTATTAGGATCCACAGAGAATATTGCTTTCATTCCAATTGTTTGAACAGTAAAAAGATCATCTCTGAAGTTTTATGGGAGTTATTCCCAACATGACTCATAATAACTAAATTCACAGGTGTTGGCATCAACTGATTTAGAAAACTCTAGTAGGCAATCTTGATTGCATTAACATCAATTTGCATTAACAATTACATATTTACATTAAATATTACGAAATCCAATAAACTTATGCTGAGTAGCATTATCGGTGCCCATCCATAATTATTATTGGCATAAAAATGAATACACGAATCGCAACGCCGAACGCCAATCACAAGCTGTCATGTTGCTATTATCGTAAAATGTTCGAATTCGTGTGTAATCAAGTATTAATTAAATGCATTGATATACTCTACTACGCCATTCGTTAGTTTCATGATCTGTTCGTAAAATTCTTGGGATAACCAAAAGCTTCCCGCGGTGAGGTGATTTATGTAGATTATAAAAATGATATAGATGAGGCAAGTGGACTATGTTAAAGTTATCTACCTACATTGGTGCTTAATTGTATACTTTAGTCAATTATCTTAAGCTAGTTCAGTTTCGCATTGTAAATAAGGCGCCCAATCTAAAACGACTCGTTATGTTTAGCGATGTTTCAATTTTGCTGTACTATAGACTCTACTTAACTATGTATGCCTAAAACCTAATTTGATTTTTTCTGCAGTCTATCTGTTCAGCTAGCAAAGTAGAGTTTGATTTCTAAAAAAAATACATTGTGCTTGCTCCAACGGCTATTTCATTATCACTGGCAATATCTATATCCTATATCCTGTAATAACCCTCACACTTACGTAAAATTAGAATCATAAATCTTGTCATATGAACAATAAATGCATGATTCCATAGAATGCATTTTATTTACAACACGGCTCGACTATTAATAGTTTTAATTTGTAATTTACACACATCGAGACTGTCTCATCTCCTTCCGGCCTAGTCTATGTAAATGCTTCGTCCCTTACACTACGTAGAGTAGAATGACATTTAAATTCATAATAACTTTAATGGTGAAGTTATAACCTAAAGCTGAGGTTGGGTAAGCATTTCTATGTTACAAAGAAATTTTTGAGGCATTTTATGATACTTTTATATTTAGCTGCAAATTGATACACAACTAGTAAAGCTATATAAAGTTTAAGAAAATTAAGATGATATTGACTCCCGACCCGGCTTATAAAAGCCAATCAACAGAAACATTTGATTTGGCTACTTAAAAAAGTCACATACCAAACCAAAACAAGCAACAAACCGAACTAATAATATATATTATATCAAGAGATTTGAATGGCCGATGTTGTTTCAGTGAGTCAAACCCATCGGGTTAGCTGGGATGTAACAACTCATCTAACATATTAAAATATTTCTTATATTTTCGGGTCCTGTGGCTAAGAAATAACAGCCACACGGGTCGGTCGATCAGGTTGAGCTACTCTTGCCGCGGTTGGTCCATGGGTAGGTGACCATAATTACATACCAAAACCCCTCCATGCCTCGGAAAGCACGTTAAGCCATTGGTCCCGGCTGTCATTCGTGGATCTTTGACAGTCGTTACGGGTCGTTCCAAGGGGTACCCAGTAACTGGGTTGTGGAGGTTAGATAGGCAGTCGCTCCATGTAAAATACTAGTATTCAGCTGCATGCGGCCGGCTAGACTGGAAGCCAACCCCAACATGCCATCGAATTGAAAATAACAAGAAGGAGTACTTAACTTAACATGAGTTTCACACACTAGATAATTTTGTTTTGACTGACTTTTCAGTTTCCATTCCGTTTCGAATCCGTTCACATTTGTTTTTATTTGTTAAATTCATGTAATCCAATAATGTGTCCAATTCTTTCCAAAAATACAATATCAAAACAACAAACGGAACTTTATTAATTGTGTTAAATTCTTTTATCCTTTTATTAATTCGCGTATTGTGTATCACAGGTTTCGAATATCTGAAAATGAATTCAGAGATAATGGTGTAAAAGTTGTCATGTTGTCATTATTTACAAATTAATGGATCATGTATGGATGGGCAATGGATTATTGTTTCCGTAAAATATTTCAGTGATGAGGTGTGGTTGATACATCAAAATTAAGGTAATAATACGTTAGTAAAACTACAATATTATGACTTTATTTATGACTAGCTTCTGCCCGCGACTTCGTCCGCTTGATATTTCTTGTTCTCTCGACCCACTACGACACATCGCATCGCCTGCTCGCGCTATTACTTCGTTTTTGCTTAGTTCTTTCTGATTTTATTTTTGCTCGGCTCCATGGGGTCTTAGATGCGTGATGTTTGATAGCGTATAGGCTTCTTCAAGAAGTGGGTTATCAAATGCAAGAAGATTATTTTTAATCCGGCTGGTAGGTAGTTCCAGAGATTAGCACGTTCAAACAAACAAAGAAACTCTTCAGCTATATTATTAGTACAGCTGATATAGATATGGCTAGAGCGGGAGCGACTACTGAGATGTCGGTTGATATAGATGTATTGAAGAAGAAGAAGAAGAAGACATGCTGCGCCGACCCCAAATAAATTGGGTCAAGGGAAAGAGTATGATGATGACGATGATATTTATGCCGTTTTTTTTTTTTGCTTTCACTACTTCAGTTGACCACTGCGTTGACCCTCAATTTTTGTTCGAAATACTGAATTCCTTCTTTCATATAATTATTTTGAGCACTAGGTACTCTCTACATGAACACGCCATTACGATTTTACTTTACGGAGCAATTGCAGTTCATACTTTATTGCCCGTCGTTTTCTGCACGACATTACTATGAAATATATAATGCGATTTTATATATCATCTTATTATTAATTTTGTAAACGTTTTCACGTACCTCGTTAGTACTTAAATGGTTTGATGTTTTTTGTTAGCTTCTGCATAATTGGTTACTGTTGCATAGTAAAGTGCATCTTCTGTGTGTAGAAGTAAATTAACATTAATTGTGTATATCGAGGCTATGTCTGTTGTATAATTTGCTTCTATTTCATAAGCAATTTGTGGTAGTGCAAAAATAGGGATGATGACTTTTTGTCTCTCATGTAGATTATTAAAAAATATTGGAGACATATTTTTCTTTTCTTACGTAAACAAAAGATTACAGCGATTCATTGAGTTAAAATGTGGCATCACGTCACCCTTGCTAAATTTTATACGTAGTTTTTTATAGTTATGACGTAGCGAGCCTTCACTATCCAACTAAGTATTTTTTTATTAAAATACGTCTCTAATATTTTTTTTATTATCTGACTGACAGACTAGATAGATTTTTTTTTTACCCAGGCAACATCCCTATTGGTTCATAAATTATGCTTATTTTGTTATTATCTACTTACCTATAAGTCCCAGAGATGTAAAGGGGCCTCGTGGCTAAGTAATAACATCCGCATGGGTCGATCAATCAAGTAAAGCTACGCTTGCCGCGTTTGGTCTATGGGTGACCGACTACGCCTCTGTGCCTCGAAAAGCACGTAAAGCCGTTGGTCCCAGCTATTATTCGTGGATCTTTGACAGTCGTTACGGGTCGTCAAAAGTCTGACGACCCGTCTTAGTAACTAGGTTGTGGAGGCCAGATAGGAAGCCGACCCCAAAATAGTTGGGAACAGACTAGGCAGATGAATTGTAAAACGACAAAATGATTTTAAAGAATCAATAAATAATACTATCCTGTTTCCAGTACTTACAAATGGCCGAATAAACATAACAAGATCCCAACTTTTTGGGGTCGGCTTCCAGTCTAATCGGATGCATCTGAATACCAGTATTTTACATGGAGCGACTGCCTATTTAACCTCCGCAACCCAGTTACTAGGTAGTACGAAACCCCTTGGTAAGACTGGTTGTCAGATTTTCTGGCTTCTGATGACCCGTATCGACTGTCAAAGATCCAACCAACGGCTTAACGTGCTTTCGTCTCGGTATGTAAAGATGGTCCCCATCCACGGACCAACCCCGGCAACCGTAGTTTAACCTGATGGATCGACCCGTGTGGCTGTTATTACTTTGACACGAGGTCCTCCAGCAACAAGATTGCTTAATATGATAACACAAAAATTCAACACGGTTGACAACAGCATCCATCCCTCTACTGATAAAATTATGCGACGTCTGGTCTCTATACCACACTGGTGGTCAAACAGCAGTCGACAACGTGAAACCGGAAACTAACCACATCCTGGGTGAAGGGACTGGCCGACCGCTTACTAATGAGAACACGAGCAGTTCCTTTGAGCAATACGGAGATGTTATGAAGAAGCTTAGAACGTTTCTAATCGATATCTAATGTCTTCGTAAAACATTGATTTATAATATTACAAGCAGTCTTTGTAATATTGTAACAATGTATCTCTAAGTAAGTGCTGAATAAAGAGTTAAAAAGTTCTTAACTTAAATCGCTTGTAGAACACGCTTATTCATTACAGTGCAAAGACTAACTAAGTCTAATCATTAGGCTATCGGAGCTTTAGGGTAAAACATTAGAGTCTAAAGTTTTACTTATTATTAGAGTCTAATGTTTTACCCTAAAGCTCCGTTTATCCGATGCAAGTTTCTGGAACGGTCAAGAGCAATGATCGCATGCCATAAAGCACATTTAATTTTATTGCCATTCAAAAATTGCATGCAAGTTTATACACGCGTTCAATTCCATATAATGGCATATAATAGTTAAATGCAAGTTTTGCTATTCAATAAAATCGCATGAGACTTACACCGAGGCAATAAAATTACAAGGCGATTTTTGCATGCCAGTTTTGCCTCGTCTAAACACAGAGTTGCTCATCCTTGTTCAATCGATTCAAGACACACGTACACGTACACGTACACGTACACGTATTTGCGCTGCCGAATTATTCATTTTTATTGAAGGTCTTGTTTTGTTCGCTCATGTTTGAATGATAGAAAATTTTCATGGCAGAGATTAATGCGATGTAATTGTACTTACGTGCAATTTTTTTGTATGTGCTGTTCACACCTATACCACTTTTAAACGGCAAAAAAATTTGCCCGTATCGTGCAACAATATTGTACCTATTGTTTAGACGATGCCAGATATTTGCCTTCAATTGTATAGTATGCCACAAGCAATAAACTGGCACCGTGTAAATGGAGCTGTAGCCAAATACCATAGATGTTTTTATATTAAAATTTCCCTAAAATAAGTAAATATTACCCAGTTTATGAGCGCTTCAGAAAACCTTTATAAAACAAATTCAGTTTCCGACTAAAAAATGCGGCGAACTAGAAGTTAACATAGTCTCATTAATATCTAGGTTGAATTCCTTCAGTGAGATAAAGTAGGCTGAGCATGAAAAAAATAAAAAACAAAAAATTTACTGCGCAATCGTTATCCTGGGAGTTGCTAGTCGAAAATCGATTCTTATATAGGACATTGGATAAATAATAAATCTGTCCTGTCCTGTCCTGTTTTATACCTAATAAAAAATTTCATTGTGAATGACAAACTAGATAACGTTGTTGTGACTACCGCATTGATGATGTGGTTTCTGCTGTTAGGATTATTAATGAAGCACCAGACGGTCTATAGATGTTACAGAAACCGCAAGCTTGGTTTAAGTGCAAAAAAGGAGGTATAATCCTCCGGTATAAGTGGAAAATTGAAAAGACCCTAATGCAGATTGATAATTTTAGTAGTATTTATACTTTAAAATTGTAACTACTCAAGCAAAATGAAATATTAAGCACGATGTAAATACACAAGAAATCAAGTCCATTTGATACCAAGCTTGCTAGTCTATTTATAAATCCTAAGCAAAGCCTGCATTAAGTTCAGTCGTAAATATTCCACACTTTACTATTCCTAATTTAAGATGCCTCTGCGCTCTCAAAGTTATCGCAGGGCTCGCGTCAAAACGGTATAAATCATAATACAGGGCCGCTAGGCTGGAGAACGTAATACTTTTATTTGACGGCAAACATTCATTTTTCATACAATGAGGCTGAAGATAAAAAAAAAAAACTAGTGAGGTTACATGTTATGAATTTCCAAGACTGACTATTTGTTGTTGCAATTTATATAAATAATGATTATTCCGTGATGTGATGGGTGCGGAAATTGTATATCAACGTAGATAGTGGTGTGACCACGTAGATAATAGTACCTACGCCTACAAGTACAAAATATTCACTCCGCAAAATCATTTAAATAAATAGCGACTCTTGCGACGACACAATAAAGTGCAATTCAGGTCGCACAGCGTTATTACTTACTGTTATAATATTTACCTAGAAGTTGCCTCTCTTTCTATCGCATAACTCTTATACCTTCTGACTCGTTAGGTTTATGTTCTTTTACGACGCGGCGCGTGAGTGAGTATCGAACTAATGTGTGCGCGCGCGTGGCAACCCACATTGAATTAGCCCGACAAGTCGAGCCCGCCGCGTATTATAGCTTCATACCTAAAATGCAGAGTGCGCTCTTGACCTAGTAATAGACGATATTGTAAAGAAATGATTTGTTGTACTCTTCAGGAAATGAATTGACATAATATTGAAAGCTGCTGTTTAAATACGTCCACTATGATGATACATCTGTGTAATTATCTCAGCTAGTGCTAATGAGAGAAAGGAGCGTGAGAGCATATTTTGGGAACCAGTGAGAACTTTGACCTACTACGTAAATACATTTCTGAGAAAAAAAAAATTAGAAAGAAAAATAGCACATTTATTTTTTTACCTTTTTATCCGAATTCTAGAAAAGAAAAGCAAAAGGCAAACATCAAGTTTTTGATCAATGAAACATCCGATAGGTGTCAAAGGTGTCAACAAATTTTTTTCCCAATTCATTGTCGTTCAAGGCCTCAATCCTCTATTCAAAATGAGGTCCAAAACCGTAGATAAAGAACCAATTTTTCGTCAACAACAGGCGTCGAGGCAGATCATGACTGAATGCCCTATTTGGAAGGCAGGGCTATTTGAAGGGCGTTTGGGGGGCTAAAGGGACGACTCAGTCCAAGCTCTGTCACGTAGGGTTCCGTTATGTCCCAATTTTTCGTCCTTGACAGTCGGTATATATCTTTGGAGTTTGGTTGTTGTTTTTCTTGTTCTCTGATTTTTTAACTTGTTGTTGGTTTTGTTAAGTTGTTAGATTCGAAGTCGACTGATATAAACTGCAAATATGTAATCTCTACACATTTTTATTAGAACTGATAGAATAATTTTAAATGAGACATTTATTATAAATTCATGTAAAAAAGTTGTTGCCCATACTCTATTCGTAGTTTGATGACGATGTTACAAATTGAATTAAGTTTAGTATAACTGTTCAATTGATAATTTTATTGTAAAACACGCTAGTAGAATAACATGAGATAAGTTACTTTCAAATTGTAACAGGTCCATGTTACCGTAAGAAGAAGCGTAAATTAACCGCCGAAGCGGTTTGTAATTATAAATATTTTTATCTATGAATATGTAGTAGATGATAAAATACCATTGTGAGATGAAAAGTAGGTGTAGCGTTGATTAATTACTACTTTAATTTAATTAATGGCTTTTGCTAAAAAAATCATCATAACGAACTTTAGATTTTTTGTTTCCAAGAAATTTTCCTAGTGCTTTTTATAATCATCAGTTGTAAATTTATCGAGCAAAAACTGTTGAGCCTCTGTATTACCTTGGATTTGAATACTTAATACATATTAATTCATTCCATTGTTTTAGGTATAATAATTATTTTTTTAAGTCATAACCAGTGATTGGAATCAGATGAGCTATTTTATCTTTTTCTCTCTTGTTATAACATAGTCTGGTTCTTCCTAAATAATATCTGTAAATGGCATCAAAATTCACAAATAAAAAACGCTGGCACAGATCAAGGAACGACAAAAAATGGCTTCCATAGCCGTTGGCTACAAGTAAATAAATCAACCCTTTGTCCCATCCAAATATGCAATAAAAACTATCTTAGACTCTACTGTTTTCTTTTCTGTTTTGAAAATATATATTTTTGTTGTTTTGCTTCTTATTTCACAAGCTACTGTTATGTCGGAACAATATAGATTTAAAGATAGAATTTTTATCTTTTATGAAAATAAGTACTTAACGTCAAATTATTTTGCTGTCAGGAGCCTTTTAAAGAACATAGGCGAGAGAATTGTTGATGAAATTATTAAGCGTCAACTTATGTTGTGATAGATACCGACGAAATAATTTATTAAGTTTTATCAAATCAAGCATATGACCTATCTAAGTTGAGAAAAAAAATCGTCATAATTGAAAACTTAATTGACTAGTTTATTGATAATAAAAAATAATCATGGCTTCCGTTTTCTTTTTCTGATTTGACTTCTGACATTAGGCTAAGCTGAACTTTTAATGTTGCCATGTAATAAAAATCTGGGTCATGTTACATAAAATGATTTGTATTACGTATTGCATTATTATATTTAGAAAAGGAATTTACATTCCTGCATCAGAATAGAAATTTGAAAATAAAAATGACTGTTTGTGCATCTTTGCGAGAACTTGGCTTTATGATAAGATTTTTCGCATAATATAAAGCTTCCAAGTTTCCAAGTTAAATTCTAGTTACTATTGAGTTCTTATTATTACGGATACTTATGGCCACTCTATTTGATGGAAAAAATCATTCCCATTTCTTTTTCGCTGAAATCTAAGTTAGTTCGTCTGGTCTTAGAATAAGATGTACTACTCACATACAATTTTTCAACGAAGTGGATTGTGAATTATAATTATTTAGATCTTGTTATTGTAAGATTAAAGAAGATTTTATGTCACAGGAACTATCCTTGTCCTCCTTGTCATGATTGTATCTTATTTTTTCTCGAAGACTAGTAGAAACATTTTGTTTTTACTTCTCTTGAGCTTTTTTCGAGAAATTAGGCATTAGCCTTTGGTGTCATCAAAGTACAAAGCACAACTAATACTATGTAACATTTCAAAACGTTAAGGGGCTACATTTAAATTCAATGGCTATATTTCACCATCTATTCCAGTGACGCATCTCAAGTAAATAAAGATGTCATGGCCTGACCCTAAGTTCAGACTAGCTCGCTGATTGAAATCTTGATAGATAAAATGTTCGATGCTTGTTACACGTCATTTATTAGCGTAATGTAACTTACTTTGAGTATCGTGTTCAGTGTTTGTAATAGTGGTTCATATATCTTTGATACCTTGGAATTTTGTGCCTTATTGCTTGAGGTCAATTTTAGATTTGTCATCAGTGACTTGGTCTTTGTTAACCGACTTCAAAAAGGAGGAGGTTCTCAATTAGAAGATGGCTGGACCGATTTGGATTTTTTTTGTTTTAGTCGAGAGGGTATATATACATCACAGTTTGTCCCATATAAAATTGATTAACTTTGCTTCTGTAGTTTTTGAGTTAGCTTCAATAATACGTATTTTTTCCCCACTTTTATATGGATGATGTTCTAGTTTGTTTTGCAGGTAGTGGTATTAGAATTTGTGTGGGGTAGGTACACAACTAAAAAGTGAAAAATAAAAACTTTTTTACAAAAAAAATACAACCGACTCCAAAAACAACACTACAAAGTGAAAAATAACATTAATTTCGGAAGTCGGTGGCAAAAAATGAAAATACATTTAACTAGACACCGAGTTCCGAAATTAATGTTATTTTTCACTTTGTAGTGTTGTTTTTGGAGTCGGTTGTATTTTTTTGTAAAAAAGTTTTTATTATAATTTTAATTGATGAGTTATTGTTAAGATTCTTATTGCCTTCTTATATAATGGAAGAAAATTCTATTGACTAGATGCTACACAGAGATATTTTCGAACTGCGAAACAGTTTTCTTCATTTCACTTGAAAAATGAGATACCTATTATTTTTTGTCTATTCTCTTATAGACTGGGTTATAAGTCTATACACATACTCAAGTACTTAAAGTAAGCACCCGTGTGTTTACTACTTACTATTAAAGTTACACAACTGGACGCTAAGCAGTTTAAGTAACCTTTTGACATTATGCCGAACCGACAAGGCACGAACTAAACCCGTTTGTTCCAATATTAAACGTTAGTATTTCGAAATCTGGGCTTAATGTTTGTAAATTTTATAATAGGTAACGTCCATTTCATTTACGTGAGATCGCTGGTAAACGAGACAAGACTTATAGAATTGCGACATAGCTTAACGAAGTTCAAATGGGATGTTATTGGCTTAGCAGAAGTGAAGAAAGAAGGAAAAGAAATACTAGAAACCGAAAGCTACATCATGATATACTATGGCGAAAAAAGTGGAAGAAATGGCGTCGGTTTTCTCATTAATAAAGATCTGAAAGCTAATATAATAGATATCAGAAGTATATCGGATAGAGTCATACGATTAGATATACTCCTTAATAATAGAATAGTCCATCTGATACAATGCTATGCACCAACAGAAAGCGCAACTTCAGAAGACCTAGAAATATTCTATAAACATCTACAGTTTGCATTAGAAGATACAGGAAACGATACAATAGTTATGGGAGATTTTAACTCCAAAATTGGTAAATCCACAGCGGAAGATAAGAAAGTTATGGGTCCGTGGGGCTTCGGAGACAGAAACGAGCGAGGAGACATATTAATACAATTTTGTTTTGAAAATCAGCTCTACATAGCAAACTCACACTTTAAGAAAAATCCTAAACAAAAATGGACTTGGATATCACCGAATGGAAAAGTGCGAAATGAAATAGACTTTATACTAGTCAAAAATATTAAAGATATCTCAAATGTGCAGGTTGTGAACACCACCTTTCCTACAGATCACAGATTAATTAGAGCGGGCATGTTACAAAACTGCAATAAAACTAAGTCACGGAGAGACTACAGATGCAAAGTTTCTAGACTAAACCCCCTAGAGTTAGAGTCATTGAAAAATATATTTGCGGACCATATAGGCAACTTCAAATTCGATGATAATATGGAATTAGCGTATGGAAAACTAATAAAAATAATAAAAGCATCGGTAAAAGAACTACCTAAAATAAAAAATAAAGACATAGCTCCACTATCAACGTATGTAGAGAAACTTATTAATGAAAGAAACAGACTCAAGAATAAAGAAAACAAAACACGCCCCGAGAAAAAACATGAGTTGTTTTTTACACGCACTCTATAAACTTATACATAAACAAATACAACGAGATTACAAAGCACATCGATACAATATAATAGAAGAAGAGTTGCAAAAGAGAGCATCAGTCAAAAGGGCGCAAGTAAAATTGAACACATCTAAACCGTGGATTATGTCTCTGAAAAACAAAGAAAACAAAACAATATCTAATAGGGATTGCATCATTGGGACTGCGACACAGTTCTACAGGGAGCTTTATGGAAGCGAGGAAAGTCATCAGCGTACTAGACCAGAGCCATGCGCATCACTAAGTGTCGTACCATCTATCATAGAGAGTGAAGTCCGTTGTGCAATCCAACACCTGAAATCACATAAAAGCCCAGGCGATGATGGAATAACAAATGATATTTTGAAAGCGATTATTGACCCGCTAGTACCAATACTGACATCCTTTTTCAATGACATACTGACGTTCAACAAAGTACCAAAAGAATGGGGAATATCGATTATAACCCTGTTATATAAAAAAGGCGATCCGTTAGACTTAGGAAATTATAGGCCAATAAGTTTACAACAAACAGTATACAAAGTGTTTGCCACAGTACTATTGAATCGAATCTCAAAGATGTTAGACGGCAACCAACCCCGAGAACAAGCCGGCTTCAGAAGAACATACTCAACCATAGATCACATCTTCACCTTGACACAACTTATTGAGAAATACTCTGAATATGGCAAAAAACTCTATGTAGCGTTTATAGACTACTGCAAAGCCTTTGATTCAATACAACACAAGCCTTTGTGGGTAGCACTGGAGACGCAGGGAGTCGAAAACCGATACATAGAGATACTGAAAGAGATCTATAGAAACAGCAAGGCGGTGGTTAAGCTGGAAGGCAAAGGAGAGCCGTTTGATATCCGAAGAGGCGTGAAACAGGGTGATCCGATCTCACCTAATTTATTTACTGCGCTCTTAGAATATATCTTCAGAAAATTAGACTGGGAAAATAAAGGTATTAACGTAAACGGTGAATATCTAAGTAACTTACGCTTTGCCGATGATATTGTGTTAATATCTGAAAATCACAAGGACTTAGAATATATGCTAAATACCCTAGACATAGAAAGTAGAAAGTGTGGACTGCAAATGAACACACAGAAGACATTTGCCATGACGAATAGCGAAAAAATACCAATTAAAACTGAATCTCATCTTATAAGCTATGTGGATGAGTATATATACCTTGGACAAAACGTATCATTCCAAAAACAAACATCTCATGAAGTAGTACGCGCTATAAAGAAAGCTTGGAATAAATACTGGTCGCTGAAGGAAGTATTCAAAAGTAAACTACCAATGCATCTAAAAAGGAAAGCGATGGACTCCGTTGTTTTGCCGACATTATTGTACGGATGCCAAACATGGTCGTTTACAAAAGACATCGTACAAAAGATCAACGTATTCCAAAGAGCCGCGGAACGAAGTATGTTGGGCATAAAGCTGAAGGATAGGAAGAAAAACACATACATTAGATCCATAACAAAGGTAACGGACGCCGTCGAGCTAGCAAGCAGACTGAAATGGCGATGGGCTGGACATATAGCTAGAGTTACAGATAACAGATGGAGTGAAAGGATATTACATTGGTATCCCTATGAAGCCAAACGCCGACGCGGCCGACCTAGGCGACGCTGGAGTGACGATATCTACCAAGTGGCCGGATCTACATGGACTCGCCAAGCACAAGACAGACAACACTGGAAAGAGTTGGAGGAGGCCTACACCCAGAAATGGGTACCCCAATAATAAAATATACTTTTATCAATAATTGAATTAAAATTAATATACTCGTAATGAATACCTGAATACCTTGAAATGTCAATGTTTTTTGTATTGTGTTGTCGTGTTATCGGAATATAATTAAAAATATAATTTAATCAAGTATATAATATTAAATAAAAGCATGAATTTAAAAAATAATATTGAAGAATCATACAAAAATAAATAAATTATTATTTATTATTATTTCGTTTATTTATTTAATTTCTTATCTATTTACATTTTTAAATATTTCTTAAAAAAAGGATATAAAAAAACATTTAAAAATATAAAAAAATAGAGGTCCGCCGGTGTCGGGAGCAGGGTCCAAGCTACCGGTGGTTAGGGCTGCAGAGACAGGAACCTTCTCACAATGCGAGCCGTATCAAGGAGTACTGCCTTCTGAATCAGGCCCTTGATCCAACCGCCTAATGATAGCCTCGAGAGATGTTGTTCGAGGCTTTCGGCCATCAGGCCATTGGCCGTTACGACAATCGGCACAATGACAGCCGAGCTCACATTCCACATATCAACAACCTCGCGAGCTAAGTCGAGATATTTTATTTGTTTCTCTTTCTCAGCTTTCACGAGGTTCTCGTCATGTGGAATGGTAACATCGACTATCATTGCTTGGCGCACTAACCGATCTATCACTACTATATCAGGCTTATTGGCGACAATAGTCCTGTCAGTAATGATAGACCGATCCCAGTACAAAGTGACATGGTCATTTTCGAGAACTGGGTCGGGCACATACTTGTAGTATGGTACCTCAGAATCGACTAGTTTATATTTCAAAGCAAGTTGCTGGTGGATAATCCTAGCTACTTGGTTATGCCTGTGCAAGTACTCGCCGTTAGCCATTATTATTATTATTATTAACGTCCATTTTTAACCGACTTCAAAAAGGAGGAGGTTATACTCGAAGATGGCTGGACCGATTTGGATTATTATTTTTTTGTTTGAAAGGGTATACTTCCCAGGTGGTCCCATGATCATCAAGTCAGGATCTGATGATAGGATCCTGGAGAAATAGAGAGAACTCTTCCAATTTTATAAGCACACTTGAAGCGATTTGGATAGTTTTTGGAAGAGTACTTTCTTGGAGTGGTCCCATTTCAATTTGGTGAAGATCTGATGAAGAACTTCTGAGATAGGCAACGGAACTCCTCAATAAATGATAGCAAATGGACTGGGATTGCTGAAATCTCATGTCTGTTTGTTGTTCACACCAGTTCATAACATAACATCACGCCAGTACGCTGTGAAGGGGTAAGCACATGTGAACCACTAAAAAGTGAAAAATAAAAACTTTTTTACAAAAAAATACAACCGACTTCCAAAAACAACACTACAAAGTGAAAAATAACTTTAATTTCGGAAGTAGGTGGCAAAAACGAAAATAGGTACATTTAATCAGACACCGACTTTCGAAATTAAAGTTATTTTTCACTTTGTAGTGTTGTTTTTGGAAGTCGGTTGTATTTTTTTGTAAAAAAGTTTTTTGATTTACTGGTATAGTGCTTTAGAACTTAGGCTAAGCTTAACTTCAAGTAGTTTTTTATTGACGGTAAAACAGTTCCCGTAATTAATTTCTAAAATTAAGTCAAATAAAAAGTAAAACCCTGAATAACTCATGACTGACTCATCAACGCCCATCCCAAACCCTTTTAACTAGAATGTTGAAATGCATTGATGTTTCCTTTATGCGGTAAACAAGGAATTAAGATTTTTCTTAATTGTCAGATGTGGATAAAGTCGCCAGGAAAGTTCTCGTAATATAAGTCTAGTAACAGAATAATTATTTAAAATGTTTAAAGCTGTAGCAATAATGTAGTTTACACTGTCAATAAAGAATTTCAAAGGTGTGTTTATTGACGTCTCACACAGCCATATTAATCACTTTTATAGACAAGACAACAGCTCCGTTGCCTAATAGCTATTCAGAACTGCCAATTACCAACTTAAATGGACAAGTATTACCGACGTTTTAAAGTCAGAAACCTTAGCTTAACCAGTAGAATTAATACGGCATCTTGTTATTGTATCCAAGATTATTTATTGACATTAATGTAATAACAAAGCAAAACATATATAAAAAACGAGAACAGCAACAGGCATAATTAAAATATTATCAAAATACAAAAAAACCCAATCTATAAAAACGCAGCAACACGAAGACAATCGATGAATCCCTACAGGTTGTCTAAATGAAGATACAATAAACTTTAAAAAGATTTTAAAACCGTAAATCCATAAAAAGTATTTATACAATCGAAAAAAACAATACCCCTGCTATGTTTCTCATAGTTGTGCCATAAGGTTCAATCAATCAATGTCCTTTGGAATAAAAAAAGGTGAACATCCACGACCCACGTAAAGTTAGGGGTTCCAAAAAACTTTGACTTGTATATTTTTTGTGGGCCAACCACGGGAATTGTTTCTGATGGTCTAACTCTAATAGATGTGGGTTTGATTCTATTTCTGTTTGGTCGTTTATTTTTGGTGTACGCGACTTTTGAATAACTATGCGTTGTAGTCTTGTACAGAAATAAATACTATGTGCTATTTCATAATTGGGAATGTTTTGACTACTTCTGATTTTATCTGGGTCACCATTAAACAACATTAACAATACTTGTTTGAAATATGTTGATAGGTTTTCAGTAAATCCTAACCAGATAGATGGTTCGTATAATTAGGGAATTTACATCGGATATACGATTTTAAACTTCGAGTGAAATCTTGTAAATGCCCGGTAAAGAACTTGGACAACACGTGTTTTGGAAATATGAATCAAGAATGAGATACACCAAAATTTGAAAACTGCACAACCTTAATTAGTGTCAATGATTTATGCGACCATATATCTCCCAAGATCTTAGGAGCGCCTCCATTAAATATAAAATATGCCACCGATTTAAACTCCGAAACATAAGCGTATGATAAAAAAATTCTTCACATTATTTATCATACTGTAATCTCATACATTCCCAGCACATTCATCAGAAAACGTCTCGGATGTAAATTTTGCCTCGTTTCACATACGCCCAAGATTCTCCATAAAAATTATGATTACCTTCCTCTTTGACAAACCCCATATGTTTGGCACTTAGCCGCCCCTCCACTGCACCGCGATCCTCGGAACAAATGAATATTTATAGAGGACGGAAAACATTTTTATCGTTTTCCAACCCAACATTTCGTACCTGCAAGAATGAAGGGAGATGTCCAAAAAAGCGGTCGGTTTCATTAGAGGAATAAATTAGAATGCGCGTGTGGACTCCGCTCTCCCAAATTTGGAGACCCTCAGTCAGACGTATTTTTGTGTATTATACTTTCAAATTGTGAAATTCCTGCAACCACCAGTGCGGTTTTGGATCGACATCATTATACTGACGGTTTCTTGTTTGTATTGTCATCGGAGCAATCGGTAAGTTAAGTTAAATCAAAATAGTCCATTCGTCCTCTGATTTATCTGAGTCATACGAATCGATTGCATTTGTTTTGAATAAAAGTAATAACTATAAAAGCTTCAAAGAGGGCGGTGTTTATCGATACATTGAACCAGTACGTGCTTTGCATTTTCAACATGTGTAAGCTATTTAACTTGAATTTATCACCAGCTTGAAGGGAAACGTCACGTCGTCGTAATGAAGATACTGCACTCTTAAATGCGTTCTTAACGGGAGTCCTATACTAATATGTCACATGTCACCATGGGCTAACATGCCCAGATAGGTACTATGATGGATGGTTGAATTGACAGTACCTACTGTATTTTTTTTTTCCAATTCACCTCCTTGATTTTATTTGTTTCTTTAATGTTTCAATAGAAATCACATAAATACACCTAAGTCGAAGACACCCATGTTTAGTTTACCAGTAATAACATATTCTTTTTATAATGTTTATGACAATTCTATGTTAATTATTATGTTTTACATGTTAATAAATGCCTGTTCAAAAATGATAGTGTAGGTACGGTTTAGAATTCTGCCAAGCGTTCAGACTTTGTTCCGGATGATTAAATTCAAAAACTGTTTAACTATCAATTAATATTAATTACCAATTCCAAGAAATCAGTACTGAAATACTCAAAAGTTTTATACTTAACTCTGTTAAGTTACTAAAAATAGTAATGGTTTTGAGAATTTTATTGATACTTTTAAATACAATACAAATTAAATCAAATAGAGTTATTCTGAATAAAACAGTTGAAAAAACGTAAAATGCAAAAGTCGGGATATAACCATGATCATCGTCGGATTTTACACCAGTCTATACAAGCTCCGCAGAAACTAATAAAATATATAAAATCTTCAATAGTTTTAACGTTAAATCCCTAAGTATGCCTCGATAGTTAGCGTTGGTGTTGAATAGTTATTTATCGATATTCATATCTTAAGATGAAATGAAAGATAGGCTGCTCTTCAGATTTTTGTACTTGATAATAAATAAATAATAATTGAAGGTGGTGTGACGATCTGATAAGGTTTGCAGGGCCAACATGGCCAGAGATCGCACAAGATAGGGAGATTTGGAAGGAAAAAGAAGGGAAGCCTTTGCCCAGCAGTGGGACACAACACAATGTAGGCTAATAAAAAAAAAAAGAATTACAAAAAGGGATTGAAGATTTTATATCCTCACGTAATTATTAATTTGTTTAAGTTAATAATTACGTGAGGATTATTTATTTAGTTTTTTAACAATCATATACGAGATACGAGACGAGATATGGGAGTTGCATTGTCTGATTTCTTTGCATATACAACTTGATTACGCAAAGCTTGTAACTCGTTAACGTCATCTATGATATACAGCAAAACAAATGTATTTGGTAAAAAGTGTCTTAACATGTTTACATTATGACACTATTCCATGAGCGGGAATCTTACCTTGCCGTAACACAGTCCTTGACTAGCACGGGAGGTAAAGAACTTTTCTCTGTATACCGTCATTGGGCATTTATATATTTTATCAAGTATGTGAAAAAAATATTTAAAATTAAAATTTAATTTAATTTAAATATATATATATAACATAACTAGCTGCGCCCCGCGGTGTTACCCGCGGTTTATGAGATACACTAAAACGTGTATTATTTAATCGGTGAGAAAAGTATTCACAAAAAAATTGCTCATCCCACGGGAACACTACATATTTTCTGGATGTTAAGTAGCATATGTGTGCTATGTGTATACAGGATGTCTGCTACTTCCACACCAAATTTTATCAAAATCGGTCGAGCCGTTTGAGTTTGAAGGAGTAACAAATATATTTGAATTCCTTGCTCATTCCACGGGAGCACTACATTTTTCCGGGATAAAAAGTAGCCTATGTGTTAATCCAGGGTATAAGCTGTCTAATACATACCGAATTTCATCCAAATCGGTCCAGCCGTTTGAGCGTGAAGAAGTAACAAACATACACACACACACAAACTTTCGCCTTTATAATATTAGTGTGATGTGATAGTGTGATTATTTATTTTTGTTTTTTTGTTTTCAAACTTTTATTATTGTGTTTTTTGTTTAGTTGGTGATCTTCCTGTGCTAGTCACAATAAATACTTTTTCTTTCTTTCTCTATTTTTTCGGAATAAAAAGTAGCCTATGTGTTTATCCAGAGTGTCAGCTACTTCCACACCAAATTTCATCAAAATCGGTCGAGGCGTTTGAGTTTGAAAGAGTAGCAAATATATTTGAATTTCTTGCTCATCCCACGGGAGCACTACATTTATCCGGGATAAAAAGTAGCCTATGTGTTAATCCAGGTTATAAGCTGTGTACATACCGAATTTCATCCAAATCGGTCTAGCCGTTTGAGCGTGAAGAAGTAACAAACATACACACACACACACACACACACACAAACTTTCGCCTTTATAATATTAGTGTGATAGTGTGATTCAACGTCACGCTTGATTTCCCCAAAGAGTTAGGCAGAGGTATACCTATACTTAGTACTCCCACTTTTCGCCAGCTATGTTTAAGTCGCATGTAATGGAGCGAGCCTATTGCTATCAACCGGGCACAAATCCAGACTCCAGACTGATACTAAGAAATTTTTGATGGAAAACCCAATAACTCTTTGCTCGACCTGGGAATCGAACCCAGGACCACATGCGCAGTAGTAGCGCTTGCGACCACTAGACAATCAACAACCATATTAACATAACCACACGACAACACATATCACCAACAATATTATCAACATATTTATATTATCACTAGCTGCGCCCCGCGGTTCCACCCGCATAGGATAACAGTAGCCTATCTGTTAATCCAGGGTATAAGCTATCTACATACCAAATTTCATTCAAATCGGTTCAGACGTTTGAGCGTGAAGATGTAACAAACATACAAACACACCCCCACACACACACACTCATAAACTTTCGCCTTTATAATATTAGTGTGATTTAGCAATCATTTTTATTAGAACGTATCGTTTTGCATCCGCGTCAAATTTCAGGGTGTGATACAGATCATCAAACCGAACAACTTTCTCCATGGGACCAATATCGAAATCGAGAAAAAAATTTCAACTGTCCCATAGAAAACTTCAATACTATGCAATTGTAATGCAATAGTAAAAGAGTTCGACTATACATCATGATGTGTACCAGAAAGGTGTGGTCAAATTTAAGGATGTGGTATAGATCATCAAACTGAACAACTTTCTCCTTGGCACCAACATCGTAATCGCGAAAAAATAATCAGCCATCCCATACATTTGCGTCGAGTAGGTATTGAAGTTTTTTATGGGACAGCTGATTATTTTTTCGTGATTAAGATGTTGGTGACATGGAAAAAGTTGTTCGGTTTGATGGTCTATACCACACCCTTAAATCTGACGAGGATGCAATATGACAAGTTGTATATCAAGCTTCTTTTGTTGTTAGTAAACAACAATATAGTGACAAAAGCCATATCTAGCATTAAAGATTGTATTACAGTTTTAAAACACAACAAAAAGGGAATCTCTTAAAATGGTACATACCTACAGAAAAAAAATCCAACAAAGACACAACATCCACCCATCCCAAGTTCCGTTATTTCCATTTCAAAAATATCTCACTATTAAACTATTCCCACTTTATATAGTGATGACATTTAAACACAGGGCGACGGCGCCGAACGCGTTGCCCTATAATTTCGTTATCAGATCATCTCCGCTCTTAGTTTTTGTGCCCACTACACTATCTCACGGAACGTCATTGTTTCCATTTAGGCCTGAGTATGCTTTTTATTACGTTTATTCTTAAAAGGATTATGGCTTAAAAGGGATCAATATTAATTTGGTTTTAGTTTTTTGGGGATAAATCCTACAAAATGTAATAATTTATAAATAATTAGTTGGATAATTACGAATATGATGAATGTGTGCGTGCATACCATCACTGACAAAAAACAAGACCGGGGCGTTGCAAATTCTAAGTGAATGTGGACCCAAGAGATTTACGGCCCCTTTCCTGGCGCCCTGCCTATCCCGAAAGGGATCTAGATCGAGAAATAACTATGATTCAACATATTCATATTTCTGCAAAACAGAGACATTTTACTTTCTCCATTTGTCATGTTGTGTACTTTTATTATTTTGTTTTTTTGCCAACTCTGACATTCATATTTTCATAATAAATAACATCCGAATTGGCATTCAAATCGCATATCAGAGTACCGACAGCAATAACAAAGTGCAAAGTAGTAACTATTACTTGAATCAAAACTACTGTGCTAGAGATAATTTCTTAACAATGTACAGGTGTTTGAAAAAGTTGCCTCTGTGAAGCGATTATGAACCTTAATAGCATCCTGCTTAATCGAAGTCAGTTTCCTGACACTCCCTTTCAAGATAAAACACACATTACACCCAATCATCACCCATATTTCTATAGACCTAATAACGGCTTTGTACCAAATCACGGAACAAAAAAATCTCTCGGGAACATCTTTATCACCATCCGGAGCCTACTCAAACATGGTCTGTCGGTTTTATAGACGTAGTATTGGGTTGACACTTTATGGCGTAATTGCTTCCGACGTACAGGCCCTAATTGTTGGTGTCGCGTATCTGGATGATGTATCGGCGAATCAGTCAACGTCAAACAAAGGTCAAGGGTTAGAAGAGCTTGTTGTAATTAAATTTGAAGTTAATTGTAGTATAAGACGATTAATTGTAATTACAGTGTAGTACTGATGGAGAAGAAAATTAGAATATCAATCAATCAATCTGCCTAGCCTTTTCCCAACTATGTTGGGGTCGGCTTCCAGTCTAACCGGATCCAGCTGAATACCAGTATTTTACATGGGGTGACTGCCTATCTGACCTCCACAACCCAGTAACTGGGTAATACGATACCCATTGGTAAGACTGGTTGTCAGACTTTCGGGCTTCTGACGACCCGTAACGACTGTCAAAGATCCACGAATGACAGCCGGGACCAACGACTTAACGTGCTTTCTGAGGAACGAAGAAAATAAAGAACATTAGGATATATCAACTGGTTTTCATCGAACTAATTGTATGAGTCATGATGACTTGGCTTTTGAGCTGAATAAGTGATAGGTTACACCAATCTGTCAATGCTCGTAATAAATTATGCCTTGCTGCTTCCAATTCAAACGGCTTATTCAGAGTTGATGCACTTAACTGTGTCAAAGATACAAATACCTACCGTTTCTAAAAGTAAAGATGTGAAGAACATATTTGTTTGTAAAGCCATTGATGGAGATACGAATATTAGGAACCGAATCCTTTACCAGATTAGAATGTTGAAAGCATTCAACTAACCAAAACTAAAATCTCCACAAGCCAAAAACCTTGACAAACTACAAAGAAGAGTAATTTTCAAACGCAAACAATAATTAAATTTTTCACCACGAGACTTAAACAGAATACTCTCGCACTAAAAGAGAAACGTTAACACCGGTCTGGTTTAGGTCTTTATGATGTACGCGGCTTAATTGGACGCATTTACGCCGATGGCTTTTAGCCGATAGCGTCACTTTCGACATTTCCTTTGATAAGGCACGTTCAGTTAAAAGGGTGCTAAAACAACACAACACCAGTTTACAGATTTAATTAAGATCGCACGCGAAAAACTGTGGTCAAATAAAGTGTCAATTTACAGTGTGTGAATAAATGGATTTTGGATATGAGTTGGGTGATAAAAATTAGTAATGTAACGGCTTGTGTATGTACAAAGCTGGATACAGACTTTTCTCATTTCAATTCGGGTATTGGATTTTGGTAATAAAAATGTTACGTACAACATTTTAGGAGCTACAGTAGTACCTAATGGAAAAGCCTTGCTGATCCTTTTATATACTACACTAGCGGATTGTGATGGGATGAACCTGAACAAATTTAATGAGATTGCCCCACAGACTATGCAGATGGTGCTAAATAATCGCGTTACATACGGCTCACTACCGCTTACCAGTGTGGGATAATCCCCTGGAGATTTAATACGATACCCACATGAAGAGAAATGGGATATAGACCTACCTAATTATAGAACAATAGAATTTACTTGTCTAGCTATTATTCTTGTGTAACGACTTCCTAAAATTCTCCAAGCTAGTATTCTAATTAAGAATCCGTAACAACCACTTTTTCTATAGCATCGTTACAACGAACTCACTTCAGCGCGATATTATTTCCTTTTTCATTGGTATCTTGCCAAATATTGTAGCGTTGTTGGGTTTTTACTATTGGCGAGAAATTGAATTTCTTAAAATTCCGCTTGCTTCAACAGAGTCTCGTTTAGTGGTGTCCTAGTTTTGCTATTGTAACGATATTTTATTACGGTCTTCTCTGCAATCGTTTGGCAGTAGGTACGTGAAAATGTTCTTTCTTACTGTGTTGTTCTTATTTTATTATATAAAATCTCGTAAAAACAAGCTGTGATTAATAATAATGCTGACGAGAAAGACATTGTGACATGTACGTGCGCCAAAGGTTGAAGTACGCGCGCCGAGGTTACAGCTGCTGGAGTCGCATCGCAACGTCAACGGCGTTTGTGGTGCGCATACCAACATGCTACCTGCACCTGGTGATGGAAGAATGCTTTTGGCCGCAGGATGTGGTATTCCGCTTTAGCGGACCAGTGCTACCGGAACGCACAAAGACTTACTGCAACTAAATGATACTAACATAGTTATTAAGTTTTATTTACTAACAAAATTGTAACTATAATTATGTATACTTAGGTTAAGGTACGAGTATGTATCTATGAATCTTTGTTACCTAAAAATAAATGGCTTATTATTATTATAAGGTTTCAGGTTTATAATTGGTTGATTGGCAGAGTACGTATATATTGATTTTTTATATGGCTTATATATTTTTTAAGATCGACATCATGATACCATGTCTTGATACATTTTACCAAGATCTAATATGTACGTTACCGCAAACACGATCATCCTGCATTAAAAGATTCTGCTACTATCAAAGCCTGAACTTATACAATAAAATTAATAAACACTGTCCAATCTATGGCTTGACGTATGAGTAAACTGCTTTTTTGCATTTATGGTACCATAAATGCAAAAAAGCAGTTAACTGCAAACGAGAGCGCATAGCGCGATTGAGTTGCGTATGAGTAAACTGCTTTTTTGCATTTATGGTACCATAAATGCAAAAAAGCAGTTTACTCATTTCTACAAAATAAAACTTACGATGAGACAGAAAAGTTTCTAACAGCGTAAATATGTTTCAAAATCACACCATTACTCTCACAGAGACAAACCCACATACATACACACGCACAGACGCGCTAACGCACACCCACACACACCCCCACATACATTCACATACATACACACCCTTACACCCTCATAAATACACACACTCACATGCATACTAACATGCCCACCCAATCGCACTCACTTACCTTTTAGCAAAATAATGTTTATATCTTTTTATTATCATTATGTAATTTTTCCTTAGTTACACTATGTCACCAATAATAATAAAATTGTAGTACGAGTAGAAGACTAGTGTTAAGCCACATACTGTGTACAATTTAATTATAATACCCAATGGGGACTGGCACTGTACTCCCTTATACAGGTTATTCTATAACCTAGCTGGGAATGCAGCACCTCACCACCAAATCAGTTGTAGTTTCTTTAGTACACTAATTTGTCTACCTTTAAATTACCATGTACTACAATGCTGTTTTGTTATATAAACAATTTGGTATGATTTGACATTTGAAGTTATTCCAACTTTACAACTATCAACAAATCTAAAGTTACCAATACTTAGGCCCATCGAATTGCTGATAAATCCATTGTACATAAAAAGAAAAGTCCAAATTTTTATGACGAAATTAACACTGGCATATCAAATTCAATTTTATGTAACGCACTCAGCAATAATTTTGTTGTTTGTCTCTTTGTAACTATACACGCGTGCCAAGGGACTCATTTGGACAACAAATTCAATATATTCAATCACCCTCCTCATATAGTTTGTTATTAAATGATATTATACGCTTTATTAATATCACCTTTTTTGTAAATTGCCTATTTGCATTTTGAATTTCAAAATTTTGTTGACCAATATTGCTTTTGAATAAAGCAATTTTTCGCTTTGATACAACCAAGTTTGCGAGGTGACCTAGATACATTCTACATAAAACTGTTTAATTAAAAATACTCAGAAATTATCTTCATGAAATATTCAAACATGTACCCGATATTGAGGCTAAAAAATTCAAGCCTATGAAGATGAACTTTTATAAATATACCTCAAGCTGTATTGCTTTAAAAAGATGAAGCAGCAAAACGACAGGATACTCAGGGATAAGCTTCTATAATCATCTACTTACAAGAAAACAACGTTGTTTTTCTTTGACGATTTACAAAATTTTAGTAAGATTTTCTCCCAATCCCAGAACACAGAGTTAACAGGCAAAGGAGGAAAAACAGCTATAATATCAATGGACTGCTATTACCGACATCGAACAGCCCGTGCCTTCCTGACCCATGACGAAACAAAATAAAAATGCGCTTAGACCAGTTTTTGAGTGTCTCAAATGCGATTTACATTTATTCATCTTCGGTCGTCCCCTTTTTTGTTTGTCTGCCAGCATTGTTGGCTGAAACAATGGCTTGCTATCCGGAATTTATCATTCTAACACCATCAACGGAAACGCTGGTTGATATGTGTTTATAATGTGGAATCATGGCGACTATCATGGCTATTTTACTCTATCAATGTTTGTATAGACCATAACAATGATGTAAGCGAATGTTTCATACTTGCATGGCATACAGATTATTAAAAATACTTTGTATGGTGTGGTCTTGAAGATGGGAATCTTTGTTGTTTGATTTTATCGCAATAAAACTATCATTGTATGAAATATAATAAATTTTCATGGCGGTCTTAACCACGAAACATAGGAAGAATTGTTGATCATGTTAAAAATACTGACTTACTATACCATACATGGTTTATAATATAAACAATAACTTATAAAATTAAATGTTACATACTTTCCAGAGAATCAAATCCAAGAGTGTGTCTTCTCTTCAATCACACACCACCACACAAACCTGAAACAAAATAAGTCAGATTTAACAAAAGGCTTAAAAAGGTTAGAATGCTGGCCCAAGAAGGACAAGAATAACCTTTTGTCTCAGTACATAAAACTATTTCAAAATAAATGAGTCTGATCTTTGACACAAGTTTCCATATACCAATTTTTATTGTTGGAAGTCAGTTGAAATGGGATTTTTATAAACAATAAATTCAAAGTTAATGATATTATGACAGCATAAAATCTTTTAAATAGAATTATAAAAATTGTTGTTAAGGTCCATTTAAAATTTAAAATTTATTTCATCAAAAATATCTACGTAAGTATACATACCATCTACGCCGATGACTTTTCATAACCTTGTGCTTAAACAAGTCAATTTTATAAATCTAAACTTTTTGATAACTGACAGCAAGAACTTGACTAAAAATATGTGCATGAACAAAGTGCCCCCAAAAAAAACTGTATGACAAACAAACTGCTGACTCTCAAGAGAGATCATGTCTCTTACAACTTGTAATAGAAGACTAGCTTTTGTCAAACATTGATCATTACCATGGAGCAATATATACATTCTGTATCAAAGGTTAGATTAAAAGAAACAGCTCGTTCCAACAGTAATACACCCATCAACGACGATAAACATAAAACGAGTAAATATTATGTAACTACCGAAGTTAATCTCAACAAAACTGAACATGTTTATTTAAAAAACAATACTAGGGGTGGGTGCTAAAAGTTTGTGTTTGTGCGGGACAAAATTTTACGATCGGGACGTCCGCCCACGGCCCGGAATCCAGGCGCCATAAGCATTAGACAATCCGATATCGGAGTCGTATTCGACATTAACTAAACATAAAAATGTTTAGCGTCACATAAATTATTAACTAAAGGAGCCGATTCGTTTCACAGATCCGCACCACTAATGTTTTATTACTAATGGATGTCTATTGACTGCGTAATTCTACATAATTTATTAGACGATCTGTAATTTGATTTTTATTATGGTTACGGGAATCGTAAAACTCTCTGTGGTGACGTTATGAATGGTAAATATATTTTAAATGGTTGTAAATGCAGCCCTTTTAAAGAATTATTTAGCCCACGCGGTGTCTTGTATGGTCGATGTCTCTCCAACAATACTTTTACATGGGCCATGATTTGGAGGACCCTGTATAAAGTAGGTCCCAAAGGACCCACACAATGCTTTGGGCATAATAATAGTTGTAGATTTGAAAGTGATTTGAATATGAATGGGCTCCCTCCCGTGCTGGCTCGTAATAACAAATATGAAGTGTTGCTTTTATGCTTACCCCTCATGATTTTGACTCTGTTATAAAGAATTGACTTAGTACTGTTATAGTTTTAAGTAATTATAGATCTGGTTGTAATTGTGTATTTCTGTTTTGTTGTGATTTGCGCGGTCGTTATTTTGATCTCATATTTCAACCGATGCAATATTTTGATCTGAGTGCTTTTGTTTGAATTTTCATTTAATTTGTGTAACTTGAACGTTACAACTTTAGTACCGTTACTAAAGTTCGCCTAAGGGCAGAAAAAGTTTGAAAGGATTTAATAAACACCGATCACTTGCTTACTTAAGGCAGTAAGCGTTTTGGTTCGTTTCTTTGTTACTGTTTATTTAAAAGATTTAGTAAAATCTTGTAGGATTTAACTACAGGATTTGTTTATAGAATACTATCACGTTTAAGGAGTTTTTGAGTGACGCAACTTTAGTAAGTATTTCAAATATGTTGAGTTTGAAATGTCATTAAATGTTGCTTCCCCAAAGAGAATACAGAAACACAAAATATCGAAAACGCTTGACAAAAAACAAGTTCAAACGTTTTCAAAAATTACCACAATCAATACCCTCAAAAACGAAATCTATAACGTGCCCTTGAAACCGATCATAAATAACTACAATTAGCTCCATACATACACATATCATTACATATAAATCCTATTTATTTAGCGAGGGCATAAGTATGGCACCCTTCGAACACTGGACAGATATCGATCCGGTGAATTTTTGCAGCACGAACGTCACATGTGGCCGTTTTCCATATGCAAATTAGTGTTTCCCCTTGGTTTTAAGTGTGTTTGTTTTTTATGTGTCCTCCTACATTTATTTGCACACTTATTTATGATCAGGGCTCGCGTTCTGCTGTTGTACACGAACATTTTTTTTTTGACCATTAGTTTGGGCTGAGGTAGCATTGTTTAATGCGTTGTGTAACTTTGTTGGTTATAATAACACTAGCTTGAAATCGTTGTTTTCTTTAGTTAGAATGTTAAAAAAAGCAACGATTTCAAGCTAAACTCATAAACTAATAAAAAAATGTAAACACTCACACAACAGATAACATGACGCTAGTCTTGCTTTATATTTCGCCAAACATCCAACTCCACCAACTTTAATTAATCTAAGCCAAACATTTCCACACAAACCAAAACGGTATGACCAAAAAATAATTATTTCGCAGCTATTAATAACATGACAGTACCACCAAACAGTGTTAGGGCAGCGACACGCTAGAAATAAGCTGTCACGCGTCATATCAAATCGAGTGTCACGGTAGAATGGGATGGCGCGTAATTTAGGTGCTTTGCGCGTGACAGCCCTGACTTTCAGCTTTTGTAACAAATCGAACCGAGTACGATATTCCGTATCGCGATATGGTTTTAGCAATTGTTTTGCGTGTTCAGTTGGACGTGTGGAATTTAATTGTGTGTCTGTCATGTTGATGTAGGCATGGGTAGGTGTGAGCGTAAATAAGGTTTGTTAGTTAGAGATCGTTACTGATTTAATTACATATGGTTGGTTATGGATTACAAAGAAATGTTTATTATTATGAACAAATTACAAGGGACGACTGTGAAACAGCTCGTACTTATTTGTGTTATGGAGCAACAAGCACTAATCATGAAAAAAACTCGTTCTATCTTCTATGTATGAGATAAATAATTATGTTTGGGTACATTTTGGTTATCTTTTACATAGAGCCAGCTAGCAGTAAATACTGTGAAGTTTCCACTAAAGTGAACGTTAGTAAAAGAATAAACATTGTATGTGACGGCAGTCAATCCTGCTGCTCAATTTCATTCCACACGAATGACACCAAAACGAATGCAGTTTGTACTGAATTAATGTTTTTATAAATTCCACTTTTTATGTCACCTGAATTATATTGTATGAAAAGGATTTATTGTTTTTCCCTGCTAAAGCTTTAAAGCAATACAGCGCTATTTTTTCCTCTTATTTTTATTGAAACGATTTCAGGTGTACAACAATACGTGATGAATCGTCGATTTGGCTAAAAACTGGCCATATCTTTTTTATTATTGTACAGTACTACTAACGAGAAGCTTGTTTATTCTTTAAGAAATCAAAATATATTTTGCCTAAAGTCTGCAAGACCTTCAACACCAAAAACAATTACGCTTAGCTAAGCATAATCTAAAATGCCTGTACATCGTCTTGGTTGATATGCCAGCGTGACATGCGACAAAACGTTGATTACTGGCGTGACAGCTGACTGGATGACAGCATGTGTAATTAATGTGTGAGATCTTGATCAAATTTGGCTTCCGCGAATGATAAAGGAAGGAAGCTGGCCTAATAATATAGACGCATAAGAAAAAAAAAGAAGGTAACCACAAGTTGGACCTAAATTAAAAACCGACCATGTGCTTATCGGACCCCGCACAATGAAGGGTTCCGTAGTTGTGATGAATTTATCCCAAGAACAAACTCAACATTGTAGTTGAAAAACATGTTCTCCCATACATTCGAACTGTAAATGTAAGTTTGTATTCACAATATTGTGTGATTTAACATGTTATTTTAAGACCACAGACTTCTTATAGATTTTCCTGTAATCTACAGATAAAGAACTAAGTATTTTCTGTATTTTGTTCAAAATTTTAGGCTCAGTAGTTTCGGCGATAAGAATGAGGAATGGTCAATTTTCGTCTATTTTCTTAATAACTAAAACAATTTATTTTAAAACTATTAAAAAAAATTAGACCCTCATAGCAAGCCCTTTCATTTGATATGTCACAAAGTATAGTTTGCAATTTTTTTTTTCTTTTTAGACCCCATAAATCCCCCCATATTCAAATTTCTTTTATTTACTTTGCCCGTCCGTGTTTGGGTCAAAGAAGTTCAGAAGTATACCAAATTTCAACTAAATCGGTCCATTAGATTCGGAGCAAATTGGCTGTGACAGACTGACAGACAGACAGATACACGAGTGAACCTATGAGGGTTCCGTTTTTTGTTTTTAAGGTACAGAACCCTAAAACTGCACTTTTCAAGGACAAGCTTATTCAGTCGTCAATAACTAAAATAAAAGTCGCCGAAATACACTATCTAAGAGACGAAAGTAAAACCTATGCAAAAACAGTGAAACCTACATTTACCCAAAACAAAAATAACTAAAATGGATTTGGAGGAATTTGTATTACAAAAACTGAAACAAGAACATAAGCATCGTCCACGCTACCCTGTCTCAGTTGCAATGCGACGTGACACGTGACACGCTGTTGATTACCGACGTGACGACACAACTAACTGGGTGACGGGACATGTAATTTTTGTGGGTAATGTTAATCTTATTTTAGCGTGTCAGAGGAATATATGAGTGGGAATAAAGCGTATGCCTAGAATAATATTGATAAAAGAAAAACGATAAGAAAATATAAGATATTCGTTGTAAGCAATAAGTACATAAGAATATCATGTAAATATAGCGCCCATTGCTGTAGATGTAAAAATCATCTGAGAAGGTTCGATCGATGCAAAACTCATAGGAAATTACCTAGTAGCCAATTTAGATTATGAAGCTGATATAAATTGCAGCAGAGGCCTGTGTCCCAGCAGTGGGAACATTATAGGCTGATTATAAATTGCAGCTTAGAAACGATTTTTATTAACAATTTAATATGTATCGGAATCGCAGTTACATCGATAGTGCTAATGCTTTAACGTTATTAAAGAAGCAAGCATCCGTATTCTAGCGCTGTCTGCCCAGTAATGTCCAAATAACATTTCGGTCTTACATTAGGTCAAAAGTCTTGAAATTTGTCTCCTACTTACAAACGTGAACTCGTAAGCATAACCAGTTCCTCACAGTAAATGTGCGCAATTTACCATTTCATAATATTATATCATTTGACTGACATCTTCCGATACTAATACGAGTGAAGTTGACTCGGTCGTGGTCTTAGGTCCTGCTTATTATCTGAAATAATGTATTATTATCTAGAATATGAATCACTTCGTGTATTCTATTTATCTGAAAGTGATCACTCACTTCGAGGTCCAGTTAGTGGCAAAGTTGCTTAGATCTTTGTGAAGGACAAGTTTCTAGGATACTTTTCTTAGTGAAATGGATTCAACGATAGAGAAATATGATATTACGAAATAATGTTAGTCAACTGTGTCAGGAAAACAGTGGAAAAGTTGTGGTTTGATATGATAATCATTGTCATAAGAAGGTTTTCTCCAGTAGTAGCAAAAAATATAATATGAAATCATAGTATCTTTAGTAGTACCTATGGTACAAAACCTACATGGGAATGCTAAATTTTCTAACGTTCCATAAATATAACTCTACTATAGTTTATGAAGCAAATCTTTCTTCAAATTACCTACATCAGCTGAACTTACCTTAACAATTGGTGCTGATCCATGCGCCATGTTCGTGAACGGGCGCCATCAGTTGGGACTGGTCGTCTCTTAGCTGCAATGGCTTATTTTTAATTTTAATATTTAATTTAGTTGTTTTAGTTCTATCTTTTTATTACGGACGCTTTTTAACGTGCACGTCTTTCTACATTGTTCTCACATGTACATTTTCAACATGAACGATGTAACCAATATTTTGTAAAAATATTATGATTTCAAAGAGTGTCCGTGGAGTTTCTTGCCCGTTCTTCTCCATAGGGATCTACTACGCTTTGGAATGGGCAACTAGCTTCATCTTTCTGACTGACCGACCCATTGACAATTCAAAAGTGCCTGTAATTGGTTTATTTGAAATAAATGCTTTGAGTTTGACAATCTTACCTATAACCATAAGTTATATTGACATATAACAGGACCCTTAACCCAAAACAAGTAAACACCGATAAATTAGTCCCACAAATTATGTCCAAATAGATCTGTTAGCGTCCCCAACCGCACATTAAGGCACATCTAGGTCAATTACCTAGATAAAGACCGGCGCGAAATTACCGTGTAATCAATGGATACTCATAAAGGTACGCTCGATCAAACTGATAATGTTACCCCAATATTAACACTTCTAGGAAATTATTGTAATTTGAACAAAGATAATCAGACAGAAGCTTGTACTGTTATCAAAAATGCTGTTTTTTGCCACCTTTTTAGCGTGTGCCCTTTATTTTAAATTAAATCTGTGTCACTTTTTGACAGATGTTGCGGAGGTATTGATAACGTCGTATCTAAAATTAATTTTGCGATGATTTGAGGTTTGAAGTGTAAAATAAATAACGTTAAACATGATTGCTTTTGTTAGTATTGTACCCGCGCGGCAGTTTTTGAGAAAAAGGTGTAATTTTATGAGAAAAAACTTGCTAATATCACCCTGTATTCGTAAAGTTAGAGTAAGAAATGTATATTTGGAAATTGTTTGAAATGTAACTATTTTATTATCCATGAATATTTGCAAAATTTAAAATCTAACAATCTTAAAAACAAAAAATATGTACAAGTATATAAAAAAGGAGGGGAAATAATCATAGGGCATCAAAAAATTCGTCCGCATCGCTGTCGACAGGAAAAGTGCCCAAAAGGCTGGCAGCATTGCCACGTTGTATGGCAATTCTAATTCTTTGGCCAAAAAATAGGCCAGCCCTGTGGTCACGTGTAGAGTCGACCAACCGCTTGGCGATGTCCCGAAAAACTAAAAGGGCACTCGGACCCCATGGCCCTAGTGTTTCAACCCCAAACGGCTCAAACATATAAGTCCCAATAAGATTAGAGTATATATATTGTTGTTGATTTTACATCATTTTGATTTTTCAAATCAGCTGCGTACTCGTAGGTATATGGAAACTTACATGGATATGGATTCATCCGGAGAAACGTTATTTTTCCATTTTCACTTCTAACGTATCAAACAAAATCCTAACGCCCGTCACTCACAGCCATCCCAAGTCCTTACTCTAAGTATCAGATAAATACTGTCATATTCGAACACTGAAATACTTGATATATCCCCCCAACGAGAGCATGCAAATAATTGAAGCATCCGCCCTTGTCAGAAATAAAATGTATGTTCGTTTCGAAATCGTCACGTCGTCTGTCGAGGCGCGTGGCAGCCGATTAGGAACACGTGACGTGCTTCTGACTTAACAAACATCCTATAAATGTAGTGCGAAATGAGAACAGCCTGTGAAATGTTTTGTATAATTTGTTGATGAGGCTGAAGACTACTTCAGCAAACTCTCTACTTTTTTACCCTACCCACTAGGGTTGGGTAAAAGTAGAGGTTTGTTTATGTGTGTATTTGGTCTTTTGCATGTGAGCCAAAATAACCAATATCGATACTACTTTAAAATTCAACCGCGAGACTCTGAACGATTTCTCACTGTGATACAATTTTTATGAAACTAAATTTGAATTGCATCAATGTCGGAGCGGTGGCGCTGACAGTGAAAATGCTCTTTTATAGTCTTTTAAAAATATTTTGTCGTGGTAAGAATGGTTTAAGTTGACACTTTAGTTTAAAATCTTCTGTCGAGAAACAATAATAATTCAAGCGATAATTTTATCATCGTTATTATTTTGTTCAAAATTATGCACAATTTTTTGCGTTTTTCTAAAAAGAATTCCTATTCAATCCCTATTCCCTACGTCCCTAAGGCTACCCACATATTTATTCACATTTATTGAAAGGTAAATTGACTTTTGTGTTTGATAATCGTAAAAGTTCTCAAATTTTACGATTATCAAACACCTGCACGCTATTAGCCTGTGAATTAATTTATGTTCAAATTGGATTTGCTATAGGTGGACGTATTGTTAGCATTTCGTTTAGATGGTGTACCTACTATACTGTATTGTAGTATAGTGTGGTTGCTCTAAGTGTATTGCGTTTGAAAGTGAACCCTATTCTTTAGTGTATACAACACATTCTGTCAGTATTTTTCATCTATTGTTAGTTGAAGATTTTCTTTTGTATGACTCATCATTTGAATAAGATACTAATTTTCAACAACTAGAAGCTTAAATAAAAAATTTCTTATTTTCTGTTTATCACGAAAAAAGTTTTGATTACGATACTTGCTGAAGACTTCACAAACTTACTTCGATAAAAATATTTTTCAAACTTGTGCTTGGAATCTGCAATATGAATTAAAGTCTGCAGATTATAAGACTCAAAATATTGACGTAATAGTTTCTGCTGGAAAAAATCCAATACTTTATTGAAAAGTTGAACGAGACTTAATGAATTCATTATAGAGTTGTAAAGCCTGCCAATTTGTGGTACAATTTAAAAGCGAGAGGACATTGGTTGAGCTTTTAACTATTGTCATCACAACCCTAATAGGCATAATTTTGACTATCAATATAGCCGACTAACTGAAGATCTATTTCTTCATAAGCACTTGTGAATCACTACTTTTTGTATTATAACCAGTTTCTTGTTGGCTTATCAATAATTTCTTAATTTCTGGACTTTTATTGCTTACATCTAAGATTAGCTTAGTAAATCTAGTTGGTAATCCAATCACAACTCTTTCGTAACTTGCACCAAAAACCAGTTCTCACACGCGACCGCAAGGGTTCCGCCACTAATTAATTGAAAGAGACTTTTCATTTGTCGATTGAACCCACCGTTAGCCGGGGTCAACTTCGCAAGACTGAGGGTTTAAAAATAGCGAATATGGCCGGTGCAATTTCATCCCATAGGTGTATGTTTTGGATGATATAAAGCTATCATCAATCATTAAAAGGCTTTTTTAATTTGAGGGAGTCGATTGTTCGTGACTTAGTTTTTATTGTTTTGTTGTTGATGACCTCAGTTTTTATATAATTTCATCGTCTCTAGTCATGAGTCCATCTATTTTGCAGAATCCATCATTATATTATATTTTGATTACCATTGTTGTAAACCCATAATCAAGTCTGATTAAATAATTGATAACAACTAGAACTAAAACTAGGCTAACCTAGGCAATAACAGAATCTACCGAAGTAAAAAAAAAATAACACATTTTAGACCTAAATTCATCACACTAAAAGTGACCGTAGCATAGCAACTAACACGTGTACCTGTGCTTGCTGTAACTTAGTTTTTTAACCTTTAAATGAATTAGTCCCGGTAGATTTTACAGCTATTTTGCTGCAACCGCTCTGCATAAAGTAAGCATAAATATCACGAGTTCTATCGTTTTATGTGTGAACTTTTCAAAAAAGAATAGCGGTAAAAAACAAATCAAGAAAATGATGATATTACAAGTATTGGTGAATATCTTGTAGAAATAGAACCTTGATAATCACACTAATATTATAAAGGCGAAAGTTTGTAAGTGTGTGAGTTTGTTACTTCTTCACGCTCAAATGGCTCGACCAATTTTGATAAAATTTGGTATGGAGGTAGCTGACACCCTGAATTTACACATAGGCTACTTTTTATTCCGATTGTACGTTCCCGTGGGATAATTTCCGACTTCGAAAGCTAGTTAATATTATAAACGCGAAAGTTTGTGAGAATGGATGGATGCATGTTTGTTACTCTTTCACGCAAAAACTACAAAACGGATTTTGATGAAATTTGGCACACAGATAGTTTATAAGACGCATTAGACACCTGTAATGATAGTTGTAAAGGAGATTTAAATAAATAATAATAATAAATAATAATCTAGATTAACATATAGGATACTTTTTTATCCCGATATTTTTAAGGGTTCGAGACTTATGCAGGTAAAACCGCAGGGTGCTGCTAGTAGAATATAAATGCAATAATGTAGACACTGCGCTTAGTCATGTAAATTATTCTATTCATGCAATTTTATAAAATATGGTTGTATTTCATAATACTTTATTTAAGTCATTTAACATTTAATTCTTGCTTTAGAAACTGACGAGAAAATAGAGCAGGCTGTCAACTACAATACAATTTACTTGAGAACTCAAACAACAATTGCAATTTTACGTGTAGAAGTTTATTCGAATTGTTTTGTAACATTGCTGCACAGCTGTTTATTTTCGTGTTAAGCACTTATGTTAATTCTTTATATATCTATACTATGATTTAAACCTAAATTAAGGGCTGTAGTTAACTTAGTTGATGTTATATCCTTTCATTGAGGGTGACTAATTGCTTGATGTCATTGCCCAAATTCATTATTCACCACTAGGTACCGAATTTCCAAAATAATGAATAATAATACCTATTATTTTACTGACCATACACATTTCGTTGCTGTTGCATTTAATAATGATCCATCAATAAACCTTTAGTGTTTAAAAAAAAACCAGCCAAATGCGTGTCGGACCACGCACAATGAAGGGTTCCGTAGTTGAAAAGAATTTATCCCAAAAACAAACATGACATTGTAGTTGAAAACTAGTTCTCTCATACATGTATATTAGATAACATGTCACGGTGAATACTCCAAATGCAAAAAGTATGATTCCCAAAAAAAAAAAAAAAATTATTTGACTACACAGTAACGGTTTTCGGACTTTTTCCTGTACTTGTGCTGAGACCTTGCTTCTTGCCAAATTTCATGATCCTAGATCAATGGGAAGTACCCTATAGGTTTTGATTTACTTGCGAATATCAAAATATTAGGTTGGGGAAAAAGTCTTGGGGAAATTTGTGATTCTTTATTACGACGTAATGAAACCGAACCATTTTTGAAGAAGCTGATAACAGGTGATGAAAAGTGGATCACGTACGACAAGAACGTGCGAAAAAAGTCGTGGTCAAAGGCCGGTCAGGCTTCACAGACTGTGGCGAAACCCGGGTTGACTCGCAACAAGGTGATGCTGTGTGTGTGGTGGGATTGGAAGGGCATTATTCATTATGAGCTGTTACCATCAACCAGAACAGAACCATCGATTCTGAACTTTACTTCGAACAACTGATGAGATTAAAGCAAGAAGTTGAGAGAAAGCGGCCGGAATTAATCAACAGAAGGGGTGTGGTTTTTCATCATGATAACGTTTTACCGTCACACATCTTTAGCCACTCAGCAAAAATTAAGAGAGTTTGGCTGGGAGGTGTTAATGTATCCGCCGTATAGTCCTGACCTTGCATCTTCAGATTTCCACCTGTTTCGGTCTCTTCAGAATTCTTTAGGCAGTGTCAGGTTAACATCACGAGAGGACTGCCAAAACCACTTGTCGCGGTATTTTGATCAGAAGTCCCAAAATTTCTATAGCAATGGGATCATGTTCCTACCTACAAGATGGCAAAAAGTTATCGAACAAAATGGTACCTACATACTTTAGATAAATGTAAATAATGTATATTAAAAAATGTTTTGAATTTTCTTAAAAAATGCGAAGAAACTTTTTCCCCAACCTATTATGTCGCTTAAATGGCCGTATTTTTTTATTGCGTTGACTTACAAGCTTGATTTTTTTTAGAGTTCCAAGGGACCATAAACCTACGTAAGTATTTGCTATTCGTTTCAGCTTGATACCTCCACGCGTTCCGGAGAAAAAGAGTCTTGACAGACGGATAATCAAGTGATCCTATAAGGGTTCCGCTATTTCCTTTTGAGGTACGGAATCCTAAAACAGGTCATTTACATGTACAATGACAACTCCACAACTTGTTTCGATATCTTAAGATGAAAGCAATTATTAAAATTAACTTTGCCACATAACACACCATCGTTGCACTAATAGTACGATTCTCATAAGTACCTGCCAATGAAAATGTAACATCAAAACTATAAAAAGTAAGAAAGTACTTAATTCATTAGAACCGTGAGAATTCATTGATAACTTGAGAGTAGTCTCACGCCATTCGAGGCGTAATCTTTCCCATTGTGTTCTTAGGAGAACAATGCTAGTGCTAACTCATCAATCAATTATTTATCACCTATTAACTGTATGGTGATCATCATAAGCTTTTTTATTTCATTGTTTTTCTGTTTCAGATTTGAATATATTTCTAGTTTGTTTGATTGTATGACTTTCTAAGCTGTTTATTTCTATATCGTGCTGTCTGCTTTCTACTAAATGTTTACGAAGCATAAATTAGATATCTGAATCTTGTTAGAACTCTCGAAGCAGTGGTTTTTTTTTTAAGTTTCCTTAAATATTTTTGAAGCCGTTTATTTTACTTCATCATACACATCTTGTAAATAAATTTTAAGAAAATTGGTTTCAAATTCTCCTTTAAAGCCTAATTTAAATTCACCTCCCCTAAAAAATGCTTGATTAAAATAAATTATTTGATTTTAGTTTTTTTTTACTATGAATCCTCTATTTATCATGACGCGCCTCCCTTGACTGTGGCAACCATCTCTCTTACGTTCGCTCGAGGTCGGTATATTTCACGGGCGGTCTGCATTTAATAGCCCAGCGGTTCCCCGATAATTTTATTATTGGTGGATTTTTTTCTCTGCCAGTGACGTGCCAGCCAGTCTCATTGAAATAAAAATAATAGCGTTAGTTTAGTAAAGTATCTTGGCAGGGGTTCGTTTTAATGGCCTGATGTCTATGGTTTTTTTTTTAATTCTAGTCTATTTGGTTTTGTGGGGCGAGCTAGGGCATTAATTTTGTAGGCAATTAGCCTGCTAGTTATGGGTTTTTGGGTGTATGGAACTGATTTAGGCAGTCGATTTTTTTATTTGTTAATTTAAGTATGTGGAGGTTATTTATAAACGACAGATAAGAGAATGACAAGCAACGATTGTGAGGTTTGCAAACTTCGAAATATTTATTGCCCTATTGTTGTTTTATTGTTTATTATGTACTTACCCAAGAGTCAGCAATATAAATGATGTAAATCTAGTGTCATCAATTAAAGACGTCTGTTTTTAGACATTCATTACTGCTAGAAGTGAAAACCCCTTAAAAAAAAAATAAGGAGTTGAATGAAATAAGTTTTCTACCCTTTATTTGCAAAACAATATTAATTACCCCTTGTAAACATTTCAGCATCTCACCGTACCATGGGAACCTAACAGTTTTTTAAGCGTAATTCGAAACGATGACTCTATTTTCTAAATTAACAAACATGACACAATCAGGCCCCTTTTCTCAAATAATTTTTCTTTCATCAGTTTTTGTATTAGGAACCTTGTTTTTTGAGTCATAGGGGTTATTTTTAGTGTGGGTAATGCGTTTTATGGTATTATAGTGTCATACAGGGGTTCGATATGAGAAATGTGGGTTCGAACAATAAAATAAAACGGTTGAATGGCCCGATACGGTGCTGCGGGGTTCAAATCGATTAGTGCCGTGATAATAGTCTTATGAGAGGGTGTCAAGCTTTTGATGTTGCGTTGACACTGTCCGGGAGTCGAACGGGTTGAATTTTGTTGTAAATATATTGGAAATTCTTATTTAAAAATAAAATGTTGACACACTGTTTGTGGTCTAAATGGGGTAGTACCTAATAGATTGTTGAATTCTTCTTCTACTTTTTGGTTGCCTTGCACAAGTGTTTTTCTTGTGTGTCAATAAAACGCATGCTTAGGAGAACGTACAACTTAGTTTTTAGAATTTATCTTAATCATAACATAATTGTTTTAAAAATAATCACTGTAGTATTTTTAATTAATTAGTACGTGCTGTGAATGTAACTGTAATAAGAGAATCAAAGCGTTTCACTATCGAAACAGACGTCTTCTGACAAATTGAGAATTATATGTGATTTGGGAATAAAAATAATATTAACAATAGGAACACAATTTAATATCTGCTACTATATAATTTTAGTAAGGTAGACAATTTCATTCTGCAAAGGCTTTACTCGTAAAGCTTCTTAATATAAATTACGCTTGCGTCCGAATTTCAAGCTGAACGATGGTCTCCCCTAATCCTCGTTTGATCACTTGATCAATTTGCACTAAGCCCCGGTTGTCTTACAAACTCTATTTCTTAATCGCATTAGTATTTAAATTTGTATTTTTTATTATTTGTATTATTTATAGTTTTCTTCTGTTTTTGATTGAGTGATTTATTTTTTTCATTACATTAATTCTATTATAAACTAAATTTTTTGCGTTTTCTCCTCGACTTTTCGTATATTTTAATTCAGAGACTTTTGTCATCAAATTATACACTCACGCCTTCTTCCCATGGGGGTAGGCAGAAACTACAGAACGCCACCTACTACGATCCTTGCATACTCCTTTTGTTTTTGTTCGTAAATTCATTACCTACTGTTAACTTTCTTAAAATAATATAACTGTCAACCAATAAAATAACGCCTATACATTATGCATTAAAAACCAAAATCATGTAATTCATCTGGTTATATTATGAATATTATGATACACATATCCTAAAATGTTATGGCCTAATTTTAACAACTTCCTCCATAAACATTGCTAACGAAATAAAATTGACACGTGAACAAAATTCAGAACAAACTCAAACATTCTCGATCCCAATTAAAACACCATTAGTCATCTCTCAAACATTTTAACACCGACATATTTGGGCACAACACAAAAAGAATTAAATGGACTAGTGCTGTACGAAGTACAGAATAAAAATAAATCATTCATAACACTCAACACTTCGCAACGAATCGATTCAAAAAACTACGCTCATTGAATCGATAACAATGAAAATCTCTATAACAAAAGCATCCGCTTCGTTTCATTTATGAGAGGTGCGCGAGAATCCTTTGCAAGGTTTTTAAAACTTTTTACTAGAATTGGCTAAATATTTCGTTAACAGAAATTACTTCTTTTAATTAAGGGCGAAATGGTATCGTAACGAGGTTTCATTGGTGGCCAAACGGAGCATAAATGTAAAATTTAAAAAATATTTTTTAAGCTCTGTTACATTAAAATAAACCCATAATCCCCTTATGTCTTTAATGGTGAACATGTAGACGATTTTTTTTTGAAATTGCTTTAATTACAATCGAATTAAACAGTTTTTTCTAAAAAAAATGCTAATTTTGAGGACACTGCGATTTTCTTGTATCGAGCCAAAATGTGTCAATCGTGTTTTGGCCCTCATAATTTACTAAAGAAAATCTTATTTTTTTATAATCATGAAGAATGAAGGCTTTGTTGTTTTTGAAAATAAAAATTAATTTTGCATGCAGCTCAAATAATATCTTCTTTGGGACCCATTTCGCCGTAAAATATGAACCACATGCTGTCATCAGGTTACAAAATTGATACACTACAGAACTAAGACATAATTGAGCAAAGATACATTTTATCTTAAACTAGCTTCTGCCCGTGACTTCATCCTCGTGGAGCTTCTTGTCCCCCGACCCACCCCGTCGCATCGCATCACCTGCCCGCACTTTTACTTCGTTTTTATTAACTTATTTTTATTATTATTATTATTTAACTATTTTGCGTAGATGTGACGCATATTTTCCCCAAAACTTGCTTTCTACATTCTTATTTTATTTTGTTGTCCTTTGCGTCATGTTTACCGCAAATAAACGTATTTTCTTTCTTCTTTCTTTATTTCTTTTTGTTTAGCGTTATTTCTGACTTTTTTTCTTTTTGTTCGTCTCCTAAGGAGCCGAACAAAAAGAAAAAAAGTGATGTTGAATAACCCAAATGCCTTTTTCAAGAATTAGGCTATCAAATGCAATAATAATTTTTCAAATACGTCTGGTAATTCCAGAGATTAGCGCGTTCAAACATACAAACAAACAAAAAAAAAAACAAACTCTTCAACTTTATTACTAGTATAGATCAGCAGCAGCTTCTACAAAGGATTGCAGCTTCTATATTGAAGCTGCAATCCTTTTTTAATTCGCATAATTCCAATAAATAATAGGTCTTTACCTATGAAATTGCCGTTTTGTATGAAAAAATTTAAACGAATTTTTTTCATGCATTTATTATTTGTATTAATCGAAGTAATCACCCTAGCAATCAATGCATCTTTGCCAACGCAGTGGCAGTATATTGATGCCCTTCTTAAAGAAATCAGCTGGACGGGAGGCAACAAATTCTTCAAAGGCATTTTGTACTGCCTCTCGGGTATTGAATTTTTTTCCCGCCAAGAAGTTATCCAAATTCTGGAAAAAGTAGTAGTCTGAAGGCGCAAGGTGTGGTGAGTAGGGCGGATGACGGAGAGCTTCCAACCCCAGTTCTTGCAACTTGGAGACCGTCTGCTGTGCAGTATGAGGTCGCGCGTTGTCGTGCAGGAGCAGCGGAGACGAGCGATTGACCAATGCTGGTTGGAGATGTGCCAGCTTTTCCATCATTGTGTTCAGTTCTTCACAGTACACATCTGAAGTAATGCTCAACCCGTTTGGTAAGAAGCTGTGATGAATCACACCGGCGCTAGACCACCAAACAGTGACCATCACTTTTCTAGGGGTAAGTTTTCGTTTAGGGCATTGTTTAGGTGCTGAACCAGGATCCAACCAACTTGCTGAGCGCTTGCGGTTATCAAACAGAATCCATTTTTCATCGCAGGTAACAATGCGGTTCAAAATTCCTTCATTTGTGTGTCTGTTGAGCAGGGCAAGGCACGTCTCGACGCGTACTTCGCGCTGGCGATCATTGAGTTCGTGGGGCACCCATTTGTCAAGCTTTTTTACCTTGCCAATTTGACGCAAATGGACCAATATTGTTTTGACGCTAACGTCGAAAGCTGCTGCTAATTCAGCCGTAGATTGTGTATCGTCAGCTTCCACAATCACCTTTAATTCGTCATTGTCGACCAGTCTTCGGACGACCGCGAGGTTCATTTTTCAGGTCGAAATTTCCAGAACGGAAGCGAGCAAACCAATAACAAGTGGTGCGTTGGTTTGTAGTGTTAGCTCCGTAAACGTCGTTGATGTTGCGTGCCGCTTGTGCCGCGTTGCTGCCACGACGGTACTCATATTCCATAATTACTCGAATTTTTAACGTAATCATGATAACGAAAAAGATTGAAATGCGATGAAAATGTAACACTAATCAATAAACAAATGACTACTTTTGGAAAAAAAAATCCATGTTTTTAAAATAAAATTAATTTGAAATTAGAATTCTTAGCCAAACAAAAAATATTTTGATTTGAAATGGCCAGTACTGCAGAACGGCAATTTCATAGGTAAAGACCTAAATAAAGACCTAATATAAGGGAACAGCTGATTATTTTTTCGAGTTTTCAAGGTTGGTTCCTCGTAAAAGTTGTCCATGATGAGTACAACGATCTGTTAAGAGGTTTCTAGTTATTTCAATTACCTGCACCTTATACAAGGTGAAGACGAATCAATCTGTCTAGCCTTTTCCCTACTATGTTGGGGTCGGCTTCCAGTCTAACCGGATGCAGCTGAATACCAGTATTTAAGGTGAAGACGAATATTATGACAATAATAAAAGCTGCGTAGGTAGGTATATCTAATGACATTCCCATTCTCATACGAAAATTCAATCAAATTTATCTAATAGTTTCTTAGTCACTTAGCGAGTCAAACATTGTCAAAACCCATAGTCGGCCAATCACTACTATTTCATTTATTAGAAAAAATCACTTTTTTTAATTTGAATGTTAGGATTTATTTGATAGTTCCTAAATACTCATACTTTATTATTGTCAGTGTTGTCATTTGTTGTCGTATCAAGTCATCTCCACATACTCGTAATTAACTATCTTTTATCTAATCAATCTATCACCTCCACATAGTAATTTCTTCTAAACTTCGAATGCAATCTCACCTCTCACGACTTGCGCCAAGCGTTTATAATGAAAATCGCCGTAACAAAGAGCTGAGCTTTGTGCAATAAAAATATAAATAAACGGCGGAACAATAACTCTTAAACGCATTGTTTTATAATGAACAATGAATGCACTATTAAATAGTCCTATAATTCCATGGACTAGTTCTATAGACTTATTATCAAGATGTCAACGTTATTTTTAACCGACTTCAAAAAGGAGGAGGTTATCAATTCGTCGGAACCTTTTTTTTTTTTTTTTTTTTTATTATGTATGTTCCCCGATTACTCGAAGATGGCTGGACCGATTTGGATTGTTTTTGTTTTATTCGAGAGGGTATACATCACAGTTGGTCCCTTATAAAATTGATTAACTTTGCTTTGGTAGTTTTTGAGTTAACTTCAATAATACGTATTTATTCCCCACTTTTATATGGATGATGTTCTAGTTTGTTTTGCAGGTAGTGGTATTAGAATTTGTGTGGGGTAGGTACCACAACTAAAAAGTGAAAAATAAAAACTTTTTTACAAAAAAATACAACCGACTTCCAAAAACAACTACAAAGTGAAAAATAACTTTAATTTCGGAAGTCGGTGGCAAAAAACGAAAATACATTTAACTAGACACCGACTTCCGAAATTAAAGTTATTTTTCACTTTGTAGTTGTTTTTGGAAGTCGGTTGTATTTTTTTGTAAAAAAGTTTTTTTAGATACTCGAATGGTATGTTTGACATCAACACGGTGGTCCCGCTGACATGTAGGGCTAATTGTGGCAATGGACAGGCATTAGGTAACAATGCGACTACTGTCTTATTAGGCACTCTAGTCTATATTTGTTTGACTCTGAACAAGGTTATTATACCAGCAAACAGAAAGCCTAGACAAAGTGACATTCTATCAACGAAAACGATGATGGAAAGGGATAAATCAAAAAATGTTTTGGTTTGACATAAGCTACCGAAAACATTAGGTCAATTCTGTTGAAAGTCGTTGTAGAGATACGAAACGCTTTGAAAGCTATTTACACTTGTCTAATCCCTCAGAATCATGAGGTTTCCGGCGACTGGGACCGCAATTAACTAGGACCGCGGTCCCAATCGCCGGATCTGTATAAAATAAATAATTTTCTTCCGGCGACTGGGACCACTTATATGATAACTGAAATAAAAAAAAATGTACAGTCAAACAAAAAATTTTTATATGTAATAATTGAAGAAAAATCCTTTTTGATTTAAAAACATCATTTATTGATATAAGAAAAACAACCACTGACTACAGTTCTGTTATTTAAAACTTTCGTAATTAAAACATACACTTAGATCGTGTTAACAACAAACAACAAAAAAAAAAAACACATAAATCGTGCTTAACAATCAACAATTTTTAAATAATTAACAATCAGAAAGTAATTGTTTATTACAAAATCTAGTATATAGTATAATCTACATACACTACAATAACAAAAGGGCTACCTGACCTTGAAATCGACAGGCAAAACGGACTCGAGTTAGAGAGGGATAGTATTATACAATGCTATTCCCTTTGTGTGTATTTACCTGCATGTGTAAATTATGTCAAAACGGGCTAGCTTAATCTATTACTAAGCGCATAAGATAAAATCATGTCTAGAACGAGTCAATGATATTCATATAAATAATTTATAATTTTTTTCGTTTGACTGTACTAATTTTGGCTTGAATAATAGATTTTTTTAAGTTATCTATGAGTGGTCCCAGTCGCTGGAAGAAAAATATTTATTTTTTACGGATCCGGCGACTGGGACCGCGGTCCCAGTCGCCGGAAACCTCAGAATCATTACGCCGCTATAATATGTATAAGTGACCTGAAGTTATCCCCTAAAATTTTATTGAAAATAATAATTGTCGTGAACGTCAAAGAAGATTTGAAGCTTACTTAAGTGTACAAAGAAGGCACATACAGCTGTAGTAATTAGTAAAAAGAAAAACTAAAGTCTAGAACATCCTACAGAAGTAAATACTTTAATACAAAGTCACGAACCGAACCACAGACAAGGTACCTAACTTCTTTGAAAGTTTCGCGGACAAATAATAAGAATTAGCGATATTTTATAACAGCCAAACATGGGCTCATGGTGTAAAATAAGAAACTATAAAACACAGAGTTGCGAGTTGTTAAATATTTACAGTAAAAACATCAGCATTTTGTAGCTATTTACTGAATAAACATTGAGACTTGAGGAACTATTCGATGTTATGCAACTGCGAAAGTCCTACGATTATTGCATAAAGGTTGATTATTCTTAAATAGTATGTTAATTTTTGCAAGCATAAAAATTACATTTCATCAATGGCAGATACAGTTGAGCAGGTATTTTTCCGTACGCTTAAAAGAATCCCTGCAATCAATTAGTTATTTATGATTGCACCTGATGACTGAAATCTCAAGATATAAAAGCTAAGTTTTTTAAACTACAAACAAATTACTATCTACAATGTATTTACATATTCTGATGAATCACTGACAGAAAAATTACATTTGCTCAAAGAAATGAAAACATACATATTCCAGTTTTAATGTTATAAGTCAAATAATATGCGATTTTCAAGTTCTCCCACACCCACAAGATTCCCGTCGAACCGAGCATTTGTACAACACTTGCAAACTATTTATCTATAGGTCAGCAAAAGCAATAAAACTCTACAAATAATTATTCACAGCACCAACATTTGCATAAAGTTATCATGGCACGCGATACCGCCGCAACTTTGCTAAAAACGGAAATCCATTAATGTTTTTAGTCGCTCACTTGTCACCCTTATCAGGTATGAGGAAGCAATGTATGTTGTACAAGCCGGATCGGTTGTGAATGAGGTTGGATTTCAGCGAGTAGTAGTTGGAACGGGAAGCATCTGCATTAATGCGAAAACATAGTAAGAAGGAAGGTTGGTTCGAGTCGTCTGTATTTAATTGGTAATCAATGAACTATGTTCTTCAGAGAGGCGGGTCGATTCCTGAATATTCATAAGCGAAAATAGTCTGTAGAAGAATGAAAGGACTGTTAATCAAGTGATCTTCATTAGAGACAGGCGAATACGATTCGACGAAACAGTTCTTCGTAAATAGTAACTGATATTAGACAAAGTTTTTCTCAATTTTTTGATACGTTTATGCCTGTAGTTTGCTTTTTTTTTAGAGTTCCGTACCCGAAGGGTTCAAACGGAGCCGTATTGCTATCACTCACATGTTCTTCTGTCCGTCGTCTGTCACACAGGTTTTACAGCCAAACGGTTGGAGCTACAGTCTTCAAATTGTCACGGTATAAGCGTATTGTTAACCCAAATCCATACAAACTATCAAAAATATTTTTAAACGTTTTTAAGGGGGGCTCCCATACAGCCAAAAGGGGGCACAAAAAAAAATTTTACCTACCTTATCAAGTGGCATATTGTTGGAGCTCGTTGAGTACATAAATACTATTTTTTTTTTAATATTGGCAAACAAAGAAATGAGAAGTCACCAAAGACAGTTTTTTTTTACAAAATTTTGTTCCGAAGAATTTTTTAACTTCCCATTGACCTATGAACTTGAAATTTGGAGATAATATTTATTATTACGTATATTTTACTAACAAATACCAATTTATTGATAAATCAGATTTGTGTGTAAATAATTAAATTTTAATTAGCATCAACCGGCGCAGCTCAACCGTCAAATCACGTATGTTTCCATGCGAAGCGTTATCGAGCTCTTATCTCGCGCTTACATACGCACCATGGAGCTTCGCTAATCGCCTCATCGCTTTACTCCCCATAGATGCCAACGCTGATAATAACCTAAGGGTTTTATATCCGGATTTGAAGGGAGTTGCAGATTAGGAGCAATTTGCCATAGCCTAAAATAAGATAGCTCTTATAAAGGGTTAGCGATGAATGGAATTGGTTTACATTTTATGGAGAACAGATCTGATATGGGATTCCGGTATGGTGTTTAGAATATTATTGTGCTGCATAAGCAGGGACTGAATAATCTTAATACGTAAATGCGTTGGAGATTTGGGACTCAACCCAATTTGGATGCTGACGATGAACATAACTGTTGTGATGGGAATTAACAACATTTAGTAGTTTTGGTTATAGTTTGAATCTTGGTAGTCCTATACGTTTGGTTAAGTTATAAAATCATGAGATAATTTACTTCGTCTAATTATTCCTTTTAATAGGACTTGGAGAAATCGTGTGACTGTTATTACAATGTAAGTATAGCAAAACTCGCTGCAATGTTTCACAAGGTCAATATTAAATTGAAAAAACTTTGGAGTTACCACCAAGAAAATGAAATAAAAAGAGAAGAAGAAGAAGAAATAAATAAAACACAAAACTATTTCCAATCACCCCCGAAACAGAACAGAACTCGTAACCGAAATTCTACCTTCATTACACAAACGTATTTCACTCCGGGCATTATGCCAAACATTCCTGGATTGATTCGGATACGTAGCAGGTCGAGTCGAATGCATAATACATGTGACCTTACGATCATGGTCCCTGAATATGAGAGCAACTGGCGTGGCCTGAAGGGTTTTGACAGACTCCGTTGTATTATCCTAGCTACAATTCACATGGAAATTCTACCAGTATTTCTGAGCTCGGGTGCGGAATAAAATATTCGTGTGTTCCGTATGTAGCTTTTGGAGTGATGCATTACCATGTCTTTATTATTTGATGAGAAGAATTATTATGCAACGGCTGTAGGTTGGTGACAACATTTATGTTAGAAAGGCGGGCAGTTTTCATTTTACCTCATTTATAATTTTACACGTGAGCTGCATAATTAAATTCGTCCGTAATTCAGTTTGTTATTTTGTCTTCGATTTTGGTGAAACGAGGAAATTGGGAAGAAAATCAAACTAATTCTATACAGTACAGTGTAGAGAATCAGTTTTCTAATGCGAAATGCATCTTAGCAGCATGTTAACAAAATAAGAAAATCGCGGACAAACAAACATACATACATACATACGGGTCGAATACAGAACCTCCTTTTTTGAAGTCAGATAAAAATAAATCCTTGCATTCATCAGCAAAACAAAAAATTCAATGACAGAAACAAATGAGCTCGGCGCTCTTCAATTGTCATTTTATATCCCCAGAGCTATAAACAGGATCAACGTATCACGTTATAATTGTCAGCCTTTAACAAAATCATCTGCCTAGCCTTTTCCCAACTATGTTGGAATCGGCTTCCAGTCTAACCGGATGCAGCTGAATACCAGTATTTTACATGGAGCGACTGCCTATCTGACCTCCACAACCCAGTAACTGGGTAATACAATACCTCTTGGTAAGACTGGTTGTCAGACTTTCGGGCTTCTGACGAACCGTAACGACTGTCAAAGATCTACGAATGACAGCCGGGACCAACGGCTTAACGTGCTTTCCGAGGCACGGAGGAGTCTCGATATGTAAAGATGGTCACCCATCCACTGAGCAACCCCGGCAAGCGTAGCTTAACCTGACGGATCGACCCGTGTGGTTGTTATTACTTAGCCACGAGCTCCTCCTATAATAAAATGGCCACCCATAATTCAAAAAGCAAAGTTTCAATAATCCTGTTACGTTTTTCAAACAACTTGGAACTGTTTAATCATATTTCTCCTTTGATATTCCACCAAACAAAATCCCAACTAGCACAAAAGCTTAGCGCTTGTTCAAAAATAGTTTCTGAACAAAAATTGCATAACAAGTTTCCTGTTCCAGAATAGTTGCATATGATAATGCGTTTCTTCGCAACAGCCCGGATTGTTTTAGTTCAAGCATTTGCTAGAAAGGTTTAGATTCAAAGCTGAAGTATTCTTATGTGCATATTTGGTTTGTTCCGTCATTTTGTTTGTTTATCGTTGCAATATTGAATGTATGAGATTGACTCAGACTGTTATTGCAAAGGGATATGAAGAGGTTGATACAAAATACAATAATCTTCATATTTTTATTCTTATTCTACGTCCCACATACAGAAATCTCTGTCTCACAAGTACCATTGGACAAATCTAATGCACAAACATAGAGCCCGGAAACAATATCTACAGGCTTTATAAATTTTGGTCCGATAAGAAAACTGTCCCGATAGCATGAAAGGACGATCCCCTTTTCTCCATTTCAACCTACAATTCAGATATTCCTATGGAAGAGCAATAACGAAAGAGAAACGATATCTATATTATACAAAAATATTTAAATAGATTTAATGCTACTGCACTTACATGGTGCACTGCATTAATAGTGACCTAGTAACCCGTTCTTTATGCCTTGTTTTCATATTTAACCGTGCCTTGGCGCGTTGCTGCAGTGCTTGGCTTATAAAAATGGATGACGCTGTTTTTAAATGGAACTCAGTTACATGTTTAGTCTGCTAAACGCGTCGGTTGTTTTAGTTAGTATAAGGAAATGATTAAATGGATATGGTTGTGGATACTGGAGTGCCATGTGTTTTAAATTCTACGATATATGAAAGATATAAATTATCTTTGTGCTATGATTGATTTGTTTTGTACTTTAATTAAGTAATGCAGCTTTTGATTTCGAGTAAAAAAATCGTGATAGAAATGAATGAAGGTAATGTTCATAAACCTAACAACTCTCTGATGTGAATAAAATATAAAATGAACCCAAAATAAGATCTCAAAAAAAAAAACACAGACAACACACAATGATACTCTGATAAAGGATTCGGCCAGCACATCAAACTAATGAAGGTCCTGGTTTCGCATAATCATTGCCCTAAAATATAGTAAAAGACGAAACAAATGAGGCTTACAAAGGAATTTCTGGACCGTAGGAAACCGGTTTCCGAACTGTTAATTACTAATGCGGATAATGAGAATGGTTAAAGGTCAGAAGGAATCAAATATTGGAGCCAAGGATTTGGCCAATGCTTTTGCTAACGCTATTGATATAGTGTGTCATGTAGTAGGTATTAGATTTAATAGAGAGGTCGCCATTTGATGAAAGGTAAAGGATTAAGTCTAGGTCTGACAGGAAAATAGGAATCAAACAAATAAGTTGAAGGTGTAAAATAAAAACTTTTTTACAAAAAAATATAACCGACTTCCAAAACCAACACTACAAAGTGAAAAATAACTTTTGTTTCGGAAGTCGGTGTCTGGTTAAATGTATTTTCGTTCTTGCTACCGACTTCCGAAATTAAAGTTATTTTTCACTTTGTAGTGTTGGTTTTGGAAGTCGGTTGTATTTTTTTGTAAAAAAGTTTTTATTTTTCACTTTTTAGTTGTGGTACCTACCCCACACAAATTTTAATACCACTACCTGCAAAACAAACTAGAACATCATCCATATAAAAGTGGGGAAAAAATACGTATTATTGAAGCTAACTCAAAAACTACCAAAGCAAAGTTAATCAATTTTATATGGGGCCAACTTTGATGACCCTCTCGAATAAAACAAAAATTTTTCAAGTTATGCGTGGTCATTACATAAAAAAAAAAAAAAACACGTGTCGAATTGAGAACCTCCTCCTTTTTTTTCGTCGGTTAATAATGTAAATTAGATGATAAGCACACACAACACAAGTTATTCACTGAGCTATAACTTCAAACATGATGGAATGTTACAAATAGAAATAGGTATATCAAGTTACTCAATCTAAAAAGTTTGAACGTTGTTTTAATACTATATTTAATAAATATATTAGAAAACATTTCCTCCAGGGATTGTGAAAATTGTTAAACATGAGACGCTTACTCCATTGAGAATTTTACGAAAAGCTATTCTGTTATCCCAAGTTAACGATGTATTTATAACTTGTTGAACAATTTTCTCTTTAAATTTAGTAGTAAAATTTGATAGTATAAAAGTAAATTATATTAAAAAACCTTTTGTGTTTTACTCAATATTGAGAGCTTAAACTTAGAACAAAATCTATGTGATGTAGTACTAAAAAAAATCATCATAAAATTTTATCTTCTCTAATCACCTCAACATAAGGGAACGAACTTTCAAACCAACCAAAACAAAACGTGACTTAACTACTGCATCCTGATCAAACGATAACCATATTTAGAAGCTAAAAAATCCGCCACTCCACCATGACAAGCCAACAACGGCTTTCTCCGCAGCATCCAATCAACCAATTATAAAACTTTACGGAGAGGATTTAGCCCATTATTTCATTGGAGGAAATTAACAATTGTGTCCAAATAAAGTTGTTGAGTAATTCCATCATGTCAGTTATCGTTTGTCTTGTGTTGTTAAGAGGACGGGTTGATTGACTTACTTATTGGCCGTTGGACTAAATGATCGGGAATTTGCCTGTATGATTGCTTGAAGGATTGTACTGGCATTATGTTACGGCTTTGTTTGCTACTTCACTGGGAAAATGGATGTCAAAAACTCGTTCAATTGCCAATTCGCAGTAAGGCTTAGGGTCGGTTCACGCATATGGGCGACCCGATAAAACTGTTGGCGACGACAATTTTATCGGGTCGCGCATATTATGTGAATAACGCTATTAAAATACATACATGCATCCGACAATTTTGTCGTTCCTGTAAAACTGTCGATCCAACCTAATGTTAACCGAGCCTTACTCGTTATAATAGTCCGCAGCTCTTCGATTGTGTCTCTGCCTTTTAAATATCGTAAACGGTTCACACAAATGGTTGTTAATGTATATTATTGCCATAAAAAGCCACATTTAAAGTAATAGTAGTAGTAGTATTTCTTGTCATAACACCGAAACCGACCTACTTAGCATAACGAACGTAACGTGCAAACGAAAAAACAATTTCGCCCAACCGATAGTGAATGAAAAAAGAGAAACATTTCGCTATCATAGATATATTATAAACAATGTATCTCTTTGTACGAGATGTGGAAGCCATGAAAGTTGATACATACAAGGTGGCCGTTGAAGCCACCTGTTCTTTGATCGTGATCTGAAACCAAACAGCCAGGAAACTGTTTACAGAAAAACGCTATACGATCAAATATAAAACGGCTTACTTATTTTAATCGATGGCGCTTGAACTTTGACGAGACCATTTGTTATTCAGCCTATGGAAAAGATAAATTTAATTTTGGATGTACCTACGTCAATCATTTTGTTAGTTTGTTTTAGAGGAATGAAAGAAATATAGAGTTTTATGGGTAGGAAATAACATAACACTCATTATAGAGTCTGTAACTATAATAATAAATTCACTGCCTAGAGTTTTATTGGTTGTGGATTTTTCTATTGATGTCGAATTCTGTGTGGTGTTGTCAAAGGCTTTTTCTTATGGTTTTCATAAAAGGCACCTAGATTATATTACGAGTTAGATACAAACAGACGTTTATGTATACTTACTTCACTACATTTAAAAATCATTCTTGCATTATGGATATGGTTTAGTGGTCGATAATTAGATTCTGACGTCAATGAATGACAAAGTATGTACAAACTATGTTTCTAGATGATATTTCATTCATGTTTCATGCATTACTACCAGCTGCATTAGTTGTAATGATTATTTAGCTTGTAACAAGTCCGTTGTCTTAAGGCCCACGCTTATCAAGCGAATTATTTGCTGTCTTGGTGGCGTAAGAGTCAGTTGCGGGCAAAACAATATTTTTGTTAAATTAACTACTTAGCACGGCTAACAATATTAGTCTGCAACTGTCTCATTGCAAGGCAAATTCCTTATCTAAAACAGAAGTAGAGCGTGATGATTGATTTAAGACTTATTTTCTACGTCAGTGTTTTTATTAAATTTTATTAAATGCCGGGTCATTAAGGGCCAATTTCACCAAACTGTTCATAATCGGACATTAGTAAATCAGCTATTATAAAAACTTTTTTACAAAAAAATACAACCGACTTCCTAAAACAACACTACAAAGTGAAAAATAACTTTAATTTCGGAAGTCGGTGTCTGATTAAATGTATTTTCGTTTTTGCCACCGACTTCCGAAATTAAAGTTATTTTTCACTTTGCAGTGTTGTTTTTGGAAGTCGGTTGTATTTTTTTGTAAAAAAGTTTTTATTTTTCACTTTTTAGTGGTTCACATGTGCTTACCCCTTCACAGCGTACTGGCGTGATGTTATGTTATGAACTGGTGTGAACAACAAACAGACATGAGATTTCAGCAATCCCAGTCCGTTTGCTATCATTTATTGAGGAGTTCCGTTGCCTATCTCAGAAGTTCTTCATCAGATCTTCACCAAATTGAAATGGGACCACTCCAAGAAAGTACTCTTTCAAAAACTATCCAAATCGCTTCAAGTATGCCTCATGTTCAAACATCGATGTTATTGTCATTTACGTTCCGACATTGAATCATGAATTGGCACACGGTGAAACATCAATCATGAATGCCACTAACATTTTAACAGAAGATTAAACTAATTAACATGGTATGGTGAAACTATGTTTCAGTAGTGAAAAGCTCCGGCAAAAAGATAAATAAATAAGACAAAGGATAATTTTTTATTGTAAATTATAAACATATTAGGCGCTGTAATGTATACATACAAAATTTAGCCTTTGAATGGATGCACAATAATTATTTTCAAAATTGAATCCCAAAAAAAATATCCTAACCGATTCAAAACTACCCAATCGTTCAAAAACTCTTGTTCAAGTCGTTAAACTGTTAAATTGTCAACTCGCCTTCATTGTGGAAACTTTAGAGTAACTACACCGGAACACTGTCAGCTATGAGTTGACGAAAGAAAGTTTGCTAAGATAAGTGGGTCGTTACTTGTTATGAAACGGCTGACATATCGATCTTGGGAGTTGCGAGGGTTTCGGTGAATGAAGAATTTGATTTGGGGAAAATTATAACGTTTTTAATAATTTTGAAGACATCTCGTGTCTAGTGGTTGCAAGCGCTACTGCTGAGCATTAGGTCCTGGGTTTGATTCCCAGGTCAGGCAAAGTGTTGAATTGAAATGAAATGTTTATTTCTGTAAGGGTAAATTCGACCAAACTTTTATATCCAGTCTTAATCTTCGAATAAATTTTGATTTTTAGACAGTTTGTCCAAACGAAAACTGTCAGTCGTCAATTTTATTCCACGGATAAAAGATATCCGACTTTGGTCAAATTAGCCCGAAGTAGATCTTTTATGACACTTTTACACGTCAATATTTTGGTTAATATTTTAATAAAAACTAGATGGTGCATTTCCTAACTGACTCAGACCCTGAGAATAAATGCCGAAACTAACTCAGAGGTCATGGTCTCTTTTAAAGTCCAAACATTAGGATTTTATGTGATTTTAAAGATGTTGGGGTCGGCTCCCAGTCTAACCAGATGCAGCTGATTACCAGTATTTTACATGGAGCGACTGCCTATCTGACCTCCACAACCTACTAACTGGGTAATACTATACCCCTTGGTAAGGCTGGTTATCAGACTTTTGGGCTTTTGACGACCCGTAACGACTGTCAAAGATCCACGATTGACAGCCGGGACCAACAGCTTAACGTGCTTTCCGAGGCACGGAGGAGTCTCGGTATGTAAAGATGGTCACCCATCCACGGACTTACCCCGGCAAACGTAGCTTAACCAGATGGATTGACCCGTGCGGCTGTTATTACTTAGCCACGAGCTCCTCGCATGCAGGGCCATGTCTGGAGGGCTTATGTTAATTTAATAGGTAAGTACCTAGTTATTAAAACACATTTATATTGTGTTATTTGATAAACTAAGTTCAAAAAGTATTATCTGCTTTTGAGATGAGTTAAATAAATGCCACATTAAAAATGTGTTTTTAATATTTACTAGTCCTTTAATTAATTAATATTTCAAAAAAGTATCTTTTCATATATCATTCTTAAAAATTTGGTCCCGTGTGAGTGAGAGAGGTGACAAAACGCGACAGTCCTCTTTAAGGAAAAAGTTTACATAATCACACTTCACACTAATAATTATAAAGGCAAAAGTTCGTGTGTGTGTGTGTGTGTATGTTTGTTACTTCTTCACGCTCAAACGGCTGAACCGATTTGTGTGAAATTTGGTATGTAGATAGCTAGAACCCTGGATTAACATATAAGCTACTCTTTATTTCGGTCTACGCAGGTGAAACCGCGGAGTGCAGCTAGTATGTATATAAAGGTAAAATACCATCATCCAATGGCGACCACGAGCTTACAGTACTTGTGAACCTATGGGGTTCGGCTGACATTCGAGCACACATTAACATGAACCTATGTGGTATAAGGCGACATAGTTTTCATTTCACAGTTTTATTATCAACCGATTTCGTTTACAATGTGCAGGCACAAAATAATGTGTTCTTTGATTGGATCGCGGACGGCAAACGAGACACAATAAAAGTTTTATTGTTATTCAATGATGCCTCGCGAAAGCGTTAAAGGGTCTGCATGTAATGTTACTTCCTGATCGCCTGTCTGCTTGCTAAGCTCAGTAGCTTTAGTATTTTAATACGTGTTCGTGACATCGAACGCACGACGACCTCTTAATTTAGTCGTTGACGTAAATTGTAAATTAACTTTATTTTTGAAAATCAAGAAGAAAGAGATCACCATTCCAACAACCAATTGTGATGATTATGCAAAAGTGTGCATGACCCATCAACTTCAACAGTCAGGCGAAGACCTGAATTTAGAAGCAGCCACAGTAGAACACCAATTTAAAATATGAACACATATTAATCATTAAATATCATTTCCAATAAACAAAACCAATTGTTCGCTGTTAAATTAGTCAGCCCAAAGAGGAAGTAAACAAAACACAGCAGCTATAAGTAACAAAATCATTGATAGAACCAGTCTCGTTACTCCAGAAATCCTGCCCTTTAGACAATGCTAGTTTGTTACACAGTTAAACGCAAAGGCGCCAAGGGAGGCACGTTAATCTGACAAGCAACAACACAGAGCTGCGGCCACTGGCTGACTTAACGGCCCCTGTCACTCCACCAAGTAACTTTCAATTAGGCCCTACCCCGCATTGGAACCGCAAAGATTCCATCACAGACGTGAATCTCGAACTCAAACCGCTACATCGCTCGTTCAACAGCGGGTTAGAGAACGAAGATGGTAATGAACGTGGCAATGGATCCATAAGGACAGTCAAGTTAAATTAAAGTCGTGTCGCGGTGTAATCGTGGCTATTCTTAGCAATTAGACAAAGCAGAAATTAGCAAATGGCAACAGTACTGTGTGGGTGCTCTCAGGAATCTTGTTAGGGGTCGAGTGAGTCAGTTAGTTGAGATTACAATGCCTGAGCATCTCGTCCTTGTTTGTTGCAAGAAGGGCAATTTGATTATAAAGTTCCAGACCTAATGCCCGAGTTTACGCTGAGGTAATTTTGTAGGAACAATTTGGCTAAATATGAGGACTGGCTGGCCTTGAAGTATGAAAGGCAGAGTGAAAGCTAATTAAATATTAATTCCTCTTAAAAGTATGATTTGGTGTCGAGAGATGGGATGAAATTATTTTTGTTTTTACTTTTAACAATCCGTTGATAATGTTTTCACTAGGGATGCATCCGATACCGATACTGATGCCGATATATCGGTGATACTTCGGGTTTGCCGATATATCGGCATCGCCGATATTTTTAATGCCGATACAACCATAATTTCGCGCTTCAAAAAAGTCATGTAAACATTCGTCTATTTCATTGCAAACGAGGCACGAACAACGACATGTTATAACCAAACTTGACTTGTATAGCTGACTTGTGTTTTGTTTATTTTACCTTCATTTAAACTCAATAAACGTATCGATATCAGGTATCGTATTGGCAAAAAGACGTATGCATCCCTAGTTTTCACTCTCTCGTGAGTCTAAAGCAATCGAAAGCTATCTAAATATATTTCTTGCAGATCCATCGCAAACATTTTACAGAAAATATTGACACTTGCGCGCACAAAAACCCGGCCAAGTGCGTGTCGGACCACGCACAATCAAAGATTCCGTAGTTGGGATGAATTTGACCCAAGAAAAAACTTAGCATTGTAATTGAAAAACATGTTCTCCCATACAATCCTACTGAGTTTCGGAAATAAGGGAATGGTCAATTTTCATCTATTTTCTTATATAACTTTAAAATAATTTTATATTAAAATTAAAAAAAAAAATCTATTTGAAACCTTCTTAGTAAGGGCTTTCATTTGATATGTCATACGGTACAGTTTGCAAAACTTTTTTTTAAATTTTCTTATTTGTCCCCCAAAAGTGACCCCCATATTCAAAATTCATTTATTTGCTTAATTCATTCATTAGATTCGGAGTTAATTGGCTGTGACAGATGGACAGACAGACAGACACACGAGTGATCCTATATGGGTGTTGCCTTTTGAGGTACGGAACCCTAAAAAATGACCACCGAAATTTATCTCGAATATTTGTCGAACATCAAACACCATTCTAAGAAAGTAATCACTTCCAAACGAAGCGAGTGGAGATCAAATAATCTGCTTTGACCAGAATCAATATTTGAGTTGTAAATGGTACGTTTGTAAAGGATCGATGTGATTTGAATAAACATAGGTACTGTTACGAAGAATGTTTGATTCCAATCGATAAAATTTGAATCTACATGATTTGGTTGTTGATTTTCCCGTTTTGTCTATTTTGAATTGCTAAGATCGTGTCAATGCGAATAGCGGCAGTCTTTGTGCCGCGTTCTTGGAACAATGTTTTCCATTCGACTTTGTAAATACATACAGCCATGAGGAAATGCAAAACACATAGCAACTGAAATTGACGTGGTTGGTGGCCTAAAGCTTACACAGTCATAATTATTTATTATTAATTACCGAGCGAGCGAAGCGTCTCTGCTTCAAGTCTGGCAAAATTTTCTTTTGTCTGTCTATTTGTTGCTACTCCTCTACAGGTCGTATTTTACAACCGATCCGGACAAGACAGGTTTTATTATTATTTTTTGTTTGTCGTCAGGGATTTTTGATTCGAGGGGTACTTCCTCCAAAAAGGGGCAAAAATGACCTACTGGATATTTGCGCTTTATGAGATCCGATTTCGATGTTTTTTTTTAATTTAAAATTTAGTAACTTTAAATTGATTTCATAAAAATTTGGTGAATATCTGAGTTAGATCTTCGGCGTGACAATAGCTCCTCAAAATGCAGTAAATTGCTCACTTTTAGATTTCAACCAGTGGAATCGGCCCTTTAACTACTAGGTAAGGATTGATGGAGCACCTGGGACCACCTGCTCATCACAAAATAAGAGAATCCTGAAAATAATTATCAGAATTCTCTAAAACATTAATTGTTGTTAGTTGTAGACTTGTGGGTTAGTTTATTTCTGTTTAATATTATCATCTTGCCATTTGCCATGAATTGTTTGGCTAAGTACGGTAGCTTCAAAAAAAAAATAAAAAACATGGTAAATATCTCGTTTCAAATAACTTTAGCGGTGTATTAATTGTTGCAACAAAGTTTGTGCTCGTGAGGTCTACTGTTTGCAGAAATACTAGTATTTATTTGCTACTGCTACGGTTGGTGGTTGCTCACCCCATACTCTTCCAAACAAGCATTTAATACCGAAGAAACCCAAATTCTCACAAACATGCAATTGCAAAAGCATCCCTTACCGTACAGTTTTCTTTTTCAGGATTCCCCTTACACTTAGAAATAGTGAGAACAAAAACCGTAGAAACTAACCGACCATTAAACAAGGCGTCAATACTAACGTCTGTACGCATTTGTACAGCTTCCCGACCATAGTTCCATTTAATAAATTAATTGGTCTCTGTAGTTTTATGTCATTGAAATAAATCAATAAGCAATAATCGTTATAATACTAATTTATCTTCGCACCAATCACTTAATTAGCACGAAGCAAAGGCAACAAGAATAAATAATGAATTATGATCAGTGTTTTTAACACCTCTGGTAGGCTGGTTACAAACTTGATAGAAGATGCAATAAATTGAACGCAAGTATGATTGAAAGAGTAAGATAGACACACATACAAAATGGTACATAATGTGAGTGTGCAAGAACGATCACATATAAAATGTTACCCCGAAACTTGTCATAAATTATAGAAACAGCCAGACGTTAAATAAAGTCAACTTCTTCAATTATAAACAGGAGCGATAACATGGAGTAACTGTTGCATAAAGCCCTATTCAAGAAGAAAAAAATGAAGCATCAAATATCAGAAAATAAAAACAGAACATAGTACAAGACGGTACAAAAGCAATAAAATAAGGACAATAGCATCCAACATCGAACAATGAAACCATTGTAAGAACGCCATTCACGTTAAATGATCAAGCATTAATTGCGAATTCAACTGATAAGAATGAACAACTGCTTGTATGACACTTTCTCGGAGATAGCGATGTCAAATGTCAAATGTTGGTAGATAAAGGTGCAATATGTTTGTCCGGTCCAGCATTATCGTAAACAATAACGCTTTAATATTAAGCAATTGAAGATAAACTAGTGAAAATTGATAGTAATTTGTGTATAATATCAGTCAGAATTTACGAGTCTTGTTGGGGAAATTGTAGGGTGTCAGTAAGCTATGGTTCAAAACGGCTAGTAAAGCTGCTGATAAGATCATAAACTGGTATACAGCAAAGCCTGTTTATTCGACAAAATTCAACCTCAAACAGTACTAATTCAAAAGCGTCACACAGTTTCATGTTTTCTACACATATGTATAATAACCTAATATGTATTAGTGTTAGGGATATGTCCATAAAGCGATCAACACCACTTCAATCCAAGCTGTTACCACGTTGACCGCACGCTGTAAGCGCTTTGCGGACAACACATCGACAATGTCCTGCTGTCAAGAACTAATATACTGTTTATATATTTTATTGTTTTAGAGGCTTTTAGGGTCAATAGCGCATCGTATGCATGATAGAGGGCGAGCTCGGTGACACATTTATGTCGCTAAGCAATTCATCAACTACACTTTGCTGATAAACATAATTTTGTAAGAATACTCGTATAATCATCGTATAGGTAGTTCTAAACAGATTCAAATCGTTGAATGATCGACATTCCATGTTTGTAAGATTATGATTGTCTATAAGTGCAGGCAGAGTGCTAAGTCATCGTCTGTAAGTGAAGGATTGATAAGCAGAGAGCACAATCCATTTTCCTTAAATGACTTTCGCAACCAGTGTGGTGAGGTGAGGTGGCGCGGTGTGTTTTGACTGCGGCGTCACGAACAAAAGTAATGATGCATTTCATTGCAATCCAAGAAAGCAAAACAAGATCAATTTGTTTAAACATGTTAGTCGATGTAGAAATAACTACATATTCCAAGAAATTAAACAAAAATCTATGAATATGGATACCACAACAAATCCCTTTACATGTTCCAATCGGTGAACGAAAACACTAAAATTGTATCTACAGATAAAACATCTAACATTATATATTTCTCACATTATACTATTCGATTATACGGTTCAAATGTCCACTTACAAACGAGTATTCATTATGTCATGGTTCGACACATTTCAAAGTTATTTTGTTTCGTAGAAACGTCTCCATTGCACACAATCGTTATAAATCCACGTTCGACTATGGGTATTTCTAGTGCCAGTTTAATTTGAGCTTCCTCTTTCTTCATTACCTTAGCTGTAAGAGGTTTTATTGATCGGTCGTAAGTTCCTACTTCATTGGTCATGGTGACCGCTTCAATGTTTTATATACTCTTGGTTCGCTATGCATAGTTATTTCCCTCACGTATATCGGAAAGGGCGTCGAACTTATATTGTTATTAGTACTGATATGGCAGTCTTTATAATAGTTAAAGCTATTTACATGATCTCATTTGCAATTATGTTACTTGACTCATGAATGAATCATGTTAGTGACAAAGATTTTTTCTGTTTGTTCGTTTCAAGGAAAACGTTTATTTGCGGTGGGGGCCATCTTCTCACTTCTGTCTTTCGCGAATGTTTGCTGTCCGAATTGTTCATGGTAATTAAATTATAATACGCATGGCATAGTTTTTTTTGGCTAAAGCATAAATTTTGTAAGACCTTAGAACAAAACAAATCAGAAGTTCCAGGTAATCTATTCTTGTAATTGTTGATAGTTTCATGTCTTTCATGAAAAATCAAACTCCTCCTAAACATAAACAGTGCAGTAGACTGTATTATTAGAATTTGATCAATATTGCTGCAAGATTTAACCACCTAAATCTGCCTGGCCTCAAAACACAGCTTCAAAATTAGTGCCGTCTGATATAGCAAAAACCAAACAAATAGTAAATTTTAATTGTGAGTTTTATTTAGAACTGTCTTAATTTAGAACTTTCGCAGAAATCGGCTTTCTCTTAAAGTTCTAAATTATTGATTGAGTCATAACTGAGCTTAACAGATTTTGAAGACCTTGCCACATAATATTCAGAAAACATAGTACATATTTCTATTTCTCTAAAGACTGCAACTGCAAAGGATCATACGATAGTCGCTTCTCTATTATTTATAATCATGGGCGAATAAACAGCTTAAAGATAAACTTTATAAGTATTATGGCACCATTGATTTTAATGAATAGATACAAACATAATTTATTCGTATTTGAATTTCTGTCATCAATTGACCAGAAATTGTAAGTTACTTATGAATGCCCATGTCTCGACAGCCATACTCATGTTGCCAATACAAGAAACAAGCTAATATACAACTTCAATTATAAATTAGTTTCAGTAGAACACAATTTACTAATAAACCTTATAGAAAGCGGCATCTGTTCAATGGTCTATTCATACTATGAATGCTATCATTAATAATCTTTTCTGTTTCAATGTATTCAGTTCCCGTATGTCCATTTGTTAATAATATTAACAAATGGACATGTCACACACAAAACCGCGATGTCGAATTTTATTTTCTACAAAAACGCGGCATTTTAAAAGTGAATGTTCGAGGAGCTATGAGTGAAAGAGACGACACGACTGTGGCAAATGGCGATATCACGTTGTCTCTTTCGGTTTGGCACACGACTTTGACAACGCAACGCGTTAGTTTGCCCCGCACGCGCAACGAGTGAAGTGCTGCTGCTTTTCACAAAAAACGTGGCATCACGAGTATACCACGTTTTTAGTGCAAAGGTATGTTTCTTGTTGTTATTTATTTTAACTTGAATAATGTGATATTAGTTATTAACTCGTTTTTGTTGTAAAACTCGTGAGTATTGAGAATGAGATAATGAATATTGTCACACTATTGATGAAAAAGTTACAAGTTTTCTTTGTGATATCTTTGAATGTAACCATATTGTTGATGAATCGTTTTCAAATACTTTGGGTTATTTTATTTTACATCATTATTTTTGAAAACCTTTAAGTTTGGTTTTATATTAAGCTGAGATGTTACATTATACATGCTAAAATAAAATTACTTTTACGAATTTGTTTTTCAGATGGCATCACGATCTAGGAAGTTAGTTCAATTAGCTACAGGTGTTAAGAATAATTTAAGTGTACAACTAAGTGATTCAAACTCTCAGATAGATATTATAACACAAGACGAGAATGAAAATACCAAAAGCTCGACCAATAATACATTGCAGACATCAACAGAAGGTATTATTTTTTTTACTTGTACTGATTTTTTTTTTTCTAGTTATGTTCCTATAATAAATTTCATTATTTCAATCCTCTTTGTAGACAAAGACATCGCAGTAGATTCCATCCGACCTCGTAGTAATTCGACTAGTAGCAGCTCTAGTACTAGCAGTTCTTCAAGCAGTGGCCCATCTATGTATCAAGGTAAGTTAAAAAGCAGAGGGATATAAATTATTTAAATTTAAAATTCGAGGGTAATTGATCAAACCTACTACACTTCAAAAAATTGATTGCATTTATAACGTTTCAGACAGCGACGACTCAGTAAAGGATCCTGATTATGAAGCCCAACCAACAATACGTGCTGAGTATGCTTCTGATTCTGACGTGGAACAAAATATCACTACCAACTATAATAACATTTCGGATGATCAAAATTTGGAAACATCTAATATGGTTTCAATAAACATTCAAAACTACGAGGAACCACTTTCCTCTACAAACGAACATGCTATAGTATTTAACGATCTCGGTGTCATAGAGAACAGTGAATCTTCTGCGACTGAAAACGTAAGTAACGGAAATGCTGTAAGTCCAATAGTGTATAATTCTAGTCCAACTAAAACTGGTAAAAAAAGAAGACTAAATCAAGCAAACTGGAAAGTCAATGTAGCTAAACGACTGAGAAATACTGGGAAGCCTTATCAATCTATCAAATCAAAAAAAAACATGCAAAGTCGTGAATTGAAACCTGCTTGTAAAGATAACTGTAAATTTACATGTGGGTTTAAATTTACAGAGGAGCAAAGACAGACCATTTTAAATGACTATTGGAGCTTAGGTGCGATAGAAAAACAATGGACATTTATTGCTAATAACGTAGACATAGTCATCCCAAAACAACGTTACGTTAAAGTTGATTCGGATGGAAATATTGCAACTACTCGAAACAACAACAACGCTTTCTTTTTGACTATTTCGGGTGAAAAAACAAGAGTTTGTAAATTGTTCTTCAAAAATACTTTGGGAATTAATAATCGACCCATAGAGACTGCTTTGAAAAAGAAAAATAGCAACACTAATATTTCTTCCATGAAAGATAACCGAGGTACTCATTCAAACCATTATGCAGTGGACGAAAGCATTAAAAATGGCATCAAATTGTTTATTGAGTCTATACCGAAGATTGAGTCTCATTACATCCGGGCTAACTCAAAACGAAATTATATTGATGGTAGCAAAGCTGTCACAGATCTTCATAGAGATTATGTGGAAAAATGCAAATCGCAAAACGTCCCCTATGGAACCTATATTACATTTTATCGTATTTTCACACGAGATTTTAACATTTCGTTTTTCACTCCTAAAAAGGATTTATGCGATATATGCGAAGCCTATAAAAATATCACAGATGAAGAGAAAGAATCTAAGAAACAAGATTATGAATTACATCTTAAGGAAAAGAATTTGTCTCGTATTGAAAAAGAAAAAGATAAGAACAACAAAAATATTTTAGTAGCAGTCTATGATCTTCAAGCAGTGTTCCAATGCCCCAAAGGAGACATCTCAGTTTTTTACTACAAGTCCAAACTAAATGTACTTAATTTAACAATTTATAACATACAAAATAATTCAGTTGAGAGTTATGTATGGGATGAGTCTAACGCCAATAGAGGTGTCAATGAAATAGCTACCTGCGTTTACAAATACCTGGAGAAAATTTCCGCAACGGCTGAAGACCTCGATGTTGTCTTTTATTCAGACAATTGTGCCGGACAACAAAAAAATAAGTTTATGATCTCAATGTACACTTACGCAGTCAAAACTCTGCCAAATCTCAGATCAATTACACACAAGTACCTCGTTAAAGGACATACGCAGAACGAGGGCGATTCAGCTCACTCTCATATAGAGAGAGAAGTTAAAAGGCAACTGAGATCAGGACCAATGTATACACCTGACGCATTTATCGGGGCTATAAAGGCGGCAAGGAAAAAAAGCGAGCCATTTCATGTCAATGAAATGTGCTACGATGATTTTTTTGATTGGAAAAGTATATGCACTCAAATGAACTTTGCAATCATGAAAGATGAAGACAATAATACTGTGAAACTGGCTGGACTGAAGACGATAAAAGTTCAAAGCTCTGATCCCGATGCTATATTTTTCAAAGAATCATACGCTGACGAATTATTCAAGAAAGCTATAGTGGTGAAAAAAAAGAGAAATCATAATAGCCAAAGCATTCATTTAGATTTGCAAAAGGCCTATCTTCAAAAACCTGGACTAGCAGAGAGAAAAAAAGCTGATCTCATGGATTTGGTCAATAAAAACCTCATTCCTAGATACCACAAGCCATTTTACGAATCGTTGTAATAAGACTGATTAAGTACAAAGATTTTTTGAATTGTATTTTTTAGAAATATTTAATTGCTACATTGAAAATGATAGTGTTTTTATTAGTATTAAGAGAATTTGTGATTCTGTTTATGAAGGGTGATAGCAATGTTCCTATTTTGAATTTCTAAGTATTATAAAACTAAGTGCCATAATTGTGTTAGAAGACGTTAATTACTATTAGATAACTTTAAGTACAGTTAACTTTTTGATTTTTTTATTGGTATGAAAGTAAGGTTTTAGTTACCTTATAATTTTAATTAAAGCGAGTACTAATTACTATGTGATTGATTGTTCTCTTGTTGATTATTGTGCCTTAAACTAATTTCATGGTGTAAGTAAGCCATTGTTTTCGTAAATTTGTGTTTTTTAAATACAAGATCTTTATTTTGATATTGTGTTTTATTTAACTTATCACACAGCCTTACACCTAAATTTAACAACTTCAATGTGATATATCAATATGTTACAAGCATTTTGTGACATATTTTCATTAAAAACGTGACATGTGTGTCTGTGTTTTTTTAAATCAGTTTTTTTACTTATTTCATATCGAACTGAGTTTTTTTTCGCTTATTTTCAGAAAGCACATTAATTACCGCAACAATTTAATTGTTTTCCGACAATAAAATTATCAATATTTTAGAATTTATCGACGCTTAAATGTTTAAAATTGCTCTCCTGTAAAGTTGTGGTTTACAAAATATCACGTTGTTCTTGTAAAGAGGCGATATGACGTGTCTGAAATTAGAAACATGATTGCTTTTATTTATTTTATCAAATGTGTTTTGCCAATGTTTGTGGCTTCGCTGCATCGTGATTGATTATCGTTTTGGCAACTTCTGTTGTTTTTACTTTTGGATTACGTTTTGCCATAAATAGTTTGACAAGACAATTTGAGGATTATTTAGAACAGGCATAGTGTCCGATTGATAGATTCCGATGGACTTATTGGTTTCACAATGCAGCTTCGGATTGAATAGCCATCGATGGCGTCATGTTTTAAAATATTTTATTTGCAAATTCTAGAATTGATTCCTTCAACAACTAGGGGCGTATTTTGCATTTACGTTTATGGTAGTGGCGCCTCAATGTAGACACATTTAAATATGTCGATAGAAATAGCTGTCCATTGTATTCCTAATTGATGTATTTAGCACTTGTCAATAGCTGCACATTTACGATTTCCGACACCGAATCTATACATATTAAAAATCGAAGTGTAAAGAGGAAGTAGCTAGTCACGAAACGAAAAAACAATAAAACCTCTTTCCCATTCAGTCCATAGGAGGTGTAATTAGTCGTGTTGCGTTAATGTTAATTATCGCCATGGGAAGACAGTACCAACACAGCTTATTGATCGAAGTTCGATGCCTGTTAACTATGTGGCATGCATGTTAAGAAGTTTTTTTTCTTTTGTATCAGGTTCGCTTGAAGCGTTTTTGTTTGAGTAGATGATAGATATCGTTGTGTTATGGTTGGTTTTGTCGTTTTTTAATGGGAATGAAGTGTGAATATGAGATATAATGTTAGTAAGCTGCTATTAAGTTATGAGTTTGATTTTATTGCGTTGTGTACTTAATTTGCTTGTATGCTGATTCTAATAATAATTATTGTAGATTAACTTCCCAAATGAAAAGCTTTGGCTAAACAAACCTATGTAACAAACTTATCAGTCTTTTTATCAAATAGATTTGTGGTTGCAGTTTCTTCTTGTTAATCATTATCCTTTTGATTCACCGCACTGTACTTTCAATTTTTTATTTGCTGGTCATGTCTTACAATCGTAACAAAAGCCTTCAACTCATCTAATATCGTCTATACATCTTTCCGCTGCGCTCATATAGGTCGATGTAGTAACAAATTAACACATACGCCATCGCCCTTCGTTCACAATGCCTCATTGTTCTAACTGTGGTAATTTGTTTATTCACTGAACGAACTTTCGGGGTCGTAAAATGGAGATCACAATTCAACTGGAGCATTTTGGTTGAGTTTTTGGTATGAAACAGTGTTGTTTTTTTTTTGTCATGTCCAACTTTTTTTGTTTTGGTTTAGTTTTAACAGAACTGTGAAAAAATCGCTCGTGCAGCAACTTCGGATGCACTTAAAGCTTGTTATAATATGTACCAAATCTTTTTCCTAAACTTCCTTATTCAGTAGATAGGAGATTGCGATTGTTTTGACCAGCTTATTATTGCGCCCACATTTTTTATTCATCACCGTAGATGATGTTAAGTTTCCATCATCACTTCATTAGCCATATTTTCTAAGTAAAAAAACTTGATTTAGATTTAGACTGGGTGGGTTTGTATAACATACAATGCCGGGAACTATGGCTTATACTTCTCACTTTACGGTCATAGCTCAAAACCTAACATATCCTTTTTAAATATTATCTACACTTGCATAAAAGATATACGTAGTTAAATTCTAAACAGTAGTGTCTATCAAATCAAATAGAAGGAATTAAAGTATCTATTGTTTGTTCTCTAGTTACGTAGCTCACTAGCATTTTGAAGAGTGAAACATTTGTTTACATTAAAGTTATATACGTTTTTTGTCTATTAAAGTCAAAATAATGTCTGAAAGAGCTTATTTAGCATGGAATATGTTTCAAATGGTTTGGCTTATCTACCTGCGTTGAGGGGCAACTATTTGGGAATTTCATAACTTTAAGTTTTAAAATTATTTAACCTTTCCATGAACGTCATCAACAATTTAAATTATAACCCACTGGTCCTCATTGTGTTATATATTCTATTTTTTTTTTTTTTTTTTTTTTGTAAACTTATCTACAAATTGAATCTACGATAATGACATAATTATTATAAGGAATTAAAATTCGACTACCAATAAATACCATAAGTAGTCCATTAACCGCCATACTTTCTATTTAATTGGATTATTTCGTTGACAGTCATAAATAAACACATAACATTTTTAGCATACCGTTACCACTACATTTTGGACACATGAGTTAATCTCCGCTTCTTATTACTGAGAAATAAAGAAACAAAAGTCAGGGTGCTACCACACCAATCGATCGATGGTCGATCGATGATTGGTGTGGTAACAACTGACGATCGACGTCGACTAGTCCATTCTATCATCGATCGATGGCGATCTATGGTATCGATCTACGTCGCCCAACGTTGATCGATTGGTGTGGTAACAACTGAAGATCGACGTCGACTTAACAATTCTATCATCGATCGATTGGTGTGGTAACAACTGACAATCGACGTCGGTTAATCCATTCTATCATCGATTGATGGCGATCGATGGCATCGATCGACAGTCGATCGATTACGAGATTGTGGTAGCACGCCAAAGTTACACTCTGTTTAGACGACACGATCTATCGTGCTTACCTTATCGCCTGCGTATGACTCCGTAAAACTGATGGTGCAAGCATTATCGAAATTTATTGATAACAACTTATGGACGTACAGAAAAACTCGGCATTAAGGCTTACCCTAGGAACTGCTAAAAACTAAACCGCAGTCCCAGTATCTGGTAAAATCAAGAAGTAATTGTTATTTTGTGTTGCACCTAATAGAGTACCTATTTCGAACTGACATATTATATTATATTTACTTGACACGTCTGCTACTACTGCGGAGCGTGCGCGCCTGCTGGCTGTGGGTAAGTGGGAGTCGGGTCTGTGGCTTCATGCACTACCGTCGTCGAACATAGGCACTTTGTTCGACGACACTACTTTCCGCCTCGCTGCTTCCCTGCGACTAGGAGCTCCTTCTTGTTCTCCTCATCGCTGTCACTGTGGCAAAGTTGTCAACAGCCTCGGACACCACGGCCTGTCTTGGAGCCGAAGTGCGGGTCGCTTAGCACGGCACGCGAACATCAATGACATCATCCGACGAGCCCTTGTCACCGTCGGCGTTCCAGCTGTATTAGAACCCAATGGACTGGCACGCGACAATGGCAAGAGACCGGACGGCATGTCTTTATTTCCATGGAAGTTGGGAAGGCCTTTAGTGTGGGACGCAACGTGTGTCGATACTCTTGCGCCATCCCATCTTCCTGGCCCTGCGTGCTGTGCTGGCACTGCTGCTGCCGCTGCGGAAAACCTCAAGCGGCGGAAGTATAATAACCTTATCGGTAATTATATTTTCGAGCCGTTTGGGATTGAAACCCTTGGGCCGTGGGGTCCGAGTGCTCATAGTTTGTTCAACGAAATCTCCAAACGGCTAGTTGACACTTCACGTGACCCAAGGGCTGGTAAGGTAAAAACCTTGGCCAGCGGCTTAGCATTGCCATACAACTTGGCAATGCCGCCAGTCTCTTGGGTACTTTACTCCCAAGAATCTTGAATCCCAAGAGCTACTGCTTAAACTCACTTTACAAAAACTCCTTTTCTACCAAAAACAAAGAGTTATTATCAAAAGTACCAACCAAGACAACAGAACTTAGGCATAAATTCTATAATGACAGTAAACCCAGATCGATTGCTCGTTAGGGACATTTGACAACTAATTCTTCTAAACTTGCCGAAGTATTGAGCGTTCGTTCTTTACAAGTTACCAGCTACGCGACGTTAGCGGTTAATTGTTAGAACCCAGAACTCCGCACTAATGAAGGAGGGAAATTAATTTTAACTCCCGAGTTCTAATCGTTCGTTTTGATGGAAATAATGATCCTATCGATGTTGGTGTGTGGAGAGTGTGGTTTTTCCATTAGGGATTTCTTAGTAGCAGCCCAGAGTCTGGATTTGTGCCCGGTTGACGGTAATAGGCTCGCCCCCTATTACATGGGACTTTAAGATAACTGGCGAAAAGTGGGCGTACTATACAGGTACACCTCCGCCTAACCCTTCGGGGAACGCAGGTGTGTTGTTATGTTATTAATTACATCTCTAATGAGTAGTCGATAGTAAGTAGACGTCACAGCATTGAAAATCGATTAAAACTAACGCGTAGCTATATGCATGTAAGTACATCTGTGCCCTAATTTTCGTAATTAAATACGATTTATCAGGAAACATTTATGAAGATTTATGGATGGTCATAAATTTTATTGTAATAACTTGCATGTGCTGCTCTGACCCAATACAACTATGTACGGTCAGAAACAGAATAAATAAATTAATAAATATTATCAAAAGTTTTCTCTTATCGTGGCCCTGTTCATTTGGGATGACCGATTACGAAGCGGCGCGCGGCGACTGAATGTAGTTGTCACATCTATCAAACATTTAATAAACTCTGGTGATTTAATATAGCAGAATATAGCTCTTCTAAACCGTTATCACTATGCTTCGTTCTTACTAAGATACTTTACCCTTTTTTACCCGACTACGGCAAAGCCAAAAGGAAGAGTTATGATTTTAGCAGTCTATGTATGTATGTAAGTATGTATTTACGTGTGTCCCACCGTAGCGCCTAAATTACTGAACCGATTTTAATGAATGAGGTATCAACAGGTTCGTAATAATGGTCCGGGTGACATAGGCTATATAAATTCTCCCTAAATTTAACATGGTGGAATTTACACGTAAATTTCTAACCACGAAAAAAATTAAATTAATATAATAAAGACATGTTTGGTGTCAAAAGAAAGGTCTTGACGAGCACGTTACAAATATGTATATATGTCATATTGTTTAAGTAAATAAATGTTTAAATTGTTAAAAATAAGTAACAGTGGAGGTAAATAATATTAATTTAATTGGTTACAGACCGACCGCGGCGAGCGTGACTTTTCAGTAGTCGGGTTTTAGTTTTTGAACTTACATTTTAACCGACTTCAAAAAAAGGAGGTCACTCAATTCGACCGTATATTATAAATATTTTTGTTTTATGTGTGTTCGCGGATAACTTCGTCGTTTATGAACTGATTTTTATGATTCTTTTTTGTTGGAAAGGAGATATCCCAAGGGTGGTACCATGATAAGAAAATCAGGATCTGATGATGCCATCCCAGAGAAATCGAGGGGAACCTTCAAATTTTATAGGCACACCTATTATAGCGATTTGGGTATTTTTTATAGTAACTCGTGCATTTGCTCCCGGATACTACCATTTAGTGAAGTGGAACTGATGATGAAGACCAGAGATGGCCATCGGAACTACTCAATAATACGTATTTCACGGGTTGCGATTCGATTATTGCTAAGCAATTTATGCTCGTCACAATACATATGTTGAAATGGAGCTGATGGTGACTTCACCATCAGTTTCAGTTCTCCTGGTTCCTTACTGGGAGAACTCCTCAACAATTAACGTCCTTGTATCGGGAAAAGCAATATTTGGTAAAAGGTGATGAGCAGTCGACTTTACTGTGCCACAAGTAGTGGCAAAATTACAGGCTGATTGTGCCAATAAATAGTCGTATAATTTTTTGATGAGGCCTTTATTTAATATTTTGATACTTATGGACTTATGTACACTAATCTCATAACATCCACTGTCGGAGATAAGCCATCATCGCTTGATTGTATGGTTTACAGAATGATATAATATTCTCTGTCCCAGTCTAGATGTTATTAGGTACATCTTACTTTTGTATCTGTTAACCGTACCTATCAAATTCTAAGAAAGTCTACTGCGAAGCGCCTCGTGCGTCACGCATGTCTTACTCGGATTTTTTTTTTTTTCAAATCACGAGACATTATCAAAACTTCGTCTTCATAAAACACATCGTAAAGCATTCATAGTTATAAAAGTACAAAACACATAATTAATCTTTAGCCTTCATGTCCCACCGTCAGATATGTGCCCACCACACAATGGCCCATGACTCGCCACTTCTTCACCAAAGAACTATAGACATAATTAGTGATATAAGTTGTAGAGTAAAAAATATTATTAGTACGAATATTTTTAATTGCCAAATGTGTTACTATAAAAAGCTTTGAATGTTAAACTGTATTAGGTAGGTACCCACTCGTAGTTCGCTTTGAAGTGTTCCGGCGAAACCGTCGATCTTTAAAGCCAGGGTTCCGAAAAGTGATTGAGAAGGAGAAGCCATTGCGACATGCTCATGTTACCATCACCAAACAGAAGTTGTTATGGCAAACTGGCATGCAAGCTACTTGCATACTTTGGAGAAAACTGATAGGTAGGTGGACGCAGATATACAGGGTTAGTTTTCAATGACCAGCCAAATTTTCACAGGGTGTTCTACCCATGATTATGAACAACTTTCACTATGGGACCAACTTTGCAATCACGAAAAAAAAATCAGCTGTTTCATATTATTATTTTGGTCGAGTAGGTATTGAACTTTTGTATGAAACAGCTGTTTTTTTTTTTCGTGATTTTAACGTTGGTCCCATAGTAAAAGTTGTTGATATTCACGGATAGAACGCCCTGTGAAAATTTGGCTGGTCATTGAAAACTAACCCTGTATGCCCACGGGCTTGAGTGGTTCGCTTGCGTGTTCCGTGCTGAGTTCACGCAACGAATCGTACGTCCAACCAGTAATAGGACTCGCCCATGAAGGACAACAAATTAGACGTATTATTAATTAAAATGTATCATACATAAAACAAAAGGTATTATATTAAAACACGTACCTATACTAAAAAGATAAATAATTAAGTTATCATTAAAATCGCAAAGATTTCATATAAATACGCTTGATAGTTTTTGCGTGATTTTTGCTCAGTTTTTATCCACGTTAGACATAACTTTACAAATTAATTACACTATGTAATATAAACATAATCTAAAATAATCACATATTAAATTATTTAAAAAATGCTCTAATTTAACATATTTTTTCCAAATCATTAAATCTACTTATTTAGACGTGATCTTCAGTTTAAAATAATTAAATGTCGGTTAATCATGCGTATGAGAAGTATATTGACACGGACAAGCACCTCATGCCACACTGTGTGATGCAACTTTCTTGCCTGTGGTATGCAATAAAATTGAAGTAACAAATGAGTTGCATCGTCTAACCACTGTTTAGACCTTAGAGCAACACGGCCCCCGGCGAACCCCGGTTCGCCGGGGGCCGTGTTGATCTATGGTTTATTTAGACGGTGCAACTTTTAATATTGGTTCAAGTTATTGCATGCCACTGGCAATAAGTTGCAACGTGTAAATCCGTCTTAAAGGCTTAAAAACCTTTAAGACGGATTTACACGTTGATCTGCAATTATTGTGTTTTTAGTGAGAGTCATCTTAATTTTAATTTTAATAAAATAGTTCCTGCATTTTTATCGGCACCAACCCTTCCAAAGCAATAAAGCAACGTTGCTTGCAAATTGGAACAGAGGGATCCTGTCAAGAGGTTGTACAAGTGAGTTGTCCTCTTCATTTATAAAAAAAAACAAAATGAGATCTTCATTCCATTATGTCATTGGATAGTTGATATACCTACCGCCGCCGCCGCCGCCATATGCAAAAGGACCGAAACATAAAACGGAGAAAATAAATAAATTAATTAGATTTGAAATAAATATTTACTGCGTGCGTCCAAACGGAACGAGAAACTGTTTACTTTAGATGTTGCTAAAATGTTTGAAGACCCTTCAAAACACTGCTTATAACTTTAACTGGTACAACATTTTAGTAAAGCTACAATTATTACATTCAACACAGAATTAAAATGCTCTATGACAACGAATCTTAAAGTACAATCACCTGTTTTAGTGCCTGCCTTAAGAATAGTACCAACGTACATTGTAAGAAAACATTAACATTAACAGTACAGGGTGAGGCATTTTACTACAGTACGTCTATTCAGCATTTATTTGCCAATGTTTTATTTGTTAACTGCTGGTATTAAAGTTTAAGCTTGTAAGCAGTTTCTACAACATCCTGTATGCTCATTTAGGTTTTAGAATGAATGAAAGGTGTAAGAGAACATTAAAAATGAAACAAAGCTAGCTACCTTTCTGTTGTTCATGTAACATCACACCCGTTTTTCCCGAAGAGTTGAGCAGAGGTGTACCTATAGTAGGTACACCCACATTTAGCCAGTTATATTTAAGTCCTAAGTTATACCCCTGAGTCCTTTTAGAAAACACTTCATACATAATGAATATGCCCAGTTGCTGATTATGTACTTCAAATAAATACACTTAAACAAAAGTTTGTTTGTTTGTTTGTTACGCTTTCTAGCTAGAACGGCTGAACGGATTTGCATGAAATTTGGCAAATAGCTAGACCATGACTTGGAAAAGGATATAGGATAATTTTTATCCCGGTAGTACGTTCCCGTGGGATAATTTCCGACCCGACAATTTTTTCCGCGGGCAAAGCTGCGGGCAAAAGCTAGTTATATTATAAATGCAAAAGTGAGTCTGTTTGTCTGTTACGCTTTCACGTCTTATCTCCACCATCATCATGAAACTTTGCATACACATTGTCAAGGCTACACAATACGACATCCAGAAAACATCCACAGTACTTTCATCCAGAAAATAGTACCTACTATTACCGAGGGATAGAAAAATAACTTTTAGATGCGAGCGTAGCCACGTGCAAAAGCTATCTAATATTAGTTAAGACTAAAACAAATAAACTTTCAGAAAAACGAGGTAAAACTTCAGAGATAGGAAAAAATAACAAAATAAACGTTACAAAGACCTTCTATGATTGTAACCTTATCAACAAACTTATATGTAAAACCGTTCATTTTCAAACCGTTTGTATTTTGAAACGTGTGGGAACTGTGTAAGTTTTCCCCTAAAAGAAGCATTTTTATTTACAATTAAAAACAAGGAAATTTAATACTCACATTCACCATTCATTCAACAATATCCTCAAACTTTTATCGACAAAAAAAAATCACAACACTTCCACTTACTTTGTTACGATAATACAGTTATATACTTATTGTCTCACTGACACTTGTAAAAGAAAAAAAAAATGTTTTTCGTGATCCAAAGTCGAAGCAAAAAGGCGCTCGTGCGGGCTCGGCCGACAGAAGCTAGGAAACGACTGCCGATTCCATGGAACTCGAATGCACCTCGGTTTTCGAAACACTGAGCTGTGTGTCGCACTATGTTTCTCTTTGGCACTGTTTCGAACTTTTGTGCTAGGTTTTTGAGTGTTTGAATACTACATATTAGCAAGGGAGCATATTTGTAACAGAGTGGAAATAGTTTTAGCATGAAGTATTTTCCATGTTTGAAAATAAGTAGCTTTTTCGATAATTCTGGGCAAACATTGAACAAATAAAAAGTTAACTGTGTTAATGATCGAAGTGTTATTCAGCAAAAGTTAAAGTTCAGACATCTGATGTAACGATCTGAAAATGATTGCAATAAGTTGCACGTCAAACTGTCAAGATTGATAAATTAAAGCCTTTGTATCAGATATCGAATAATAACTGACGATTATGAAAAAAATATGTTATGAAGGCTAAAAGTATTGTGTGGGACCACCTGCAATATACTTTACACATTAAAGTTAATATTACAGACACATTAGACGAAATAGCACCTAAACCTACCACAGAAGGTACAAGTCGTGTCCGTACTAAATACGTGATAAATATAAAAATAATCCAATCCAAAAATAGACTAAGCGACTAGAATTCAAAAAGGACTTCATAATAAAATTGTATTTCAAAATTAACACAGAACTTTGTACAACATGAATTTCTTAAAAATAGTAGGAAAATAAACTTGAAAATATCACACTGTGTGTCCAGCTGGAACACGCAGTGTTCAATGTTTTAACCACCATTTGGCGCGTGCGCGGTGCGAGCTTTGATACGGAACGACGAAAGTACGGTTCTGTTATTTCAAAGAAGTATGTTCTAAAGGACTGGGACTATGAATTTAGGTAATTAAAATCAGCACTAAACATTGGTTTCTCCTAGACTGTTAACAATTCTGAAGCAATAAGGAAGGAATTCCCGGTAGTACGTTCCCGTGGGATATTTGTCGACATCCACGCGGGCGAAGCCGCTGGCAAAAGCTAGTAATACATATTATGCAAGTGAAGACGAAGACAAAAGCTAGTAAACAACAACAGCTTCAATCAAGCGTATATTAACATATTTATTACATCTTTTTATTATCGCGTTTCGCCCATCAATAAAATTGGCAATCTACCTATTTTAAAGTAGTTACGCTGTTATATTTGACAATAGGCTTGCATTGGTCTAATGTATATTCGATTTTTGGGAGATCCATGTAATACACGTATTCTATGACACCTATTTTCTAGAGGGTGACTTTTTAGATTTTATTTAATAATTGTTGTCACCAGGTATTTTTTTTTTTTATATGAACCAGTGTTTAAACGGATGCCTACTTGCTAATCGTTCACTTTATAGAGAAATTTTTAAACTAATGCGTATTTGAAAAATGTCTACAGGATTTACATACGCTAAGCGATGCTCCTAAGCTATGGATGAGTCTGTTAAAGCATAAAAACATAATTTCGGGAAAAGATAATAAGAGAGTATCTATTATTATCATAAATGGTCTGAGAGACATTAGAAATCAGTGGTAGACAGGCGGTAGAAATGTAGTCATGTTTTAAGTCAACAACGAAAGGGTAGGAAATTGTCCCCCAGAAACCAAAAGATATGACCATGACCACAACAGCGAACAAGCTTAAACAAGTCCCCACAGTGTCCCCCAAAACCAAAACAAGCCATATTGACAAGAACAGCACTTCATAAATAAATGTCAGATGACAACACTATTTTGCTAGTGTTGTACCCATTTTGGCCAACAACTAAATCTAGGCATTATTTCACGGTACACAGACATTTCTCTTGCGAATGCAAATAAACTAGTAAATACCGGCTCGCGAGATGTGAGAACTCTATAAAACTAATAGATGGTGTTTCAAATGTTCTAAAGTTTCTCATTCACAGTGCGGGGAAAATTGAAGCGAGTTTTTAGTCGGTGCTTCACGGTGTCGCTGTTGTGATATTGTTTTGTTCGAGCATATAGTTCTACTACTTTATTTGGTATTCCAGTGAATGTGTAAAATTACATACGCTTTTGCGCTGTAAAACAAAGATGGCTGATGTGGCTTAAAAGGCTGCCCAACTGAAATGGTACTGAGCAGGGCATGTCTGCCGCATGCTGGACAAACTGTGGGCCTAAATAGCACATAACTGATTCCTTAAGGCAGTGAGGCGGGGTTGCGGCAGATCACGTAGGAGATGGCGGAACGAGCTAGATAGGTTCCGTCAAAACTGGAAGGAGGACGCGCGGGTTCGCGAAAGATGCAAGGAGGGGAGGTAGGCCTTTGCCCAGGAATGGGACAGCGTAGGCAAGTAAAAAAAAAACAATTATTATTTTGATTAAATAGCACATAGTTGGTACTTCTGTGTGATCTGATCATGCAACTATCTACTTTTATATGCTATATTTTACCTCACATACACCATAGTCGCTTACCTACTCACTGTTACCTATTGCAGATAATTTATGTTATTCATCAAATCTATTCAAAAATACCAGTATAAAACGTATGTAGTTGAAGAAGACGTGTGTAGTTCCCCTAACAACATTTGCACGACCCCTTCTCTCCCATACATTGCGACTCACACGACACAAAAAATCGCAACATGAATGCTCACATCTCTACCAGTTATTTAATGCTTCGTCGCTCTCCAAAGAGTCGGGGAACTCTTGTAGAGCCAGTTACGTTGTAGAGTAGGGTCGCAGTTGATGAGGAGGCTCTATCACGGATGGATGAAAGGGGGTGGATGCAGGTGTACAGAGGTGGATGAAAAAACTATCGGAAAGAGCCAATTTGCAGTTAGGTCTTGATTGAAGATGGTGTAAGTTGATAAACAGGGTTTTAGTGAAGAATGATAATATCGTAGTTTAAGAATTATGCAAGTGATGGATGAAAGTCAAACAAGAAAGTGATCTATACAGGTTTCGTTCTCCTTTTAAGGTCAGAACCCTAAAAACAGCATTAGTTTATAAGATCAAATAAAGAGATAGTTACCGGCCAAACCCGATTTCAGGCAAAACTAATTTGTCCTAGGCCAAACCGGTTTATCCCACGCGTGATATGCCAACTAGCTTAATTAGCCGTTTAGTTAATAGCCTATCCTTTAGAAGTAGCGCTCGCCGCGCCGGCCGCTTCGCTCACATTGCACGCCGGCCGATACCACGGCGCCGCTGCCGGCCGCTGTCGCGGCGTCACCGCCGGCCGCTTCGCTCACTCCGCTCGTGTGCGGTTGGTCACAGTTGTAACATAACCTAACCCATTTGGTTCTTAGTTATAAATCTGTTTGGCCTAGGACAAACCAGTTGACCCTGAAATTGAAACCACGTATTCAGGACATGATTCTGGAACCTCCTGCGTTGGAATTTTTTGCCAGTTATTAAAAAAAAATCTGTGGTTTCTACAAAAGTGCAATACTTAGGTACGCGGTCATAATGTATGGAACAGTAATTGTTTTTTAATAACTAACGAAAAATTCCAACGCAGGGGGGTCCAGAATCATGTACTGAATACGTGGTTTCAATTAACATGATAACCTAATCGCTACTCTGTATTCAAGCAACCTAAAGAAGGATAGTGGACGTCCTTTTTATAACCAGCACCCAACCAACCTACTCGTATATACCACTACTGTAGGTAGACATGAAGTTTCTGTATGAAGTTTAAATAAATAATATAAATAACTCTTACTATAAGTACTTACAACTCTATAAATAATTATTGATAAAGTATAATACATAGAGATAGGTAGGTACCTAGGTAATAATGCGGGTAAAGGATTTACACAAAAAGTTACAACTTTACAAAACAGAATAATAGAAATAATAAACATAATTCTTTCAATATTTGTATAATTTGAAATCCTTTATAAAAATTACAAAAAATATGACAGAAAATTAACTTGTAGGTAAAGTAAATAGCCTTTTCTTCCTACTTACGGGTCAAAAAGGTTGGAAAGGTTCAAATGTAAATAATGAAGTTACAATTACCTGAAACCTTCCTTTTTAAAATAAACCAGAGTTTTTAAATGCTATTTTATGTGTAAAATGTTTTTGCAAGCTTCAGTTTATTATTTCTATTGGCTATTAAAAACGTCTGAATGTCAATCATTTAAAAAATCTCATAAATTTAATTTGGCACTAAGGGTGATATGGATGTAGTTGACTTTACTATTTTAAGTAATATTGATTTTATTGAATATGATGCGAACAAATCCTCAGTAATTGTAACATTTGTAACTTTAGAATTTGACAGAATTAGTAAGTATTGACATCCATGACTTCACCCGGTATCTGAATTGAGAATTTGAAGTTGAGAACTTGAAAACTGCCACGCCCGCGAAATTAAAACTTTCTTTCAAAAAACGTAATACATTTTGAATTTCGCGGGCTGCTCTGAAAGTGTCACATTAAGGAGGTAATTTAATTTGTTTAAGTCAGACATACTGATCCATATGTATGTTTAAATAATATACAGGGTGTTTAGAAGCTGGGTGCAAAGCTTTAAGAGGGTGATAGAAGTCACCGTTTAAAGCATTTTGAGCCATACATGTTTTAGACGAAGTATGTTCTTTTTTTATTTTTAACTACTCGTACAAACTTTTAGTAAAAAATAATTTATAACTGTAACTGGGGCAAAAATAAAAATAGCGCATTTCGTCTAAGACATGTATGGCTCTAAATGGTGTCAACTGTCACCTTAAGGATTTGAACCCAGTTTCCGAACACCCTGTATACTTGAAAATTATGTTAGTACCCAAAGATTAAAATACATACCACAATAGTATTATTATAACTAAATTAAATAACTGAAGTACTAAAATTAAACGTATACAAGTAAGCGTATACAAAATAAATTTACTAGGTTTCTTTATCTAAGGTGGTATGGTGTATATCCATTTTATCCATTGATGTATCCCACTTTGTTTGTTATAGGCATGGTGAGATACAATAAATTGGAAACAAGGAGGGACATAGCTCTTGCTACCTATATTTTTAAATTATTGCGTGGCAAGACTTCAAACCCAGGTATATTAAAAGAAATAAACCTGTGTGTGCCCGACAATTATGTATTGCGAAGACGACGGCCACGTCTATTGGCGGTGCCCAGTAGTAGAACCAATCTACTGCGTAAAGCCCCTATAACGCGTACCTTGCGTGTACTTAATGACGTAGCAGATAGCATACTCGTAGATCTCTTTACCTGTTCTCTGAGTGAGTTCACGAAATCCACAATGTACAGTATATGTTATGGTAAATACCAATAATAAAACTGTAATTATGGCCACACTATTGAATTAGGAACATCCTGTAATGATAGTAATGATGAGTTAATAAATAAATAAATAAATTATTAAATAAATAAAAAAATCGCAATTATCTATAAATGTAATAATAATGCTTTATAAGTACCTCGGATCGCTACTAATTGACCAGGGAAGCAGCGAGAGAGATCAAAAGAGGGACTCAAATCGTCAAAGCTGCGATGAGTAACCTGACACGCATTTGGCAGAACAGAAAGGTCTCCAATTTTACCAAGATGAGACTAGTTCGGACACTGGTTTTCTCCATTTACAGCTCATAGTTGTGAATGATTCGGGCAACAGAACGGAAAAGGATAGACACTTTGAGATGTGGTGTTGGCGAAAAAAGCTCCGCATACCATGGACCGCCAAGAAAACGGACAAATCTATTCTCGAGCAACTACGCATAAGAGATAGACTATCAACGATTTCTCTACCAAAGGATTCTCGGTTACTTTCTTCACATTGCTCCCAACGGATCCAGATAACATTTGAAAAGTTGGTGGTGATGGGCAAGGTAAATGGGAAAGGACCTCGCGGCCGGTCATCTAACCGCAGGTCAGACCAAGAAACCGCTCTCACCAGACTCTGTTACGACCGCCCTGAAAGAAGGGGAGAACCGAACGAAGTGGAAGAACATCAACATGAAGCTACGAAGGCCTTCAGGGACACGACCTTCAGTAATGAAGTGCGTGACCAAGAAGAATATTAATGCTATAGAATAGTTTGACAAGTTCTCAACTTCAAATTCTCAATTCAGAAACTGGGTGTTAGTCTTTGTACAAATATCACATGTTAGAATTATCTCCTGTATTAAGATTAAACACGAAACTAAAATACATCTATCTTATCTCCTATGACCCTAACCATAAGGCTATAACCCCGACTCTTGTACGACCTCTCAGAGTTTCTACAATGGAGTATTTATATCCATATTCACCCTTTATTACAATCATTTACTTAAGTAACTTGAAGATACTATCTAAAGTTACTGAACAGACATTTAACACAATCTAAAAACACGAACTGTGCATTAGTCAGCAACCAAGTTATCCAATAGCTGCAAATGAAGTTTATCGTCAAGTTAGGTATGCAAAACGTATTGTTTAACTGGTATACAACGTGCCGCTGCAACCACGACATTGACTTGACACGCGTATACGGTTCCGCGTTTTCGTTTTATAAAGATATTTTAATTTCATTATAAGTTTGTATTTATTGATTTATTTTCAATTTTCTAAAATAGCATTTTGGAGCAATCTGTAGCGTAGCGAAGAAGTTAAAACGAACGAGAAAGAAAACGTCACGCCACTCGAGCTTTTTTCTGGGGGTTGCACAAAATTCATTCATGAAGCTACTCACAGCTGGGTCAGAACAATAGACAAGCGATGAACAAAAAAAAAAAGGCGTCGGTCAACAACCTTTTACCAGCTGACATAGGACAATAACATCATGAATGAGTCGTTTGCACAGAGTGATCCTAATTTTGTTTTGGTTATTATTTTATTACTGCGTTTGATTGAAATTATATTTTTATCAATGTATTAATTATTTTATCTTATTATCATTTTTATGATTAGCACTAGCCCTAAATGTATTTGTAATTAATGTCACTATAGCGGCGGCACGTTGTATACAAAACTTTAAAAATTTGATTATAGATTTGTCTTTGATTTGGATCGTTATATCACCTGTTTACTTAAGACATGGGACTCATCTGAAACCAAATAAGTATATGTGTCAATCCACATCGGCACTAGACAAATCAGAGCTTTGGTTCTATACTAGACATAGTAATAGGTCTTTACCTATGAAATTGCCGTTTTGTATGAAAAAATTTAAACGAATTTTTTTCATGCATTTTTTATTTGTATTAATCGAAGTAATCACCTATGCAATCAATGCATCTTTGCCAACGCAGTGGCAGTTTATTGATGCCCTTCTTAAAGAAATCAGCTGAACGGGAGGCAACAAATTCTTCAAAGGCATTTTGTACTGCCTCTCGGGTATAGAATTTTTTTCCCGCCAAGAAGTTATCCAAATTCTGGAAAAAGTAGTAGTCTGTAGGCGCAAGGTCTGGTGAGTAGGGCGGATGACGGAGAGCTTCCAACCCCAGTTCTTGCAACTTGGAGACCGTCTGCTGTGCAGTATGTTGTCGCGCGTTGTCGTGCAGGAGCAGCGGAGACGAGCGATTGACCAATGCTGGTTGGAGATGTGCCAGCTTCTCCATCATTGTGTTCAGTTTTTCACTGTACACATCTGAAGTAATGCTCACCCCGTTTGGTAAGAAGCTGTGATGAATCACACCGGCGCTAGACCACCAAACAGTGACCATCACTTTTCTAGGGGTAAGTTTTCGTTTAGGGCATTGTTTAGGTGCTGAACCAGGATCCAACCATTACTGAGCGCTTGCGGTTATCAAACAGAATCCATTTTTCATCGCAGGTAACAATGCGGTTCAAAATTCCTTCATTTGTGTGTCTGTTGAGCAGTGCAAGGCACGTCTCGACGCGTACTTCGCGCTGGCGATCATTGAGTTCGTGGGGCACCCATTTGTCAGGGTTTTTTTTCCTTGCCAATTTGACGCAAATGGACCAATATTGTTTTGACGCTAACGTCGAAAGCTGCTGCTAATTCAGCCGTAGATTGTGTATCATCAGCTTCCACAATCGCCTTTAATTCGTCATTGTCGACCAAAGTCTTCGGACGACCGCGAGGTTCATTTTTCAGGTCGAAATTTCCAGAACGGAAGCGAGCAAACCAATAACAAGTGGTGTGTTGGTTTGTAGTGTTAGCTCCGTAAACGTCGTTGACGTTGCGTGCCGTTTGTGCCGCGTTGCTGCCACGACGGTACTCATATTCCATAATTACTCGAATTTTTAACGTATCCATGATGACGAAAAAGATTGAAATGCGATGAAAATGTAACACTAATCAATAAACAAATGACTACTTTTGGAAAAAAAAATCCATGTTTTTAAAATAGAATTAATTTGAAATTAGAATTCTTAGCCAAACAAAAATTATTTTGATTTGAAATGGCCAGTACTGCAGAACGGCAATTTCATAAGTAAAGACCTAATATTATTGTTAAGATCTCATAATATATGCTTCTTTTGCTCAGGCTCAACCATTTATAATTAAGTTTTTTCGAAATTCCATTGTCCATCTTGGTCTAATTGTTTTTGACCTTCGTAAGCTTAAAGGAAACTGCCTACTCTTTGGTGGAAATGATCACTGATTTATAAATGAAGTCCTTCTACAGACTGCAAGAGATCCCGTGGCAGCCTTAACGCAAATATGCACACACTACCACTTCTTACCACCACCTCCAAGAATCATTGACCTCTTCAACAAGCATATTGAAAGTAAGTACATTCAATCATAATTACTCACTATTGTATTACAATACCGTCCGTATCTTAGATCGAGACCGGCTCCATATATTATAAGCGTAACAAAAACAAATCATGCCGCGACAGATACAAGATAACCGATTTCGTATGCGTCGTAAATCTGTACGTGTTACAATTAAATGAGTGTTCTGTTAGGGGCTCGATGCATTTGTACGTATTGGATAGTCTAGCTTAGCTTGTGTCTAGGACTGCAGGCAGATATAAAGAGATTTTGGAGAGAAAAGTTTGTGTTGACAATGCTTCATATACTAAATATCGATGCATCCAAAATTAGTAACTTTTGTGTGCCCTCTTACATACATACATACATAAGCCCACGCCTTCTTCCCATGAGGTAGGTAGAAACTAGTAGATGGAAACTACAGATCGCAACTTGCTAAGATCCTTGCAAACTCCTTTTGCTTTGTTTACGTTCATACATCTGGTCATACGCGCACGCCGGTTGCCTTTTTATGTTTTAATAGTAATTGTCTTTTAGTAAGGTTTGATTTCCTTTTTTTCTTTACTTCCATCTTTCCAGTTTTATTTTCGTGGTCTAGCAATACTAATTTTCTATTATCCTCCACAACATCAACTGAAATGCTGTCATCTCAGACGCTGACAGTCATTGTAATCTGTAGTCAGAAGATTTATTTGTGCAAATAAACAAGCAAAATCACAAATATTAAATCGCTTTAGTTACCAATTATTCAAGACTTATGACTCAAACGTTTAAATGCGTCCGTCCTTTAACAGTAAACCGGAGTGACTTTACAACTTGTACCTGTACAATGTAATTGGAACGTCAGTGGATATTGATCGAGATAAATCTCGATTGAGCCGACCGTTTCTATCAAATGTGAAACGCCAATTTATTCCTTGTTACAAATCCTGGAGATATGTCGGTTTTCAATTAAATTTCTGACGGCATTCGGCTTTTGTTGTGGAGTTATGTTGCATGTAAATTGTTTGGTTATTTGTTGTTTCCTTGTTGGTTTGCTTTTGTTGTGAAATTCCATAAGTAAATTGTTACTGCAATTAAGTAGGATATCTGTATAAATAAAGCTACTTTAGGTTGATGATTTTTTGACTTATACTTGGCTTTTGAGCCAACAAGATGGTTGACGTTTGGTAGAAAAATGACCTCATTGTGATATTATAATGGCATGCAAATATTGATCTAGTAGTATCATAGACCTTGAATAGCGTCGGTGCACGATGAATCTGAGATTTCTAGTTCAGAAAAGTAATACTTGATGTTTTCCTTTGACCATTCGGTCAGTCTTTATAACCAGTTACAGAGTCGCCCTCTAAATGATTGCCATTAAAAATCGTCTAGTCTAAAGAATCATACTTATGCTCACAAAGCATAAAGATTTAAACATACTTTGCTATGATTGCTACTGAGAAGCCCTGCTCCAAACACAAACATTACCTATCTCCTAAACTGATAAAAAAATTAATAAAAAATTCACGGCGTAACGCCCATCGTGGGGTCAAAGGCGTGACCAGCGAACATCGACGAACAAAAAAGCGAAATGTATTTTAACACTTTTTTTATCACATTTCATAAGCCCTACCTAAAAATGTAATAGCGTATTTCAGAATACTTTTTGTTGGAACTCGATCACCCATTGTAACTACAGATTTTATTGCATCTAAAGTAAGAAAAAACGTAAATCGTGAAAGTAATATCACATAGGTTTTTTTGTAGGTACTGTTAGTAATTGCTATTGGAGTAAATGGTAAAGGGCGATTGTGAAAGCAGTTCAGTGATCTGTTTATTGGTTCTCTATAGAGTGCCAATAACACTTTTATTATGTTGAGTAGAGGTGAATAATCGCAGACTTGTCAATGAATGATAGTTCTACGCAGAATCTTCATTATATTGGACATAAATACTCGTACATACATAACGCACCGATAAAAATTGAAGAAACCACTAAACCGAGTGTAGGAAAACAAAATATACCTACTGTTAAAATTAAAGTAGCGTCTAAGTCTGAGGTATTATTTGAGGCCTATAATAAAAACCGGCCAAGTGCGTGTCGGACCACGCACAATGAAGGGTTCCGTAGTTGGGATGAATTTATCTTAAGAACAAACTTAACATTGTAATTGAAAAACATGTTCTCCCATACATTCCAACTGTAAATGTAAGTTTGTACTCACAATATTGATAGATTTACCATGTTATTTTAAGATCACAGACTTCTTATAGGTTTCCCTGTAATCTGCAGGTAAAGGTCTATTATCTGTATTTTTTCAAAATTTTAGGCTCAGTAGTTTCGGAGATAAGGGGGGGAATGGTCAATTTTCGTCTATTTTCTTAAATAACTTTAAAACAATTTACTTTAAAATTATAAAAAAAATATATTTGAGACTCTCATAGTAAGCCCTTTCATTTGACATGCCACGTACTGTAGTTTGCAAAACTTTTTGTTTTATTTTCTTATTTGCCCTCAAAAGTGACCTCTATATTCAAAATTCATTTATTTACTTTACCCGTCCGTGTTTGGGTCACAGAAATTCATATGTGTACCAAATTTCAACTTAATCGCTCCCATAGATTCGGAGCAAATTGGCTGTGACCGACGGACAGACAGACAGACAGACACACGAGTGATCCTATAAGGGTTCCGTTTTTTCCTTTTGAGGTACGGAACCCTAAAAACAAAAGGGACAGGTTACAGAAGACTATCCCATAATCTGTCAATTTTGTCTATCCTAATGTCGTACTTGTTAGCTAAATAGGGCCAAGGTAGGTCAGCTAAAAACAAATGAAAGCCGAACCACCAAATTAAACTGGATTAAGGCTGGACAGTTTCTATTCATTTTTCCATTTCTGAAAGCGTATACTGGTATTGGTATTTACGAAATTAAGAGTTATCACAGAATTTTCATTAGGTGAACTGCTTTTATCAATATACTAAAATGTATCATTGCAGCTCATTTTAACCGTTATTCATAACAGTATCAGTGATCCCAATGTCATTAATCATACTTTAGATCAAGTTAATGATACCTAACCTGTTAGGTAGTCGCAATTAATGCAAGTATGCCAAACTTGGGCTCAAGTACGTTTAAACTTTGCTACTACTCGAAACTTTGTTTGGCATAATGAATAAGGTTCTAAGTTTATAGACAGATGTTGGTACTTATAGGTGAACCTTTCGTGTACCTTCTTGTGGATGAAGGTTCTGTAGACTCCAAGGGTTTGAATTCGATTTCTGGGTCATGTAAAATTGTACTGTGTGTTTTTGTATCTTTTTTTTTTCTTATTTGTTGGTGCCAATTTAGAGTTGATCTCAATTTGTGGCTGGAAATATGCTTCATGGGATTTAGTATTGTCATTGACGATTGTTTGGTTATATAACACATTATACAGTAAACTCAAAGGCGCAAACTTTCAGTAGGCTTAAAGTCACCCAAAGGCCAATGGAGAGGGCTATGCTTGGAGTTTCCCTACGTGATCGAATCAGAAATGGAGAGATCCGCAAGGGTTTTGCTCGCAGAACAGATGGCCGATGGGGCCAAAAGGTTCTGGAGTGGCGACCGCGTAACGGAAGATGTAACTTTGGAAGGGCTCCTACATGGTGGACCGATAACCTTGTAAAGGCCGCAGGAATCCGCTGGATTCGGGAAGCACAGAACCGGTCGACGTACCGGTACTTGGAGGAGGCCAATGTCCAGCAGTGGACGTCTTCCAGCTGAAATGATGATGATGATTATACAGTAAACTCAGGTGTCCATAACGCCAGGGTATATTCATTTATTACTATTTTAATTTACTTATTACAACGCTGTTCACAGTGGGCCCAAAATCCCTCAAAAAATATTATACAAAAAGTATGAAAAAAGGTACCCCAACACACAACCTTTTATTAATACATTGTACCATAATCGATACCACAATTGATTGCATAAATCGATTTATTATCCTAGCATTGTCATGCTCGTTTGACAGCGATCAATCATTTTGTATTCTCAGTAAATATGGCGCGATTGATAAAAATATCAAAAGCTGCCCTGTGACAGTAATTGAGTAGTTATTCTGGTATTGATAAACTTTGTTTTGAATTAATATTATATACTGGTATTATGTTTCGTTGATCTTGTTTTCCATAAAATAGGAGTGCGCTATATATCTATTAAAGTATGTTGCGATAACTATCGATCAAATTAATCGACATTTTATAACGACCTAGATGCTTCAAACTCAAACTCAACTCAAACTCAAAGCATTTATTTCAATTAAACCAATTACAGGCACTTTTGAATTGTCAAGGGGTCGGTCAGTCAGAAAGATGAAGCTAGGCGCCCATTCCAAAGCATAGTAGGTACCTATGGAGAAGAACGGGCAAGAAACTCCACGGACACTCTTTTAAATCAAGATATGGTTACAAAATAATGGTTACATCATTCATGTTGAAATTTCATATGTGAGAACGATGCAGAACGTTAACAGCGTCCTTAAAAAAAAACAATTCAAATATTTAAATTAAATTAAAATAAGCCCTGACCGCTAAGGTATGCCCAGCCTTCACTGACAGCGCTTATTCACGAACCTGACGCATGGATTGGCTAAATGATCCAACACGCGCCACCATCAGCGAGACATTAGTGTGAGCGTCACATACTCTCAGTCGCCAGGGCACATTCAAGTCAAACAAAGGGGTCCGTGGCTTAGGCCCCCAGTGGTCGAGGCACCTGTGGCCGACGCCCCCGATTCGATTAATTTAATATTTTTCTTTTTTTGGGGTTTTTCACTTAGTACAGTAAATGAGAAAAGTGTTTCACCATAATAATAAAGTACTTTTCCTTGCTAAACAAAATTTATCGATCAAATAGCAGAGAGAATAAATCGCCACTTGACCTTATCCTTACACAACTTTTTCCCCATTAAAAGCATATTTATTATGTACAAACATACAAAAAATCAAAAAAATACTTCATATAAAAGTTACTGAATGTTGTTAATATACATATATAAAAAAGAACAAAGGGCGTTTTTTTTATAAACCCCGTCCCTACCCTTGTAGTATGTTAAGTTTCGGATGGAAACATGCAAAAATATCATAATATCTTTAGTGAAGATAACAAATGTGAACGAATGAATGAATGAATGCGAGAATATGGTATTTTGTGTAAAATTATTTTACTTAATTATTTTTAGGTTTCTGTATTCATTAATGTTTGGGGATAAATAAATAAACGAATGTGAACGAAATATATTAAATTATATTTGGGCTTTGTACAATAATATCGTCCCAGGCACTTTGCAGGACCAACGAAATTGTTTAAATGTGCCCAGATACCGAAGTACCAGATAATGCTCACGGTATGCCAACAGCGCTCATGCCCGTTAAGCATGAGCAATAATATTCCTTTATGGCAGATCTGCCCTCCGAGGTGGAATCGATCAGTAAATAACTGTAATAAGTTTTATTTGATATGTGCCTCGATGAGATACGACCTCTCAGGAGCATACAATCTTCCGTTTGGATGTCATACTGTATCAACCTTGGACTTGGTGTTATGAACACTTCCATAATTATTATATACACCTCCTCGCATAATTATGTTCGCTAACATAAGAGCGTGCCAGGCGCAACATCCAATATAAAAGCATTCCTGTCATAAATATAATTATACACATCGTCGGCCACAGGTGCCTCGACCACTGGGGGCCTAAGCCACGGACCCAAACAAAGACGTACCCAGTAAATGGTAGCTTTAGAGTATGTACATAGTACTCACACATGTGCTATGCAATTATATAATACAAAGGAGATTGAGTCTATACAATGCAATGATAGTCTTACAATCTTCAGCATCTCCAACAGTATCTTCAAATGTTAATTAATTAGTTGTGGTTGTGGAGCAGGACCAGCATTGAGCCAAGCATTTTTATCGGTTATGTAATCCCCAAACTTATAATATGCCTGCCTGCATAGTGTGCGTTTTATACAAGTTTTGAATTTAGTCTCATTGAGTTGAAGTATGTGTGGAGGTATTTTATTGTAACATTTTAAACAGTATCCCATGAACGACGTGTCTACTTTAGCTAGTCTGAAACCTGGTTGAGCTAATAGGTCCCTTTTTCTAGTACTATAATTATGCCTTTCACCTCTTTTACTAAAAAGATGTAAATTTTTCCTTACGTACATGATATTTTCGTAGATATATTGACAAGGTACCGTCATGATGTTAATTTCCTTAAACAGTTCCCTTAGAGAATCGCGCTTGCGGAGATTATATATGGCTCTAATGGCTCTTTTCTGCAGAATAAAAATTGACTCGATGTCTGCAGCCCGTCCCCAAAGTAAAATACCGTAAGACATGATACTATGAAAGTAACTAAAATAGACTAGCCGCGCAGTATCTACATCAGTAAATTGACGGATTTTTCTGACAGCATATGCTGCTGAACTTAGCCGTCCTGCAAGTGATGTTAAATGAGGACCCCATTGTAGCCTAGAGTCGAGCGTGATCCCCAAGAAAACGGTTTTATCGACGAATTCTAGTTTCTCTTGATTCAATACTATCTCACAATCACTACTTTTTACATTTGGTAAAGAAAATCTAATGCACTTAGTTTTTTTCCCATTTAATACTAAATTATTAGCAGTGAACCAATTTTGGACCTGCAGTAGGGCGTTATTAACTTCGTCAAAATTTGTATCACGTCTACCTACCTTAAAAATCAAGGAAGTATCGTCAGCAAATAACACCATTTGTGGTTGATTTTTTAATAAATGGAGTAAATCATTAATATACACTAAAAAGAGGAAAGGACCCAATATTGAGCCTTGTGGAACACCCATTTTTACATTTAAACCAAGTGAAGTGATACCATTTATTTGAACTTGCTGTTGTCTATCATTTAAATAAGATTTTACTAAACTGAGCGCAAGTTTTCCAAGTCCGTAATGCTCAAGTTTCAAGAGTAGGGTTTCGTGATCGACGCAATCAAATGCCTTATTGGAGTGCTTATTGGTGCTTATTGGAGTTATTCAAACTCAAACTCAAACTCAAAGCATTTATTTCAAATGAACCAATTACAGGCACTTTTGAATTGTCAATGGGTCGGTCAGTCAGAAAGATGAAGCTAGTTGCCCATTCCAAAGCGTATTAGATCCCTATGGAGAAGAACGGGCAAGAAACTCCACGAATACTCTTTTAAATCATAATATTTTTAAAAAATATTGGTTACATCGTTCATGTTGAAAATGTACATGTGAGAACAATGTAGAAAGACGTGCAGGTTAAAGAGCGTTCGTAATAAAAAGATAAAAACTATAACAACTAAATTAAACATTAAAATTAAAAATAAGCCATGGCAGCTAAGAGACGACCAGTCCCAACTGACGGCGCCCGTTCACGAACATGACGCATGGATCAGCACCAATTAGCTCAACCATTTTGAAGGGAACTTAATGATCCAACACACACGCCACCACCAGCGAGACAATTGAGTGAGCATGACATACTCTCAACCGCCAGGGCACATTCAAGTCGGTGAAAGACGTACCCAGTAAAAGGTAGCTTAATAGTAGCTACATACTGCTCACACATGTGCTATGCAATTATATAATACTAAGAGATTGAATTTAAACAATGCAAAGAAAGTTTTCTCTCATCTTAATCTTCAGCAGCTTCAACAATATTTCCGAATGCTAATGAATTAGTTAATGCGTCCTTGTGGAGCAGGACAAGTATTCAGCCAAGCATTTTTGTCAGCGATATTGCGGGGCCTACCTAGTTATATTAAAATTCCAAATTTTTTTTTTGGATTTTCTTGTTATTTCGACATGCTTAGCTTTGTACGGTTCTTTAGTAGTTACAGTGTTTCAGATGGGAATTTTGCTATTCATTGATTTTGGTTTACTCAATTCTATGAGAGTTAATCTTTAAACTTCTGGCTAAGTAATAACAGCCGCAAGAGTCGATCGATCATGTTAAGCTACGCTTGCCGCGGTTGGTCCGTAAATGGGTGACCATCTTTACATACCAAGACCCCTCCGTGCCTCAGAAAGCACGTTAAGGTAATTGCGCAGAAATAAGACCAATGCGCAGGAAATCTAACTTAGAAAGATGTATTGATGATTTTTGTAGTTAAAATTATGTACATACCTACATATTTGTTATAGCCGCGTATCATATTTTTATCAACATACAACCTGACACTGACCTGCAAATTGCAAAAAACGTAAGAAAATTTGAATTTCGCGGCTACTTCCCGGCTGCTATTCGTGGATCTTTGATAATCGTTACGGGTTGTCAGAAGCCCTAAAGTCTGATAACCAGTCTTACCAGGTATCGTATTATCCAGTAACTGGGTTGTGGAGGTCAGATAGGGAGTCGCTGACTGTATTACTAAACTTCGAAGTTTAAAATATCGATGTACTGTATTCGTAAAGTTTAAAAGTACGAATTACGTGAGCTAGCCGTGCGCCTTCTTCCCACGAGAGTAGGCAGACCCCCTTGGGAAGAAAACGTGAGTTTATGTTTATGTGTAATTAAAGGGAAGTAAAGTTTTTTTTTTTTTAATTAATTTCACTTATTGTACCTAATAGACTTATAAGACGCACGGTAGGTTCGTTGCAGAATACTTCAAGATACCCTCCAGTTTTTATTTCAATCTGCCTAGCCTTTTCCCAACCATGCCCATGTATATGAGGAATGTAATGTATTAACAGTGAGGCAGCTGTTTATCTTGCACTCTGTCCTCAGAACTCATAGAACCATGCCCAGATCCAACCCAAAGAAACGCACAAATGTTCCATCAGGTCTCCTAAAATTACAATCGCATTATCTACACACATATACACACACATGCACGCACAGACACACACATGCACACACACTCATGCCAATACGCACGTACACGAACTCTCACTCACATACACAAAACACTAATAAAATCTACCTACACTTATTTCATAGAATAAACTATATAATATAGAATAATATAGAATAATAACTATATAGAAACTATATAGAAATAACTATATAGAATAATATATACTATATATATATAGAACTATATTATTGTGCTAATAGTGTGACAATTGTAAAATTTATAATCTACAATGTATACAGTGCAATATGTTCTTGTTTCATGAAATAAATATTTTTATTATTATCTTTTATTTCTTTAATATATACATACAAATTACATTTTTAAATATTAGAATATAAAAATATAAAAACATTTAAAAAATAAAACATAGTAGCCCACTGGTATCGGGAACAGGGTCCAAGCTATCGGCGGTCAGGGCTCCAGAGAGAGGAACCTCCTAACAATACGCGCCGTGTTATTATTATTTAAATTGTCTTTGACATATCTCGGGACCCTGGGGTCCCGGACTTTTGGAAGGCGTACGAGGAGCCGAAGCCAACTCGCAGGGGCTCCTTAGACAATTTTAAGTGAAAAGAAGGCACCAGCCGACGATTATCCCTGTATGCACTATGCAATTGCACCCAAGGACAACCCCCGCTTGGTGCAGAACTATTGCAGAACATGGAAACAAAACACATTGGGCCCATGGGTTTGGGTGGCTATAGTGGATTGGGTACCTTGAACTATGGAAGAACTATTAAATATTTAATATTTATTTAATACTTCAAGCACACAAATGTCAATCTACCAGTCAACCTTCCCAACTATGTCCCCTGCCTGATCAATGTTATATAATATACACAGATAAATTGGCAGGGGGTGACTTGCACACTCAATAATGGGCCCCCGGAAACGGTCGCTAGCACATAGTGACGTAGCGACAAGGGGCAACATGTCCTGAGGTGCTTGAGGAGTGGAGAGGTATTCCACGGCTCTCAGAACAATCCCAGAGCCCGGAAGATCGTCAAGATCCCTACAAGCACTTACTGGAATACTTCCTTCCTCCGAGCACGTTTGCTCTTGCGAATCTCCACTCTAGCCGGCCAATAAAGGCAAGAATGAGGTGGCAGCTCTGTTCCCGTCAGTGTTCACTCCAGGCAGCCGGCCAATAAAGGCAAGCCAGAGGTGAAGAACAAGACTTCTCCCTGGAAATAGGGTCCGTGGGGTCGCTACTGCCCAACAGCTCGCCACATGCTGCCCTGCGGGTTCACGTATCTCTCTTGGTCTGGCTCCTCACCCTAGACCTGTTTCGGCAAAGTAAACTCCATCGGCACAGACCCAGAGTTCGGAGTGCGCAAGCCCCACCACGACGTCAACGTAGAGATACGGCGGTGGGGTTAATATTATTATTATTATGTTGGGGTTGGCTTCCAGTCTAACCGGATGCAGCTGAATACCATTATTTTACATGGAGCGACTGCCTATCTGACCTCCACAACCCAGTAACTGGGTAATACTATATTCCTTGGTAAGACTGGTTGTCAGACTTTCGGGCTTCTGACGACCCGTAACGACTGTCAAAGATCCACGAATGACAGCCGGGACCAACGGCTTAACGTGCTTTCCGAGGCACGGAGGAGTCTCGGTATGTAAAGATGGTCACCCATCCACTGACCAACCCCGGCAAGCGTAGCTTAACCTGATGGATCGACCCGTGCAGCTGTTTTTACTAAGCCACGAGCTCCTCCCTTTTTATTTATTATATTAAAATCGCGATCGCAAAATTTTCGAAATTTAGTAATTAGTCATAGCAAGATTTCGAAGTTCCGTACATCGTAATGATGAACATTCTCAATTAAGTAATTTGCTATAGCAAGCTTTCGAAGTTCCGTACATCGCCATTATGAACATTCTCGATTGAGTAATTCGTCATAGTGTACTTTCTAGCTCACGTAATTCGTACTTTTAAACTTTATGAATACAGTACATCGATATCTTAAACTTCGAAGTTCAATAGTACAGTCGGAGTCGCTCCATGCAAAATACTGGTATTCTGCTGCATCCGGTTAGAATGGAAGCCGACCCCAACATATTTGGGAAGAGGCTAGGCAGATGATATGAGAGTTCAACTACATTTTCTCGCAACCTCTGCAGTTTTCTGCTAGTTAGTTCCGATATTGTTTTTATAACACATAATTATTGATAATGAATGAATGAATGAATGAATTGCACCGATCCCAGCGTGGTTTAACCAGACTCGATCACTCGAATGAACCCAAAGATTCACACTAGCCCCTGTTGCCTCATGTTACATGGTGCAACAGAGACCATTGCATATCAAGGAGTAGACCGGGGGGCGCGGTAATGGTAGGGAAGACATGCCCTTAGGATATGGAGGGGATATAGAGCCTATCCAGTATGCACCGTAAAATAAGCATTGGAATAGTGGAGAGATGGGTGATATAATATGGATGGGCTTTTTTACGACGTTGCTGCCATGTTGCGTCTAGTCCAGCTTCCCCGGTGAATCTTTTGGCGGTTAAACTGCGTTTTCGACTCTTTTTATGTCGCTGCTATGCTGTATTCCAGGTAATCTGCCTTCTCGACTCTTTTCTTCTTCGTTCTGATGAGTTGTCAGCAGCAGAATGTCCAGGACGCGGTCGGACCGTTCCTCGCTGTTGTCCAGCTCCAACTTCAAATAATGTAATATTTGTTTTTATTCAAAGTTCGAGCTATAGCTCGCCGCTTGTTCAGTTCAGGTTGACGCGATTGCAGATATTATTGTTTTATAGTACAAAGTAATGCACACAAATCAGCACAAATAATTAATTAAACTGGACCGCAACAAAAATCCTGTCGGGTATGGCGACAGGGCGTTGATAAATGAATAAATCCTTCTTAAAAAAACAATAACCCGCCTCTAATTTCTCATAAACACAAAATACTACTGACATCATTACGCCTCGCCCGCATGGGGGCGGGCAGCATTATTACAATTGTCATCGACTATTAACACCATGTTTAACAATTAACAGGATTAAGTTGCCCAATGTGTAGCGAGGGCGTTTTGGATATCGGTGGGAACGGAATAATTGGATCAGTCGTTTGTGTAGCTGTTGCTTTACTGAATAAATAAAATATTTTCAAAAGAATTTGATTAGCATCCTGTAACAATCAGTCGACCTACCATTTTAGGGTTCCGTACCTCAAATGGAAAAAAACGGAACCCTTATAGGATCATCACTCGTGTGTCTGTCTGTCTGTTTGTCCGTCCGTCACAGCCAATTTGCTCCGAATCTAATGGTCCGATTAAGTTAAAATTTGGTACGAGTACACATATTATTTTCTGTGAGCCAAACACGAACAGGTAAAGTGAATAAATTAATTTTGAATATGGGTGTCACTTTTGGGGGCAAATTAGAAAATTAAAAAACAAAGTTTTGCAAACTGTACTGTTACATATCAAATGAAAGGGCTTACTATGAGGGTCCGAAATATATATTTTTTTAATCATTTTAAATTATATCGTTTTAAAGTTATTTAAGAAAATAGACGATAATTTACCAATCCCTCTTTCAATCAATCCGCCTTTATCTCAGAAACTACTGAGCCTAAAATTTTGAACAAAATACAGAAAATAGTTCTTTAACTGTAAAAAAGTAAAAAGTTTATTTGCCACTTATGAGAGCATTCACAAGAGAATTCAACTGTAGATTACAGGAAAACCTATAAGAGGTTTGTGGTCTTAAAATAACATGGTAAATCTCTGAATATTGTGAGTACAAACTTACATTTACAGTTGGAATGTGTGGAAGAACATGTTTTTCAACTACAATGTTAAGTTTGTTCTTGGGACAAATTCATCACAACTACGGAACCCTCATTGTACGTGGTCTAACACGCACTTGGCCGGGTTTTTTGGGGACTATTAAACATGCGTTAGTTTAATTAAATTCTACAAGCATGGAAACAATATTTTGATAAATTCGAATGCATTTAATAATAGATCAGGGAATTTAATCGAGTGCTTTGAGACCCGAAAGCGTGTTAACTTACACAAGCCTATGAGGAAACAAAACACAAAGAATAGTTAAAGAACCTAAAACAATCAAACTAAATAAATTAACGAGCTCATTGTATTCGAATTTGAAAAAAAAGAACTATTGAATTTTGAATAATCGTTAACATTTGTAGGTTTCCATGCGCACGCGCTGATCCGACATCAAAAGAAGCGGCGTTCTGCACTGGCGGCAACACGGCGACGAACACATAGAGCAGGAGATTGATGAAAAGTAGATGCGTCACTTTAAATATTTGACGTATAAGAACGAAGAAATAAGTACCTACAATGAAGATAATAAAGAAGAAAATAATTAAATATTAAATATTTCTTCCATATAATTGATGACTATAGGGATAAGCTCATTTGACAAATTTTCATCACATTAAAATCCGTAGAACTCAGTAAACTAAGATGCCAAGACAACAATCGAACTATTTCTATGCAGAATAGGTTATTATGTGAACAGCTTGTGAAGAGCTTTTTCATAGTGTGAAACGATTTTTATTGTTGGCAGACCCAATACGTAACTGAATTTTAATAATTATTTTTTTTTTAGTACTTGTTGCACATAAACATAAGCGCTATAAGCAAAATTATTTTAAATGTTTATTATTATTTATTATTTCCATTTATTTCGGACAGAATCCATATAAGTGTTAGTAACAAGTTAGTGTTAACAATTGTTTGCTAATCTAAAGAAATAAATACATTTTCAGTAGCGGTAATGTAGGCATAAAGTATTCCACCATTTTTGTGGCCTATCTTTTGCACCTAGCTAATCTACCAATGACCACCGCAGTCGTGATAAACGTGACGGAAGTCCGCCTATCATTTTATAGAAATGTCGCCGCTTTGTGGAAACTTTTAATAAACTGAATAATATCATTAAAACATCTTTGGTTTGTGTCAAAGCCCCCACACGGGTTTTCTATACATATTGATGTCAATTCTGATCAAAGACCAATTAGTAGTATTTGAGTAACGGTACGGTTTTATTGATAGTATAATTTTTGAATTTGGAAGATGCATTTTTGTTTCTTTTATTTTTTTAAAGAAATTGGTGTTTATTTGACGTTTATTATCTGGAAACCAGTTCTTTTTATAATAAAGAGCCATGTTTTTTTGTTGGAGCAATTTCTTGAAATTAATTACAGTGACAAACAGATTAGCTCACTTGTGTTTTCTTTTTGTGTTAACATAATTACTGAAGTCAACGTTCCTTCTGCTACTCCTTTTGTTATAACTTAATTCATAAATTGGTTCCTACATCTTCAATTTTATCACTAATAATTGTATTGTCATCATCGAACTTCCGCTCATAGCTGAACCTTTTTAGAGTCGGGATAGTACGTTTCTTTCTTCCATAAATATCAATAATCAGCAGTCATCAACCTTCTTCCTAGCCATTTCTTCTTTCTGTTCAAACCGCAATAATGTTTATATAAACAAAACATCCTAAAATCATCTCAGCACACCAAATCTTCCTCTAACTACAACCGCAATCCGCAAGGGTGCGCTCAGCCCCAAAAATTAAATTTATTCAACGTTTGCAGAGGACGGTCGGCAAATAGGGCATTGTCTCAAACATCTACAATCACATCTTAATGTGTGTTTAATGTATTAATGAGTTGAAAGGGATGGGAGGATAGTGTTGCAACGTCTAAGATTTTGCCTCGGTTTGTGGGAGATTTAAAACGTGAATGAAGTAGTTTCAATCACGTTTTAAATTGCTTAGTTGACACCAGTTTACTGGGGTCAACTTTTGAAAGTAAAGGTAATAAAATAAGCAATTTTGAAAAAAAGAAAAGAAGTTACTTGCAATAAAAGAAAATACTTCAAAGAAAGTGCTATAGAATGAAATGCATCAAAAGGCAATTTGAGAGATGTTGAGAATGTTACTGAAGATCAAATGAATGCGCACCGAGCAAAGCTCTTAACCTTATCTTTCTACAGCCTGGATTTAGTTTTTCACATTTTTCAATCTATTTTTTGGCATTACTTTTATTTTCATATTTTCTCGATAGTTACGGATCTAAAGCACACATTATTGTCATGTTCAAAGAATTCTGTTAAATATTTCTAACACAGCAACCCTAAGAACCCTTAGATTAGCAGAAAGCCCAAACTTACTAGTGCACGCTCTCGCAAACCTGTTTGTTTTGTGTTTAATCGTTCCGAATCAATATTGACTCGCGTGCGAAGTACCGGCCGTTGCCTTAATGTTGGATTGGACTAAGATTACATGTCCTTTTATCTCTTGTTTGTGAATGTCTTTGAGAAACGTTTAGAGAATTTATGAATTTTGTCATAACAACTACACAGTATGGATAATATTGATTTTTTAGGTAATCTAATGTAACACAATTCATAGTGAAATTAATTTTTATTAAAACCAGGTTCGAATTGACTTAGAAACATAGATAAAGTAAAAAAAAAAAAAAATAAATAAAGTTAAAAAAAAAAGTAGAGAAAAAAAAGTAAAGTGTATAAGTGTGTGTGTGTGTGTGTGTAGTGTGTGTGTTGTGTGTGTGTGTGTGTGTGTGTGTGTGTGTAGTGTGTGTGTGTAAGTGTGTGTGTGTGTGAGTGTGTGTGTGTGTGTGTGTGTGTGTGTGTGTGTGTAGTGTAGTAGTAAAGTATAAATAAAGTTTTACTTTCCCAGGAACCTTTTTCACATCATGAGTCGATTTTTTTTTCAACTCACCTTATCATAGTTAACTGGTGGGCAAAGGTTGCGACAGAAGACTCAGTTCCCTATCTTCCGCATCTAGGCTTTCCGGGCCTTCATTTTAATCTCCTTTACAAGAAAGGTCATCTTCAGTTTATCTATCTAGCATAGGAGCGCAATCCAATGTCACGCTTGCCGATTCGCGAAATTCAGTCAAGTTTTCTTCTGCTTTAAGAACGGTCATGGGTATTTGGCTGCCGGCTCACTGCAATGCCAGCTAGCTAACTCTGCGTCACTCAGCTAACTCACATAAGCAACACTACAATTTGCCATAAAACCAAACATCAAAAGACACCGTCTAATTACAAACAGGTGGTCCAAACATCCTTTGATTCTTATCACTAAAACAACTAGTATCACCCGGAACAACTTAAGCTTTTTCATACAAACCAAGTGTGGTCGAAAGTGTCTTTTTCACACAAACCCAGTGTGGTCGCTCTGTCTTTCCGGCGGTCGCAATTACAAAGTGTGTGGTTTGATAATAAGATGGAGATATAGTTAAGACACAAAGTGGGCGGGAATGCTTCTTTTGAATATTCCGACGATTGAAGACAAGGTTTAGAGTTTTAGATTCATTAGCTTGATTGGTTTTGGATGCAGGTTGTAAATTAAAAGTTTGTTTTGTAATTAAGTGACTACTTTTGGGATAGAGGTGTGTTTTGTAATTAAGTTTTAATCGCGTTTAGATGTAAGTGTTTATTGATTTTTAAAATGATTAGTTTCATATACAAATCAGTCTAGGTACGAGTATTTATAAGTATTTATCACGAAAGGTTTTGGTCTATGCATAGGTATTCTAAGGACATTGTAATAGACTGCGTCGTTGGTGAAGAGGTCGCAAGCGATACTGCTGAGCACGTGGTCCTTTTTTTTTTTTTTTTTTTTTTTTTGTGGATGGGAAATCATCAAATGACCTCCCGCTCTGGGCAGAGCGGGAGGGCGTGTCAGACTTTTACTGACTAAAACCCACCCATGATCCTTCAGTTGCCCGTGCCAGGGCCACGGTATCTCTTTCGAACTACCCGCGACCCCGGCGGCATCGGCCCTATTGGACCCCGTCACTGCTGACATCTCTTTGAGGCGCGCGTGGAACACAACGCGCCGTCGACCCGGGCCTGGTCCTAAGCGGACGGCGAGCTGCCCATTACTCGTCGTCCGCAAGCCCGCGCCTACGGTGGCCGGGAATCGGCAATCGATTCCCGCCGCCCAGGGCGTCTCCTACGGCGGCTGGGTTCGGTTCCCAGGCCGGGCACAGTGTCATTGGGTTTTTCCGTCAGAAAAAACCCAATGACACTTAAGTAGCAGCCCCGACTCTGAATTTGTGCCTGGCGATAGGCTCTGCCCCTGTTACATGGGACTTAAACATAACTGGCGAAATGTGGGTACAATACACGCCACGAAAGATGAGACTTGACAGCCCCACGTGGTTTGACTTGCGCAGTAGACGATTTTAGGTCTCTTTAGCGGTATGAAGTCTGAGGTGCGTAAGGGACCGGGCATCATCGGGGCAGAAAAAAAAGGCGCGGTCAAGTCTCATATTTCGTGGCGCGTATTGTACACCTCTGTTATTAAAATATATGTTGAAAGTAAGATTCTAGTTAAGTTCAAATTAATTCAATTAAGTGTGAAAAACATTAGCATTAAACATTAACCACCTTTAACAAGTGTGGTAGGTGGTTATATCCTTTAATATTTTTTTGGTTATAAAACACATCGAACATTTTTTCTTTTTGCTTCTTCCTCATTTTAGCATCAAAAATAGATCTAATCAAAGTCTAGATCGAATATAATCATCCAAAAGCACGTAATAATTTAATTATTCACAACAAGAAACCTAAAATCATTTAAAACATATAATGACGACCTACCACGCGGCGAATTATAATAGATTGAGGAGGCGTGCCACCAAAAAAACCCGGGCTCAAATTAAAATTTAAATCGCATTTGCGACTTTTTTTCTACTAGGCGATACCAAAGAAGGATATTCAGAAGTCCCACTCACTACGAAAAGAAACCATTAAATGCAAAATTATTCTCTCACAGAGGGGAGCTTCTAACCCAGACACAGGCGCTTTACTTTGTGTAAATTATTTCATCACTACTGCACTCAAAATGGTAAAGGAAAAGATCGTGAGGTAACCAGCATGTCCTAGAAACAAAAAATTCGGAGACATGTGACATGAGTATGTTAGATAAATGTAATTATTATGTGTCTAATATTTAAAAATAAATACTTGAGATTACCTTGATTCCGGAAGTTAGTTCGGTTGTGATTAAAATAATCGAATCATTGTAAAACAACCTTTAGATTATTAGAATAACTGTTTGTTGGATATTGACATAAGTCACATTTACGAAGCTTGAGACCAATGTAGAAGTATCTAATTTGATTAGTTATTGTGTTTACGAAATATACCACTCTTAACTTGTCAAAATCGTACAGATGTTATTACTATAAATAATTAAATAATATTTGATAGTTATTGTAGTATATCTTAGAATTTATATTGCTATTTTAATATAACAGGTTGTTTGAAACGATTGATACAATACTGTCAGTTGATGTTTGATGGGAAGGGATAAATGGAAGGGGTGGATATAAAAAGGATTGTAATGACATTCTCGAGGCAGTTGCTCAGTGGATGCTCAAGTGGCTAAGTGCTAGTGCCGTTGTGATGTGAAATATATCTACCAGGTGTCATGTAAGTTACGTAATTTCATATTATACCTTAAATATTGTTATTATGTTGCTATTATTCTGAGTAATAGAATTAACTGTTTGAGATAACTATAAATTTGTGGAAATATAAGAAATGTGTTGATAGAATACTATAATACTGTTTCCATGGAGTTTCTTGTCCTTCTTCTCCATGAAGACCTAGTTTTGCGAACGGACAATAGCTTTCTCATTAAAGATGAATAATTATTGACAAGCCTAATTGAAATAATAAATTATCTAGTCTTGTCTTTCTGTGCTTTTCTTTATGAAATCCTTCCCTTACACACCATATTCATAATACTTTCATACACAATGAATAACCAATAACCATTCTGACATTTAAGGCTTGCTATTCGCGTAGTACCTATATATATGCTTATAAATATATTATATCAAATCTAACAAGTACCAACTCGCACTGGGCCCGCGTGGTGGATTACGTTCACTCTCTCTGACAGAGAGGAGGCCTGTATCCGAACAGTGGGAAAATTATAGGCTGATTGTGCATGCTGTTTATGATATAGAATTGGGTGCAGGAGACTAACTTTGCTTTATAGGTGCTGCAGCGGCATCCTCTTGAAGGTAGTAATAATGATTAAGTGTAAGCTACTTCGTAGTAATCGCATAATCTGAAAGATATGCATGCAAACAGCAGAAGGCCAAATTCCCGTAATTAAAACCTTCTAAAATATACTCGCATTCTCATCTCAGTAAAAAACTATGTCAAAAACTGGTCAAAATGTAGGTGAAAAACATTATACTTTTTTTTGGGGCACTCGTGTAAACAGAGGTATTTTTAAAGCATTCCCATGAGAGCACCTATTTTAAGAGCACCAAAGGTGTTCCCATCTGAGCACCAATCAATATTTTAACGTGGTGCTCAAAAGGAAACAATAAAAAATAGACAACATTATCCCTTTTGAGCATCACCTACGGTAGCTTGTAGTTATGGGGTGATTAATAAAACATATCTCTACAAATTGGCTGTACTTTTGAACATCATGGGATACCTTGAGGACTTTGACCTTGACCTCAGGGTCATTGACCTTAAGGTCAAGGTCAAAATTCCGAAAGTCAAGATCGCCTTTTTTCCTAAGGTCACTGACTTTGACAAGGTCAAGGTCAGAACTTCCAATTCGCTGTTGGTTGAATTCACGATTGGTATTTCTGTGTAAAAGGTTTAAAGTAACCTAACCAATACCTAACCTCGGGGTGTCTTTCGCTCTCTGTTGCATCTTCGTCACGTCGAGCGAAGGGCACCCCGAGTTTTGGTTTGGTTTTAATTTTGACCTTTACCTCAAGTTCAATGATCCTTTTTTTTTTTTTTTTTTTTTGTGGATGGGAAATCATCAAATGACTTCTCCCGCTCTGGGCAGAGCGGGAGGGCGTGTCAGACTTTTACTGACTAAAACCCACCCATGCTCCTTCAACTGCCCGTGCCAGGGCCACGGTATCTCTTTCGAACTACCCGCGACCCCGGCGGCATTGGCCCTATTGGACCCTACCACTGCTGACATCTCTTTGAGGCGCACGTGGAACACGACGCGCAGTTGACCCGGCGGGTCTGGTCCTTACCGGACGGCGAGCTACCCATTACTCGCCATCCGCAAGCCCGCGCTTACGGGGTGGCCGGGAACCGGCTATCGATTCCCGCCGCCCAGGGCGTCTCCTGCGGCGACTAGGGGCAATTTCAATGATCCTGAGGTCAAGATCAGTGACCTTATGAAAATAGCCGATCTTGACTTTCGGAATTTCGACCTTGACCTCAAGGTCAATGCCCCTGAGGTCAATGTCTATGCCCTCGAGGTATCCCATGGTGGTCAAAAGTACTGCCAATTCGTATCGATATGTTTTATTAAACACTCCATCACTAGAAGCTACCGCACCGTTGGTGCTCAAAAGGGGATAAAGTTTAATATTTTTATTGTTCCCTTTTGAGCACCACGTTAAAATATTGATTGGTGCTCAGATGGGAACACCTTTGGTGCTCTTGAAATAGGTGCTCTCATGGGAATGCTTCGTATTTTTGACAGATTGACACAGATTGGAATGCGAACTTTCTGATAATAAGGAAATTGCCCCTCAGTTGTTCCGTTTACCGTAAAATGGAACAGAAAACCTGAATCTAAAATACTCGTACCACAGCAATTGTGATCCTATTTCGTTTAGCGATTATTATTTGTCAAACTACATAAAAATAGATCATCATTCTCTTGCCCTTATCCCATAAACAGGTCATCATTTGTCTAGCCTTTTCCAAACTATGTTGAGGTTAGCTTCCAGTCTAACCGGATGCAGCTGAATACCAGTATTTTACATGGAGCGACTGCCTATCTGACCTCCACAACCCAGTTACTGGGTAAAACGATACCCCTTGGTAAGACTGGTTGTTAGACTTTCGGGCTTCCGATGACCCGTAACGACTGCCAATGATCCACAAATGACAGCCGTGACTAACGGCTTAATGAGCTATCCGAGGCACGGAGAGGTCTTGGTATGTAAGATGGCATAAGCATAGCTAAACCCATAAATAGGTATGGTTACAATATTCTCTTGATACATTTGAAAGTAAGAAAAGAAAGAAAATTAAATTTTGACCCAGGTCATATTAGGCAGGTAGGTGTGGGGGTATATTTCGTGAGCTTTCCACTGCCTTTAGAAAAACTGATCCTCCTGCATCTATATCTTTGTTGTGTCGAAAACGTTCGGTGACTTTGATCTAGAGAGATATGTAAAAAAAAAGACTCACTTTGTTCCGCCAAAGTAAGGCGATGGACACAAATTATTGCGCGTAGCGAATCAGAAAAAAAAGTATAATAGTTTCAGACACGCAGTCACAAATAGTTTGGCTTCTTATTGTTAGAAATGTAGCAGGATGTTTAGAAGAAAGAACCTATTTTAAAACATTTGTTTAATAAGTATCAATTCCTATTAGGCGTATTGGCTGAATCTTTAAAATATCTAGTCTTGTAAAAATACCATCTCTTTCATATTTTTATACCATCTCTTTTATATTAGGTCTTTACCTATGAAATTGCCGTTCTGCAGTACTGGCCATTTCAAATCAAAATAATTTTTGTTTGGCTAAGAATTCTAATTTCAAATTAATTTTATTTTAAAAACATGGATTTTTTTTTCCAAAAGTAGTCATTTGTTTATTGATTAGTGTTACATTTTCATCGCATTTCAATCTTTTTCGTCATCATGGATACGTTAAAAATTCGAGTAATTATGGAATATGAGTACCGTCGTGGCAGCAACGCGGCACAAGCGGCACGCAACATCAACGACGTTTACGGAGCTAACACTACAAACCAACGCACCACTTGTTATTGGTTTGCTCGCTTCCGTTTTGGAAATTTCAACCTGAAAAATGAACCTCGCGGTCGTCCGAAGACTTTGGTCGACAATGACGAATTAAAGGCGATTGTGGAAGCTGATGATACACAATCTACGGCTGAATTAGCAGCAGCTTTCGACGTTAGCGTCAAAACAATATTGGTCCATTTGCGTCAAATTGGCAAGGTAAAAAAGCTTGACAAATGGGTGCCCCACGAACTCAATGATCGCCAGCGCGAAGTACGCGTCGAGACGTGCCTTGCACTGCTCAACAGACACACAAATGAAGGAATTTTGAACCGCATTGTTACCTGCGATGAAAAATGGATTCTGTTTGATAACCGCAAGCGCTCAGAAAGTTGGTTGGATCCTGGTTCAGCACCTAAACAATGCCCTAAACGAAAACTTACCCCTAGAAAAGTGATGGTCACTGTTTGGTGGTCTAGCGCCGGTGTGATTCATCACAGCTTCTTACCAAACGGGGTGAGCATTACTTCAGATGTGTACTGTGAAGAACTGAACACAATGATGGAGAAGCTGGCACATCTCCAACCAGCATTGGTCAATCGCTCGTCTCCGCTGCTCCTGCACGACAACGCGCGACCTCATACTGCACAGCAGACGGTCTCCAAGTTGCAAGAACTGGGGTTGGAAGCTCTCCGTCATCCGCCCTACTCACCAGACCTTGCGCCTACAGACTATTACTTTTTCCAGAATTTGGATAACTTCTTGGCGGGAAATAAATTCAATACCCGAGAGGCAGTACAAAATGCCTTTGAAGAATTTGTTGCCTCCCGTCCAGCTGATTTCTTTAAGAAGGGCATCAATAAACTGCCACTGCGTTGGCAAAGATGCATTGATTGCATGGGTGATTACTTCGATTAATACAAATAAAAAATGCATGAAAAAAATTCGTTTAAATTTTTTCATACAAAACGGCAATTTCATAGGTAAAGACCTATTATCACATCTTGAACAAATACCATTTTCTATAGTGAAGCAAGCTGGTACCGCTACAAATTGGCATTCTTCTTGTTTAAATGTTACATTTCAGAGAGGTTCTCATTGACTATAGTGCGCGCACAAGTGCTAGTCACCGCCTGAGGTATGTGAGCGGTGAGACGGAGGCGGGCGCAATTGAAAGATTGGCAGACTGAGTGAGCTTGGCCTTTGTCTACCTTCCTCATCTCACCGCTCCAGTGACTAGCACTTGCGCGTGCACTATAACTTTTTACATAGATACATATACTCACGCCTTCTTCCCATGGGGGTAGGCAGAAGCCACCTGCTACAATCCTTACATACTCCTTTTGCTTCGTTTACGTTCATACATCTGGTCGCACGCCAGCGCCGCCGGCGGCGGCGGCGTGTACTGACCGCACTTAAGAATATCACCACTATTATGTCCTTCTACTAATCCTACTAACATTTATCTCTTGATGATCCAAATATTTCTTTAACTAAACACATTGCTACCTATTTGGAACGTCTGATTTTTATCTTGGAAAAATAATATAAATTATCAGTTATTTCGAATTAAGCAACATTTCAATACGTAGTTCATTTATATTCGAAAGTTCATTGATACAAGATTAACATAACATTATTTGTAGAAAGTTCAGTTTTAACATATTCTAACTAAAATTTACGTTATAAGTCGAATAAAATTACGAAAAATGACCCACTATTAAACAGTAGGATTACTTACTTAACCCTAACTTAGACGCAAGTTATATTAAGTTAAACTGCAGTTTCTGAATAAAGTAAATTGTTCGATTCATTTTAATATGAGCTTGTGGAACTAAGGACACGGTATCCAAACAAGAACATTTTTAACCAAACATTTTTGTGGCTATGAATTTGCGTGGATTCATCTAACTAGAAAACAGTAATGTTCAAAGTGTATTTTGTACCTCTGAATAATACTGTTTTCTGTACTTAGGTCCTGTTTGAACGAATATTCGCAATATTCCGGAAATGTCATGATTTTAGGAAATAAATTATTTAACAGAATAGAAACATGGGAATTACAGAACAAAACTGTTTCGAAGTAAACCCTGGAACACAGAATAAACTAAACACGCAACTGAAGAATACTGATTAAAAAAATATATAAACTGCCATTACTGTCACACTGTCACCAATAGAAAATACAACAATCCTAAAACTAGGACAGGCCTCACAGACCTACCTGAAGAAGACTGTGGAACGTGATACATTGTCCCAAATAACAGGTAACATTGACAGAGAAAGTATTCCCAATACTTATTAAAGAAATCATTCCGTAAGCCCTTACATAACTAACACAAGACAGCCTATTAATCGGAGTTAACCCAACGTAAACGTTACGAATGCATCCACTCGAAATTACTTAAATAAAAATAATTGTACGTATAATTTAAAACGTCAAACGAATCGTGACCAACGCGTTACGGCACCACTAAATATGTATGAGAGAATTAAAGTAATACCAAAAGGGATATGTTTGTTGGAAGATCTTGATCTGTACTGAGGAAAATTACAAGCTATTCTAAATTTAAGTTTACAATCCATTGCATTTCTTCCTCACTAAACTAACTAACGTTACAAATCAACGCGTCAGTGGAAAGAGTATCAGAATTCTGGTATTCATTAGTTGGAATATCATAGTATATGTCATGGGTTGGTCAGGTTATTTGAATAAAACAAGGCTGGTACCTTCCGGACATGGGTGCATTACCATAGAACATGGGAACTGTTTACTTGTGGTCCATTTTTTTCATGTAAAGATTTGTAAATGTACGTTGTAAGAAAAACTAGGAAATTTTGGAGACGTGTAAAGTGTATTAGATGGATAGAATGAGGCTATTACGATGGTCATTCAACTAAATATTTCGTTTTGGGTTTTACAGCTTTCTTTTCAACATGATACAACTGTCAATAAATAGAACGTACCAATAAGGTTTTATTCTAAACACAACATATAACTAAATACAGAAAAAAATAAAAATGTAAAGAAAAAGAATTATAATAAAGTTCAAATTAAGAATCTGGCTGCACTAAACGACAAAGGACGAAAGAATGTTAAAGAGCCAAGAATTTACAACATGGGTTCGGAACATTATAGTCCATTTGCCGAATCTGGCGATTGGTTTCAAACTCAGACAATCGATCATTCGGCGGGACCATTAAAGAAATAATGTGCGTACTGTACGTCCCAAACGGGATTTGTTAATTAAAAATGTCAATCAAGTGTGTCCAGAAACAGCCGACTATGTATCTTTTTGGGGCAAAAATTAAGTTTATATTTAACTATTTTTGTTTTGAAGAAAGATAGATTGTTTGGTCTAGATATCAGTAACGCTAGAGGGAAATTCCTATTGATCCCTTATTTCATTTTGTCTGTCAAACTTAGCAGTCAGCTAAGATTAAGGTCAAGAGTTGACTTTGGAAGAAACTCTAGTGATGTTAATTAATAATGGCGAAGAACATAAAACAATAGAAGGTCTCGCTATACAGGATTATTTTAAATTGATTAGCTTAACTCTGGAGACGCGATGGGTATCGATATCTAAACACAATAAAATAAAAAGATTTGATGTTTTTTTTTAGAGGTCAATAACCGCAGTTAGTTTTGTTACTTGAAGAAGTATGAGTTGAGAAAAACTGTTTTCTTATGTTTTATTAACGTATGAGAAGATTACACATTAAATAAAGATTTTTAAACAGAATGATATTTCAAGACTATGATAACTGCGGTCGATGACCCCACAAAAAAAGCATCAGTTTTTTATTTTTTTTTATTTTATCATGTTCTTTGCCCATCCGAAGTTTACTGGAAACAGATAAATCGTCAAATTAACGTTACGTATAAAGCTTCACAGTTCATCGCTTCAATGGTAACCGTTAAGTAGCTAACAGCTTTACACATTATTCATTTAACTTAAGAATTATCTATATTAAATAGGAAAATCAACAATAATATTGGGAGAAAGAGCAAGTACAGAATACAACAATGTGTTAAATCTTAAGAATAGAATAGAATAGAATAGAATAGAATCTTTATTTGCGTAGAAAGTAGGTACAGTTATAGATGTTATAATTAAAAATGATCCTTACTAACTACCTAAATTTAGGCATGCAAAAAGTTTAAGGTATAATAACAATTCAATCATATCAAACAAGATTACCATGTCAAAATGAAATTCAGTAAATAATTTTAAATAGGCAATACAATACATAATGTCAAGTTTAAATGAAATGGGATTACAAATTCGTCAAGGTAAAGGTCAATAAAGTTAAATCAAAATATGATTTGGTACAAGTCAGGAATACAGGGATGTCATATTATAAATTTAAATTTTTATCGGTCAAAAATTCGCTAATTGAGTAATAACATTTATTAATTAATAGATCTGTCAATTTCTTTTTGAAAAGTGGAAATGTCTCATTTTTTATTACATCGGGTATTTTGTTAAATATGATCGGACCCATACATATAATACTTTTCTTTAATAGGGCGGTATTGGAACCACTAACAATTAGCAAATTTTTATACTGTCTCCTGATTGGCCGGTTTCTATTTTCAGACACTTTATTAAAAAGATGCATATTTGATTTAACAAAGACAGCCACCTCGAAAATATATAGTGATGGGAATGTTAGTAATTTTAGGGACTTAAATACAGGTAAGCAGCTATCTGTTACTATTAATTTGCTCATAGCATAAGTTAAAGTTCATAACTGTTTTCGTTGTACGACAAGCTTTTATTGCAGGTGTCTGCTTTATCAATTACGGTGTTATTCGTAGATACCGACTGATGATCATTTAAACTTATAATAAAGAACAATATTTATTTTGGTCTCGGTATTTGATGTGAATTTCGTACATACATCCGTTGAAAGATGTTCTTTTACAAATTTGGAACGTTTTTGCATTTGAGGTTCACATTTATTTTGACGGGATTGAACAATGAAATGATCTTTTGAACATATCGCTAAAATCCGAATTTTCGTAAAATTAATAAATTCGTCGTTTTCATTGACTCATCTTTAATCTCCCAAAGTGATTAAGTAACAAATAGTTCGCCAAATTAAAACACCCATTAAGATCTAAAAATCTTTGCTTCAGTAACACCAAAGCCGTTAATGAGTGAACAGTTTTACAGCAAGACTTTCAAACGAATATAAGATTTTATTAGATGTCATTCTTCGAAGATACAGTGCTAATGAATTGTTCGGAGACACAGAATGAACGTAAAGTACGACTTTAGTGATGGTTTTATCACTTGTAACTTTAGATCTGAGAGCCGATAGACGAGCTGGTTTTTGTTGCGTTCATCGACCAGTAAGTTGCAAGTTATCTAAAATTTAAACATTTTCAATTGTCCGTTGCCTTATTTTATGATAAACGTCATCCTACATTGCTTTTCTCCTTGATAGGGATATTGTCATTATAAATTCTAGACTCATGAACAAAGATTGATCACTTCCTTCTCACCGATTACGTTTACCATACTAATAATCCAATTTGTAGTTCAATTCATAGCTGTTGTTACCAAGTTTATGCTAACAACATGTAAGGCCCATTGAAATCTATCCATAAGTAACTGCCCGTCTGTTCCGAGCCCAAGGCAATAGATACCTGTACCATTGCCAGGCGCAAAACGAGTGTTGAACGTGTTAGGTTAAAAGATAGCAGCAGTTTGCTTAAACGTTTACTTGTCTTAACGATGGTACCCATTTCCGCAAGAAATCTATTAACAAGTGCCCGAGGTTCTTGTAAGACATTTTCTTGTTTGTCCGTTTGTACTTGGCTTTTGTTTTCAATACGTGCTGCTATACAAGCGACATTTATGCCGGTGCACTTTACTTTGTTAACAGTGTAGAGTGTACTTTTAGTAAAAAATGTTGTAGTTACCTACTACTACAGATTTCTTTTCTGGGTCAAAATTTATAAGTATTTTCAGTGTAATACATTTTTGTAAAGGTTACAAAATCCTTTTGGAAATCAAATATAATATGTATTTTAAGCAAATTGACAATGGACATTTTTTATTAGAAAGCTGAGGGAGAGATTATGAATGATTTTTGGGATACTACCATATAAATTAAAAAGAATAAAGTCGATTAAAAAAAAATACGTTTGTTCTGTTAAAGTATTAGAGTTAAAAAGCTATTTCGCCGAAGCACACAACTTCCTTTCAAATGTTTGAGCTTTTGAGCTGCACGCAGCTCTTCCATCATTCTACATTGTAAAGATTTACAAAGTGCACTCAAGTTGTAAATTTATGAAGTAATAAATTTTTGATAACGCACGGTGGCCTTTTACGTAAATTGATACGGCCATGTTTAAGTTTCTGAATTTATTGGCCGTTGTAAAAATGGTGGTTTGAACGATCTTGGGTAGAATATTGATAAAGGTGATTATGAAATGAATAGTGTGTGTTTTTTATTTGATGCTAGTGGAGGAAAATTCAATACCTATTGGTTTATATGTTAAACAACAAGTTTACAACGTTGCAAGCATGTTTTTAATATATTAGGTCTTTACCTATGAAATTGCCGTTCTGCAGTACTGGTCATTTCAAATCAAAATAATTTTTGTTTGGCTAAGAATTCTAATTTCAAATTAATTTTATTTTAAAATCATGGATTTTTTTTTCCAAAAGTAGTCATTTGTTTATTGATTAGTGTTACATTTTCATCGCATTTCAATCTTTTTCGTCATCATGGATACGTTAAAAATTCGAGTAATTATGGAATATGAGTACCGTCGTGGCAGCTACGCGGCACAAGCGGCACGCAACATCAACGACGTTTACGGAGCTAACACTACAAACCAACGCACCACTTGTTATTGGTTTGCTCGCTTCCGTTCTGGAAATTTCGACCTGAAAAATGAACTTCGCGGTCGTCCGAAGACTTTGGTCGACAATGACGAATTAAAGGCGATTGTGGAAGCTGATGATACACAATCTACGGCTGAATTAGCAGCAGCTTTCGACGTTAGCGTCAAAACAATATTGGTCCATTTGCGTCAAATTGGCAAGGTAAAAAAGCTTGACAAATGGGTGCCCCACGAACTCAATGATCGCCAGCGCGAAGTACGCGTCGAGACGTGCCTTGCACTGCTCAACAGACACACAAATGAAGGAATTTTGAACCGCATTGTTACCTGCGATGAAAAATGGATTCTGTTTGTTAACGGCAAGCGCTCAGCAAGTTGGTTGGATCCTGGTTCAGCACCTAAACAATGCCCTAAACGAAAACTTACCCCTAGAAAAGTGATGGTCACTGTTTGGTGGTCTAGCGCCGGTGTGATTCATCACAGCTTCTTACCAAACGGGGTGAGCATTACTTCAGATGTGTACTGTGAAGATCTGAACACAATGGTGGAGAAGCTGGCACATCTCCAACCAGCATTGGTCAATCGCTCGTCTCCGCTGCTCCTGCACGACAACGCGCGACCTCATACTGCACAGCAGACGGTCTCCAAGTTGCAAGAACTGGGGTTGGAAGCTCTCCGTCATCCGCCCTACTCACCAGACCTTGCGCCTACAGACTACTACTTTTTCCAGAATTTGGATAACTTCTTGGCGGGAAAAAAATTCAATACCCGAGAGGCAGTACAAAATGCCTTTGAAGAATTTGTTGCCTCCCGTCCAGCTGATTTCTTTAAGAAGGGCATCAATAAACTGCCACTGCGTTGGAAAAGATGCATTGATTGCATGGGTTATTACTTCGATTAATACAAATAAAAAATGCATGAAAAAAATTCGTTTAAATTTTTTCATACAAAACGGCAATTTCATAGGTAAAGACCTATTATTTACATCAATCAATCTGCCTAGCCTTTTCCTAACTATGTTAAGGTCGGCTTCCAGTCTAACCGAATGCAGCTGAATACCAGTACTTTAAATGGAGCGACTGCCTATCTGACCTACACAGCCTAGTAACTGGGTAATACGATACCCCTTGGTAAGACTGGTTGTCAGACTTTCGGGCTTCTGACAACCCGTAACGACTGTCAAAGATCCACGAATGACAGCCGGGACCAACGGCTTAATGTGCTTTCCGAGGCACGGAGGAGTCTCGGCATGTAAAGAAGGTCACCCATCCACGGACCAACCTCGGCAAGCGTAGCTTACCTGATGGATCGACCCTTGCGGCTGTTATTACTAAGCCACGACCTCCTCTCGTTTTAATATATTTACATGTCAACCACAGTTATTCCTCTTAAGGCGGCGACGACAACCGACTTTTAATGATTTTAAACTGAATATCACGTCTAAACGCATAGTTTTAATGATTTAGAAAAAATAAGAGCATTTTTTAATAACTTGATATGTGAATATTTCAGATTACATTTATAATACATAGTGTAATTAATTTGTAAAGTTACGTCTAATGCGGATAAAAAACTGAGAATCATGCAAAAATTATCAAGTGTATTTTTATAAAACCTTCATCATTTTAAAGATAATTCAATGATTTATCTTTTATTGTACTTGTTTTAATGTGTCTTAGTGTGTGTCTTTTGTTTTATGCATAATAAATTAATAATGCATATAATTTGGGACAGCGCTCTTTGATGAGCGAGTCCTATTACTGGGCGGACGTACGACGCGTTGCGTGAGCTCAACACAGAGCACGCAAGCTAACCACTTTAGCTAAGCGCGTTTAGCCTACAAAAAACCTATCCATATTAATTATAAAGCACACACCGGCTGCATAAGCTTGGACCGCAAAAAGGTTTACAAAAAAACTTTAATACCGAAATAACCCAAAAACGGTATTCACTAAAATGAGAAAAAACATTTAACACCGCGAATAAAGATTGATGAAGAATCAATCGAGGCATGTCCCGCAGATAAAGGCAATGTCCGCGCAATCAATTTTAATCTGGAAATTTTTGTCCCTCTTACACATAACCCCAAGGTTATAGGAAAGAAAGAGATGACTATAAGTGTCACAGCCTTGATGTACCTTCGCTATTACGGCGATGACGACGCCAGCCTACTTACAGAATTAAAGTCTGCTAAGGAAGATTGAGGAGGGCACCTTATCGGGCAAGACATTGATGTAACGAAAACACTGATGGATATTGTAAAAATGTTGCTTGTAATAGTACTTTCTATGTTCCTACATAGAAAATGATCGAGTTCCCATGAGCTGTTTGTTATTTAAAAAAAAAAAGACAGAATCGATTTGACGCCAGAACATAACTTGGTAGGTACAGTTTGTTTACTTTTGAGGAAAGGAAAAGCTGTCGTGATGAATATTTAGGTACCAAAGTACGAACAGCATAATTGCTATATTTATTATAATATATCTTAAGACAGTAGTAAAGGTTTCTAAAAAATGCCTTTTGATTATAACTAAAATTAACTGCTGTGATAGCAGAAAATAATTTTTTGGTTTTTTCAAGAGCAATATTTTATTATTACGTACTATTTTTGGCCATAACAAATAACATGGTATTTGCTTTTATTAACATAGTAATCGTGTCACACTAGCCCAAATGATTTAGCTAAACGTCATCACTTACTAGAAACTAGTTAATAATAAAAGATGGATTAGGAAGCCGAACAGCTGAGTATCAAACGCTTATCTACCTACATAAGCTGTAAGCCAAGCGAGGAAAGTAGGTTAATACCTTGCTGATAAGAATGCTGTTACTAGAATTTTTAAATGGTTGTTCAGTAGGATCTAGTTTGAGTGAAATATGATGAGTGATAGGCATTATGTTGAGGACATTGACTAGTTTTTGTTATTTGTGTGTAAGTATACTCGTAGTGTCATGTGTCAGTTTTGGAATAATAAGGTATTTATGGCCTGATTAACCAACTCCAGATTTGTTCAGGTTAATTTATCTGCAGATAATTTTACACAAACCACCCGCCTCACCTGACTCGTTGGTCTGGGAGTCGCAAGCGCTACTGCTGAGCATGAGGTCCTGGGTTCGATTCCTGGGTCGGGCAAAGTATTATCGGGTTTTTCCATCTGGAATTACTCAGTAGCAGCCCGGAGTCTGCATTTTTGTGGAGGAGCGTTCATTTTTGGAATGGTTCATCTCTACCATGAACCACTGAAAAAGATTTTTTAGAACCTAGAATTAAAAAAAAAACATTTAATAGTTTATTGAACAAGTTTTCCTGTGCTTTTCTGCATATACGAAAGAAAGCTTCCTGCAACAATAGTTGAATACATGTTAGTTCCGATATTTTTATTTTACTCATTATTACAACACAAACGAGAAATACTGGCAATTCTTTCAACACTTGAACATCAGGGGACATACTATAAATTATATGCTTACAAATCTGATAGGATTATACCTATTTCTTACTGAAACCAGTTACTCCAAGTATTTGCTCACTGTATTGAAGTGTCAAGCTCTATGATTGATGGTGCCTCACCTTACTCCATGTCGGGTAGATGAAACCGAATCTGCCAACAGAACTTTCAGATACACCTTACGCAGAATGTGCAAGGCTGAAAATTGATTGACAGGAGGGTCTACGTATGATGAGCATTAAATGTTTTTTTGCATCATCTTTAGAAGATGATATTGTGGTGAATTATATTGATGTATAGCAGCAACAATTTAATTTTTTAATTTTTTTTTTTTTTTTTTTAATTTTTTGTGCTAGCAACAATTAAAGTATTGATGATTACGGTAGGAAAAGTCGTCAATGTGGTTACAAGAAGTTTAAAGATATTGCACTAAGAACATTAACTTTAAGAGAAAACTTAAACATGTTTGAATAGAGATGTGACAAAGTTTACTCTGGTGGAGTTCAATGTCATCTTGAAAAAAAATAATGTAATAAAAATTATAAATGACAATAAAGGACAATATGATTACCATATTTTTTTTCGGAAGCTTAATGTTGAGTAGTAATAATGACAGGTAGATATGAGACAAGAAGAATACATGCAGCCTACAGAATGCAGCTTCAAAATGGAATTCGTTAAAAAAAAACAACATTTAGCTACAACAAAGTACCAAAACACCAGTGTACCATCCTAAACTTTTAAACAAAAATCCAAAACAAAGAAATGACAAAAACTTGGAGCTTGCAATGATTATGTAGTTCATCAACAACAAATTACTGACCCTTCTGTTTAACATCACAGCAACCCTGATCCCTCAAACGATGCTTATCTACATTGTAAACTCAATTTCAATAAGTACACTGCTAAGCCTAAGGCATTCTTTACCCTCCGAACCTATAAAAAACATCATCAATATAAACCAATAAAAGTTTGTCAGAATTTTCCTCGTAAATCCACAGAATAAGAAAACACAGAAGGCTAACTCATAACAACAAGAACACCAGTAAGTGTCTTTGGTTTCAGGATTGATAGTATCTAAAATAATGCATCAAAAGCAAGCGTTGTTGCTATTAGCTAACTTAGTGTAGTCAATAATGCGTTTGCCGTTTAGATAACAAAAATTGAGTAAAACAGTACTTTCACGACCAGCAGTATTAAAAGGCTCACATTTTATGCTATCATATCCTTGCATAAGGTTCGCAATCGAAGTGGACATTCTGTATCACTCTTTTTCGTCATAAAACCCATAGAATGTCTAAACAAAGACATCGATATTTCCATAAATATTGTATGGTGTTCCGTACAAATTAAAGGCTTCGGGCTGTTTCCTGGCTTACCGTTGCAGGTTTTAACATTTCGTTTGCGCGTAGGACCCGTGAGAAGGAACAGATGGTTCTTGTATTGTGTTCCGGAGGTAGGATGCGGTGGAAAAGTTGTAGATTTATGCCTATTTTTGTGGTATTATTCCAAAGTTATTGCCTGTAAATTTAATAGTTTTTTCTAGCCAGTAAAAATATGCTTATTACAGTGCCTATTTAAACACTTTTACCAAATTCTACAACCTATTGCAGCCATTTGCAACCTTTGCTCATTGAAATAAAAACCTGCGAAACTATCCATAAAAGTAGGAACCAACAGTTATTGCAAACATTATTTATTCCACCGATAGCGTTTATGTAGATATTTATTTTTATTTCCCAGTAACAAACCCTGGTTAGTGTACCATTTATTTCTAGGCTGTTGATTTTCGTGCGACAACATTTTCACACAATCCAATACCACATCATAATTTCTTCGATCCTGGTACCTATAGCATAGAGGCCGTCGTTTATTAGTCTTTTCCCTAGAAAGGCGGTGTTTTTCTAAGGGGTATAGCGCCCCATGCCATAAAAAATTCACGCCTCCACGGTAGCCTTTGGTTAGCAGTGGTTTTTCTTTACAGAACCTATTGTGAGGATTCCAAGTTGTGAATTTTTAAGTTCTTCAGAAATCGAATTTCGATTTTAAATGTGTATGAATGGTAAATGCGTTTTGTGTTTTATGTTTTATGGGTTTTTACGTTACTGTGCGTATTCTCAGAAACTATTGAATTTATAGAGGTTTAGTTCAGATATATGGCCAGAGACTAAACTCTTTTTTGCTGTCCATGGATATGACTTATGGAAATGTTGATTCAGCACTCTAATTATATTGATAATTGGTAGGTACTTTTATTAACTATGTTTTTTCATTGCAGTTCAGTCTTCTTATAAGCAAATGATTGGTCTCGTTGATCATCTCTCTAAATAATTATATAAAATTATTATTAATTGTGATAATTTACTCATAGGGTAATGCATTGATAAAACAATTCCCTTGATAAGTTATGGCCCAACATTACAGTTTTGCTTATCCATCCTATGTTGGAAGGCGTGCCCTGTGAATATGTCGAAGTGCGTTCAGTTACGTTCCTCTCTGCTCTGGCTGTAAGCCATCTCCCATACATGCTTTCGGAAAAAACATATGTAGGTACGCTAAAACAAATATTTTGATAAACACTATGTAATTAATCGAACTTTTGGCGTAGTTCAACAACAAAAGTGATGTCTTCAAACCTTATCACAACCATGACCTATGGTGAACTACAAAAGGGGATAGACTAAACGCGCAATATTTTTTTATTATCATAAGATTTATGTTACTCATACGGCGGTCCTTTACCTTACCAATTTCACTGCACAAATTTCCTTAATACAAGGTTTAAAAATATCAAAAAAGCCTGCAAACCACAGCCGCAAGCGCCTCTAACCATCGACTAAATTGAATACAGCGGACCCCGCCCCTTACCTGTACCTCATTATGCCGCACGAATATTGAATAGCGTATAGAAAATACACATCGTGTAGTCAGACCTATTGGACAATTTACTGTCCATGTTCTGACAATGTAAAGAGTACAGTGAGAACGTATTGATTTAATGATATTCGAGCTATGTTTTGTGAACATTGTTGGTGATGATAATGAAGCTAACAATAAAAGCGACGAAGAAGTTGGTAAAAAAAACGACGAGGGAAGTAACTTTGACATTGAAACAAATGCCGTAAAATATAAAAGAAGCAAAGTAGTATGACGATCGTGGTTTGATGAAATAGGTAAATGACGCATCAGTTAAAATTGCTGATATGTCGTCGAATGATGACACAAACATACAAGCAAAGCATGCTACAACATAGCTGATGTAAAAAAGTATACAATAAAAGCAAAGAAAAATAAATGTACAGCTATGCTAGTGATAAGCGATGAAGCAATCAACAAAAACGACGAAAAAGCTGGTGATTACATTACAATTAGTATAACCATATGCATACTACAAGTTTATACTACTACCGTACCTGTTTCTATCATAAATTCTGTTGGCATAACTGAAGTCTTATCATAGTTATACTTAAAATTCCTGCTCGTAACTGCTTATAGGTTGCAACTTCGTCAACATTCCTAACATAAATCTTTATGTCACTTAGGTACGTGTCATAATCAATCTCTTTACATGGGGCGGTAAAGTAAAATCGACACGAATCGATAAACCGCATATTACATTAATGTTGGGACAATTATTACGAGTGGCGCCAAAACAAATTACTCGTAATATCCACTTGCAATATTCGTAATATAATAGAAAATATTGTTTCAGAAGTATCATTGCATACGATGCTAGATAACTATTCTTTAATCTCTATCTTGACTAACTCCGTCAGTTTTCATATTCTTCAGCCCCGTCGATCCAATCTAAATCGGGTGTGCTTTACTTTAGATCAACGAGGTGTCTTTAATTGGCAAACTTTAGAATTACTCCAATTCAATGCTTAGAAAGACCTTTTTGTACAATGCCCTTATGAATATACCACCCTGGTGTGGTTTAAAGTGGCTTAGGGGATAAGTTACAAGAGCATTGTTATCCTCTTTTACATTCATATGATAGGAGTAGGTATGGGGGTCTATCTGTATTGTTATCACAAACCCGTTTTTATACGCTAAGATTGTGTTCATACATTATTTTGCAGTGGTTTAAGTGGAACCTCATCTTCAGTTGTAAACATTAATTAAAGCCTGACATGATGATTTAGCTTTCTGAACAGCTTTACTTTACTGTCATAAAGTAACTAGACACTGCTCGTGATTTAAGCACTTTAATTACAGTCATTACGATATTATTACCATAGCCGAGTAAAGCACGCGGGCGTAAACGACTTTTAAGGTAGAACGCGTAAATTATAATATGTAATTGTATTATGAATTATATGGGGCAGTAAAATGTATGTTATGATGGATTGTAACGTTTTCATGTTTGTGGCGTCATTATGGGATTTAATAAAAGTTTGTTTCATTTGTGATGTATATGATGAAATGCTGCATCGTGTAACATGGATGTGTATTTTTTAACCTGGCTAATAGAAGGTTCATGATAATTTTGTAGAAGAGGGAACGACAAACGCCCAAAAACTACGATGATCCTGATAATGGCAGAATATGAGAATAACTCTTTGAATGACAGGCTTGTAAAATGTGTGTAATTTTGCAGGTATTAAACGTTCGGTCCAATTACGTGATAAACTAGCTTCTGCCCGTGACTTTGTCTGCGTGAAACGTCTTGTCCCCCCGGCCCACCCCGTCGCATCGCTTCGCCTGCCCACACTATTACTTCGTTTTCGCTTAGCGTTCTTTCTGCCTTTTTTCTTTTTGCTCAGCTCCTAAGGGTTGTAGCGTGATGTTAAATAGCCTTTCTCAAGAATTGGGTTATCAACTGCAAAAATATTTTTTCAAATCCGACTTGTAGTTTCAGAGATTAGCGCGTCCAAATATACAAACAAACTCGTCGGCTATAATATTAGTATAGATAAAGAAGATAGATAGATTATAGAACACGCATATCAAAACAAACGGTGACGGCCTCGATGGATACGAAATAATATTTTATTTGCGTAGCTATACATATGTACTTAAATAATTAACAAAGTACACAATGTACAGCTGGAAAGGACGATGATTATTATGTGGACAAATGATTAAGAATAAGTTCTTAAAGCATCAATATTCTAAAAACACAAGTCGTGTGCCTGATAGGATTTCCAATGGGCAACTTCTCAAGAGTCTTAGGCCTCTGCCTCGAATTTCGCGGGCAGCGGGGCGGCGGCGGCGGCGGCGCGTCTCGCATTGTCCCGCCCCGCTACCGCGCCGCTGTTTTGGAGGTCCGGTCCATTTGTTTTTACGCATAAAATCCTGCCGTTCCTGCTCCGCCGCCGCTGCCGCCCCGCTGCCCGCAAAATTCGAGGCAGAGGCCTTAGGGGATAAGTTTCCAAAAAACGATGATAAACTGAACTTTTATCAACTTACTTACTTTACTTACCAGAAGTATAAGTACCAACATCTACTTGCTAACTTTAAAAATAACGACGAAACCCCTTTTTTTTCCAATATCCGTTTTACTTTCGTTATTTAAACCTCTTAAGGAGTCATTATATTCATCACTATGAACAACTGTTACTAAGGGAGATTTCAGGTTTGGTACCTGAAATCTCAAAAAAAAAAACTGCTGTTCCCTACATTTTGACGAGTTATGCAAACATAAATGTAGAGAACAGTTGATTTTTTTCGAGATTTCAGGTTCACTCTGTTATTTTTGTTGTTTGTCTCTTATAGATTTTTATTAAGTACATTATTCGCTCATATTATTCCCAGAAAATTCCTTTACAACAATTAAAATTACAATTTCAAACGCTACATGTGTCGATACGTTAGCCCCTTCCCATCTCAGCGGTTCGGTTTTAAGGGCCAGAGCCGCGGCGGAAGCCGCAGAAGAGGCCAAGCGACGCAAATATGTGACGCTTTCTAGCGACTACATATTTGTACTGCTTGGCTTCGAAACTTTTGGTCCATGGGGTCCCAGTTCAAAAAAATTTTTCAAGCAATTGTTTCCTCGATTAGTCGACGCCCGCCGCTGGTGACAGGAGCGCTGGCTCATTTCTCGCACTGAGAATAACTATTGCTATTCAACGCGGAAATGCAGCCAGTGTTCTTGACACCATGCCTCATGGACACCCACTTTTGTTAGATTTTTAAGGTGTAGTTTTAGTTTTGTATTTAATTTTACCATTCATTTGTTATTTAAATACAAAAATAAAAATCAAATGTAATAAAAAAATAAAATAACGTTCATTTCAAACAAAATTGAAAATTCCTCAATCCATTTAGCAGTTCCACCGCGTTCGCGCTAACGGCCCTATTCACGCGAACGATAATTAAAACGATACGGAATTTAACATCGAAATTAATTGAATTAGTGTTTACTGACTATTAAATGGCCTCGGAGTAATTTGAAATCGGTTTAGTATCGATGATATAATTGTATCGGCTGTACATTTTATTGGTATTGGTTATATGTGTGTTGGTCGCTGTTTCCTGTTGCTACGAGTATCAGATGAATTTGGAATTCAACGGTATTATTTTGGTTGTAAAATTTGTTTGGATAGCTGGATTTGTGGGTTTTTATTGATTTTCGATGTAGCTGACATGCTTTTTGTGTCCAGTATTCTGATTAATTTACCTGAAAGTAATTGAACTAAAAACTATGATGAAGCTGACTTTACATCATCAATATTTTTTAATTTTCTATAGACACGGAGTATTGGGTAGACAACCATAACACGAGCATATATCACAACATTCGACAGCTCAATATAACCATCTTAATATTTACCTCTGCTACGTGTAAAATGGCATCTATTCTAACGCTGTCTAACATTCCGCTTTCTCTAACTGTAGAACATCTTTAACCACCTTCGTAATTCTTTCGATCTCTCAACACTTTAATTTATCTACTTTTCTATAGCGATACTACATTTTTAAACCCGCTCCCCTCAATACCATCATCGCTAGTCTCAGATAAGGCTCAGCATCCTGTTTTGTCACGCCGAGATTAATTCACTTCACTCGTAATCTCAGCTAAGTGGCTTAGTTACGATATCTGATGCTATGTAGGTGGCACCTTATGTAACGTCTAGGGAAGTCGCGAAATGACAACTCAATTGAAGAAGTAGAATGACTTAATATATTGAAGTGGAAATGGCTGTTGATAAGTTTGTGAATGAATTTGAAAAGATTAAAGTCGTACCTAGATATAAATTACTCAAAGTTTATCTAGCTGGTTTTTTTTCATTGGTTCCGGTTGTTATGTCGGCAATTGAGTCCATTTATGTCAGGAGCTACTTACCACTTTAAGAGTAATACAATGTTTAATTTATATATTTGCTTTCGAAAGAGTTCCAAGTTTTAATGAAGATGACCATACTGCCATGTTACCAAATAGGAATTTCAACAAAAACGAATCCAATTCGATTTTTTTATTTACTAATGCATAATCAAAAATTATACCTTTAAACTACTACAGTATTTGCAATTAGATGCATGCACCATTATACAAAATTATTTAACCCAATCTTCTAACCACGTGTTCTTACCTAAGTACTTACTGCTTCACGAAACCCTTTTCTGTGCAAAACACGAATGACAAATAAATATATTGAAAGTCCATTTAAAGTTATTATTTACGGTCAGATAATAAAGTGATATTATGTCTTTTCCACAATATTACTGAGACCAATTCCTTTAGTAGCTTGTCCTTGTACTAAAATTCTATCAGTGCCATTATCTTTGCTAATAATTTTATGATTAGAATACTTTGCCTGCAGGTTCAAATTCACACGGCCTCAGATTAGGCAAGTGGTTCCGTCTGACTAGATTGTTATATTTATATTTTACTATACAGGGTGTCCCGTTATTAATAAGGGGTCATTGTACTCATCATTATGAACAACTTTTACTTTGAAAACAAACCTGACATCAAGAAAAAAAAAATCTGCTGTTCCGTACATTTATGTTCGCATATAACTGATTCAAATGTAGGGAACAGCAGATTTTTTTCCCCGATATCAAGTTTAGTCCCATAGTTATAGTTGTTCATAATTATGAGTACAATAACCCTTTAAGAGGTTACCCATTAATTATGGGACACCCTGTGTTTAGAAAAGTTTTCATGGAAACGTAAATGTCAACTGTAGCTCGTTTATGGTAACTTTTACAGTTGAAGCTGTGGTAACAATATTGTATTTATTATTTGCATTTTAAAATTTTCCTACATACTCGTATCAATAGGTTTTATAAAACTGTTCTAGCTTCTTAGTGAAACTTACATAGTAGTGTTACCTTTATTGTTCAAAAATTTTATAGAGCCTAACCACTTTTTATTAATATAATTATTTAAGAGGACAATTATATTGAAGCGTGGTTTAGCTCGGTGTATAAGTGAAATGGCGTTATGGCTGTCTAGTTTGACGCGTGAGACGTAGAAGACTCTCACGGGCACCAGAATTAAAAACTAACTGCTAACTAACGGCTTCGTGTTTATGACAAAATGCTATTTGTAAATCTAAAAAAAACTACTAAAACTGCTATACTTAAATCAATTATTAGCATAGTAGGTTCTTAACATATAATAGCTTCGATTTAAAGGAAAATTTTACTGCACAATAGGGAACTGTTTACGTAAAATAATATCAAATAGAATATAGACGATACTACTTTCAAAATATTTCAACAGTAGACAATATAGTCAAATAACACATTATGGAAAATCCAAATGATTTAAACATTTGGTTCTGAAGGAATTTTAAAAACACAAAAGAGCACAATGCATGACGATACAAAAAACATTTAAAGATTCACCCATTTTTACCTAAAAACATAAAATAATATCACGCCTTGCCTCAGTTATGTTTAAGTCCCGAATAATAGGGGACGAGCTTATTGCCATCAACCGGGCACAAATTTAAATCTTGTGTCCGAGCTGTGCTAAGCGAGTCCACTGAGAAATTCTAGATGGAAAAACTCAACAACACTTTGCCCGACCCGGGAACCGAAACTAGGAACTTGCCGCCAACTAGCGCCACCATTGAGGCAAAAATCATAAATCTGGAGATATGGAACATTTTTCCCATGCTCCCATTTTTAGTCAGATGTGGTAGGTCAGGTGAGGTCAAAAATTCTACCACATCTGACTAAAAATGTGAGCATTGGAAATCTCAAAATTTTCCATATCTCTTGACTTATGATTTTTTTCTCAATGGTGGCGATAGTTGGCAGCACTATTCGCCTTAAAAGTTCATAAAAATTACAATGTTTACACTCTTTAGACTACAGTTTGCACAAGATTTCTGTTCTAAGAGGATATCGATGATAGAACACGAACTACATCTTAAACACGAATATCTTACTAATGTTATTGCAAATTGATTAAACGTTTAGCTTTTATTGCGGTCGGTAGCGGGAATTCGGTCACGGCATTACATTTTCTTTGATAATATACACTACTAGTTGTGAGTACTTTATGCTGACAGTATACTTGTTATAAATGTAGCTGTTGTCTGGAACTTAGACTTGGTTTGTAGGAGACAAAGCAACGTTGATAACGGTAATGGTTTGTGATGGATTGTGCGACAGGTTGCTGCTGTTGTAAATGGGTTCTTGGTATGAAATACCTGCGCGTTCTTTGATTGGTTTTATAATATTATGATGAGGCTAACTGCAGCCAGTTATTCGCTTTGGTCTGATGTTGTTGTTGAGAGTCCGGTGTTTCGGTAGCAAGATGATGATATACATCAATACTGACGAGAAAGTGTTTGGCAAAGAAATACTATTTTCATTAGAGTACCTATGAAATGGATGATCTAAAAAGCGATGACTGGAGGATATACGTCATAGGCCAAGTTGATTCCATGTAGCCGCAAAATTTAAGATTTCTTAGGTTATTTGCAAAGATATTTTGAATTTTGCGGGCTTTCACCTGTAACGCTAAAGTAGAGCTTGATAAGTTCTCAATTTAAAACTCTCAATTCAGAATCAAGGCCAATTCTCGTACCTAAAAACGTTCAATTCAAGTCGCAATCTCATGCCAGCGACAATTAAATGTCAAAAATGTAGGAACCGCGTAACCGCTGCAAAATTTTTGACAGATTGAGACTAAAATAAGATAGCGAACGTTGTTAAAATACGGGAGCCTCTTACGTGTTGTGTTATTCACCTTAAAATGGTGTTTCTATTCACAATTAGTTGAACACACATTATGTTATTTATTATATTGACGAGCACCCAAGCCTTGCACAATGCAAGGCTTGGGTGCTCGTCATTATGATATATTGTTTACACAATATATTGTGTAATTGCAACACAGCCCAATTTTTGTCATCTTTTGAAATTAACATATTTTTGTGGTTAGACCTACTAACAACAACTGCCTAGGTGCGGTATCAAACCACAGCTACAATATTGTATGTAACTATGTGCTTCACAAGTCTTTCAATAGTACACGGTAACAATAAACCTTAAATCTTTGCGGCTTGCGCAAGATTAGCTTAACTCAACTCTCTGAATAGTTTACCTAGTAGTAATGTTAACATTTTCTCTGTCAACGAAACGGACACTATAGTTAAACAATCAGAGAAAGTTAAGGGCGCTATTACATTTTGACCGTGATTTTTTCATAAATTGAAATTGCACACTATAAACAAAAAAATAATTATTATATGACTCAAAATAAACGTGATCACAACTGCTAAATTGCTACATAATGCGATGCGTCGGCGTCTAAAGCTAAAGACCGCGTGTCCCGAGATTTACATTGATTTTTAGCACTGCATACAATAATTAATTAAACATATTATTTTACTTTTAAATAGACTATTTTTTTTTTATCAAGCAAGGTAACATAGTACCCTTATTTATTAAATACATTTTGTATGAATTTGGATTATACATTCGTAGATAAAAAATATAATTTCGGACGAAAAATTGTCAGTAACTCTCTGGTTTACAGAATTATTTTTGGTGTATTACTGTATGAAACATAAAAAAACTGAATTGAGCACTCCAAAGTTGAAGATACAGTGGAAATTTTTTTAAATGATTAAATTATTATATCTTCGATGTAACAAAGCATCAAAACATGTCCAAAAGTAAAATTTTATGAAACCTCCTTTGCAGAGACAAGGTTTTTACTGATTTTTGTAAACAAATTGAAATATTTATTTAGAACACTCCCAAGAGAAATAATCAAGCTTTCTTGGGCATATGTTTTTTTAAATTTTGTGGCTCTAACAAAACCACAATCACATATCAAAACTCGAGTCAAACGCTCAAATACAAGAGAAATTGTGATAGCGCTCTTAATGTAGGTACAGCTCTTTTCTAAGTTTTCACAAAAAAACGTTTATACTGGTCGATTTGGTATTAACTGCGTGGTTTCCTCTAAAACCAGGAACAGCAGATAAACAAGAGCTGAATATGAATAGTTATTAACGGAAACAAATTACCAATTTTTTGATCTTCGTTGAAGTCTTGATAAATTAGGCCCTAAACTTGGCCCGTTATGCCAGATGGCGAACCTAATTTTAAAAGGAGTCAGTGCAAAGCATGTATTGTGAAACTATGAATGATATGCTGAGAGCTTGTGTGATAACTTGATAAGGCAATGACGCGGTTTAAAGGTAGTTAAAATGACAAAAATTTAAATGAGTATGCTTAGATGGTTTGGTCATATTGAGAGGATGAGTGAAAGGTGACCAACAATTAATGTATTTACAAGGCAATATGAGTTGAAACGTCGGGAGGGAGACGCCCTAGCAGGATATAGTGATCTTATTGGTGATGTTCTTCAGAAAGGTCAGGTGCATATAGTACTCGCAACCGGCATGCTATTATGACCAGATGTATGAACGTAAACGAAGCAAAAGGAGATGGAAGGATCGTAGCAGGTGACGTTCTGTAGTTTCTGCGTACCATGGGAAGAAGGTGTGAGTTTATGTATGTATTTGTATGTATGTATATAATAGGCTATAAACAAAAAGCATGCTAAATAAAGAAAAGATAGTCCATATACTGTCATCAATTAAGAAGTGAAGACTGTAATGACAGATAAGGGAAGTGCATGAGAGAAAATGACGTACTGGGTTGACGCAAAATAAGGGCAAGAATCCACATGCCTGTAACTTATACAAAAGCACTTGAACATGTGTATTCCCTCCCTAACGGCAGGAGGATGTAAAAACAGTAATTCCCATTCAAATAAAGCTTACAAATACGTTAGTAACTATTTATTTTGTAAATCTAAGTTGAAAACTATCACCGCACATTACAATAAGGCTGTTACGCCGTAATCCGGTTACGGTGTAATCGAATTAAGTCAATTCTTAAGTTACGACGCACTTTAACTCTTATTGTTCGGCATCTAATCGTTAATACGGATATTTGTTTTGATTGAATTAGTAGTCGTGATGGAAGCCGCTAGAGTTTAAATTGCAATTTACATAAGCCATTTAGGTAACATCGTGACACCTTTATGAATGATTTTGGGATGTATGTATTGGCAATGTAGAAATTAAATGCGGGTTTTGTGGTATGGTACGATGGATTAGTGCATGCCTGATATTTCCTATACTAGGCAATGAGAGATCGTGAAGGCTTTATTACGATTCGTATTCTTCTATACGATTCAATGGTAAAAATGTAAATATTATTATGTTAGATGATTAGGGCACACTATAGGTGGATGTGGATAAAAAAAAGTTGATTTGTGAAGTAAGACTGTAAGACTGCGCTTGGTAGGTCCACGGGTGGGTTGTTTGTTCTTTTTACACTTTGAGGCCATTTCGGGTAGCAAGAAGCCAAAAAAACTGGACGGCCGGCCTACTTGTAAGATTTTTGAAACTGTTAACCGGTCCTATTGTTTGCAGAGGTCCGATAACAACTAACAGTGTGATTCTCATCATTTCGACTTCAGCAATACTTTAGAATGAAATGAAAAACAGAAGGTGGCACGGAACGATTGTCTTCTCTTTTGGCCAACAATTAACTGGAAGCATGACCACTATCAATAATATTGATACAACCTTCCTTTCCTTACATTAATCCCAGACATGGCCCAGTAGTTAAGGCCTCGCCTCTCATGCTCGAGGTTGCGGTACCAATGTGACTTTCTCAATTCGTATGTACTTTCTGAGTTTATCTTGGACATTACTGACATCGGTGAAGGAAAACATCGCCAAGAAACCTAGACTTGTAGTTAATATAAGTCTGAAATCGCCAACCCGTCTTGAACAAGCGTGGTGATCAATGCTCGTGCCTTCTCTGTGTGAGAAGAGGCTTTTGCTCTGTAGTGGGACAGTAATAGACTGGTATTATTGTTATATTATTATCTTCCCATCAGCGCCACCATGAAACCCATTAATGTCTATGATAACCTTAAAGATAACGAACCATAACGTTTCGCAATGGTGGTAAATACGCCTTCACGATAATGAAAGTAAGCTCACTAAATCTTTGTTAAATAGATAAGTAATAGCTATCTGTTGCAATTTAAAAAGTAATAATGCTGTTTTAATGAGAAAGTGTGTTCATTATTTCGCTATTCGGTGAATTATTGTCTACTTTGAGAGGAGTAAACTATTTCACAATTTTTGAATGAACTACTGCAGAAGTGCCATTTTTAGGGCTCCGTACCACAAAAGGAAAAAATGGAAGCCTTACAGGATCACTTCGTTGTCCGTCTGTCTGTATGTCTGTCTATTTGTCATGAGCATGACCCTCTATCTCAAGAACGCGTCACTATTAAAGTACCACTGTATCAAGTTAAAATTAATATTGTAGCAGCACATACTTACGTACCTACAACATAAATTAGAGGAGCTCATACGGCCGGTCACCACCTTGCGTCCGCTCGTTCTTTTCACTTGGCCTATGATTGGTCTATGATCCATTGGAGATCTAAAATATCAAGCTTCGAAGTCAACGCAATAAAAAAAATACGGCCATTTATGACCAACCAACTTTTTTTTTTTGAGTTAATTAAAATATTTTGGCCAAATACGTTTTGAAAAGGTGATAAAAACGGACAGATTCAAAATTAAAACACGGTTACCGCAGTTACAAAACACTGTTAAGCTGTACAAATCAATACTAACAAGACATTATAAACTAAAACAAAAAACGACCAACACCTTCGCACACGACTTGCAAATACGCTAGATAAATCAGTCGTTGACAAATCCATTACACGCAGATAGGATCTGAATAAAAGCAAGCAAAGAACTTGGTGCAGTGACGTTACTTAGAGCAGCTTGTACATTGTACAACCCATGTCGATTAGCGATTGCGTACTGGAGCTCTGTTTAGTAGGACGAGTGGAGTTGAGAAGTTTTAGGAAAGAGAAAGAACTTACTGCAAAATTATTGAGAATTTTGGTACGCAATATTTTGTAGATCAGAAATTGTCTAAAATGGTCAACGGTAAGTCCACTGATTCTTTTTTTTTGAACATTTTTTTTGTCATAACAAAATGTGTGTTTTTGTATTTCGCACCTCGTTAGGTACAAAAAAAAAAGGCTTTAGGGACATAGTCAAACTTTTAACCATTATTCAAATCAGTCAGTACCACCATCATCATCATCATTTTCATCACAAAAAACGTCCACTGCTGAACAATAGGCCTCCCCCAAGCACCGTCACTTCAACTGGTTCTGTGCTTCTCGCATTTAGCGGATTCCTGCGGACTTCACCAAGTCGTCGGTCCACCATGTGGGAGGCCTTCCAACTCTACGTCTTCCAGTTTGCGGTCGCCACTCCAGAACCTTTCGGCCTCATCGGTGATCTATTCATGCACACATGGTTCAGTACTATATGAATGTAATGGTAACCAAGTAAATGTAGGTACCAACTTCAGCTAAAAATTTATGGAGTACTTACTCTTAAACATGAAAGCGGTGTGAAAATGAAAAAAAAAAACCGGCCAAGTGCGTGTTGGACCACGCAAAATGAAGGGTTCCGTAGTTGGGATGAATTATTCCAAGAACAAACTTAACATTGTAGTTGAAAAACATGTTCTTCCATACATTCCAACTGTAAATGTAAGTTTTTACTCACAATATTGAGAGATTTACCATGTTATTTTAAGACCACAGACTTCTTATAGGTTTTTCTGTAATCTACAGATAAATATCTATTTTCTGTATTTTTTTCAAAATTTTAGGCTCAGTAGTTTTTGGAGATAAGGGGGGGGGGGGGGGGGAATGGTCAATTTTCGTCTATTTTCTCAAATAACTTTAAAACTATTTATTTTAAAACTATAAAAACATATATTTGAGACCCTCATAGTAAGGTCCTTTCATTTGATATGTAACACGGTATAGTTTGCAAAACTTTTTTTTTAATGTTCTTATTTACCCCCCAAAAGTGACCCCATATTATTCAAAATTCATTTACTTACTTTACCTGTCCGTGTTTGGGTTACAGAAATTCATATGTGTACCAAATTTCAACTTAATCGGTCCATTAGATTCGGAGCAAATTGGCTGTGACAGACGGACAGACAGACAGACAGACAGCCAGACAGACACACGAGTGATCCTATAAGGGTTCCGTTTTTTCCTTTTGAGGTACGGAACCCTAAAAATTACTTCACTTTGATTTCTAAAAAAAATACCTGTTACTAAAACATGTAGAACAAAGATAGCTTTCAACTAAACCCGTCCAAACAGAGCATAGATCTAGGTACCCTTCGTAACTGGTTTTAAAGTCAAAGCAATAAACGTCACTGCAGCACTGCGATTGTAAAGTGGCGCTTTTAAAACTGAACAAATCGCATTAAAGCGGTGCAAGGTGTGAAATACATGCGATTGAAGTTAATAAGATGTCATCATCCGATGGCGATAAGATGGCGTAACATATCTTTTTCTTCCATACATCTGTATTATTCGGTTCTGTTTTTTTCGGTTCGGTTTCGGTATGTCGGTACTCACACCTTTCTAGCCATATCATTTTTCGCACAGCCCATCCATCGTTTCTTTGGTCTTCTTCTACTCTTATAGCATCCACATTAATACTGAAAACTTTCCTCACGACATTTTCCTCATTCCTCCGCATCACAGGCCCACCATGCTCCGCACCACATGCATTGGCATTTGATGTGGATGAAGTTATTAAGAGGTATCCTTAGATTTTGTAGTGCAAACTATGGTTTCGGATGCTCGAACAAACCCTGAACACTATAAAAACAGCAATTTTAAGAGTATCGTTATAATGTATTTTCATGAACGGTGTTTATTTTCTTGAAATTCTATAAAGCTGTGTTAATTTGAAAATGTGTCATTGAAATTGAATAAGAAATAGTGTGTATTATATAAAAATGCAGTAAGTACTAGGTATACAATTATATACACAGCTGCAGGTTTAGGCTGTATGAATCGAAAGTAGTTTTCGATGACAAATCCATACCGGCTTTCTTTTTCAAATGAAATCTAGTACCGCTTACAACTTAAGCCAGTCTTGTTTTCCGTTTATCTGTCGACTTAATAAGGCAAGTATTTGCATTGCAATTGTTTTTACAGCTTGTTTTTAATTGACCGATGCAAATTGATTAAATAAAACTACAATTTACATAGCTGCCCTTTTTTGTTTACGTTAGCGTTCACTGATAAAATCATGAGATTATGGGGAGCAAGCATGAATTGATAACATCTTATTCTTGACTTTTTGTTTTTGATGGACGCTTGTATGTTGTCACAGATATTTAAACAAGGTAAGTACTAAAATGTATTTACTTTCTGTGTATCAATTTTAATAATGCAGGTGTTGGGTATCATTTTCCGTTTAAATCCAGTTTACTATTTGTGGACAAGTAAGCATGACATTGTGCATTGTGGTTCTATCAGTATTGGTATACACACCGACAATAACAAATTTAAAAAAGTATTTTGTAGTGTAACTTCAGTACGGTAGAACAACGTTCAAATATTCCATCGTGTATTTTCGGAAAAACAGGAATAAAGCGAATAAAATGGGAATAAGTATCGACCTATAGAAATTAATTTATATTCCCGACTAAATTATTATAGACTGACGCTTAGTGCGTCAATCTATAATTATTTTTCCGTTACTCCCTTATTGGACCAGTCACATTTAATTCGGAAAAGTTCGGTTTTTCCGAAGGTAAACGATGAAACTTTAGAACGTTGTCGTCGTACTGTATTGTGACCACGATTGCTGATTGCTGCACCGGTCGACGTCATTGTCAAGTCAACGCTGAGCTACCGCTGAAAGCCGTTTTGCGCGGACGTGACGTACCTATATTTTCTAAATTGTTTTATTTTTATTCTTTAAGTTTTGTACTTTATTTTTAATTTTATGCGTCATTATTAAGCACAAATAAGCATATTTTCTTTCTTTCATTCTTTCGTTTACCGGGTTTCAGTGTTTTTTTGTGATACAGTAGTACAGTACAGTACCTACAAATTATATCGGGTAATGATTTTTTTTATTTTACTACACATGTAATAATAAATTATAAAGAGGTCAAATTTAAGAGTTTGTAAGTAGGGGGTAATTTGCAGAACTACTGATCTGATCCGATTTCAAAAATTATTTCGCTAATTAAGCTACAGTATTGCCGAGTGTTAAAGGATATAATATGTTTTATGTAACAACAAGAGATTTCACGCGGATGAAGTCGCAGGCAGAAACTAATATGGAATTAACTTAATACACAATAATCACTTTTAAAATGTAAATCGTTAATTGTCCGTTACAAGTTTTTTTCCAAATTACTCACCTAAAATCAAAAACAGATCTTCAAGGACAAGAATGAAGTCCCTGCTCCTGATTTCTCTCCACATTACTTGTAGTAAACCACAACAAATAACATTTAAATCCCACACCGAACATGCCCGAGCGCGATCGATAAAGACCGAAGGTGTCCTGTTTCGTTAAGTGAGACATTTGGCTGGTGGACCGCGCCTGGTCGTGGGCGTGTGCAATGGGGCTTATTATGTGGTCCAAGAATAATCATAATACATTAGTTTTTATTGTTTTAGATAAGAGTCTGCTTGAAGCTTACTTGGACGCTGAATTTTTTGATTAAAGTTAAAGTCCCACCTGAAATCGAAACAGATCAAAAATGCGTAAATACACAGTATATGTACATGTTAACACCAAAATGAAAAATTAAACAAGGAGAGATTTGAAAAAGGATCTTAGAATGAACATTCTAATGTTCCAAATTAAGTAGGTTCCTTCACATAATTACAGAAAATGTGTAAATCAGACTCAGGAATTACTGTAAACCAACATAAAACAGACCGATACATAAAAAAAACAGCCAAGCGCGATTCGGGCTCGCACGGTTAACCAACATGTTTCATAATATGGGAGGGGGACCACCTTTAATTTGAACTTTATTTTTATTATTTGTTGTTATAACATCAATAGAAATACACAACTTGTGAAGTGAACATTTCAACTATCTACCTATTACGGTTCATGAGATACAGCCCGCTGACAAACGGACGGACGGACGAACAGCGGAGGCTTGGTTTGGTTCCGTTTGGCACCCTTCGGGTACGGAATCCTAAAAAGCAGCTTTATTATTTGTGGTTTGCACTAGTCGGGCTGTAGGTCACAACAGAAACAATATCCTAATATCCCAAGGAACAGGTTTATTATATGAAGGCTGAGCGAAACACAATTTCAATCAATAAAGAGCAACGGTGTCCTGTTTCGTTAAGTAAGACATTTCATTGGGTCGTGGGCGTGAGCAATGGGGCTTAAAATGTGGTCCAAGTAGCGCGGCAGTCGTGCGAATATTTGAAACGGAGTGATCCGTAAATTGATTGGTGAAGGGAAGCCGGAATATTGTTGGCGACTGAATTTTGGGATGTCAACTAGGCATGATAAATGTCGTGGTGTTCGGTAGAGGAGAAACTTGCTAGAATGTTTCTCGGTCAAAGTATTTTGATGATAAGAATTCAAAATGACAAAATTTGCTAATATTGCAAGCTTTTGCAGTATGAGTATGCCAATCTACTAGACTCTCCTCGCCTTTGGTTTGGATGTACCATAGCAATAAAATATGTATAGATTCTGTTTAAATAATTACGAGTTAATTATTATATTATATCAAAGTTGTCCGTAATCAGCATCTTCTTAAACATAAAGGGGAAGGAACTTACATAGCACATTTTTTGTTTTTTTTTTTTGTAAAATTCGAAGTAACAATGAATGTGCATTGTTACTTGCGATTTAAAAATAAAAATAAAATCGAGCGAATAATTAAAAAAAAAAAGTAATGGCTGATTTTTTTTATAATAATTGTTATTTATTTATTAATAAGTTATAACGAACGTACTACCGGCTCTAAAAAGTAGAAGTCTAAATACAATTAAAAAATACTGAGAGATTTTCTAATGGAATATGATTCAAAATACGGAGCTGATTGATTTTTTTTTTTTTTTTTTGTTTCCAGACTAGTTCCGCCAACGTAATTGGCGCCTATTTTATATCTATGTCTCATCCATACAAGTTCTCGCGTGCATGCCTCTCGTACTTCCATGCTTCATACTTTATCTTTCTTTTATCCATCATCATATATTCCTGTTTGTTTACGGAAGTCTGTCCCTTACACACTATATAGGGTTTTTATTTTTTTCTAAAAACATGACCTTTACCTAAAATACAGTCTTAGGTTAGAAGGTATACATTATTAATATTTTAGCCAATCGCTTTACTCCTCCAACTTGCACCTTATTTTCGTCTTCAGATTAAGTTGGTTCGTAGTGAATCCAATACTTACATCGAAATAGCATTTTTACTTCCCTCCTGACCCATTGCGAATAACACGATTGTTCATAATACCGATCAACAGTAAAACTAGTGTATTTGCTGTAATTTATGCGAAGAAAACATGTCTATAAATGTCTGTCGGAGATTTCCAGATAATAATATTCTTTTCCTATTATGTTAGTTTGCGGGTAATGTGAATGGGTATAATATTCTGATTCCTTTTAGTACATAAAGTAACCCCGTAGTGTTACAGAAGACTTATTTTTAAACTCAACTCTTTCAAACACCGTCGCCTCCGAAGGCTTAGATATAGTACCTACTGTCAACGTGTAATATCTGACCACGATGCCACCTAAGTTACGTCCTGAATTTAAATTCTGTATTTTTGGGGGATTTCATGGAGCAAGTAAATAGTGATTCTAACTGATATCTTAAATTAAATGCATTACGCTCAGCAGCAATAATCGATTCGCTAGAATGTTGAATTATTTTACTTCCTAAAGATCTCAAGCCAAGTTATTAACACATAATGTTCGTTATTATAATAATAAAGTCAGTAAATATGGTGTATTCATAAAGATGTTCATTTGTCACGAGAGAAGTCAGATCAGCGAAGGTATAGGCGTTCCGTGGGCGATCTTTCTAAAGACTTCTTAGCATAATATTTGCTTGTGCTGTTTATTACAGCTTAAGCAACAATTGCTACAATGAATAACGGGTGGTTTTCCGAACGATGAGTCATAGTATCAAGGAGTAAAAGTAACGAGGTGTTTGTATGACGTCACGCTAGACGAAAAATAAGGGGTGTAATGAATAAATTTGAATAATTTACTGCTCGTAAAATGTCCGCTGGTAAACTTGAGCTTCTCAATTATCACTACAATAAACGATCAAGGGGTACTGGTAATCTTTCGATGTTTTATTTGCAGAAAGCTCGATGCCTACATCCACATGTGCAGCGGGAGTGGCACAAAGATACTTGCTTAGAACCGCAACGTATTACCAAGTATTGCTGATTAATTCCATGCACCAAATCTGTAACTATAGACTCAATAACACAAGTGCATGTCATAATTGTACCTGTAACCTTCAGAAAATTCAATATCCATTTATGGCATTCTGAGAGCAGTGGTAGTCCAGTGGCAAGGGCCGCGACTTACAAGTTGTAGATTATACTTTATGTAAATTGTTTCATCGCCACTCGTCTCAAAACGGCCAAGGAAAACATCTTGAGGAAACTGACATATCCTAGAACCAAAAATTCGAAGACATGTGACATCTACCAACTCGCACTGCGCCCGCGTGGTGGATTACAGCCCACCAGTCTCACCAAAAGGAGGCCTATGTCCCAGCAGTGGGAACGTTATAGGCTGATCATACATTCTAAGAATGCAACTTGAAACATTCTTGTTTCCCAAATAAGGCGCCTATCCTATTAATGAAACCTACTTACGTGTATTGCCTAACCAACCTACCAACCAACTTACAAGATTGAATCTAATCCCATCAATAATATAATCTGTATTCAGTATCTACCTCGCTGACGTTATTCTACAAAATACGGGCCTTAATACTTTACCATCTACGGGCAAGTTCGCACTACAATAATAAACCTCACATATTCATTTGCAAACAGCTTGATATTTGATAGGACTAGTGGAACTTTGCGGTTTCGCCCACTCGGTTAGCGGGAGTTTGTGCATAGATTTAACGTGAATTGGAGAAAGAAGAGTGTTTAAACCACAACAACTTTCAACACAGTCTCATAGGACAGCAGCTTTCAGAGGCACTTTCCGATACGCTGCATCTAAGGTGTGGAATAATATCCCGCCACCCATAAGGGTACTGGGCAGTATCCACGCGTTCCGAACACGCTTACGGCAGTATCTGATAGATTCGCAACAGAAGCTAGATATGGTCGCATTATATGTTTCACTTATATGAAATGTCTACTGTACTTAGATTGAAACATAATTCTCAATCATTAAATTAATTAATAACTTTCGGTGTATTGTCCGTCGCGCTCAGCGCTCAGCGGTCTGTAGCGATTTATGAATGCATCGGGTCGGGTCAATCTAGATCAATTGCTAAGAACAGGGCTTGCTGAGACAGTTCTTGTTGTTTTTGTAGTCTTAACTTATTTACTATATTTCATATACATTAAAATGCTTATAATATAATATATAAAACAACTAACTATCTGGATCCAGTACAAAATTATTATTTTTATTTTTTTATATCTTTTTTGTAATTATATTTTGATTACTAGTTTATTTATTTATAAGTATGTAAATTATCAATTAGGTATGTTGAAACTGTTTGTACTCCCCGTCACATGTCTCTACAGGTTCTTTAGAACACCAGCGTCAGGCAGCATCTGTCTGGCATTAATGCTGAAATGAACCTTTTTGGCGCAGCCGTGAGGCACACACTATTGTTTTAAAACATTATTTTCATTTTTTTTCTTTTGTTTTTGTGTTTCACGAAGTGACACGAAACGAAACGTTTTTCTTTCTTTCTTTCTTTAAAGGGAAAGCGTTGATCCTTTGTCAATGAAAGAGAGTTAAGCCGTATACCTGACTATTGATTTACGTTTAAGAAATTTAGCTGACTAACAAATAAAAGGGTCATATGTTTACAGTAAAAGGAGTTATAAATACGTGACAAAAAAACTTTGTGAATATGAACGTAACGCTTAACTATTCAATAAGCTGTAATATGGAATTTTAGTCTAAAAGACATAGGTATTAAGGATATGTTTTATGGTCACATATTTAATTTGATTCCTTTTTTTTTCTTTTTTTTTTTTGTGGATGGGAAATCATCAAATGACTTCTCCCGCTCTGGGCAGAGCGGGAGGGCGTGTCAGACTTTTACTGACTAAAACCCACCCATGTTCCTTCAGTTGCCCGTGCCAGGGCCACGGTATCTCTTTCGAACTACCCGCGACCCCGGCGGCATCGGCCCAATTGACCCCGTCACTGCTGACATCTCTTTGAGGCGCGCGTGGAACACAACGCGCCGTCGACCCGGGCCTGGTCCTTACCGAACGGCGAGCTGCCCATTACTCGTCGTCCGCAAGCCCGCGCCTACGGTGGCCGGGAATCGGCTATCGATTCCCGCCGCCCAGGGCGTCTCCTACGGCGGCTAGGGGCGCGAGGGCGCGGCTGTTGCCTCTCCCTCACGCGTTCCGCTTCCTCCTTCGCGAGCATTACTGCTTCGCAGAAGGAGGTGACAGCCTCCCATGCACTCTCGCTCCGCACCATGGCCTGGACCAGGTTTGGACGCGAGAGATCGCCGCCGCCGATCGCCTCCGTGAGAACACGGCGGTGCTCCGCCCAAGCCGGGCAGACCTCCACTGTATGCTCCACCGTGTCCTCCGGGCGATCCACACAATGGTGACACCCGGGCGTTTCCTCCCGCCTTATCCGAAACAGGAACCTCCCGAAACAACCGTGTCCGGTGAGGACCTGCGTCAGGCGGAAGGTGAGGACGCCGTGGCGCCTCTCCAACCACTCCTCAAAGAGGGGACTTATCGCCGCAATTGTGGCGTGCCCAGCGCTGGGTTGCGACAATCGCACTCTCCATGCCGCCATGAGATCCCGCCGGAGCTCTGTCCGCTGTACCGTGATTTCTCGCGGCAGCGGAGTTACGCCCCGGCGTTTCGTCTCCTCGCGCCACTCCCACACGTGCGCGAGGACTTTTGCCTCCAGGTCCCATGGCGGTAATCCTGCAAGGAGGCTCGCCGCCTCACAGGAGACAGTGCGGTATCCCCGGACTAGCCGGATGGCCATGACCCTCTGGGACGCGTTCAACCGGCGGGCCGGTCGCAGCCTCAGGGAACGCGCCCACACCGGCGCTCCGTAAAGGGCCATGGACCGCACGACCCCCGTGTAAAGCCTCCGGCAGGAGGCGTTTGGACCCCCCAGATTGGGCAGGAGCCGCTTCAAGGCAGCCCCAGCCCGCTCCAGTCTGGGAGCCAAACGTCGGAAGTGCTCCACGAAGTTCCACCGGCTGTCGAGGACGAGTCCCAGGTACTTCATCGTCGACTCAACCCCGATGTGAACCCCTCCTACCGTTATTTGGGAACCCGACGGTGGCACGTTCCGAGGACCATGAAAACACATGACCTCGGACTTGTGCAGGGCCACCTCGAGTCCCAACTGCCGGATCCTCTCTACTATTGTCGCAACCCCGCGTGTCGCTAGTTCGGCCGCCGCCTGGTGCGACCTCCCTTGCGCCAGGACCAGCGTGTCGTCAGCGTAACATACAACGCTGACGCCGCTAGGGAGGTCGGCGCGCAGCACCCAGTCGTACCCGATGTCCCACAGATGTGGCCCCAGGACAGATCCCTGTGGGACACCGCACGACATCTCTCGCCGGTTCCACTCTCCTTGATGACCGGGGTAGATGACGGCCCTGTCCGTCAAATAGGCCTCGACCACTCGACGGAGGTAGGTAGGCACCCGGTGATACCGGAGTCCCTCCCTGATGCAACTCCAGGGCAGGGTATTAAAGGCATTGGCGATGTCTAGAGACACCGCCAAGACGACCCCACCCCGGGCCACAGCATCCCCCGTCGTGAGGGCTCGCACGCACATGATGGCGTCCACCGTAGAGCGCCCCCTGCGGAAACCAAACTGGCTCTCCGCCAAATCCGGCCCCTCCTGCACCAGCCACCCGACGAGGCGGTCTGCAATGACTCTTTCAAAGAGCTTGCCTACCTCGTCGAGCAGCACAATGGGGCGGTAAGCGGACGGAGAGTCCACAGGGCGCCCCGGCTTCTTAATGAGGACCAGTTTCCCTGTCTTCCAACGAAGTGGGAACTGGCCCCTCTCCAAGCATGCGCTTAGGAGCCCCCCTAGTCGAGGCCCGAGAGCCCCACAGGCCAGAACCCAGGCTTTTCCTGGCACGCCGTCGGGTCCTGGGGCGGTATTTTTGGCACTCAGCCTACGTACCGCCGCTCTCAGCTCTACCTCAGTCACTTCCGGAGAATCGTCGTCGTCGTCGGTGATGTGGTCCGCATCGGGCACCGCAGGAGGCGGAGCCATGGGCGGGGGAGTATGTTCCCCTCGCGAAGGGAACAGAGCGCTCACCACGTCCTCCACGAGCTGCGGCCGGAGACTCTGCGTCAGCGGGGGAGCCCATGGGCGGAGTTTATCCCGCACCATTTTGTAGGGGCGTCCCCACGGGTCTCTGTTCAGAGTCCCCAGCGACTCCTCGCGAGCCAGACCCCTGGCCCGCGAGATCTCCGCTCGGAGGGCAGTCTTCGCCGCTCTGTACCCCTCGTACAGCTCCGCCTGAATGGCTTCTGTATCCGGTGGGCGGATACGGAGCCTGCGGTGCCTGGCGTACCGGTGCCGCGCAGCAATGTTTTATGGTCACATATTTAATTTGATTCCTTACAAACTATTTTGGATTCACTTAAGCTTTTGACACATTATTCCATGCATACATTTCTTCGTTTCAGTTTTTTGTTAAAACATAATAATAATAAAATTATAGAATAGAATACTCTTTATTATGTATACTATAAAAATTACAGATATAAAAGTAGACATTTTACGTAAAGTGACACAACGGGTGGTCTTATCCATAAAAGCGATCTTTTAAAAATAAACTTTGAATGGATTAAGAGAGAAGGAGAGACAATTTACTATAACACATTATAACAATTACAATTTAATTTATGAATTTTATATTAGAAGCCAGTGCCACATATCGTAAGTATAACATAAAACTTTCCAACGTTTCACAACACAAGACGCAGCATCTTTCCACTCGTTCTTAGCATCCAGTCACTCTATAAAGATATCTAGCATTGCTCTTAACTACTGTAAGCAATTTTATTTCCTTGAGTAAACTTCTATTGGCCCCGGTTTTCAATCGAATACTATTAAGTTCTTTTTGTAAATGATTTCTTGTTCTAGATGTTATTATTTTATTCTCCTCTCAATCAGCCATCATCAGTCATCCTCTCATCTGCCATCTTATCTCTTCTGCACCCTTGGTTGACTGGTACAGAATGCCTTTTTTTTTTGTAGATTGGAAATCATCAAATGACTTCTCCCGCTCTAAGGCATTAATTCCGCCTATGTACCTTATTGTGTGCAAGAAGTTTAAATAAATAAATAAATATTACAGATAACCAGATAACCAATCAAGTTTTCCCCACAGGAAGAGAGAAAATAATTATAAGCTGATTCAGAAACTATTAAAAAATACAAATATCGATGTTTACACGATGTAAAAAAAAATAAAAGGCAAAATCTTTTAAAACAAAACTTTTTTAGGTACGTTCTGCAAATTAGAGCTTATTTCGATTCTGCATAGGTATAAAATTTTGTTGAATCAAAAAGTGCAATTTTCTAAAACTATAAGTTCTGATCTAATTACTGCCATCTGGGTAAAAAGGTGTGATATTTATAATAATTATGTCAAAAGCAATAAGTTAGCATGATGTCAGCAAGCGAATGAATTATTGGTTCTTTGGTCAAGCAAATGTGACGGTCGTGTGCATGTTTGCAAATAAAACTAGTAAATAAATGAATCTCTCTGCGGTGAATGAGAAGAAAACACAACTAAATAAATAGATGAGTAACATACATGTTTCGGTAATTAAATATCCATTAATATCCGTTTGTAAACTGTTTTACAAAATTTATTTTCAACTAACATAGCACATAAACTCAAACTTTTCTCCCCATGGCTGTAGGCAGAAACTACAGAATATTACCTGCTGCGATCCTTACATACTTAATTAATTTTGAACTTAAATAATAATGAATAATTGAATTTTAATTTCCTTAATATAATCTAAATTCTCGTAAAATGTACGGTACCAGAATATTATGATTATCTTGTATGACACCCACAAGAAGAAATAAAACCTGCTTATATTATAATTTTGACCATTCATAGCGCCGTTGCTTGGGAACTTAACAAAATCTCAGATACTGTTTAATCATATTTCCTTCCCTGTATTTTCGCCACTACAACAGGACCTAGTACTTAAAGGGCTTATTCCACCTGCCTATTATAGTCGTCAAATTTGCTCAGTTTCTGAATTCAGACAAGCGTAATATTAAGAGTAACGCAATTAGAACGAAGAAAGGTTGCGGTACGTCAGTCTTTGTCGAACTTTAATTCATCATTGTTTAATTCAGTGTGTACTGCAATACCTAGAGATCGTAACCTATTTACTTGTAATAAGCAACCTTTTCTAGTAATTATTTTATAAAATTGTGGCATAAAATTATGAGTGACTTATATGAATTAAGAAGGAAAAACCGGCCAAGTGCGTGTCGGACCACGCACAATGAAGGGTTCCGTAGTAGAAAAGAATTTATCCCAAAAACAAACATAAGAGGCCGTACACGAAATTTTGTCAATTTCGCTGATTTACTTGATATTACAGTATTTCTATAAGTTTTAATGCACTATATCAATGAGCATTTAAATTATGATCTATGTATAAGCTACTTTTTTATTTTTATTATTTAATTTTGATTAATCGACCTAAACCGGCGACTGTTTTGTAAATTTTTGGTGTAAGAAAGAGGTTTAGAATATCACATATTTACGATTTTTTTTGACTTCTAATGGGTATGCATGAATTACAATTTTTGTGTGAAAGTTTTTAATACAATGCGTGAATAATTTTTTATTACTTTCATATAAAATATTTGAGTAAAAAAATATTTAACTGAGTCAAACTATAAAGAAAATAGGCAAAGAATTGCTTTTGATTTCGGCTACTTAGAACTCTTGTCCATAAAATTAAAACAACAGAAAACAACTTCAAACTCCAACAACTCAACTTCTTTTTGAAACTTCAGTTCAAAATCAATCCATTTCTTATAAAAAAAAAGCAAAATATTAAAAATCTTCTATAACAACCAATTCTCGCATTTATAAACTCGACGCAAAATAAGAAAGTAGCTCATCCATTATAGATCATAAATGTAATGATCTTTCATGTTGTGCATTAAAACTACAAATAAAGAAATACAGTATTTTAACCGTAAAATTACGTCTGTAAAATCACGTACTTAAATAGCTAAATCGGCAAAGTTTGGTATATACAGCGACTTAATAATAGTAATCCCAAAAAAAGTTTTTTATGGGATAAAATTACAAATTAACAGTTTTCTGACGTTTTCCTCTATTTGTGCTTTGAGACCTTACTTCTTGGCAAATTTCATTATTCTAGGTCAAAGGGAAGTACCCCCTTTTTTTTTGTGGATGGGAAATCAGCAAATGACTTCTCCCGCTCTGGGCAGAGCGGGAGGGCGTGTCAGACTTTTACTGACTAAAACCCACCCGTGTTCCTTCAGTTGCCCGTGCCAGGGCCACGGTATTTCTTTCGAACTACCCGCGACCCCGGCGGCTTCGGCCCTATTGGACCCCATCACTACTGACATCTCTTTGAGGCGCGCTTCTGCTTCGCAGAAGGAGGTTACGGCCTCCCATGCACTCTCGCTCCGCACCATGGCCAAGACCAGGTTTTGACGCGAGAGATCGCCGCCGCCCATTGCCTCCGTGAGAACACGGCGGTGCTCCGCCCAAGCCGGGCAGACCTCCACTGTATGCTCCACCGTGTCCTCCGGGCGATCCACACAATGGTGACACCCGGGCGTTTCCTCCCGCCTTATCCGAAACAGGAACCTCCCGAAACAACCGTGTCCGGTGAGGACCTGCGTCAGGCGGAAGGTGAGGACGCCGTGGCGCCTTTCCAACCACTCCTCAAAGAGGGGACTTATCGCCGCAATTGTGGCGTGCCCAACGGGAAGTACCCCTTTGGTTTTGATTTACTTGCGAGTATCGCATAAATGGTTGTATTTTTTTATTTCGGTGACTTAGAAGATTGATTTTTTTTTAGAACTCTAAAGGACCTTGATAGACCTACGTATTTGATATTAATTTCAACTTGATACCTCCACGCGTTCCTGAGAAAAAGGGTCTTGACAGGCTGACAATCTTGAAAATATTTTTTTATGTGATAGAATTAAAAATTAACAATTTTCGGACTTTTTCCTTTATTTGTGCTGTGAGAGCTTGTTTCTTGCCAAATTTCATGATTCTAGGAAAACGGAAAGTACCTTATAGTTTTGATTTACTTGCGAGTATCAAAATATGTCGCATAAATGGCCGTAGGTTTTTATTGCGTTGACTTAGAAGCTTGAGTTTTTTAGGACTCCAAGAGACCATAGATTCACGTATTTGATATTAATTTCAACTTGATTCCTCTACGCGTTCCTGAGAAAAAGGGTCTTGACAGACTGACAGACAGACAGACAGACAGACGGACAACGAAGTGATCCTATAAGGGGTCCGTTTTTTTCCTTTTGAGGTACGGAACCCTAAAAAAGAAAAAAAATAGAATAAGCATGGAGATGTCAGGAGAAAGAAATTTCTAAAATAAATCTTAAAGTTCACAATAATTACGAGATAAAAGTAAATTGTATTTCATTGACCAAAGTCCCGAAACTGTCTTAACTCATTTTATAAACGTGAAAGTGAGTTTTTTTGTTTATTTTTACGCTTTCACGCTAATACGGCTAAACGGATTTGGATGCATATGGGTAGACCATGACCTGGAAAAGGACAGGCTACTTTTCATCCTGGATCGCAGACGAAGTCGCGGGCAACAGCTAGTACCTAATAATGGACAGTTACTAGTACTTACAGAAACTTTCTAAATATCCCTTCTCTACCTAAAAGGATGACTAAATTGAGACCGCTGAATTCAGCCAAGTAGAATATCTCCTTACAGGACCTCACATAAATGAATAGTATAGAGCTGTTTAGAGTTTGTTCCATTCTCATATTTCAGATATCTACCAACAGAAAATACCCCTTTCCACGGAATTGTAGGACTAAAGTTATTTTGTTATAACCAGTAAATCTTGGGGTACAAAGTAACCGAGGTTTATTTTGGAACGTGTTAAAATTCAAAACAATAGTCACACTGTTTCCCTATTGACGGCATGCAGGGTTGTCTTAACGAAATTCTATGTTGGTTTAAGTTCATATCCTGAAAATAATAAGTACCATATGACCATTTTGCTTAACTCACTCTAGTAACAAATGGCTTAATTACTTTTATTTCTCTCTTCTCAGTTAATGAGATAATGTTTAATTTTCTTTTAAAGCATGCAGTGGTAAAACCTGAGTGTATAGTATAATATCGGTCTATTATTTTCTCACTGTTGTGCAAAGACTTCTTCTCATACAGAGAAGGCAGTAGCATTGATGACTACGCTTGCTCAAGGCGGGTTGGCGATTTCAGACTTAATACTTACATAGACTCACGCCTTTTGCCCATGGGGTAGGCAGAAACTACAGAACGCCACCTGCTACGATTCTTACATACTCCTTTTGTTTCGTTTACGTTCATACATGTCATACACGTACGCACGCCGGTTGCGAGTACTACGCTCCTGGTCTTTTTGAAGAACATCACCTACAAGGTCACTGTCGTAATCCTAACTAATATTATAAATGCGAAAGTGAGTTTGTTTGTTATACTTTCACGCTAAAATGGCTAAACGGACTTTGATGAAGTTTGACTGATAGGTAACCACCTGGAGAAACACATAGGCTACTTTTCATCCTGGATTGCAGACGAAGTCGCGGGCAACATCTGGTTAACTATAAGTCCAGGTTTCCTCACGGTGTTTTCCTTCACCGTTGTCAGTGCTATCCAAGATATTAGAATAAATAAAAAAATTACTACATAGAAAATCAATGCAGACCAACATCCAAAAAAAAAAACGTTCCCTCAAAATGTAGTAACCCTATATCCAACACAGAGTCCCACAAACTATTGGTGCCAACATGTTGTAGAAACAGAGCAGTAATGAGACAACCGGTGACATGTTCACAGCTCCCGCAAACACAACACGTTAAACAATAGGTCGGGTGCTAACAGCGTGAACGAGGAAGCTACGGTAGGAAACTGATAAAATAATCAAATGATTTTCTTAAACGGAGAAAGAAAATACAATCAATGAGCATTGGCCGCATAGATTTTTTTTATTGCTGCGTCCATTATCCAGTAAAACAAATAAATACCTGTCTCTGTTAGTAAAACCGGCAAGAAATTAAAGGGTGTAAACTACCACTTGTATTGAACGGGACAGGCGTCCCGCTAAGCTGATCTGCCAAATATACAGGGTGTGTCGTAATTAATGGATAACCTCTTAAGGGGTCATTGTCACCGCCGTGTTCTCACGGAGGCGATCGGCGGCGGCGATCTCTCGCGTCCAAACTTGTTCCAGGCCATGGTGCGGAGCGAGAGTGCATGGGAGGCCGTCACCTCCTTCTGCGAAGCAGTAATGCTCGCAAAGGAGGAGGCGGGACACGAGAGGGAGAGGCAACAGCCGCGCCCTCGCGCCCCTAGCCGCCGCAGGAGACGCCCTGGGCGGCGGGAATCTATCGCCGATTCCCGGCCACCGTAGGCGCGGGCTTGCGGACGACGAGTAATGGGCAGCTCGCCGTCCGGTAAGGACCAGGCCCGGGTCGACGGCGCGTTGTGTTCCACGCGCGCCTCAAAGAGATGTCAGCAGTGACGGGGTCCAATAGGGCCGAAGCCGCCGGGGTCGCGGGTAGTTCGAAAGAGATACCGTGGCCCTGGCACGGGCAACTGAAGGAACACGGGTGGGTTTTAGTCAGTAAAAGTCTGACACACCCTCCCGCTCTGCCCGGAGCGGGAGAAGTCATTTGATGATTTCCCATCCACAAAAAAAAAAAAAAAAAAAAAAAAAGGGGTCATTGTACTCATCATTATGAACAACTTTTACTATGAGACCAAACCTGAAATCGCGAAAAAAAATCAGCTGTTCAGTACATTTATCTACATCAAACTAGTTAAAATGTAGGGAGTAGCTGATTTTTTTTTCGTGATTTCAGGTTTGGTCCCCTAATAAAAGTTGTTCATAATGATGAGTACAATGACCCCTTAAGAGGTTATCCATTAATTACGACACACCCTGTATATATATATATCAAATCAAATCAAATCAAATCAAATAATATAAATATTAATAATAATATAAATAATAATAATATATATATTTTTTGTCCTTTAGTGGTAGTATTAACAAAATTTTGCACCATTTCATACTCGTCATCCCTGACTACCAGGGATGATGAGTAAGAAATGGCTATTATACGGAAAATTGATATAGTGTGTCAATTTGAAAAAGAAAGCTTTTTCAATTCACTTTAGATATTGGCAGAATGGTCGACATTGGCTTTGCTAGCCATATTAAGTCATAGAAGAGAATATAATTTCTCTAACCATACATACCTGCGCGCCGTTTGTAGAAGGGCATAATTAATCCACTGTAACCAGAACAATTTGCAGACACCTGCAACACAAGTGTTAATCATGATACACTAATATAGTTTCGTCGCGTATGGTCCCATTTGCAATCGGTCAAGTGACTGAAAAACCGATAAAATCACGCTCGGTCAAAATAGCGATTGGTCCATATCGCGAATGGTCAAATTCACGCTCTAATATACTCCGTACAAAAACCTAACTCCATAAACAATAACAAAAACTCACACAGTGAAACTGAACCGAACAATCGTACTACAATCAACTCCTCAAATAGCAGAAGCTATCGATTTAACTCGCCATTCTAACCGATCTATTGAATATTGCATGAATCCACTCTGTAATTTTCAAGACAGACTTATTATACACTAAAGACTTTTATGTGTATATATGGGGACGAACGAAACAAAAGGGATATTGTTTATTGTAGTAGTTTTTTGGCTACTGTTTGTCATTGATAGAAAGAATACTGCGCATTGCAAGTTTGTATGACCAGGGGGCCAACCACCACTTCAAGCAGTATTATTTTAATGCTACCCGACCCAAGTGTTGTGTTTGTGTTGTTTTTGTTGTTATGTTGTTGTTTGTTGTGTTTGTATGTTGTTGTTTGTTGTGTTGTTTTGTTGTTTTTTGTTGTTGTATTGTTTGTTGTGTTGTTTTGTTGTTGTTTTGTTGTTTTTTGTTGTTGTATTGTTTGTTGTTTGTTATGTTAATGGTAGTATTGTTTTTATGTTTTGTTGTTGTTATTGTTTTAGTGTTGTTTTGTTGTTGTTGTTGTGTGTGTTGTTTGTTGTTGGTTGTGTTGTTGTTTTTGTGTTGTTGTTGTTGTTGTGTGTTGTTGTTTTTTGTTGTTGTTTTTGTTGTTTTGTTGTTGTTGTTTGTTGTGTTTTGTGTTGTTGTGAGAAAGAGATGGAGCTATACAGGACGTCTAGCTCCATCTCTTTCCCACACTCATGTAAGATTAAAATAATACTGCTCTAAGAGGTGGTGGTCTAGCTCCAGAATGCTTTTGTATATACACACACACACATACATAAACTCACGCCTTCATCACATGGGGGTAGGCAGAAACTACAGAACACCACCTGTTACGAGCCTTACATACTCCTTTCGCCTCGTTTACTTTCATACATCTGGTCATACACGCACGTCTGTTGCGAAAACTACGCACCTGACCTTTCTGAAAACACATTTTTTCTTTCTTTTCTTTTTTGTTTTTGTTTTGTTACTAATTTGTTATTAATTTATCTACAATTCTGTATGTCGTCATGGCTCGTCTTACAAGTAGACTCACTTCATGAGTACAACGGTTACGGTTTGAATTCACCAGCTCACAACTCCTTCTGTGCTAGCTCAAAACTTTAGCCTTTGAGATATACCTACCTGCTGCGATTGTATCTTTATGATGACTTAATATTTCCATTACAAAGTGCCAAGTGCCAACAAAAAAGTTATGCAATGAAAAAAAAGATAGAACATTTACTTTAGTACAATTTTAGAACTACACGGGGTAAATAAAAACTACGCAACTTTTACTCATTGATTCAATCACACTTGAATCATCTACAATAATATCCACAGATAGTAAATCAAACCTCACCTATCTAATATCATTAAAACTTGTAAAACAATAAATATCTTCGTATATTCTTGGCTCAGTTCAGTAATCTCATAGTGGTTGCAAATTGTCCACAACCTACTCATATGTGCATTCTACCATATGCCCCATTCACATAATTCCAAATTCAAAATGATAGGCGCCATCTTTTAATTTATATTCCTTGATTCTTGGAAAATTGCCGCAGTACTTTGGTGTGTCATTATTTTCGTTTGCAACGCTTTGGTTTGTACCTACGTCATGTTCTTTGAATAAGTTAGAATTAAATTATAGGGTTTCGGTTACTCTACCGTCATGTGTCTGTGTCGTCTGGTTTTAGTATCGTCATGTTCTATTTGGTTTTCCTATATTGAGGGTGATTCCCAAAAGGTTGTGGTGTAATATGTTATGTACGATGGGTGAAGATTGTATTTCGGTCTTTCTAATACAAAATAGGTAACTAGCTTTTGCCCGTGGCTTGGCCCGCGTGGATGTCGGAAAATATCCCAAGGGAACGTTCATGTGGAAAATATAGGGCCGCCCGACATAACTGTGCTAACTCAAATCGTTACGATATGTCGTTGCCATGTATGGTGGGCTTAAAGCTCCCAGTTAGCATGGTTTTTTTCGACATCTTCTACAATCGTCATCAAAAAAAACGTCGAATAAAATAAAGACTAAATGTTACCTCAAGATATGAACTATGACTACATTTCCAATCCCTTAAATCTCTTTAAAAGAGGTAGGTACACAAACATTTTAATACTATTTGTGAATTTTAAAATCAACCCCTATTGTAGCCTTTTACAGGATGATTTTTCAAAAACGCTGTACCACATATTTCTTTATTTCCGGTAGGAAACTACCGCAACTTTGACTAAAATCGGCCTTCAAAGACAGCGAAGTGAAAAAATTCTTAAAATTAGCCATCTGATTAATACAATTGTTTTGCCTATTTTCTCGTTCCTAAGGTTAATTATTGATAAGAATACTGAAAACTAACATACACATGGTTTCAGAGGTTGAGTAAGAAAAGTTTAAAATAAGATGTGAAAAAAAGTAATTTATTTTTAACATTTACAAAAGGTTTTCATAAAATAACCTTAGGAACGAGAAAATGGGTAAAAAAATTGTTTTAATCAGATGGCTAATTTTAAGAATTTTTTCCCCTTCCTGTCTTTGAAGGCTGATTTTAGCCAAAGTAGCCCATTACGTACTACTTTTTTTAATGTTTATAAAAACTGTGATTTTGGCGCAGTGTTGCGGCCTACTTAAAAACCATGAAGTCACTCGTTTAGATTATTTATTTAATGTTGAAAATTTAAGTCCTAATTTACCGAACGTAAATTTTTCACTATAAACCAACATTTTCATAACTTTCATCAAAGTTACGAAGCTGATTATCTTATGCATAAAAATAATACTCACAAAGATTCAGTTGCAAAAAAAACCTCGACTAAGTCTTCTACTTTTTTTTTAGATTTATCTTCAGATCGAAAATTCTCAAAAAATCAGAAAAAATTCATAACTCAAAAACTATGAAAAGTCGTGGAATGTACATGGGGGTGATTCGGATACCCCAAGATACGAGGGACCTAAATTTTATTTTTGAACGTCAAAGTTCCGGCCACCCTGTATAGTATAATATAAAAAGTAAGTTCAAAAACTAAAACCCACTACTGAAAAATCACGCTCACCGCGGTCGGTCTGTAACCAATTAAATTAATACTTATTATTTACCTCCACATTACTTATATTTAACAATTTAAACACATTTATTTACTTAAACAATACGACATAAAATATATACATATTTGTAATGTGGTCGTCAAGACCTTTCTTTTGATACCAAACATGTCATTATTATCTCAAATAATATATTTTCGTAGTCATAAGTTTACGTGTAAAGTTCACCATATTAAATTTAGGGAGAATTTATATAGCCTATGTCACCCGGACCATTGTTACGAATCTATTGATACCTCATTCATTAAAATCGGTTCAGTAATTTAGCCGCTAGGGTGGAACACACCTAAATACATACTTACATACATACTCGTACATAGACTGCTAAAATTATAAGCCTTCCTTTTGGCTTTGCCGTAGTCGGGTAATAATACATAGTATATAGTATAGCATAGTATGGATGTAAATTAATGTTAAACAGATATTTGCAATAGAAATAATACTCAGAAACCGGTAAACGTACAACTTACAACAAACTAAAACACTTAACTCAAACTCAAAGCATTTATTTCAAATAAACCAATTACAGGCACTTTTGAATTGTCAATGGGTCGGTCAGTCAGAAAGATGAAGGTAGTTGCCCATTCCAAAGCGTAGTAGATCCCTATGGAGAAGAACGGGCAAGAAACTCCACGGACACTCTTTTAAATCATAATATTTTTACAAAATATTGGTTACATCGTTCAAGTTGAAAATATACATGTGAGAACAATGTAGAAAGACGTGCACGTTAAAAAGCGTCCGTAATAAAAAGATAATAACTAAAACAACTAAATTAAATATTAAAATTAAAAATAAGCCATGGCAGCTAAGAGACGACCAGTCCCAACTGACGGCGCCCGTTCACGACACAAGCACTTAATACCTACTCATCATCTAATGAGAGACACTGCTCACCTAACTGAACTAAGCACTAACAACAAAATAACAGACGCAAATGTGTAAGAGCATGTTGTTCCATTACACGCAACAATAATAGACGAGAGAGCTGGAAGCACTCATAATACAGCACTTGAATGTCCGCAAACAATTACAAATGTACACATGTTCATAGTAAATGTTTTTGTAGTTAATCTGGGTTGAAATTTGTGTGAATGTTAAGGTTTGTTTGCATTAATACATTCAGATGTTGTTATCGTAATTATGCATGCATTCTTCCTCGTCTTGTATATTTCTCTGTCTGGGTGTGATGTAGTGTTTGAATATGTGTTTTGCTCTGTGATTGATGGAATGTTATCATCATTTCTTAATCTTTAAAGACTTTTGTATACATAGCTGCAAATTTTTAATAACCTTTATCTGGTAAACTTTCAGTGCTAAAACATAAAATTCATTAAATGTTCCTTTTATATTTTATTCTCTTCTCACCTATTAATTTCTGTCACTTTGACGACATTTTCAAATCAAAAAGATAGAAAATACCTGGACGAGCGACAAACAAAAACGGGGTTACTGCAAGTAAAGAATGGAGGAATTATATCCGGCTATGCGTGATCTTATCTGAGATAATGATGGTATAAAAATAAACACGTTGCAGTATAAAACTGATTTACGTCCGTCACCTCACACTTCGGTCCAGTTGAAAACCAGCGTCAGGCACTAGTTGTCTGGCATTTTTTTGCTGAACTGGGCCTTTTTGGCACAGCCGGGAGGCACACTTTCCTGCATTGTATTTTTTATTTTTGTTGTTGTTGCATCGCAAATGTAGATTTTTAAATTTTATTGTTATTTTTCACTTTTTTGTTTTGCCTCTTTAATTTAGTCTGTGCTAAATAAATGTGTTTTCTTTCTTTTTTCTTTCTTTTAAAAATATGTGGCTGTAAGCATGAAAACTGAAAACCAAAACGGACATTATTTAAACTTATTTCAAACCGACCAACTCTAAATTCACCGTTTGATAGAAAATCCTAATACTAACTAATATTTAAATGCGAAAGTGAGTTTGTTTGTTGATTTGTTTGTTTATTTGTTTGTTACGCTTTCACGCTAAAATGGCTTAATGGATTTGGATGAAATATAGCACATGAATAGGTAAACCAAAAGCAACTTTACAAACAGCGATTACCGATGACGTCACGCACGCTCCGGCAAGTATGCGAGTAAATATTGAACAGTGTCTCGAGTACTGCGCAAACTTGCGCTAGACGCTATTATCTGATTTGTGTTCTGCACGAATATCGGAATTTTGATCAATGACGGTTGCAAACAGTTTGCATGTGGCTAAGGGTAAAATTTATTCTTTGTAGTATCGTTTAGATGTAATAGGAAAATGCGAAAAAGAAATAAACCCAAATTATAATAGCATCTGTTAGAGAGTATACTTTAAAACTATAGTAAATTAAAACGTTTCAATTGAAAAACGACGTTGAGGCATTTATCATTATGATTTATCACTTAGACAAAATATATAAAAGTGCTAAGTAACCCTTGACTTGTTAAAATATTCTTGACTAAATAAAGAGTTACGAAATCGTTACTTCCGAAAACGTCCAACTTTTACACGATTTAATTGAATACCCGAATCAAACAAATTAATTCGCAACTCCCAAAAGGTTCGTATCATTTTTGATCCTCTGTCTATATTTCAAACGCTTTACAACAATTTCAAAGAGAATCAACATTTTAAAAGTTTTTGAACTGAAATAGAAAGTAATTTCTCGAATCGCTGATCCCAAAACATTGCTGGGATCCAAACTCAAAAACAATAAACAGATTCCCTAAGCCTGCCTGCAAAAATTCCAAGATAATTTTCCTGCCGGTAAAGCATTAAGTCGGAGGCCTCCATTTAAGTAAGGGTATCGTTCAATTAAGTCGTATCGGAGGACCAGTTACGTTTAGATCAGAAATGTTTTTAACTTGTGGCGACAAAAATTAGGATTATAGTAGAAAACGTTTCGATCTAAATCCATTTAGAAATGAAATACATTGGTTCTTGAGATTGTCTAGCTGAAGAAGTACAAAAAAATACATCGATACAAATGAATCTCAGCTCACAATTTTAGTTTTGTCCAATAGTTTTTGTTTGATTTTGATTATTTTTAGGTTTCCGTACCTCGAAAGTAAAAAAAGGAACCCTTATAGGATCAGTTCATTGTCCGTCTGTCTGTCTGTTTGTCTGTCAGTTTGTCAAGGCCCTTTTTCTCAGGAACGCGTGTAAGTATCAAGTGGAAATTAATATCAAATACGTAAATTTATTTTCCCTTGGAGTCCTAACAAAATCAAGCTTCTAAGTCAACGCAATAAAAAAATACGGACATTTATGCGACATATTCTGATACTCGCAAGTAAATCAAAACCTATAGGGTACTTCCCGTTGACCTAGAATAATGAAATTTGGCAAGTAAAGGAAAAAGTCCAAAAATTCTTAATTTATAATTTTGTCCCATAATTTTTTTTTCGGGTTACAATGTTAAGTTTGTTTTTAGGATATACGGAACCCTTCATTGTGCGTGGTCCGACACGCACTTGATGGTCGGTTTTTTTTAATGTCGGCAAATAAATCTGAAACAAACAGCTGTTCGACGTGCAGTCGTGCACCCCAATTTGCTACAAAATTCGTTACGCCCCAGTTGTCGTCAACCTCAAATATTTCTTATAAATATTCCCGCTGTGTTCCTATATAGATTTAATCTTCAAAAGGATTGTTTACAATAAACATTTTGATTCCAAGTTAACTGAAGGATCGAGGGGACCAAACGGCCGGATAATTTACAATTCTAATTAATCTTTAGGCACCAAGATGAACGTCTTACCGTTTTGTTGTAACTAAATTGGATGGACAGAATTGTCCGAGCTTTGCATTCTGATGTACACGAACGAATTTCGTTGGCGGAATACTAATTTTGGTTTAGTATAGACATCTGTTTTTAACGTTTCCGAAGTCAGAATTTTCTGAGAAATTAACATTGGTTTGGTGTAAGTAATTGAGAAAGTTAGATTAATTTGGCCTGATTAAATTGAAGGACAATGTGAGATTTCTTAATTCGTTTTTATCTCGTTAAGTAAGAAATGTCCTCGGTTTACTCAATGTGGTACCTGTACAATCAACCGCATATGGCAACAGTTTGCTTTTGACAGTGCCCCTAAGGGGTATTACACTGTAATACTCGTTTATCTAGGATCAAAGATCTACGAGTCAAAATATGATATTGTAATATAAACATTGACTCATTTTCGTCTTTGAGCAAAGATTTTTTACATTTATTGTTAGATAGGATCCTAGAAACAGGACTTGCCATATTGAATATTATGTATTAAATTTTAACATTTCTTTTCATAATTTCCTAATACAAAATCCGTTCATAAAATTATGTGACTTTGCCTGAGGATTTTGCCTTTTCAGTTTTGCTACTGCCATATTCTAAATTGTAGGGCAATTAATTGATACGACGATTTGTTAAGGAAAAAGTCCGAAAATCGTTAATTTGTAGTTTTATCTTATAAACATTTTTTTTTTGCGATTACGTACCTACATACATTTGCAGTTGGAGAATAAATTGACAGTGACGTATATCGATGTATGGGAGAACATGCTACTCAACTACAAAATTAAGTTTGTTTTTGGGATAACTTCATCCCAACTACGGAACCCTTCATTGTGCGTGGTCCGACACACACTTGGCCGGTTTTTTGTTTTAATAATAACATAATACACACTGCCGAAGCAATAGTAGTACACATAACCGACTCGTCCTCCATTGCAACCACATATGACAAAAAAAAGTATCAAAGAACTATGATAATGATTAGATATTTTATAGTGTAATATCCCCTTATTCATACCTGTAAGGGTGGTTTCTGTAGATCAAATATAACTACAGGCGTGCATTTGATTGTACCTATTAGAATCGATTCTAGTTGCGATGACTTTGGCCTAGTTATTTTTATTTATTTTTCTAACACGCTTTACATTTAATATTTCAATAAAAACAATCTAGAACAAAATATAACAACATCTAAAGGCACTACATCAAAAAAATCCCTCAGTGCATCCAAGTCTCGGTACAGTGTAACACGCCTCACTAATTGGCAGCCATTGTCCCGGAGGTAGCATAGTAAAGCGTTCGTGACCGCCATACCCACACAATTGGTTTACGTACAACCGGATTAAAGGAGCTGCTGAAGTTTCAGGACTTGCATCTTGATTTATGCTTGGAGATCAGAATGGTACGATTGAAAGAGTAAAGGAGAATAGTGAGGAAGGAAATGCATACTCTGTGTGTATGCGTGATGTGTGCGATAAGACATGTAATGGTTATAAGACATGCATTCTTATGCATGTCTTATCACCATTACATGTCTTAACATATACAGAGATGAATCCAATCCAAAACTACATCGTCATGGATTTGTAAGACATGATCGGCACTGTAGGCACTACCTATTGTAAAAATGTTTTCCAAAAATTGCTAGAATTTGTCTCGAAGCATCCATATATAATTCAAGACATTTTAGACCAAAGGTTATAGTAGAGTATACAGCGAAATAAAAAGGAGCACTTGGAATTATATTAATTAACTAGCTGCGCTCCGCGGTTTCACCCGCGTAGACGAGGATAAAAAGCAGCCTATGTTTTAATCCCTTCTACGAGTAACTGCGAGATGTGGTAGTTTATTTCATAACGATTCCAACGACAGTTTAATGTACAGCTCTCATACAAAACTTTAGAGATATCGTCTACCGCGCGAGACCACCCAGAAATACTCTCACACAAAAACCCACAAAATGGCCGTCACATTGAATAGGTTATGCTATCTACATACCAAATAACATCCAAATCGGTCCAGCCGTTTGAGCGTGAAGAAGTAACAAACATACAAACACACGCGCACACGCACACTCACAAACTTTCGCCTTTATAATATTATTGTGATTATATATTATATCAAACAGCTGCTGCCCGCGACTTCGTCCGCGTGAAATTTCTTGTTCCCCCGACCCACCTCGTCGCATCGCATTGCCTGCCCGCGCTATTACTTCGTTTTCGCTCCGGGGTTACTTTTGCTTTTTTTTTTCTTTTATTTCAGCACGTAAAGGTCCTAAAGTGATGTTAAATATGCCTATAGTCTTCCTTAAGATTTGGGCTATAAAATGCAAAAAGAAGTTTTAAAGTCCGACTTGTAGTTCCAGAGATTAGCTCGTTCGTTCACCGTATCCCCTTCCCGCTAACCTCTCCCTGCCCCTCTCACCCACTCTAACACTCCCTTCATCACTACCCCTTCCTCTCCCCCTCACCACCACCCCCCTCACCCCTTGCCACCCCCTCACCAACCCTTCCTCTTCTCACCCCCCCCCTCCCCGTCACCCACCCCCCTCACCACCCCTTCCTCTCTTCACCACCCCCCTCCCCCTCCCCCTCACCCACCCCTCCTCTTCCCCCCTCTAAACCTCCCTCCAGGGTAGTTTTGAAAAACTATTAATGACAAACTTTATTAATTAGGCAAGTATCTGTGCCAAGTTTCAAGTTAATTAACCAAATGAATAAGATTTTTCATAAACTGTATTCCCTGTTTTCATGCCCACAGGAGTGGAATTTTAAAGAATCGTTTCGGATGTTTCCATAACGTGACTGAAAGTTTATTTACACCAATTTTCGATTTAATCAAGCCCCGCAGTAAAATCCTCCCCTGAAAAATTTAGTTACTTTTCACCCCATTATGGGTAGATTTTCGAAAAACCCACATTATTCTTCATTTTTAGGGTTCCGTACCTCAAAAGGAAAAAAACGGAACCCTTATAGGATCACTCCTGTGTCTGTCTGTCCGTCTGTCACAGCCAATTTGCGCCGAATCTACAGGGCCGATTTAGTTGAAAGGTACACATATGAATTTCTGTGACCCAAACACGAACAGGTAAAGTAAATAATGAATTTTGAATATCACGGGTCAGTTTTGGGGGGCAAATAAGAAAATTGAAAAAAAAGTTTTGTAAACTATACCGTGTGACATACGATGACGAAAATTGACCGTACCCCCCCCCCCCCCCCCCCCCCCTATAGCCGAAACCACTGAGCCTATAATTTTGAAAAAAATAAAAATACAGAAAATAGATCTTTACCTGTAGAGTACAGGAAAACCTATAGGAAGTCTGTGGTCTTAAAATAACATGGTAAATCTCTCAATATTGTGAGTACAAACTTACATTTACAGTTGGAATGTATGGGAGAACATGTTTTTCAACTACAATGTTAAGTTTGTTCTTGGGATAAATTCATCCCAATTGCGGAAATCTTCTTGTGTGTGGTCCGACACGCAATTGGCCGGTTTTTGGTCTCAAGAATAAAATTACTGAGTTAATCGCGGCGCGACATCGAACGGAACGCGTATGGCATTTTTATACTCGTGATAACTTCGAAATTAAATGTCCGATTCGAATGAATTAAAAAGTATTTTATTACTACATAAATACTATTGATGATAAAACTATTTATTTGAATAAGAATTAATACTACGATACGAATGTAACCAACTTTTGTTTCTACCAGCGATCTAATTAAATTTTAGAACACAAAAGCTTCTATTGAAACTTAACTATGATAGTTAGATATATTGCCTTGCTACTTTTTTGAAGGTGATAATAAGTTCATTAATCATGTAGTACATACTTTTTATGTATCATCAATAGTTTTCTCAGCGCACGCCAAATAATTAATTTTATAGGCATAACTTTGCTACTTTGTGTTACATTATTGCAATTTTCTTAAGGATCTCTAAATTTTTTGATAATAAATTAAAGCCTATGTTACTAACTGCTAATTTAGCTTTCTATTGGTGAAAAAATTATTCAAATCGGTCTAGTAGTTTCGGAGCCTATTTGGTACAAACAAACAAACAAACAAACAAAAAAATCTTTCCTCTTTATAATATTAGTATAGATATCAAGAAACCCTATGTAGGCATGTACTGCATAATAGCTTATTAAAATGTCATCTGTGTGTTCTAAGAAAAGTGATAACAACTAAAATTAAGCGTTTGTTTCCTAGTTACCAATGCATCACATTTTTTTTAACCTATTCTATCACACTGCTGGGCAAAGGTCTCCCGCACATTTTTCCTTTCGTCATATTTATACCATAACATTTAGCAACATTCAGCCTCAAAGCAATGAAAGAAATATTACGAAGGAACAGTTCACTAGGATGCATTGCAATAAAAAGTACAGTAGTGCTATTCTGTAAAAATCTCACCGTGATAACGTGGGTGAAGTGAGCGTGAAGTGAGCCGTCATTCCACCTGATGCTAGAGGTTGACACTATTGACAGTTCACTTTAAGATCACTTCACCTAAGTTTTCACGGTGAGATTTTTACAGAATAGACATAGAGATATATATAGATAGATAGATAGAGAAGTATGTATCTATACAAAATACTGTGTATCCAAAAATGTAAATTTCCAACGATGCGACGTTTACGTGAAACTCGGACCTTGATAAGTCACTTTCCGATATGAAATGTAGGAATGCAGAATGCGGGTCCTCTCGTAATGGTTCTTGCTTTGTACCGCCGATTATATATTTTTTCAAAGTCTTATTATGACCAGCTGTTGCCCGTGACTTTGCCTGTGATCTAGGATGAAAAATAGCCCACCAGAACCAGGTCCCAGGCTACTTTTCAGCAAATTTCATAAAGCGATCGGTTCAGTGGTTTCAGCGTGAAAATGTAAAGACAGGCAGAGTTACTTTAATATTATAGTATGTATTACGGATGCTCAAAGGGCGAATTTTTCCAAATCTTTCACCACCTAATAAAAATTTTGCTGAAGAAAGAAAGTGCAAAGTGAATGCGGATGACGAAGAACTATGTGTTTTGGAGTGACATGGAAGAGGAGTCCATAATTAGGTGGTAGATACAACTTGCAGTTCATCAACTAATAGACTTGAGATGATTGAAACAAGCACTACCTTTGTGAGCTTTTATCTTCATGTATTATTCTTTATAAAGTGTTTTATGTGTTCATAAATTAAACTGCTTGAAGTTTGGCATTGATGAATTTAATCACATACTTGTGTACCACATTTTTCTGGTTGCCATTGAAAAAGTCACATTGGTACTTACCCGGATTTGAAACCACGACTTCGTACCCGAGACTCCCAAGAGGCCCTCCGCCTCTCATGCACGAGATTTACCACATATTTACCGTATTGGTACAAATATCCTTTGGTAGACTTTTTCTTCAATAGCGAATCTAACATCATTACCGCGACTACCAACCTATCGTTCCCAGCCCACCTTCCATACATACTTCATAGCGAGTTTATGCCTACAAGCGCGCGCCTAGAGGGCCAAATTGAATGGCCCTGCGTTTTTAGGTAATTGGAATCCAGGCCTCAATACTCAGCCAGATTAATATTGGCTGTGTTGGTGGTACGTGTGCCAATGTATGGTTAAATGATTACTTGGCCAATGAGTTAATAATAAATATCTACGTGTTTTGGGAAAAGATTTTATTGCCTACGTATTTTTGCTTAGGAATAACTAAGAGATTAAATAAGAGTTTGTAGATTAGCCTTCAAACAAGTCTTCTAAAACAGTAAAAAAACAATTGTTTTTTTACTGTTTTAGAAGACTTGTTTGAAGGCTAAATTGAATTACGATGAGGATTTCTTTTAGTTCTAATAAAATAAGGAAGTATCAAGTTCTTTAGAGGAGACTAAATCCATGGGAATAGAGATCCAATCATTCTTATATAAGAGTTGATTTCGCATAAGCACCAAAGTATATAATTCTATAAAATAATCCAGTTGTCGAATGGATTGAACATGAAGCGAATGGCTTTCTACGGTTCGAGTTACAGAAGCTATGTTTAATAAGTATTTTTTGGTTATTCATTTCTTATAAGTCTATACTTTTAAGATTTATGTATAGATATCGTTTAATTGATATATATATATTGGTTTGCAGAGCCAACATGGCCAGAATCGTTTTTAAAGATCTGGACGAACCACTAGACAATATTTTGAGTAGCAATGATTTAGCAAACAATTTCAATTACATTTAAAATACAATTAACAACAAATAATTAATTAGAAACGGTTAATAGGTATTATACAATCGCTATATCCATCTTGATTGTCTCAATCTCAATCGAACCATATTTCAATTTTAACTATTAGATTTATATATTATCAAACAAAGACAGGAAATGATATTGCGCTTTATCCATCAAGGTTATTTATTATGTGATTTGTTAGTTAGTGAAACTAAGTAGTTAATTGAGAGTTAAAAATTAATAAATTGGTGATGTAAATGATGATTATGATGTTATCCAAACTGCAAAAACTGAAAACGTGCTTTAATTTCTAGCAAAATGATAATATGTATAACACTCGAATTAAAAGAGTAATAAATAACTCTAGTTAAAACGTTTCTGAAATAAAATCCAATATAAAAAAAATTATGAGAAAAAAATTCGCTCAGACATTTTCCAATTCTATAAAGAATTAATAAAAATATATTCAATACATAAGAATCGTTGCTTATTACCTCGATACTCCAAAAACTCCTTTGAAAATTTCTAAAATGGCGATAATTTCAATAAATTTTAATATCGCGGAACCCTTGCGAATAAAAAAAGGTAATATCACTGATAGCTTTCAAGAGGGAGTCAAAGGAACGCAGCTGCTTTGGTTCCGTACGTCGCAATTACCTTGCTTTGAATAAAACTGTTTTCTTAAGAACTTTGTGGGACCATTTTTTTTTTTTTTTTTTTTGTGGATGGGAAATCAGCAAACGACTTCTCCCGCTCCGGGCGGAGCGGGAGGGCGTGTCAGACTTTTACTGGCTAAAACCCACCCATGTTCCTTCAGTTGCCCGTGCCAGGGCCACGGTATCTCTTTCGAACTACCCGCGACCCCGGCGGCATCGGCCCAATTGACCTCGTCACTGCTGACATCTCTTTGAGGCGCGCGTGGAACACAACGCGCCGTCGACCCGGGCCTGGTCCTTACCGGACGGCGAGCTGCCCATTACTCGTCGTCCGCAAGCCCGCGCCTACGGTGGCCGGGAATCGGCGATCGATTCCTGCCGCCCAGGGCGTCTCCTACGGCGGCTAGGGGCGCGAGGGCGCGGCTGTTGCCTCTCCCTCACGCGTTCCGCTTCCTCCTTCGCGAGCATTACTGCTTCGCAGAAGGAGGTGACGGCCTCCCATGCACTCTCGCTCCGCACCATGTGGCCTGGACCAGGTTTGGACGCGAGATATCGCCGCCGCCGATCGCCTCCGTGAGAACACGGCGGTGCTCCGCCCAAGCCGGGCAGACCTCCACTGTTTGCTCCATCGTGTCCTCCGGGCGATCCATACAATGGTGACACCCGGGCGTTTCCTCCCGCCTTATCCGAAACAGGAACCTCCCGAAACAACCGTGTCCGATGAGGACCTGCGTCAGGCGGTAGGTGAGGACGCCGTGGCGCCTCTCCAACCACTCCCCAAAGAGGGGACTTATCGCCGCAATTGTGGCGTGAACCCAACATGTTGTGATGCGAAATGGGGTTTCAGACGGTTTGATGAAAAAGAAAGAGTTTCTGTTTAATTTTATACGTGATGTGAAATCAGAATTTATTTCTTATCGTGTTTATGAAAAATTGAGTGGATAGGCAGACTAATTCATGGAATGTGTCCATATTGCTCTACATAAATGCTACTCACGATCTAAGAACTTCATCATAATAATGCATAATCAGCCTATAATATTCCCACTGCTGAGACACAGGCTTCCTCTCGGTGAAAGGCAGTAATCCACCACGCAGGCCTAGTCCTAGTGCTGGTTGGTAGATGTTACATGTCTTCGAATTTATGGTTCTAGGACCTGCCAGTTTCTTCACAATGTTTTCCTTCACCGTTTTGAGAGCAGTGTTGATGAAATAATTTACACAAAGTAAAGCGCCTGTCTGGGTTCGAACCTACGACCTACAACTCGTAAGTCACGGCCGTTACCACTGGGCCACCACTGTTCTCATAATAATGAATCAATATAAAGATAATAGAGAATTCGACATAAGCCACCCTGTTATTGAAGGCTCCAATCATAATTATCTAAAGCATTGCTTGAATCGATGATTATAGCTTCAAGGATTGTACTGTTTTTTAAGTACAAAATCACATCCTATATTCGAATCATTCATTCTTTCTTCAATAGATCGTGAGTGAAAAAAAAAAACAATTGACTTCCAAAAAAACACTACTAGCTGAAAAATAACTTTAATTTCTGGAGTCGGTGTCTTTGATTTAGTATTTTCGTTTTTGCCACCGACTTCCGAAGTTAAAGTTATTTTTCACTTTATAGTGCTTTTTTTTCGAAGTCGTTTGTTTTTTTTTTTTATAAAAAAATTTTTATTTGTGGTACCCACTACCTACCCCACACAAATTTGAATACCACTACCTGCAATGTAAATTATAGAGTCAGGAAATTACTATAACGTCATCCACATATACTAAGTGGGAAAAATACGTATTATTGAAGCTAACTCGAAACTACCCTAGCAAAGTTAATAAAATTTACATGGGACCAACTTTGAGGTATACCCTCCCGAATAAAACAAGAATCATCCAAATCGGACTAAGCACTCTGTAAAAAGTTATGCGTGATCATATTTAAAACAATAAAATAAAAAAATAATAATACGCGTCGACATGAGAACCTCTTCCTCTTTTTTCGTTGGTTAAAAAAGGAATGAATGGTTTGAATTTCTTCAATTCTTTTATTTTTACCAGCGTCACAAAAAATCCTTAATTCATTACTAACTCCCATTGCTTTTAAATCATCATTTTACTCACCTAAATCAATCACCCTTTTAATCTATTACTGAATTCTCATACCAACATTCTTTGAACCGTACTAACTCATACACCGGCCCCATAGATTACTATTCTACACTTTTACCATCTATCTCCTTTCAAAAAGTAACGGTGAACCTCTTAATTACTCACTAAATGGCGCTTCAAATAAATCTTAGTAATGTTCCTTTAAAAAATTAAGTCTGAGATGAATTGGGTCTGTGATAAATAATGTTCATTAAAGAAAATGGAGTGAAAGTAAACTGATATTCAATTATCTGGACTGTAAATGGTTGAATTTATTATGACAGAGTGGTAGGTAATGATTTTATGATTTTGATTAGAAATGAAGTCGTGTTCTTATATTTATAAAGTGATAACGTGACATCAAAGTGTATGAACATTGATTGCTTAGAATAAAAAATAAAATATTGGACGTGTAGGGTTTTTAAAACCAATTTACAGAAATAAAATTTAATTTATTACAATATATAACAATAACAAAAACAATAACTCAAACCTCACTTTTTTTTTGTAATCATTAAAATTGATGCAAGTATTAGGTAGGTATCTATTTTCATAAATTCTATCAGAAATATATTTGGTAGTTTACATACAAAAAGTAGTATAACCGATTTTGCTTTCGATTCTTTGCCAATAAGATACAAAAAAAAAAAATATGTCAGTTAAATTCTCTAACTTCTACAGTTTTTTTTTTCTATTGTTTGAACGGAATAATATAATTGCTGAATCTAAAGTTACATTTGAATCTCCGAAGATTCAAAAAATTCATTAATATAATAAAAATATATTTTAACAGCCTGCTGGCAAGAACAGGAGGTATCTTTACAAATAGGAAGAAGGACAGATGTCAATTGATAAGAATGCAATAAGGAAGCGAAGGAAATGAGATGAACTTTAAATGACTTGTGTTAATTTCTTCCCCCGATTCGATGTTTTTTGGTAAAGGAATTATTTTATGGTGGACTGTATTCTCTTGTAAGATAAATGGGCAAGCTTAATGTGAACTCAAAATAAATACTTACTTTCTTAATTATTAATTAATTTAGAAGACCTCCTAGTGTAAATAGTTAGTTATTATAATGTTGTTTATCTCTGTTTATACACCTTAGTTAATCCATATAATATAAACATCAATTGCCGTGCATTAGTCTCGTGAAAGCTCGAAAATGGCTCGACCGATTTGAATTTGATTGGTTTTTTAATTTTTGATTTTTTTTTTGTTTGGTTCTCGTCTTCACAGAGGTGGTTTATAAAAAAAAATATGAAAAACCCAAAGGAACAGTCGAAAAAATCTAAATTTTGTCTAACGTGGTAAGAAGTTCACCGGGTTATGTAATGCAAAATAAAACTTGGTTTTAATTATTTTGTACTATAATATGTTTAAGAGCAGTTATTTGAGAGCAGTGATAGCCCAGTGGTAACGGCTAGTTGTAGGTCGTAGGTTCGAACCTCGACAGGCGTTTTACATTGTATAAATTATTTCATCACCACTGCTCTCAAAACAGTGAACGAAAACCACGTGAGGAAACCGGCTTGTCCTAGAACTAAAAATTCGTAGACATGTGACATCTGCCAACCTGCACGGGCCCGCGTGGTACATTACGGCACACTCCTCCTCACCGAAAGGAGGCCTGTATCCCAACAGTGGGAACATTATAGGCTGATTATGTATGTTATGTATATGTTAAAGTTGGCTTCAGTCAACGCGGTGGTTCCTAACATTTTCAAAACTAATCATATTTTATGCGAGCAATACCTAACTAATAACAGAAAGCTATTAATTTGTTTATGCTCAGTGTTTTTTCACTAAAACTTTACAATATTTTTGCATTTAGTTTAAAGAGACGCACAAAATACGGAAATTTTGCAGCATACAGTGTAGAGCTTGCCGAAAAAGTACCAAAAAACACTTAGTCTTGAGCGCGACCAAATATAAAATCCAATTAAACGGGCACAATATTTACTTTAGCCGACACAAGCATAACTGTAAACGAGTAAGGGTGTGTCCTGATTCGGGCGTTTCGGTTAAAAATAGTAGTTTTGTTTGGATCCAGATTTTCTGCAAAGGTGACGGGGAAGTACTATCCAGGTACCTGTAAATTTAAGAATAGTAATTGCTATGGAAAGTGAGATCAATAATTTTTTTATATTTACTGTTAGTAAAAAAACTTTGAAATCAGCAGAATTGCGCTGTTTCGTTTTACATATTATTATCTATTTTTCATTACTAATTTTAAGCTAATAGGCCACCTATTTTCAGAAAAAAATCTTGTTTTGCTAGGTATAACTATGAAAATATTCCATCTGACCGTACATTTTAAAGAAGAAGTCCCGCTCCCACCATAAATCATTTAATGAATTTAGCGCTAACAAAATTTTGTTCCATTTCAGTCTGTTAATCGTTTGAAGATGACAACAGAGTCCGAATGATGTTAAAATACATTTAGCTTTAAATGTATTTACTGATAGAAGTTGCAAGCAGGCCTAATGATGTAGTTTGACTCAACAGTAACATTGGTTGAATTTTTTCTATACAATTTAGATAACTTGAACAGTCTTTTGCTTTACTATGGAAACACGCAAACAATTCTAACTAAATACGTTCACGTTCGCACCGAACACCCACCAAACTAGCACACACCTTACCTTCATACCGAAGTCATTAGGCATTCAATTAAGTAAAACGCATCGCTGTTTACCGTACACTCGCGCGACTCGATATTTGTCGACGTTTCAATGTGATGGCTTAGATTAGGACACCGTTGGTTGTAACAAGGACACCATTATACGACAATAGGTACGTGTTTTGTTGAGAAAATCACGTTTGTTTTGTGAGAGTAAATATAATTATTAGAGGAGTTGAAGATGTTAGAGACAGTAATGTGAAAGTTACTGGGATGATTCAATATAATTTAGAAGTATATTAGATTCCTACTAATATTATAAACTAGTCTTTGCCCACGGCTTCGCCCGTGGAAGTCGCCAATTTCCCACGGGAATGTAGGTACTACCAGGATAAAAAGTATTCTTTGTCCTAATCCAGTCATGGTCTACCCATGTGCCAAATTTCATTTAAATCCGTTCAGCCGTTTTAGCGTGAAAGCGTAGCAAACAAACAAACAAACTCACTTTCGCATTTATAATATTAGTTAGGATGTGAAAGTTTTTACAATGTTTGGATGTTTATTACTCAATCATGCAAAAACAGTTGAACAGATTTCGATGAAATACGAGTATGGCATACAAAATACAGATAGTTCATAGAATAAAACAAACACCCTAATTGCGTAACACACACAGTTTTGAAGGATATTTGTAATGCATTGCTTCATAGGTTTAATAAACTCGTCAGCTCAACAACGTTAATAACGCAATGAACGTGGCTGAACTGTCAAAATGAAAGAAAATGCGACAAATTATCATTTTACGTGTGTTACGCAATTACCCCGCTGGATTAATACTTATAATTATGGGTGCATCCGATACCAATACCGATGCCGATGTATTGGCGATACTTCGCGTTTGCCTATATATCGGCATCGGCATTACCTATCGGTAAAATATCGAGCTTCAAAAAAGTAATTTTTTAAACGTGCGTGCTTTTTCGTCTATTATTCGTTACAAACGAGGCACGAACAATGACGAATACCCAAACTTGAAAACTTGAAAATAGCGCAGAAATACATTAGTTTCCAAATGAGTTCTGTCCCATCTGAGAGGCTGTTTCCACCGCAGGTCTCACTCAGACTTGCGAAATCACCTATCTCCGCAAAACTTGAGAATACTTTGTTGAATAAATAAAGTTTTTAGCAAGCGACACATACAACATACCTATAATTATAAGTTATAACTAAAGAGTGTACAGTCCCCTTTACTCCAAGTGTCATTATTCTGAATCGATACACACAGAGCTTTCGAGCGTTGATCAGATGGAACATGAGACGGGATGCATCATAATATGTTTAATGGAAAATTACAGTTTTTATCTTCCATTTAAGATTGTAATACGAATACATTATTGAGTTTTCTTCTGCGTTCTAACTATGAATAATAATCATTACGTTTTCTTGCCATAGATCGTTATTCGTTTATAAAAAAACATTACCCTCCATCCCTTAATCAGGTAAAAGGGCAATCATGCCTGGTCTAGTCTATATTCGTGGTCGTATTTGTTTAATTTGACTGAATGATCAACGTGGAGTAATTTTTTAGTTGTGGCAATGATAAAAGAGGTAGGCCTTACTTAGTACATAAGATGATTTTAAATGCAGACAGTCATTACGATAACTACCCTGCATTCACAATCACCTTTTGTCCTAAGTAAGTCCGAAATTCAACTACATAATATCCCTGTTTGTTCATTCGTTAACCCACAAGTATATAGCTCTATAAGATATCTACATACAGATGTCACCTATTTATACCCAAGGACCACCCAGCACTACATAACCCAGTAAAATGTTAATCAGACAACGAAATATTACGCCTGCACTCCAAATTGTTCATTCTTGCTATTTAAACTCTCATTAATGACATGACAGATGCTGCCCTGATTACATCGGCAGCGGCAGATCGGTTGGAGATACCAATGTCGAGACGGAATAATATCTGTCAGTGCCCAGTTGGTATTTGGAGTATTTTTAGTGCAATACCGATTGTAACTTCTGGGTAGTTTCGTAATGGGTAGGTATAATAAGTGTCTATATGCTGCATCTGGGTAGAACAACGGACCTTTTATTATGATTGGGTAAGATGATAAAGCTGAATGGAAGATTGAATGCAAAAGGTAAAGTATAAAGTCACTATGTACTCTCTAGTTGTTAACGCACAAAATATTCTTTTACAAAATTTAAAATATCTTTATTCGGGGGCGTTAGATAGGGACTTAACAATTAATTAAAGTTTCAATATGTCCTGCCTAATAGGCATGCAATAATTAAGTATTGGCATTAAATTTAAAATTATTTTACGTCAAATTTAGTTATTGTATAAAAAACTACTACAAAGTGAAAAATAACTTTAATATCGGAAGTGTTATTTTTCACTTTGTAGTATTTTTTGGAAGTCGGTTGTTTTTTTTTTTTGTAAAAAAGTTTTTTATTTTTCACTTTTTAGTGGGTCAGTCTGTACTTAATTCATCTAAGTTACAATAGCCTAATGTCAACTGCTCATCACCTTTTACAAAATATTGCTTTTCCCGATACAAGGACGTTAATTGTTGAGGAGTTCTCCCAGTGAGGAACCAGGAGAACTGGAACTGATGGTGAAGTCACCATCAGCTTCATTTCAACATATGTATTGTGACGAGCATAAATTTCTTTCGAATCGCAACCCGTGAAATACGTATTATTGAGTAGTTCCGATGGCCATCTCTGGTCTTCCTCATCAGTTCCACTTCACTAAATGGTGCTTTCCGGGAGCAAATGCACGAGTTACTATAAAAAATACCCAAATCGTTATAGGTGTGCCTATAAAATTTGGAGGTTCCCCTCGATTTCTCTGGGATGCCATCATCAGATCCTGATTTGCTTATCATGGTACTGTAAGGATTGATGCTATGATCAAGCCTCGTTGATATAATGCTGGCTGACATTCAATCATTCAAATATGGAATATCTTCTGTCAAGAAAAACAATCCTGGTTTTCTTGACAGGATGACATAGAAGAGAATCTGGTTAGGGCTCGGCCCGAGTGTTTTATAATTTTTTCTGAGCTTTAAATATAGCGGGCTTCAGCCCCGGTTAAATGGAATCTCACTAGTATTATTTATTAGTTCAGTTAATCTCCTACTGTGAAGCTTGAGGCTTCACAATACCACCCTTGGAATATCTCCTTTCCAACAAAAAAATAATCATAAAAATCGGTTCATAAACGACTAAGTTATCCGCGAACACACATAAAAAATGAAAAATAAAAACTTTTTTACAAAAAAATACAACCGACTTCCAAAAACAACACTACAAAGTGAAAAATAACTTTAATTTCGGAAGTCGGTGTCTGATTAAATGTATTTTCGTTTTTGCCACCGACTTCCGAAATTAAAGTTATTTTTCACTTTGTAGTGTTGTTTTTGGAAGTCGGTTGTATTTTTTTGTAAAAAAGTTTTTATTTTTCACTTTTTATAATTTGTATAAGTTACAATAGTCTAATGTCAATTGCTCATCACATGTTACAAAATATTGCTTTTCCCGATGCTGGGACGTTAATTGTTGAGGAGTTCTGCTGGTAAGTTCTTACCAGCACTCAACAGCAGCAGGAGAACTCAACAACCACTCACCACACGCATTGTGTGACGAGCGGAAATTGCTTAACAACCATGTTAAAGTAATCGAATCGCAACCCGTGAAATATTTATCATTGAGTAGTTCCGGTAGCCATCTGTGGTCTTCATCATCAGTTCCACTTCACCAAGTGGTGCTTTCCGAGAGCAAATGCACGAGTTACTATAAAAAATACCCAAATCGCTATAGGTGTGCCTATAATATTTGAAGAGTTCCTTCGATTTCTCCAGGATCCCATCATCAGAACTGGATTTTGACAAAAATGGGACCATTTGGGATGTATACCCTTTCCAACAAAAAATTTTTTTTTCAAATCGGTTGGCAAGCGACGGAGTTATGCGCGAACAAACATAAAAAAAAAAATACAAACATCCGAATTGAGAACCTCCTCCTTTTTTAGAAGTCGGTTAAAAATATATATATACGGTCGAATTGAGTAACCTCTTTTTTTGAAGTCGGTTAAAAAAACAATGAAATTATTACATGGTCAACAATAAAATCAGTAATTCAAGAAATCCTGGATCGTGTAGTATGCTTTATCAATTAAAAAGTTTCGTAATTTATTTTTAAATACCTACTGGACTTCCTTAGTGCTCAGAATGTCCATAGGTATTTTGTTGTATATTTTTGTTGCAATGCCAAAGAAGCTTTTGTTAAACAGAGCCGTTTTATACAGTGTATTGTCTCATGCCTTTGTGATCTCTGTGGAAAATAATGTTTTAATGGGTATGATGGATGCATTAGCACTTACCAATACTGTAAATGAAATTAATATTAAATTAAATTACAATTTTAGTCATTTTGTTACTCGAAGTAGCAGTCGCTTTTACCAAAGTCACAACGTCATCTCAATTCTCAATGTAACACTAAAACGCATTAACATTTCAACTTTAATTTCTACAAAAATAGCCCGCTGACAGTTTTCAGTTCGCCTCTCCGAAATAAACCGACGACAGTTTTCAGTTGCCCCCACTGACATCAAAACAATGAACTTTATATCCAGTCCGTTCTACTTCCACAAAACCATCACCAACTTGTTGACAAAAAATATACTAAAAAAGAGGATTTCCTGCGCAGTGACATCTGCCATGTTGACTGCGTGTTAAGTTGGATCGCGTCCAGAATCCGCGACAATTGTCGCATCAACTGGGACAATTGTCCTGGTTTTATTTATGGGGGTTATCGTATGCCGTTTACGGGAACTTATGTAGGTCGTAAAAATTTAGTACCTACTTGCTTAATTAGGGCGTTGAGTTAAGGATTTTGGTAGAGGATTGGTGATATCATATTTATTGTGGGGGGTGAAGACAGTACTGAATGGTTTGGAATCTCAATGTTTATACTAAGATTTGTGAATCTGTTATTTTATCTGAGAAAAATAATCTTTCGTTGGGATTGGTCTTATATCCCAACTCAGGACTAATAATCTCAGTGCAGCCTGTAGAAACCCTGGGCACGCCACAATTGCGGCGATAAGTCCCCTCTTTGAGGAGTGGTTGGAGAGGCGCCACGGCGTCCTCACCTTCCGCCTGACGCAGGTCCTCACCGGACACGGTTGTTTCGGGAGGTTCCTGTTTCGGATAAGGCGGGAGGAAACGCCCGGGTGTCACCATTGTGTGGATCGCCCGGAGGACACGGTGGAGCATACAGTGGAGGTCAGCCCGGCTTGGGCGGAGCACCGCCGTGTTCTCACGGAGGCGATCGGCGGCGGCGATCTCTCGCGTCCAAACCTGGTCCAGGCCATGGTGCGGAGCGAGAGTGCATGGGAAGCCGTGACCTCCTTCTGCGAAGCAGTAATGCTCGCGAAGGAGGAAGCGGAACGCGTGAGGGAGAGGCAACAGCCGCGCCCTCGCGCCCCTAGCCGCCGTAGGAGACGCCCTGGGCGGCGGGAATCGATTGCCGATTCCCGGCCACCGTAGGCGCGGGCTTGCGGACGACGAGTAATGGGCAGCTCGCCGTCCGGTAAGGACCAGGCCCAGGTCGACGGCGCGTTGTGTTCCACGCGCGCCTCAAAGAGATGTCAGCAGTGACGGGGTCAATTGGGCCGATGTCGCCGGGGTCGCGGGTAGTTCGAAAGAGATACCGTGGCCCTGGCACGGGCAGCTGAAGGAACATGGGTGGGTTTTAGTCAGTAAAAGTCTGACACGCCCTCCCGCTCTGCCTACAGCGGGAGAAGTCATTTGATGATTTCCCATCCACAAAAAAAAAAAAAAAAAAAAAGGCCGGGCACAGTGTCATTGGGTTTTTCCATCAGAAAAAACCCAATGACACTTAAGTAGATGCTTAAGTTTCGTGGCATACTATACTCGTATAGGTGAAATAACGATTCAGAAAGCGTAGATACAATCAACATTAATGTTTCTAGAACATTTCCATCTATTTAATCGGAAAAACGTGACACGACAATGTCAAGTAAACTTCAGCCCCATTTTATTAAGCATATTTTATTTTCCGCTTTCACCGTCACCTTAACCGAGATGTAACCAAGATAGCGATTTAATTGACTATGCACAGATAAGCCGTCTTATTGATGGCTACCAATTTGCGGCTGTCGCAGCCTTAATTACGAACCTTAGGTGGAGTTGTGTGTCTTTAATCTTGCTTCTTGGGAATGTGCACGGATGCCCAATCTAAGGGGCTGATCTTGTGATTCTGCGGATTGGAATGGTTATAGGTAGATTCAGTCAGTAACACTCATATCGCCCAGTAGTTTTAATATCTAATAATATAGGTTATTGATGTAAAATTGCAAGGTCACTTCCGAGTCGTATTTTTCTGCCAAGGTGCATATAAATAGCTGCACAGTGATATATCATACCAAGCATAACTTTACAGCTTTAACTCATTGTTAGTAATGCGACTTCAGCTATAAAATATTTAATACTTATCTAACGTTGCAATTAGCTAAAATTTACATTCACGTGAAAAAGAGAAAATACTGCCACGCGTAGGCAACTAAAAGTAAACGCACACTTATCAGAGCCGAATGGGACGAATCGCCAGAAGAATTAGTAGGAACTTCATATCGTTCGGCGCGGTCAACTCTTCAGGTGCGGACAAGTGTGTGTTTACCTTAAAGTGAGTAGTGCTGCCAACTAACGCAACCATTGAGAATCATAAGTTTATGTTCTTTCTCCAGAATTAGCTTACATGATGACAGGTTATAAGAGTTCCTAAAATTGGTTATTTTATTTGACAAATAATATAATTTAATGTTTTGTGTTGCGTAAATTATTTTGCATATTATTGTATAGAGTCAAGTTCTTCTAACTGAACAGACAGCTGTGCTGCTGGGGAGTTTGTTGCGCTACTTCTTCTTCCCAGCTAAAGCACTAGGAAGTGGTGAAGGGCGGGCGTTTTGTGGGGACTGTCTATTTAAATTTGGCGTTCAGAAAGTGCTGATTCTCAGCCTAATTTGAATAAATGACTTTTGATTTTGATTTTGATAAGTCTGGAGATATGGAGATATATCAAAATCATTTCTAACTTTTAATTCCCAGCCTCTAGTGACTCAATATTTTTTTATAAGACTGTTATAAAATTGTTATGAAAATCAATATAATCTTGCAGGTGTATGGCACTTCGGTAATTTTGAATCCACCGCTGCCATCCTCCTTTTTAAATTTCCTAGGCTCACATTTTTAATCAGATGTTGTAAATTTTTTTGATATAACAATTTCTATCTCATCTTGACTAAAACTGTTAGCAGAAATTTCAAAATGTTTCATATCTCCACACTTATGTATTTTTTTTCTCAATGCGGTGGCGTTAGTTAGCAGCACTATTCGCTTTAAGGAAAACAGCTCTTACTTATATCACTGTGAAGTTCTAAAACTGAAACACGTAGATGTTCATTGTTCAACCCAAAATAATCGTTATTCTTAACATCGCGTTAATAAAATACATCTTATAATCACTTATAAAACTCCACTTGGTTTAAAACCCTTTCAAGTTTATTTACCCACTCACTATCTCCGCTAGTATGACAAATTTAAAGCCATCAAGAAAATTTCTCAACGTTCAGACAATGGCACTATTGTCGACAATTTAGGTTAGGCAAGTTCACTCAACTCCGGCCCATGCTCCCGCAGGATATACAATCCCTTTACTATCTACTAAATTATCTATTTCGTGAGCTACCGTATCTACGACACCACTTTGTATTTCATCCATTACACGTTCTGTTTCTATTTCATCAAACGCGATTTTATTTAACGCAGCAGTGGATGTCTTTACATCCGTTTCCACTTTATTTATGTTGGCTCAGTGGTGCATCAGTAACGCTACACCACGGAACCTCATGCGGTTTACACAGTAAACACAATATGAAGTGACTATTGACTATTCCTGTTCTCAAGCGTCGTTGGTCTTTTTAATTTTGCATTTTCTTTAAACAGGATAGGTTTCGAATTTCAAAAGCTTCTTTGAACTGTCTGGTTTTAACCTTTTATTATGAAATAATGAGAGCCCACGGGATCATATTACCGCTCTTTATAATTTTGATTGACGTTTCATCGATGTTCGTATGCTTTTGGATTTCCTTGTTATTGAATATTTTAGGGTGAGACATTGATGTTTTTTTAACTTAATTTTGTTTATTTGTGCTATTTTTGGAATTAATCAGAACATTAAATACTATTTCATCTAAAAGGTAGGAATGTTTCCTTCAACCTATAAAACTACACTACTGTCACCCTATGCAAAACCTACATTAATTATTTCTGTATTTTTATGGTGCACATAATAAAGAGTATTCTGTCTATCTTATATCTATCCACAATAATTTCTACTCAGAATCATGTTCAAACAACGCAAATGGTTCACACGACGTCACACTTTCCCTATAAAAAGATTTTAGACACCGATTACATCGAAATTATCAATTTGTAAACCATAAAATCGAAATCACTGGTTTTATCTGTGGTTATCTGTTAGATAAGCAAATAGGTGAAGTGTCGATGCCGGCGATCGTTGCAGATAAGCTATCTGATGAGGAAGTAGCGATCAGATAACGATCGTATGGTGTGTGGAAATTATTGATTTGTTGACGTTCCGATTTGATCGGAGTGAATTAAAATGCCTGTCAGAAACTATTTTGATTTCAGTCAAGCCTTTGATTAGGTTGATATGTAAATATTTAATAGGTTTCATTCTTAAATATATTGTTGTTATTGTTGTTGTAGTTGTTGTTTGCGTGTTGTTGTTTGTTCTTGTTGTTTGTTGTTGTGTTGTATTGTTGTTTGTTCTGTAAGTTACTTCAGTTTGAATGAATAATTTTTAAGTTATTTTAATTTGGGATGTTTTCCTTGATATGACATCAGCAGCCTAGTCTTTGTTATGTACAATTTACACACAGAGCAGTTGGTATCGCCAAAGTACAAGTATAACTTAACCATGTTCCCCTAGATATGGGAAATCTATGGAAACATTCACAAAGATTACAAAAGGTAACCTTAACCCTTTCACCGCAACCAAAATTGGACTTTCCAAAAATCAACCCTTACCAGCTTCGGGTCGACACTGTGGATTTTATTTATTCATCTAGGTACGCATGGGTATGTTATACCGAATTGTGCATGTATTTTAAATGGATTAATTTGTGTCGCGCCCATGACCCGCATCACAGAAGGGTTACGAGCAGAATTAGGGGCAAAATTGTTGACGTGGGTCATTTTGGTCCCATTATATTTTTTGGTCCATCTCGAACACTGAAAAAAGAATGATTTTGGGTACGTTGATAGAATATTTTCACAAATTGGTGTTGGTCAAAATGTCGTTACGGATTTAGTGTAGATGCGTGGGTCATGTTTGCGAAATGTCAAGTGTCAGAATTCATTATTTAGGCACGTTCAACGTATTTTCGGTTGGATAGATAGATAAAATATTTATTGATTTGTTTTGGTCACTACCTTTGCAAAACCTATTACTTTTGTTTATCATGCTTTTCGAAACGCCATCGGCTTACATTGATGACATCTAACAAATAGTCAAATGAAAACATTTATATTCAAATATTTTAACGCTCTGAGGATTATTTATATAAACTTTTATGTAAGTTATTTACGACCTATAATAAATAATAGTAAAATTAAACTTGGCAAAAAAGTAACATCAAACTCTTCGTAACAACCTGTCCACAATCAACTCATAACAATATTTTACAAGAACAAGTCATTAGCTTCTTTTAACTAGAAGAAGAAACGTTGTAGAATACGTAAATCATAATTATATCGTGGTTTCACACGTGCGTACTATTTATATTAATTAACAATATCCCCGGGGCATATTTCTAGTGTAATTAGACACACCCTCGGATGTAGATGTTTGCATGTGTCTCCAATTACTCCTCATATTTAACGACCGTGAGAAATTGTCGTAGAATATTTTTGAATTATTAAGGAAACAGTTTTTTGGGCAAATTATGTGTGAAACTAAATTAATCTTTGAATAAGGAAATTGGGGGTAGGAAGTAACCATTTACACTATAATAATATAAAAGCCTTTATTTCCTTATCCAAAAAAAATATTTATATGCGGATTTTTAAAACAAATTCACATAAAAAAAAACTTTAAAAACAATGTAAGTACACTTTTTCATTTGGGTTATGGCCACTTTTCGGGTACAGGCCTCCTCCAATTTTCTCCAGGTTTCCCTATTTTTGGCCTTTGCCTAAGTTTTTATTTTTTATTTCATCTAACCAGCGTACCGGTGGGCGTCCTCTAGGTACCTTTTCCTGTTGGTCCTGACTATGTCGTGGTTCTATGGATCCATCTTTCATTTACATTAAATTTTAATAAATATCCTAAAACCACCGGTGATTATTAAAAATTATTGGAAAATCCAAAATACTGAAACCAGACCATCATTTTAATTTTCCCTAATTCAACCCTTTTAAGTTAATAAAAGCGCTTTTATGTTTTTAACAGTTAAGCAAAAAACTTTATGCTTCTGTAACATTCGCCACACAAAAAAACCTATTATAATATTAAAGTATCAGCAGTAAGTACTCCACTCACATTTACCGACCTATCTAAATCTGTTTATCTGGACAGAATTTTCCCTTCAGTCTCAAAAACTCGGGCGATCCAATTACACAAATACCAGTTAGGAGTTTCTTATCCAACACCTTTTCTTTTTTTTTGCACTAGCTCGTGACGCGTTTGGTAGTGAAGGGAGCACACGAGGTGTATTTACTTATATTTGATATTTTAATTTACTTTCAAACGGATTTGGATTGAACTTTGATTGAACTGTAAATATGTACGTTACCGTACAGTAGTTACGTTACTTGAAATAAGTATAGGTATTTTATATTTCTCTATCAAAAAAATCATCATCGTCATTCTCTTGCCCAAGGATCCCAATTTATATGGAGTTGTTCTCACATGTATATTTTCAACTTGAACGATGTAAACAATATTTTATAAAAATATTTTGATTTAAAAGAGTGTCCGTGGAGTTTCTTGCACGTTCATCTCCACAGGTACCTACTACGCTTTGGAATGGGCAACTAGCTTCATCTTTCTGACTGACCGAACCATTCATAATTCAAAAGTGAAAAAAAAAAAAAAGTGTGTTCAAAAGTGTGTGTTTATTTGAAATACATGCTTTGAGTTTAAGACGGCGCAACATGTATTTTTCTTCCATACTTCTCTTCTATAATAAAAAAATCATGGATCACTAATGCCACAAATTCATCAAAGTTTATAATTAATTATTGAAACTCTCCAAAATGATAAGTTTGTAAGGTCCGTTTCTCTAAGTTACGAAACTCTACAGCCCTCTAGCTACTACCTACGATCTCGACAGGATTAGATGAGATCTTTGCTTATAAATATGTATTAACAGTTGACTTGTCCCGGTTTTCAGAATCTCGAATATTTTATAATTTCTCAAAATGATTTGATGCCTGCCCCGTTGGTCTATATAGGCCACAAGCACTACTACTAAGCTTTTAAGGTTCTGGGTTCGATTCACGGGTCAAGAAAAGTGTTATTGGGTTTTCCATCTGGAATTTCTCAGAAGCAGCTCGGAATCTCGATTTTGTGCCCGGTTGATGGCAATAGGCTCACGTAACTGGCGAAATGTGGGTGTACTATAGGTACCTACACCTCTGCCATTTTTTTTTGTGTATGGGAAATCATCAAATGATTTCTCCCGCTCTGGGCGGAGCGGGAGGGCGTGTCAGACCTTTACTGACTAAAACCCACCCGTGTTCCTTCACTTGCCTGTGCCAGGGCCACGGTATCTCTTTCGAACAACCCGCGACCCCAGCGGCATCGGCCCTATCGGACCCCATCTCTGCTGACATCTCTTTGAGGCACGCGTGGAACACATTTGCCGTCGACCCGGGCCTTGAACTTACCGGACGGCGAGCTACCCATTGCTCGCCGACCGCAAGCCCGCGCCTATGGTGGCCGGGAATCGGCTATAGGTTCCCGCCGCCCAGGGCGTCTCCTGCGGCAAGTAGGGATGTGAGGTTGCTTCTCCCTTACGCGTTCCTCCTTTTTGAGCATTACTGCTTCGCAGAAGGAGGTGACGGCCTCCCATGCACCCTCGCTCCATACCATGGCCTGGACCAGGTTCAGATGCCAGAGATCGCTGCCGCCGATTGCCTCCGCGAGGCGGTGCTCCGCTCAAGACCTCCATTGTATGCTCCACCGTGTCCTCTGGCCGATCCACACAATGGTGACAACCGGGCGTTTCCTCCGGCTTTATCCGGAATAGGAATCTCCTGAAACAACCGTATCCGGTGAGGACTTGCGTCAGACAAAAGGTAAGGACGCCATGGCGCCTTTTCAACCACTTCTCAAAGAGGGGACTTATCGCCGCAATTGTGGCGTGCCCAGCGCTGGGTTGCGACAATCGCACTCTCCATGTCGCCATTAGATCCCGCCGGAGCTCAGTCCGCTGTATCGTGATTACTCGCGGCAGCGGAATCTACACCTCTGCCTAAGGACCAGCCCGGTTGTCGCTGCTAAACAAATATCAACATTGCGTGCCATAAAACAAAGTCGAGAATAAATAACCTGAGACGCGACCACTTTTTCCACTTAGATGCACTCTCGAGCTAATATAAGTTTTTATTTTCAACTTTATTTCAAGTGCTGCAAGGATGATATTTGTTTGGCACTGACATCCGCGCTACGCTGCGTGTCGCCAGATGAGCGCCGGCCCTAACCCTTCAAGGAATACAGGCGAGATATTGTGGTATGTTTCAGTTATTACTATATTGAATGAAAATTATGTGAATTCATTAATTGAATTACAGTCATCAGTTTCAAACTCTAAAGAGTGTATCAGAAATGTGTGGTGAAGGGTGTGGTAGGCACAGGCCATCAAGCTGGACAACTATCTCCATGGGACCTCGTAATAGAGAAAAAATTATCAGCCGTCCCGTACATCAGAAGATCAGAAGATATTGAAGCTTTGTACGGGACAGCTGATACTTTTTTCTCGATTATGATGTTGGTCCAATTGTTCGGTGTGATGGCTTGTACGACACCCTTAAATTTGACCACACCTATCTGATACACCCTGTATATACCTACTGCAAAGAAACATAAACAGTAACTTTTTAAACTTTCGCGATTTGTAGACATTATTAGACAACATCGAGAACGGGTCTTATCGCGATATTTCTTTTTACGAGGTCGACGTTGGGAAACAAGTAGGTACCTGTTTACCTCGTAAAAAGGAATATCGCGATAAGACCCGTTCTCGATGTTGTTTTAAAACATCAACAATACTTCACGTTTACAAAATATTCCAATAATTCTCAGTGTGAACAAAGTTTTATCCACAACTTGACGCGACGCACTGAAAAGCTGCCAATATGAAGTGTTCCATACTCAACGTAGATGCATTTGTTTTTCATTTTCACGAAAAATTCGATTGGCTTTCTATGTTGCTTTGAAAATTTCGCTGAAATTAAATGGTTGAGTTAGGTGATTAGCTAGGTTTGGGAACTCGGTATTGCTTATTTGGTAATGGTAGGTACTTGTGTGTTCATGAGTGTGTTTTAATGTGTGGTTTTATTGACGTGCATCGTAGTGAATGAAAACTGGGAACGCTTGAATTAAAAATAACTAAAAATAAAACTAGCGTTTTTGCCTAACCAAAAATTTTACCCGTGTTTTTTAATAAATTAAATATATTTTTATAGGATGGAAATGAGAATGTTATGATGATTTAATGCTTTATGTACAGACCTAAAAAAGATTTCTTAATTTCGATGATAATCTGTGAAACGGTGTTTTTTACACCAAACCTTATTTTGACAGCGCTGTCATACAATATTCAAAATCAAAAGTCATTTATTCAAACTAGGCTGAGAATCAACACTTTCTGAACAACAAAATTACATAAGTCAGCCCCCAAACGCTTGCGTTTTGGGGGGCTCATTTATGTAATTTAGAAGAAGTGTCGCAACAAACTCAATCTGCCTAGCCGTTTCCAAACTATGTTAGGGTCGGCTTCCAGTCTAACCAGATGCAGCTGAATACCAGTATTTTATATAGAGCGACTGCCTATCTGATCTCCACAACCCAATTACTGGGTAATATGATACCTCTTGATATTACTGGTTGTCAGACTTACGGGTTTCTGACGACCCGTAACGACTGTCAAAGATCCACGAATGACAGCCGAGACTAACGGCTTAACGTGCTTTCCAAGGCACGGAGGAGTCTCGGTATGTAAAGATGGTCACCCATCCACGGACAAACTCCGGCAAGCGAAGCTTAACCTAATGGATCGATCCGTACGGCTGTTACTTAGCCACGAGCTCCTCGCAACAAACTCCCTAGCAGCAAAGCTATCTGCTAAGTTAGAAGAACTTGATACTTGGAGTTTACCATAGCTTTGTCCATCTTCATAACAATGAACTCTATTCATCTTTTGTTTCATCCTTTATTAGCTCTGCATCATACTCTTCACCACATTTTGCGGTTACAACATTGCCTTCGGGAAACTTCGGCAAAAAAGAAAGAATGAAACATCCCAGTAATCGACAGAGTCGCTAGTAAATCTTCCAACCAATAAATGCTCGGCACCGGCGGCGAATCGAAAGGTGCTGCAATTAAATCCCACGAGATTAAATGGACTCTATCCATTTGTGGTCTTGGTGCTGACTGTGGGGAGAAGTGGTGAGCGAATTGCGTTTTGCGACTTTTGGTGTGCGCTACTTTGACCAATCAGAATCTTTCCATATTTAGATCAATGTGAGTTTGAAACACTTTATTTTATGTGGTGGTGAACACTGTCATAAGTAAACAATAAAAAATATTTTATCGTTTGATTCATGTGTTGTTTTAATTAAATGAGACCAATTTGATTTGAACAACGCGATTGTTGACAAATGATTGCACTGACAAAAGACCATTTGTCCTCACATAGCCATCCGTCCCGATAATGCCGGACAGTGTTAGGTTTTTTGACCTCTAGTCCGGCTTATATACTGTCGTTCAGTCAAAAACGAGCGGGCCATAAAGAAATAGGTTAAATCCAGAAACCATTGCCAAAATGTTGATCGTCGAATTTAATTTGAGTCATTTATCATTTAAAAAATTGTATGAGAAAATTATTAAGGAAATTGATGTCTTGAAACAGGTTTCTTCCAAAGAGAAAAATTTAAACGTTGATACTAATTAAAATTTTCTTGAAAAATGTGTTTTATTCGATTTTTTTGTCAAGAAATTCCTTTTTTTGCGTCCGGCCTTGGGGCTCAAAAGCCGACTTTTTAAATAAATATGTGTTTTATTCGATATTTTTGTCAAAAATCTTTTTTTTTTAACGTTTTAACGTTTAAGTTTTTTAACGGATAAGTTCGGCTTTTTGATTTTTAGAGATTGTAACAAATCTACTAATCTAAAGAAATAAAAGGGAAAAATAGACTTAAAATAAAATATAATTTAGGAAAAAAAGTTAAAAAATACAGAATTGATTTTTAAAAAATACCTCCCTACCTAACACACTCTCAGATTTTTAGTAAAAAGGAAACTTGAATTGGCACCATTATCGATATAACAACGCCAATCAGTTCTCAAGCTGAAATTACTGCAAGAGTTTCTCTTTCTGTAATTGAGTAATTGCGCTCGTTTTAGTGGAAAGATCAGGCAATATTTAGTGAAACAACAGTTAACCACTAAGATAAATATTGATTTCTACGTCTAGTCATAGGTAGAGGACAAGAATAGAATAGAATAGAATAGAATACTCTTTATTATGCACACCATTTAAATACCACCCATAGGACCCATTAGATCCAAAGAAATTGTTGGAAAGGGCCTGGAACAAATTTTTGGTTTACCCATAAGGCCAAAGGGAGAGTGATTTGCGTGTTTGTAAGTTAAGCAATTATCGCAGATAGAAATTATTTTAGCGATATCCTTAAATATGGCTGGCCAGTAATATAGAAGTGATAATTTTTTATAAGTTTTAAAAATTCCTAAATGAGGCTGATCTAGGGATCCATGGTTATCTTTGACAAGGGTTTCCCGGAGATTAGGATGAGGAACTTCTTTCCACGCGAAATCTTCAGTTAACGCGTAGGGAGATTGAATATACCGGAATAGGTTACTATCGCGAATTGTAATATTGAATAGTTTACTATCGCGAATTGTAATATTAATTCTATTCTTGCACTTATTTCGTGATGTCAAAAATATGAAGAATTTCTAGGCAAAGAGAAACGTTTCAGCGAACCTCAAACTACAAATAATCCATTAACTGTCGAATTTAAAAATAACTCTTCTAATTTAACGTCAAAGCCCTCAACCTCTAACGCGTTTCTCCATGGAACAAATTTTAATCGTTTTAACAATAAACCTCAAGTTAATACAATTAATAAAGTTAATAATAATGCTTTCTGTGTACGCTGCCGCACTAACGGTCATACACTAACTAACTGATTGCTCTCAACCTCGTACATTAATTATTTGTTTTAAATGTGGTCTAAAAGATGTTAAATCTACTAATTGCCCTAATTGTAATAAAACTAACAACTCAAAAAACTAAACAATGACTTGGGTAATAAAAACTGTAATCAATGGGACTGGCATGATTGGTTACAAACCATAAAAAAATTCTTTCATTGTTACAAGATGGCAACCTCACATGATCTGACCAAGACTATGTCTGGACTTTAAAAGAGACTTTGACCCCTTTGACTCATAACTTTTTTTTTTGTGATTACAATGTTAAGTTTGTTTTTGGGATAAATTCTTTTCAACTACGGAACCCTTCATTGTGCGTGGTCCGACACGCACTTGCCTGGCTTTTTTAATATGACGCGTAAAAGTGATTCCGATATCCTATTTACAGAATAAAGAATTTTCCATCCATCCATCCAATCTCACAAACTTTCGTGTTTATAATATTAGGAGTATACAGGTTGGGTCAAAATTCGTGGATCAAATGAAACAGGGTGATAGTTGGGGTTATTTGCATTAAAAAATATCTCTGTGGCAGAGCCCTAACTTGATCTCCTTAAAAGTTATGAGTAAAATGGCTACTTATTTTAAAACAGTAAACGGTGTTTAGTTGCTTCTATAATTATTATCACTACAAAAGTGATTTTATGACAGTGGGTACTGTGATATGAGTATTGGCACTTTTTTCGATATCTTTTTATTGTTACCTACTTATCATTTTTAATTATTTTTACCAATTTTTTATTTTTTTACTGCAAATAACCCCAACTATCGCCATGTTTCGTTTGATCCACGATTTTGACCCACCCTGTATAGTAGGAAGTCGCAACAAGCACAAGAAACCGCTGCCACTCCTAACTTAACCCACAATCCTCAGCAATGTCCAATGGCTAAGTAATTAATGCTTTCATGTAACTTTCTTATGTGTAACGCTACTGGGGACACTGCACGATTGGTAACAGATAAAGGATGCTCCAACCCTTAGACATTTTTCAATTAAATTAAGGTAAAATAAAAATAAAACGGGCCAAGTGCGAGTCGGACTCGCACACGAAGGGTTTCGTATCATTATGTTTAACAATCGCAAAGATAATTTTATATTTCATAATGGTACTGTGAATTACAAGGTTATTATTTTTCAGTTGCAGAAAATTCCCCATATTTAAACAAAATACCTGATAAATCGGCGTTTTTAGTATATGTTGATTAATTATAATATAATTAAAAAAGGTACATTATATACAGAAGTTTCAAATTCCTAAATTGTTTAATTGTTACAATAGAGTTCGTACAAAAATGTTTTAAAATTGACAACTTTTACGGTCCCCTATTTTTTTATTATTGAAGATTTCAAAATATGAAATTTATTGTATGGGACCCCCTTTAATTTTAACTTTATTTTATTTTTATTATTTGTTGATGTAGCCTTAATAGATATACACAATCTGTGAAAATTTCAACTGTCATAAGATACAGCCCTGTGACAGACAGACGGACGGACAGCGGGGGCTTAGTAATAGTGTACCATTTGGTACCCTTTGGGTACGAAACCCTAAAAATAAGGAGCTAAAAAGAGATTGAGTCTGGTCTCGTTAATAGCGACGAGTTCCTGTAATTGAAAAGGACGACAGAAGCATGCTGTTGGTTTTTGGGTTTGTTTGCTTTGTGGGATAAACAAAAGGGGAGTGGTATTAAAAAGTGTAGGTAGATATTTTTGGAACTATAGTGTTTTCCGTAATTTTCATACCCTCTTCAAATTCGTCAATGTACTAAGTGGCTCTACCTAGCCCTCTTAATTTGTTATACGTTGCCATGTTTTTGACAACCTATTCCACATCATATTTATGGTCTAATAGATGCTGGTTTATCCATTAGTCTTTGCAACAACTCCTACTCTCCTCTCTAAACTCATCATTTGTTTCTTGAGAGCCTTAAAATGCTTCTTACTTATCCTAAAAGGATATGCGAATCAAAACTTTTTCCGTCTTTAAATTAAACATCAGCATTTTAATTCAGTAGCAAAAAATAAACTCGAATAAATAATGTTTCCTTACTGTTTACAAATTCATCATATTCACTATCAACGTCGACAAACAAACCGGCAATTAAAAAAACAAACAAAAACATTGAAAATTAAAAAAAGGCTTTTACATAGTTAACGCTTACATTAAACGGTCAGGCGGCATTTAGATTACTGTTATACCAAACTGCGCCTTACCGTCACCTCCAACCTTTTCAAACATAACCTAAGGTTGAAATTACTTTGATTAAAGTCTTTTTATAAATTGGTAGTAACTTAAACACAAATTAGCTGTGTTTTGCAATTGCCTTGAACTCTATTCCTTACGCTATAAACTTCAAAATCCAATGTTTCTTTATACTATATTCTTGCACAACTTTAGCATAAATTAGCATGTGGCGAGTAGGGAGACAAGCCGTATCAATCACGATAAATACTGTTTTGTAGTGACATTGGCCTCAGGGTTTCGTGCCTGATACTTCTTAACGAGTGGCTTGTGATTTTAAATGGCGTCGTGAAAGTGTGCGACAAATGACTACTTGTATATAGGTGAGACAGTGATACTTGCAACTGAAGTGTTGTCATGTTCTCTTTTGAATGCAAGCTATAATTTCCAAGACTAGAAGTTTATTTATTTACACTTTTCGCACTAAATAAGGTACAAAGGCGGACTAATGCCTTAGGCATTCTCTACCAGTCAGCCAAGGCTGGTGAAGAGATGACGGCAGGTGCTCAGTTTGAGAGAAATGATTATAAAAAGAACACTAAAAATATATCTTAATTAATTATAAAATTAGACTTTTTACACAAGTACATAAATAGGTTAACTAACTAACTTAACTTGGTTGTTTAACTTATAATATACATACATACATATTGACTATAATATATACAAATTCAAGAGAGAGAGGTCCTGAAATAACTACGCTATTTATTTAGAAAGTAACTCTGCGATTTCCGCTTAAATGCATACCGACTCGTGGCCGTCCTGATATCAAGAGGAAGCGCATTTAAAAGAAGAATGGACTGAATATGAAAGGAACAATGTTTTGTTCAATCATTTAAAATTCTGCAAAATTAATAATTTAAGTAAATTGGAGATTGCATATGATAAGATCAATAAACCAAACCAAAACAGATAGGTACTATGTTTAAATTCACGTTTAACCTTCTGAGCCGACAAAGCGTTCTCCGGAGGTCTGTGGAAAACAATTTGCTGATGTATACTGTGAAATAAGTTTGTACCAACTATTCTACTCTCAATATTTCAACTTGTGCATGTGCGCTGGGACCACGATTTGATAGCGGTTTCAGATGCCTGAGTAGGTACCATCAACAAACGTTAGGCCTTTCCAATTTTGAAACAAGTTTGCTTGTAATCTGCAATTGTACTTATGGCAAATTAAAACAAATGACCATAGGGACATGTTTTTTTTTTTTTTTTTTTTTTTTTTAATGAATCGGTGTATCGAAAAAGCAACTTTAAGGTGTAAATGCGTCCGGGGGGTCGTGCGGTCCATGGCCCTTTACAGGGCACCGGTTTGGGCGCGTTCCCTGAGGCTGCGACCAGCCCGCCGGTAGAACGCGTCGCAGAGGGTTATGGCCATCCGGCTGGTCCGGGGATACCGCACGGTCTCCGGTGAGGCGGCGAGCCTCCTTGCCGGATTACAGCCATGGGATCTGGAGGCAAAAGTCCTCGCGCATATTTGGGAGTGGCGTGAGGAGGCGAAACGCCGGGGCGTAACTCTGCTGCCTCGAGAAACCACGGTGCAGCCGACAGAGCTCCGGCGGGATCTCATGGCGACAGTGAGAGTGCGATTGTCGCAACCCAGCGCTGGGCACGCCACAATTGCGGCGATAAGTCCCCTCTTTGAGGAGTGGTTGGAGAGGCGCCATGGCATCCTCACCTTCCGCCTGACGCAGGTCCTAACCGGACACGGTTGTTTTGGGAGGTTCCTGTTTCGAATAAAGCGGGAGGAAACGCCCGGGTGTCACCATTGTGTGGATTGTCCGGAGGACACGGTGGAGCATACAGTGGAGGTCTGCCCGGCTTGGGCGGAGCCCACCGTGTTCTCGCGGAGGCGATCGGCGGCGGCGATTTCTCGCGTCCAAACCTGGTCCAGGGCATGGTGCGAAGCGAGAGTGCATGGGAGGCCGTCACCTCCTTCTGCAAAGCAGTAATGCTCGCGAAGGATGAGGCGGAACGCGTGAAGGAGAGGAAACAGTCGCGCTCTCGCGCCCCTAGCCGCCGCAAGAGACGCCCTGGGCGGCGGGAATCTATTGCCGATTCCCGGCCACCGTAGGCGCGGGCTTGCGGACGACGAGTAATGGGTAGCTCGCCGTCCGGTAAGGACCAGGCCCGGGTTGACGGCGCGTTGTGTTCCACGCGCGTCTCAAAGAGAAGTCAGCAGTGACGGGGTCCAATAGGGCCGATGCCGCCGGGGTCGCGGGTTGTTCGAAAGGGATACCGTGGCCCTGGCACAGGCAACTGAAGGAACACGGGTAGGTTTTAGTCAGTAAAAGTCTGACACGCCCCCCGCTCCGCCCAGAGCGGGAAAAGCCATTTGATGATTTCCCATCAACCAAACAAAAAAAAAAACAGGTGTAAAGGCGTCCCTTTTGTCGATAGTACTCCTAGTTAGATGACAAAGTTTTTGAAACAAATTCTTGAAACTGTACTCAAATATAAAGAAAATGGCGGCTCCAGCTTATTATGTCAATTACGACACTAGAACAAAGAGCTTTTTACTTTCCCATCGCCCGCCGTAGGAGGTATTATACCGACACTTAAAAAATCTTAATCTCCTAATACAAATAACCTAATTAGGCTGTTATCTCACCAGAATGTGCTTTGCTATCAATTTCATTATCTTGAAAGCGTGGGACAGCATTCTTTGTGAGCAGCCTAATCTTATTTATGGGGTGTTTATCAACTGTTCAGATCCTTATCATTGAACTTCGAAGCGGGTTGCGCCATTCAAATATTTTGATCGTTTTTGAATGATGGTCACGAAGGAAAGTTTGGAATGGGAGCTCCATGTTGATTATTATCTAAATCGATGTTATCTGTACCTAAATGCTTTAGTTTATTTTGGTTTGTTATACTTTGAATCTGATCTTTAGCCATTGGGTTTATTGGTTCATGGACTATATAAAAGCCTTTATGGTCAATTTCACATTCACTTGTATTGACGAAAATATTTTTTGTATTTTTTTAGTATCCGTCACTACATGCGGAGATACACGTTTAGAGATCTACGTTATGGAATGGGCAACTAGCTTCAACTTTCTGACTAACTGACCGACTCTTTGAAATTCAAAAGTGCCTGTAATTGGTTTAATTGAAATAAATGCTTTGAGTTTGAGTTTGCACCTATAAATCTGATTAATGAATTTTTAAGAACAACACTTTATTATGTAAATGCTGCGTAGCGTGTAATCCTGATGTAACAAATTAACCATAATCGCATACGAATGTTCTTTTTATTATGCTGTATGTTACTGTTGAATAAGTCATTTGAGCACCTTATTGGTCCCGATTCTGAAAGACGTCTAGTATGTTTAAGCCATTAAATGAGATGGATATCCTCCTTTGTGCATTGTAAATTAATTCCTGATTATACAATTAAAAAATAATCGACGTAAAAAATAATAGTACGATCATTGGGAACCTACATTCAGCCAACATTTATAGAATCAGAACTAGAAACATTAAGCCCTGTGACCTGTTGTTCGTCTGTTGAGGAGCTCGTGGCTAATTAATAAAGGCCGTACGGGTCGATCCATCAGGTTAAGCTACGCTTGCCGGGGTTGGTCCGTAGATGGGTGACCATCTTTACATACCGAGACTCCTCCGTGCCTCGAAAAGCACGTTAAGCCGTTGGTCCCGGCTGTCATTCGTGGATCTTTGACAGTCGTTACGGGTCGTCAGAAGCCCGAAAGTCTGACAACCAGTCTTACCAAGGGGTATCGTATTACCCAGTAATTGGGTTGTGGAGGTCAGATAGGCAGTCGCTCTATATAAAATATTGGTATTCGGCTGCATCCGGTTAGACTGGAAGCCGACCCCAACTAGATGGGAAAAGGCTAGGCAGATTGATTGATTGACCTATTGTTCGTCTTTTCAGAGTACAATAAAGAATAATATCTCATATTACTTTACAACAGATATTCTAAGCTATAACCTCATGATTTCCTCGACTCGACTCCACCTCACTTAGGTAAAAGATATTCATAGTTGCAATTTTACTCCTCATCTCAGTTTCCTCAGTTGAGGAGCGTTTGAGTTGAGGACAAATTTTGGTTAAATTGTTTACTTTTAGCGCTCTACTTTCATTTGACAAATGTGACACTTCATGTTAAAAACCACAGACAACGTGCTCACAGATTGTTCTAAAATTAAGTTATAAACGGAATATTTCTCCAAACAATGTCGTTTTCATGACTTACCGACTCGCACTCATTCGAGGAACCTCATAATTTCGTTTTTACTTTACTACTACTAACTATTATATTATGACCGGTCGACTGTGAATACCGATTATGAGGATCTTTCGAGGCACGCCTTGACGTGACGTCGACGGCGACGTCGCCTCGACCGAATTGTGAGTCGAGGAGCTTTCGAGGCTAGACTTAGAATATGGGTGTCCCCTTCCCCCATTCCCTTTTCCTTTTCCTTTAACCACCTGCATTTTTGGCGTTCTTCTAAATAAATATTAACGTCTACTTTAAACCTTTCTAAACTAGATATCAACAACAATCTACTATGAACACATATTTTTGCATGGGATAAATATGCATTAAACAGTAATTAATGAAATTTATCCCACGCAAAATATTCTAGGCACTGGTTAATACGTACTTCCATTATTCGCGTGAATTTTAATCTTATGCAGACATAACTCAATAACTATTTTAATGGACTATAGGAGAAACGGCAAACTTGTTGCACAGAATAATAATGTTACAGTAGTTTATCTTCACAGAAAACGGCCGAAACGACGCGCTTCGAAATCTCAGTATATACCAGTAGGCAACAGTTCGAGTGCGCGAACAGTTACACAAGGACGGATAAACTGCTGTTGCTTTATTTGATAAAAAAATAAAAATAAAGATTATTCTGTGCTTATAGTGTTTTCTGTGATTTTACTTGTAAAATAAAAATCAAAATGCTGTTCGTTGGGAAGCGCATCACTTTGAGAACAGCTAGACCCATTTGCCAATTTTTTGTTACAAACTATTCGTAACTTAATCCGAATTTGGTCAACAGTTTCCCTGAAAAATTTCAATTTCGTGAATAACTCTCTTTTTGTATGGCGTCTTTGTATGAACGATTAAAAATTGGACAGGACAACGTCTGTCAGGTCAGCTATAAAAATAAACATCAAAAAATAGGTATCTTATTGGAAAATAATAATCTGAATCCTATAAAAGGGAAAAAGAACGGATAGAAAATGTATTTTATTGGTAAACAGGGAAGAAATTACAAGCAAGTTTTAATTTTAGATAGACGGAACTATAAATGGTACTTGTTCATTAGAAGCGAGATGAGAGAAACTTTAGAAATTATGTAGGATACTTTATAAGAGACGGGAACGATGAAATAAACTGATATAATGAATGGCTGGTCGAGTTAGTAAATACCTAGGAAAGGTATAGCTTATTAAAATAATTAGTTTGTAGATGAAACAGGCGAATGTTCTTTTTGATCGCTAAAATACATGTAAATAATAGTGTTTTGTTGTTGTTTGTTATGTACCTACATATTTATAATTAATTAGTAGGGTAGACTAGTCTCTTAGTTAGGTATACTAGAAACGACTGCTGCGCCAGTCCAATATAATTATGAGCTTGTTCGTATCGGTTGCGTTATTTCATCTCCTTTTCCCTCCCCCGGTTACAACATTCATAAAAGCCTAAAGTACTTTATTTACTTACTTTTCAACTATTTGTACCTTGTAAACAGCAAATATTATTACTAAGGCGAACCGATTTTTTTTTTTTACTCTGTCTATACCGTCCCACTGTTGGGCAAAAGCCTCCCCCAACTCCTTCTAGGAACTCTTTTCCCGCCACCTCGAATCAGCCCTCGCGGTACGCGTCCAGGTCATCCCACCACTTCCTTCTGGGCCGATAATAACAAAAATTCACTAGGGTTTAATGATGGTGAGTCCTCCTTATATGGAGTAAAATTATGGTGACCATTCGTAATCGGCCATAATTTGTGTAGACGGACAACGAATCCTTCGTTGTCCATCTACACAAATTATGCCCGATTCTGTCCCCCCCCCCCCCCTTATCAGGAACACGTAGAGGTATCAAGTTGAAATTAATATCAAATACATAAGTCTACAATCCCTTCGAGTTCTAAAAAAATTAAGCTTCTATGTTAACGCAATAAAAAAATACGGCCATTTACACGACTTATTTTAATACTCGCAAAGAAATCAAAACCGAAGCCCCTTTTTCTCAGGAACACGTGGAGGTATCAAGTTGAAATTAATATCAAATACATAGGTCTGTAATCACTTCGAGTTCTAAAAACATCATGCTTCTATGTCAACGCAATAAAATAATACGGCCATTTGCTCGACTTATTTTGATACTCGCAAAGAAATCAAATCCTATAGGGTACTTCCTGGTGACCTAGAATCATAAAATTTGGCAAAGTGCATATGATAACCAGTGATAACAAGTCATCCTCCAAATACTTATCTGTAAGAGGACTTACGAGTATAGTGGTAAAAATTATAGAGTCAATGCCGAGACTTTTTTATTGTATATTTGTGACCAATTGTATATTTGTTGTTTCCGTCAATGATATTCAGTTTTTGTTGTACAGGGTACATCTGTAAGATAAGACCCAGCAGCCATCTCACCCATACATCTGCTGCTACACCTGCCAACCCACTCTCCCAGGAGCAACCCGCAACGTCTACTGAGGGCACTGGAGCTGGCTGGAATTGCCAACGCAAAATCAACGAAGAAAATATTATTGATCAGTAGAAAAGAGATTACGTAAATCATGTTTCAGAAAATTACTTAATACTCACAAAAAAATATTTCTTTCGTTTACCCTCGTTGTGCAAATGTGCACGTCCACGTGTTCGGTGAAACCTCACTGCCGGCTCAGCATGAAACTGAAATAGCAATAATTTAAGACTACAACAGATAAATAAAAGAAAATCAATGTCTTAATTGTTATAGTGCGTTGTTGTTTGTTTCATTCAACCTTAATTGGTGCTATAGGTATAAAAAATAAAACCGGCCAAGTGCGTGTCGGACAGACACAGTGTGTGGGCATTATACAAGCGGCTTACGCCATAGAAGCAAGGAGAGTTACGGATACTCGTATACGTATACTCTCCGACAGTGCCTCCGTACTCCAATTCTTACAGAGAAAACACATCTCCTCGAGACTTACACTAGAATGCCACATTGCACTAGAGCGTATAGCGGTATCTAACCGCAATATTGTGACACTGCAATGGATAAAAGGACACAGCGGATCACTGGGTAACGACGCAGCTGACGATTTAGCTAAGAGAGCATCTAGCACGTCAGTCTGTGGACCTGAACCAATTGTACCCATCCCTTTCAACCAGTTACGCAGGTGGCTACAGGAGTCCACTCATACACAGGCGGAGAATTGGTGCTCCTCGACACCGGGATGCAGGCAGTCTAGGAAGGCTATGCCATCTATAGATGGTAGGCTAACCAGACGTCTGTTACGCCTGGACAGGCATAGTTTGCGCCTGGTGACGGAAACTATCACAGGACACTGCTCACTAAACAAACACTTCCACACAATGGGAATAACGGACAGTCCTCTGTGCAGAGCCTGCCTGGAATGCCTGCTCTTTGAATGCACAGGCGTCACCCAGATTAGAACAGGAACTCTTGGAACACCCAGATCTTTCGGAGATGTTTTGAATAGACTTGGAGACTTGATTGACTTCTGGAATGAGGTGGGCAGGTTGAAATAAACCCCTCCGCCCCCCGACGGCTGCTATGGCCCACGCACAATGGTCCACATGAAGGAGTAAGTGCGGAAACCATACCCTCTAACTAGAACTTGTGCCTATGTCTATTTAAATTCATATTTATATACCTTCTTATTTTCAGTTCAGCGTTTCTAAGTCCCCCGATTACATAATGTTTAAAACACAGCAGGAAAAAGAGGTATTATATCCTCACACAAGTCCTCGAATAATTCCCGTGTGTGGGAACTATGATCTCAATGTCGGGAATACTCGCCAACCGAAAGTTTTGGCGTAAATATCGTCGGCGTCGTCTCCGCTCTTCCTGTAGAGCTTCTTAGAGCATTAATAAAGCAGCCATATTTTCGAATTCTTCTTAAACTTGTTACTTTCGTCGACAGCACTATAACTATTTTTATGTCGTATCAATTGACATAACGATCGATAACGATCCGTCAAAACAAGAAACAAGTTAAATTTTTCGGACGGGCAAAGACACATAGGGAGTAGGGACAAATGTCAAATCGTGTTATAATTCATTCTTCGTTCGGGCCCCGAACGAATCATCCATCCGTAGGTGATACGGAGTAGGAAACGAAACCCGTAATGAAGGCCAAAACTACGGACTTCGTGCTTAGGAAGTGGACCCCTAGGGGCGGGTCACTAGTTAAAGTTATGTCATAAAATTATATTCTTAATTTCAAAGATGAAACGAAGCTGCTCAATGTCGTCAGTTCCAGTTTCGTTGTATCTACTACATATATCTAGATTCAGATATTTGATATGATTTCGTATTCGACGTCCTACGAATGTCGGAATACTCGAGCGTTAAATCGCAGCGCTGTTTGAGAAGCGTGAGACTTGTTCCGACACGGTGTCCGACACTCTCCGAACAATTTAGTGATGTGTGTAGAGATATCGATGAAGCTGTTCACCATTGAGATGTTTATTAGAGTTCCGTAGCTCAAAAGGAAAAAACGACGGACAACGAAGTGATCCTGGGGTTCCGCCTTATAGGATCACTTCGTTGTCAGTCTGTCAAGACCGTTTTTCTCAGGAACTCGTGGAGGTATCAAGTTGAAATTAATATTAAATTCGTAAGTATATGGTCCCTTACAGTTGTAAAAAAATCAAGCTTCTAAATCAACGCAATAAAAAAATACGGTCATTTAAGCGACATTTAAAGAGAAAAAGAGGCTAACTGACTGGCTACTAGAGTTAAACTATAATGATACTGAAAACATGCTTATAAAAACCTAAACACACAAACACGCACTCTCACACACCCACACACTCACACACCCATGCATTCACCATACTACACGTCTACATTCGTCTCGCATTCTTAACCTTTAAATATTAATCAAAATAAATATATTATTGTCTGATTCCTTACTACATTCTGTCAGCGCGCTTAGATTGCATAATTTACAAAATGAAAATGTAAAGGGTTGGGATCCTGGTGTCCTGAAACACAGGCCACGAGCCTAGCTTAGGCACCAGTCTCCCACAATATTGTATACTTATCTGAATTATGTATTCAGTGTCGAATCTGATCAATGTAAAGAATTTTATATACAAATTGTGATGAGAAAATAAAGTTAATTGTATTGTATTGTATATTTTGGTGCAATACAATACAATGTTTTGTTTTTTTTTACCTATAGTGTACTTCCCGTTGACTTAGAATCATGAAATTTGGTAAGGAGCATAAATAAAGAAAAAAGTCCAAAAATTATTAAGTTGTAATTTTATCACATCAAAAAATATTTTGGGAAAACAATGTCAAGTTTGTTTTTGGGATAAATTCTTTTTAACTACGGAACCCTTCATTATGCGTGTTCCCGTGGTCTGACACGCACTTGGCCGGTTTTTTTTTATTCGTTTATTTCTTTTTGGCTCGTATCCACACAATGTGAATAATCTATCAGCAAGATGGCATCGGACTGACTGCATGGAGTGCAATAAGCGTACGTTTGGGTATAGCCACTCGTTGCGACAATTTTTTATGTGCACATTTTGCAGCTAGTAGGTCTATTGGCCCCTATTTTTTCTTCAAATAACCAAAAACACTTAAAAGCATCGACAATCTTCAAACGAGCAAACTTTTCTCGTGACTAGCTGAAGAGTTAGCAGGATGTGTGACACGGCCTCTTGAGGTAATTGGCGCATTGCACACTGCACTCGCTCTTCTCCTTATTTTGATTGGAAAATGCGATATCGTTCTGAAGTCACTTATAGGAGTTGTAGGATCAAATCATGAATACTGATCGAGTTATCGTGTATATTTCTTCTTTTTACCCGTCTACGGTTAAACAGAAAGGAGGGTTATGCTTTTGACTGGTATGTATGTATGTATGTATGCGTGTGTGTGATCATCAGTCCGCTCATAACTTCTAAACTACTGCCTTATCATAATTTGACAAAATAATTAGGTATCGTTGGAAGCGTCTTGATCGTCCGCTGGTTATAGGTTATGTGACGTCATGTTAAATTGAATATGACGCCCTCTAGAGGACTTAAAGTCATGAACTAAAGATTTATTTTTTATGATACCGTGTTGGCTTTCAAATGAAAGGGCTTAATTAGCAGATTTCAAAAATACATAATAAACTACATTTTGCCAGCAGCTTCACCCGCGTGGATGTCGGAAAACATCCCACACGGGAACGTACTACCGGGAATGCCTTCCTTATTCCTTGTCTACATTATAAAGAGAACCTCTGTGCAAAATTTCAGAATCAGTCAGTTAGGACTTCTCTTTTTATTTATAAAGATATTTATGAACCCGCGAGCAACAATATATTATATGGTTATCTGTTGCTCGCGGCTTTGCCTGCATGCATACGATAGTTGATTAATTTTTAAAATCACGCAGATGTGAGCCAAACATATTTTCTCTCCAAACCTACCCCAAACACATAATAATTATAACTATTTTTTCGCTGTCCTTCATGACGAGAATCTCGTGAAAGCTGAGAAAGATAAAAATTAAGTATCTTGACTTAGCACACGAGGTTGTCGACATGTGGGACGTGGACTCTGCAATCATTGTACCGATAATCATTACGGTTAATGGCCTAATAGCGGAGAGCCTCGACCTCAGGCGGCTCTCATTGCGCGGCTGGGTCAAGGGCTTGATTCAGAAAGCAGTACCTACTCCTGGACACGGCACGCATACTGAGGAGGATCCTCTCTCTAGAGCCCTGACCACCGGTAGCTTGGACCCTGTTTCCGATACCGGTGGGCTACTATTTCTATATTTTTAAATGTTTTTTTTTTATTTTATGTTTTTATAAAAATATTTCAAAATGTAAAAAATAATTATTATTATTTCCCTTATTTCATTTACACGCACATTACATTTTATTTTATTTGTTTGTAAATGAAATAAGGGAAATAATAATTATTATTGTTTTACAAATGTATAGCGGCTCTGCAAATACTTTATCACGAAATTAGAACCCCAAAATAATTGAAATAAAACGTAAGTTCAAAAACTAAAACCCGACTACTGAAAAACCACGCTCTAAAAAGTACGAGTATGAAACAAGAAAATATACTCATCTGTTTGAAAAATACAGACTTTGTCTATGTCATAATAGGAAGTGTGACTCCGGATTTCGAATTCGAAATCCGGAGTCACACTTCCTATTATGACATAAGGCGAATAGATTACGTGTGACTCCTGGACCTCAATTCCGAGCTCGAGTTCGAGGTGCAGCAACAGCAGATTCAGCTTCACCCACAACCTCTGGGATAAAATTAGCCAAGAATTCAAGAATAATAACATCGTCGTTATGTACATTTTACGTTAATTTAATTTGTTAGATAATGTCAATTTTGACTGTTGTTCCAACGGAGATTTCATATCTCCATACCTTACGATCAGCCATAATATCTCGCTGGTTTGCGATCGAAAAATTTATGAATGGAGATCGTTAGAATAGCAATTTTTCGTTTTCGACCGAGATAAGCGGTTTCTCGACTGATATTTCGACCATGGAGATAATTTCCATGCCACCGGAATTGATGCCCTGATTTTGAATTTGTCTGTATTTTTCAAACAGATGAAAATATTTTCTTGTTTCATACTTTTAATAGCGTGGTTTTTCAGTAGTCGGGTTTTAGTTTTTGAACTTACTATTTTTTTCTCAAATTCTTCCTAAAACTGTTCCCCAATAGACCATTTTTTATATTGGCAAATGAGGCTCGGACTGGTGAAAGCAATTTGTTACTATTGTCATACTGAGGAACTTCCTTTTGACGTAATTTCTAATATTATGTTGGAGCGACTGCCTATCTGACCTCTACAACCCAGTAACTGTAATACTATACCCCTTGGTAAGACTGGTTGTCAGACTTTTGGGCTTCTGACGACCCGTAACGACTGTCAAAGATCCACGAATGACAGCTGAGACCAACGGCTTAACGTGCTTTCCGAGGCACGGAGGAGTCTCGGTAAGTAAAGATGGTCACCCATCAGACCCGACAAGCGTAGCTTAACATCGACCCGTGCGGCTGTTTTAACATAGCCACGAGCTCCTCACATCACAATCATCATCATTCTAGCTATAAAACATCCACTACCGAACATAGCCCAGAAGCATCACCACAACGATTGTAGCAAACATCCGCGATCTAAAAAATACCAACTTTAGCTATAAATCATTGCCTTCCTTAACGGTTTCCTTTACATTTTCCACGAAGTACCAGAATACTCCCGCGACATTTAAGTCTGCCTTCGAATTTCTCACGTGGTCGAACCTAATGAATTAGAAGTCGTATTGGCTCGTGGCAAATTGTGGTCGCAATCACACAAAGGTACGTGTCAATTAAACATGTTTGCTAGTTCATTTCCTGCGTTTGCCTTGTTGAAATATGAGTGAGTCACGTGGCGAAATTGTTTTTGATTTTGTGTTTTTTTTTATGTTCATGTGTTTTATTTATTTTTGGAAATTTTGTTTCAGTGCTGTTAGTGGAAGTGCTCAGGTCCGGTTCGAGGAAGTGCTCTAAGTGGAATACCTCATTATTGGTTCTATTATGTTTTTGATTGATCGTTTTAAAATAAAGACATTTCTATTGACTAATTTACTTCTAATAAAATTAGATTAATTGAAAAACTAACCAGTACATTTACAAGAAAAACTTTTTTACAAAAAAATACAACCGACTTCCAAAAACAACACTACAAAGTGAAAAATAACTTTAATTTCAGAAGTCGGTGTCGGTGTCGGTGTTATTGTATTTTCGTTTTTTGCCACCGACTTCTGAAATTAAAGTTATTTTTCACTTCGTAGTGTTGTTTTTGGAAGTCGGTTGTATTTTTTTGTAAAAAAGTTTTTATTTTTCACTTTTTAGTTGTGTACCTACCCCACACAAATTCTAATACCACTATCTGCAAAACAAACTAGAACATCATCCATATAAAAGTGGGGAAAAAATACGCATTATTGGAGCTAACTCAAAAACTACCAAAGCAAAGTTAATCAATTTTATATGGGACCAACTGTGATGTATACCCTCTCGAATATAACAAAAAAAATCCAAATCGGTCCAGCCATCTTTGAGTAATCGGGGAACATACATAAAAAAAAATAAAAAAAAAAAAGGTTCCGACGAATTGAGAACCTCCTCCTTTTTGAAGTCGGTTAAAAAGAGTCTTTAGAGCAAACCTGAAGAGTTATAAGTAACTTTGCCTTATTTATAGCTAACAAATAAATCAGTTTATTATGAGAATAAAATACAGAATCAATTCGAAATAAAGCTACACCTGTCAATATTTTTAAATTGGAACAAACACAATCCTTTTGCAAAACATTTCATTATGTAATCGACTGTAAATCATGTTTTTTATCTTAATCCAATATTTCGTATTGGCTTACGAAAACGCGCAGGTTTTCCTCAAAACCAAGGGAAAAATACATCTTTGAGACTTTGTATCGAATTTCTTAAGAGATTACAAACTTAATAGTGCTAGGAGACGACCGAAAACCTCCCTTATGTTGATGAAGACAAAGTGTGACTTGAATGAAGATTGAAATAAGTTTTTCAGTAGGGTGCCAGAAATATGGCGTTCGATGAATAGGAAATTAGATCGTGCAATGGGAATGAGATATTATAATAGATGGGATTTTCCTATAGCGACGGAAGATTCTTTTTTTTCTGTTTTTATCAATTCCGTTTTGTTTTCACGAACGAACGAAGATTGGTACTTACATATTACAGGCGCTAGGCGTGGTGAATTCAAAAGGAAGAGATTTACTTGTTGCCAAAACCGAGTACTTCTGTTATACTTACCTATTTTGAAGAAAGAGACTTAACAATAAGTAGGTATAACATTTTTCATGTTAAAATGTAGGTACTTTCTAATTAGGACATGACAAAACACAACAAACACAAGATATGGGCAAATGGTTTTTTCTTTACATAAATAATGTGTAGGCTTTTCCAGCCTTTGATTTGTATTTCATCATCATCATTCTCCTGCCCTTATACCAATCTATTTGGGGTCGGCGCAACATTGTCCCTTTTTTCCACACTTCTCTATTAGTCGTCATCTCAGTAGTCACTCCTTTCTAGCCATATCATCTTTCACACAGTCATCGTTTCTTTGGTCTTTCCCTACTGGTATAGCCATATTCTTACTCTTATAGTATTTGAAATAACATTCAATGTTTTTGTCCCGGTTTTCAGCTAAAAACCAAAATAGCTGAAAATCTCTTTGGACAACAAATGAGCATTTCCCTACATTTTGTCGAGTTATGCGAACTTAACTATACTTATGAAGCAGTTGATTTATTTCGCTATTTTGGGTTGGTCCAGTTGTAACAGTTGTTCATATTAATTAATGAGGTATTGGTTATTGATTAATTAGGTTTTCAGTAATGTCCACAATATCTTTAAGATAATACTCGTACGACTATTAAAAAAAAAATCTTTTATCAAAGAAAATACCATGGTAAACTTGAATATACCTGATGTCATAATATTCTAGAAATAAAAACAATCACGATCAAAGTATTTCAGTATAATAAAAAATAATAAGTATCAGAAAAAAAGAAAAATACAGTATCCAACCGTTGTTTTTCAATACGTCCCAGCTTTTCAATGTGAGTATTCTAATATTCTTCCTTGTTCACTGAACCGTGTTCCCCTACAACAAACGGCTAAGGAATATATTTTTGTATGTCTACTCCGGGCTAAGCAATAAAGCAAGATTAATATTTCATATTAAGATTAAGAAGGTTCCTTATTTTGTTTGTATTTTATGTGTTTCCAGTTAGATCGGTTTGGGAAGGTGGCTGCTTTTTTAACCGACTTCAAAACGGAGGAGGTTCTCAATTCGTCGGAACCTTTTTTTTATGTTCCCCGATTACTCGAAGATGGTTAGACCGATTTGGATTTTTTTTTGTTTTATTCGAGAGGGTCACAGGACCCGAGGACCCGAGGGGGTCAGGAGGAGGGAGGAGGAGGAGGGGGGGGAGGGTAATCACAGTTGGTCCCCTATAAATTTGATTAACTTTGCTTTGGTAGTTTTTGAATTAGCTTCAATAATACGTATTTTTTCCCTACTTTCATATGGATGATGTTCTAGTTTGTTTTGCAGGTAGTGGTATTAGAATTTGTGTGGGGTAGGTACCACAACTAAAAAGTGAAAAATGAAAACTTTTTTACGAAAAAATACAACGGACTTCCAAAAACAACACTACAAAGTGAAAAATAACTTTAATTTTGGAAGTCGGTGGCAAAAAACGAAAATACATTTAACTAGACACCGACTTCCAAAATTAAAGTTATTTTTCACTTTGTAGTGTTGTTTTTGGAAGTCGGTTGTAGTTTTTTGTAAAAAAGTTTTTATGGAACACAGTCATATTTTTTCAGTACCATTATAAGTACTTACAGAGGCTTGTGGCTAAATAAGCCCGAAAGTCTGACAACCAGTCGCCAGCCAAGGCTGGCGACTGGTTCTTGCCAGGGTTCTAAACAAATGTATTTTGTGGATGCGCATAAAATCGTCAAATCGTCAATACATCTATACAAATACATAAAATTGAAGTGCAGTCACTTCGTAATGTCAAAATAACAGCTTTTTACTAAATGCATAAGAAAGTATATAAGGTACATATAACAAAAAAAAAAAACAATTTTTAAAATTTTTGTATGTTTGTCTGTCTGTTTGTTCCGGCTACTCTCCAAAACGGCTAGACCGATTTTGATGGCACTTTCACTGGCAGATAGCTGATGTTATAAAGACTAACTTAGGCTACTTTTATTTTAGAAAAAAATTAGGGTTCCGCGCAAAAAAAAAAAACCCATGAAATTGTGAACAAACAGCGCGGGGAGGCGATGCAACGCGACGGACGGGTCGGGGATCGAGGGAGTTTATTAAAATGTGGCTGTTATTTTCTTAAGACTTCCACGCGAACAAAAACGCGGGGCACAGCTAGTTCGAAATAAAAAAACACCATAATTTACTTTCGTCTTACCAAGGGGTATCGTATCACCCAGCAGCTAGGTTGTAGAGGTCAAGGCAGTCGCTCCACCTAATATACTGGTATCAAGCTGCATCCTCTTCGACTGGATGTAGACCTCAACATATTATACTGGGGAAAATATTGATTTGATATAAGTACCTACTTACAGGCTGACTTTACTTACTGAGTTGTTTCTATCATCAATTTGCTCTCGACTTTCTTGTATACAAATAAGTTTTTATATCAGAGCTACACTGACCTCTCATTGTAACGAAATCCTATACAATGCGAGATTAGCTTATACTGGAAATGTATAGCTTGATCTATAGCCGTGCGTACCTGTGTGTCAAAAGTAAGGACTAGCCTAATATTTTTTGTATTTTTAACCGACTTCAAAAAGGAGGAGGTTCTCAATTCGTCGGAACCTTTTTTTTTTTATTTTTTTTTTATGTACTTATGTTCCCCGATTACTCGAAGATGGCTGGACCGATTTGGATTTTTTTTTGTTTTTTTCGAGAGGGTATACATCACAGTTGGTCCCATATAAAATTGATTAACTTTGCTTGGGTAGTTTTTGAGTTAGCTTCAATAATACGTATTTTTTCACCACTTTTATATGGATGATGTTCTGGTTTGTTTTGCAGATAGTGGTATTAGAATTTGTGTGGGGTAGGTACACAACTAAAAAGTGAAAAATAAAAACTTTTTTACAAAAAAATACAACCGACTTCCAAAAACAACACTAAAAAGTGAAAAATAACTTTAATTTCGGAAGTCGGTGACAAAAAACGAAAATACATTTAACTAGACACCGACTTCCGAAATTAAAGTTATTTTTCACTTTGTAGTGTTGTTTTTGGAAGTCGGTTGTATTTTTTTGTAAAAAAGTTTTTATTTTTCACTTTTTAGTTGTGTACCTACCCCACACAAATTCTAATACCACTATCTGCAAAACAAACCAGAACATCATCCATATAAAAGTGGTGAAAAAATACGTATTATTGAAGCTAACTCAAAAACTACCCAAGCAAAGTTAATCAATTTTATATGGGACCAACTGTGATGTATACCCTCTCGAAAAAAACAAAAAAAAATCCAAATCGGTCCAGCCATCTTCGAGTAATCGGGGAACATAAGTACATAAAAAAAAAATAAAAAAAAAAAGGTTCCGACGAATTGAGAACCTCCTCCTTTTTGAAGTCGGTTAAAAATACAAAAAATATTAGGCTAGTCCTTACTTTTGACACACAGGTACGCACGGCTATAGATCAAGCTATACATTTCCAGTATAAGCTAATCTCGCATTGTATAGGATTTCGTTACAATGAGAGGTCAGTGTAGCTCTGATATAAAAACTTATTTGTATACAAGAAAGTCGAGAGCAAATTGATGATAGAAACAACTCAGTAAGTAAAGTCAGCCTGTAAGTAGGTACTTATATCAAATCAATATTTTCCCCAGTATAATATGTTGAGGTCTACATCCAGTCGAAGAGGATGCAGCTTGATACCAGTATATTAGGTGGAGCGACTGCCTTGACCTCTACAACCTAGCTGCTGGGTGATACGATACCCCTTGGTAAGACGAAAGTAAATTATGGTGTTTTTTTATTTCGAACTAGCTGTGCCCCGCGTTTTTGTTCGCGTGGAAGTCTTAAGAAAATAACAGCCACATTTTAATAAACTCCCTCGATCCCCGACCCGTCCGTCGCGTTGCATCGCCTCCCCGCGCTGTTTGTTCACAATTTCATGGGTTTTTTTTTTTGCGCGGAACCCTAATTTTTTTCTAAAATAAAAGTAGCCTAAGTTAGTCTTTATAACATCAGCTATCTGCCAGTGAAAGTGCCATCAAAATCGGTCTAGCCGTTTTGGAGAGTAGCCGGAACAAACAGACAGACAAACATACAAAAATTTTAAAAATTGTTTTTTTTTTTGTTATATGTACCTTATATACTTTCTTATGCATTTAGTAAAAAGCTGTTATTTTGACATTACGAAGTGACTGCACTTCAATTTTATGTATTTGTATAGATGTATTGACGATTTGACGATTTTATGCGCATCCACAAAATACATTTGTTTAGAACCCTGGCAAGAACCAGTCGCCAGCCTTGGCTGGCGACTGGTTGTCAGACTTTCGGGCTTATTTAGCCACAAGCCTCTGTAAGTACTTATAATGGTACTGAAAAAATATGACTGTGTTCCATAAAAACTTTTTTACAAAAAACTACAACCGACTTCCAAAAACAACACTACAAAGTGAAAAATAACTTTAATTTTGGAAGTCGGTGTCTAGTTAAATGTATTTTCGTTTTTTGCCACCGACTTCCAAAATTAAAGTTATTTTTCACTTTGTAGTGTTGTTTTTGGAAGTCCGTTGTATTTTTTCGTAAAAAAGTTTTCATTTTTCACTTTTTAGTTGTGGTACCTACCCCACACAAATTCTAATACCACTACCTGCAAAACAAACTAGAACATCATCCATATGAAAGTAGGGAAAAAATACGTATTATTGAAGCTAATTCAAAAACTACCAAAGCAAAGTTAATCAAATTTATAGGGGACCAACTGTGATTACCCTCCCCCCCCTCCTGACCCCCTCGGGTCCTCGGGTCCTGTGACCCTCTCGAATAAAACAAAAAAAAATCCAAATCGGTCTAACCATCTTCGAGTAATCGGGGAACATAAAAAAAAGGTTCCGACGAATTGAGAACCTCCTCCGTTTTGAAGTCGGTTAAAAAAGCAGCCACCTTCCCAAACCGATCTAACTGGAAACACATAAAATACAAACAAAATAAGGAACCTTCTTAATCTTAATATGAAATATTAATCTTGCTTTATTGCTTAGCCCGGAGTAGACATACAAAAATATATTCCTTAGCCGTTTGTTGTAGGGGAACACGGTTCAGTGAACAAGGAAGAATATTAGAATACTCACATTGAAAAGCTGGGACGTATTGAAAAACAACGGTTGGATACTGTATTTTTCTTTTTTTTTCTGATACTTATTATTTTTTATTATACTGAAATACTTTGATCGTGATTGTTTTTATTTCTAGAATATTATGACATCAGGTATATTCAAGTTTACCATGGTATTTTCTTTGATAAAAGATTTTTTTTTTAATAGTCGTACGAGTATTATCTTAAAGATATTGTGGACATTACTGAAAACCTAATTAATCAATAACCAATACCTCATTAATTAATATGAACAACTGTTACAACTGGACCAACCCAAAATAGCGAAATAAATCAACTGCTTCATAAGTATAGTTAAGTTCGCATAACTCGACAAAATGTAGGGAAATGCTCATTTGTTGTCCAAAGAGATTTTCAGCTATTTTGGTTTTTAGCTGAAAACCGGGACAAAAACATTGAATGTTATTTCAAATACTATAAGAGTAAGAATATGGCTATACCAGTAGGGAAAGACCAAAGAAACGATGACTGTGTGAAAGATGATATGGCTAGAAAGGAGTGACTACTGAGATGACGACTAATAGAGAAGTGTGGAAAAAAGGGACAATGTTGCGCCGACCCCAAATAGATTGGTATAAGGGCAGGAGAATGATGATGATGAAATACAAATCAAAGGCTGGAAAAGCCTACACATTATTTATGTAAAGAAAAAACCATTTGCCCATATCTTGTGTTTGTTGTGTTTTGTCATGTCCTAATTAGAAAGTACCTACATTTTAACATGAAAAATGTTATACCTACTTATTGTTAAGTCTCTTTCTTCAAAATAGGTAAGTATAACAGAAGTACTCGGTTTTGGCAACAAGTAAATCTCTTCCTTTTGAATTCACCACGCCTAGCGCCTGTAATATGTAAGTACCAATCTTCGTTCGTTCGTGAAAACAAAACGGAATTGATAAAAACAGAAAAAAAAGAATCTTCCGTCGCTATAGGAAAATCCCATGTATTATAATATCTCATTCCCATTGCACGATCTAATTTCCTATTCATCGAACGCCATATTTCTGGCACCCTACTGAAAAACTTATTTCAATCTTCATTCAAGTCACACTTTGTCTTCATCAACATAAGGGAGGTTTTCGGTCGTCTCCTAGCACTATTAAGTTTGTAATCTCTTAAGAAATTCGATACAAAGTCTCAAAGATGTATTTTTCCCTTGGTTTTGAGGAAAACCTGCGCGTTTTCGTAAGCCAATACGAAATATTGGATTAAGATAAAAAACATGATTTACAGTCGATTACATAATGAAATGTTTTGCAAAAGGATTGTGTTTGTTCCAATTTAAAAATATTGACAGGTGTAGCTTTATTTCGAATTGATTCTGTATTTTATTCTCATAATAAACTGATTTATTTGTTAGCTATAAATAAGGCAAAGTTACTTATAACTCTTCAGGTTTGCTCTAAAGACTCTTTTTAACCGACTTCAAAAAGGAGGAGGTTCTCAATTCGTCGGAACCTTTTTTTTTTTTATTTTTTTTTATGTATGTTCCCCGATTACTCAAAGATGGCTGGACCGATTTGGATTTTTTTTGTTATATTCGAGAGGGTATACATCACAGTTGGTCCCATATAAAATTGATTAACTTTGCTTTGGTAGTTTTTGAGTTAGCTCCAATAATGCGTATTTTTTCCCCACTTTTATATGGATGATGTTCTAGTTTGTTTTGCAGATAGTGGTATTAGAATTTGTGTGGGGTAGGTACACAACTAAAAAGTGAAAAATAAAAACTTTTTTACAAAAAAATACAACCGACTTCCAAAAACAACACTACGATGTGAAAAATAACTTTAATTTCAGAAGTCGGTGGCAAAAAACGAAAATACAATAACACCGACACCGACACCGACTTCTGAAATTAAAGTTATTTTTCACTTTGTAGTGTTGTTTTTGGAAGTCGGTTGTATTTTTTTGTAAAAAAGTTTTTCTTGTAAATGTACTGGTTAGTTTTTCAATTAATCTAATTTTATTAGAAGTAAATTAGTCAATAGAAATGTCTTTATTTTAAAACGATCAATCAAAAACATAATAGAACCAATAATGAGGTATTCCACTTAGAGCACTTCCTCGAACCGGACCTGAGCACTTCCACTAACAGCACTGAAACAAAATTTCCAAAAATAAATAAAACACATGAACATAAAAAAAAAACACAAAATCAAAAACAATTTCGCCACGTGACTCACTCATATTTCAACAAGGCAAACGCAGGAAATGAACTAGCAAACATGTTTAATTGACACGTACCTTTGTGTGATTGCGACCACAATTTGCCACGAGCCAATACGACTTCTAATTCATTAGGTTCGACCACGTGAGAAATTCGAAGGCAGACTTAAATGTCGCGGGAGTATTCTGGTACTTCGTGGAAAATGTAAAGGAAACCGTTAAGGAAGGCAATGATTTATAGCTAAAGTTGGTATTTTTTAGATCGCGGATGTTTGCTACAATCGTTGTGGTGATGCTTCTGGGCTATGTTCGGTAGTGGATGTTTTATAGCTAGAATGATGATGATTGTGATGTGAGGAGCTCGTGGCTATGTTAAAACAGCCGCACGGGTCGATGTTAAGCTACGCTTGTCGGGTCTGATGGGTGACCATCTTTACTTACCGAGACTCCTCCGTGCCTCGGAAAGCACGTTAAGCCGTTGGTCTCAGCTGTCATTCGTGGATCTTTGACAGTCGTTACGGGTCGTCAGAAGCCCAAAAGTCTGACAACCAGTCTTACCAAGGGGTATAGTATTACAGTTACTGGGTTGTAGAGGTCAGATAGGCAGTCGCTCCAACATAATATTAGAAATTACGTCAAAAGGAAGTTCCTCAGTATGACAATAGTAACAAATTGCTTTCACCAGTCCGAGCCTCATTTGCCAATATAAAAAATGGTCTATTTGGGAACAGTTTTAGGAAGAATTTGAGAAAAAAATAGTAAGTTCAAAAACTAAAACCCGACTACTGAAAAACCACGCTATTAAAAGTATGAAACAAGAAAATATTTTCATCTGTTTGAAAAATACAGACAAATTCAAAATCAGGGCATCAATTCCGGTGGCATGGAAATTATCTCCATGGTCGAAATATCAGTCGAGAAACCGCTTATCTCGGTCGAAAACGAAAAATTGCTATTCTAACGATCTCCATTCATAAATTTTTCGATCGCAAACCAGCGAGATATTATGGCTGATCGTAAGGTATGGAGATATGAAATCTCCGTTGGAACAACAGTCAAAATTGACATTATCTAACAAATTAAATTAACGTAAAATGTACATAACGACGATGTTATTATTCTTGAATTCTTGGCTAATTTTATCCCAGAGGTTGTGGGTGAAGCTGAATCTGCTGTTGCTGCACCTCGAACTCGAGCTCGGAATTGAGGTCCAGGAGTCACACGTAATCTATTCGCCTTATGTCATAATAGGAAGTGTGACTCCGGATTTCGAATTCGAAATCCGGAGTCACACTTCCTATTATGACATAGACAAAGTCTGTATTTTTCAAACAGATGAGTATATTTTCTTGTTTCATACTCGTACTTTTTAGAGCGTGGTTTTTCAGTAGTCGGGTTTTAGTTTTTGAACTTACGTTTTATTTCAATTATTTTGGGGTTCTAATTTCGTGATAAAGTATTTGCAGAGCCGCTATACATTTGTAAAACAATAATAATTATTATTTTTTACATTTTGAAATATTTTTATAAAAACATAAAATAAAAAAAAAACATTTAAAAATATAGAAATAGTAGCCCACCGGTATCGGAAACAGGGTCCAAGCTACCGGTGGTCAGGGCTCTAGAGAGAGGATCCTCCTCAGTATGCGTGCCGTGTCCAGGAGTAGGTACTGCTTTCTGAATCAAGCCCTTGACCCAGCCGCGCAATGAGAGCCGCCTGAGGTCGAGGCTCTCCGCTATTAGGCCATTAACCGTAATGATTATCATATATAAAAAATATATATATATAAAAATGTTTTTTTATTAAGATATGACGTTTATTGCGTCTACTTTTTTTATAATAAAAAATTAAAGAATTACTTGAATTAATCACTCAACTTTCCTGAACAGAAAGTGAGCAATAAAAAGCACAGTCAGAGAAAGCGACAGTAAACTCTCAAAGCCGGTACAGGCGGGTAATCATTTAATTACGTGGCACCCGGAGTTAAGGAGTTTGCAGGGATCAGACAAGATTACAGTTTGTCGCGGCATCAGCCAACTTTATTTATTAGGCTAGAATTCCCTCTTGATTTTGTTTCAAATATGCCTCTGGGGAAAGAAACAAAATCATAACCCTCCTTTTTGCTTCGCCGTAGTCGGGTAAAAAAGGTTTCATTTCAAAATAAGAAGATTTTAACATATTTAAAATTATAACTAGTTCAGCTTGACATGTTTCAACAATAACTATCATCATCTGACTATCCTTTTCCCAACTACACACATCAAAAGTGTCTAGGGATCAAGCATTTTTATGCGGATTTCTTGAGATTGAGATGTGGCTTTGTAATAAATTTATGATTTTATAAATTTATATGGATCCTTTTTGGTGCATTTCATAATTTGAATCAGGAACTGTGAATCAAATTCGAGTAAAAGATGAAAATCAGCTGTCAATATTTTCCCTATAAAAACATACAACGCATTGAAGACATTATTAGTGCTACTGTTTCCCTACTACTGATTAAAACCAACGTTATTATGGAGCGGCGACGTCATTTAAGCAGGGAAGAAATGCTCAGAGCCGTGGGAATGATAGAAGCTGGTTCCCGGCAACGTACTGTGGCTTTAGCTCTGAATACAAGTCAGAGTGTTATCAGTCGACTTTGGACACGTTACCGAAGCACTGGTACCGTGGCTGAGCGCCATGGAGGACGGTATCGCTGCACCACACGGAGACAAGACCGATACATTCAAATCTTAACTCGAAGAGCTCCAACTATAACCGCCATGATGTTAGCCGTGAGGCTTCATCACTCTTCAGGGAACTTAATTAGCGACCAAACAGTCAGAAACCGCTTGCATGAAGTGAACCTTCATTCCCGAAGACCGCTACGGGTACCACCTATAGCAATGCACAATCGTAGGATTCGATATCAATGGGCTCTTGAACACAGAAATTGGGCAGAAGAACAATGGCGTTTCGTGTGCTTTTCTGATGAGTCTCGTTTTGGTATGAGACCGGATACAAGACGTATACGACACTGGAGAACCCCTGGACGCCAACAGCGATTAAAATCCTGCCAGGAAGTCCATCCTTATAGTGGTGGAACCATCATGGTATGGGCGGGTATTTGGATCGGCGGAAGAACTGAGTTGATTTGGATCAGAGGCAACCTCAACGCTCAAATTTATGCTGAGACGATTGTATCAGACGTCATCGTTCCTCTACAAGTGCAAATCGGTCCCTTATTTCAGTTAATGCATGATAATGCACGACCGCACACCGCAAGAGTTGTAAGACAGACTCTCGCCGCAGCTAACATCAATGTCCTGCCCTGGCCTGCTCAGTCGCCAGACTTGAACCCGATTGAGCATGCATGGGATATGCTACAGAGAAGAGCTCTGCCGAATATGGAGGGTATCCAGTCGCAAGAAGACCTTTTTTTGTTGTTGCAACGAACATGGGCGGCCATTCCACAGCGTGATTTGGATGAACTCATTTTGAGTATGCCAAACCGATGTTCTTGTGTTGTTAGTGTTCGCGGTAGAAACACGGATTATTAATTGTTTAAGTTACCCAATAAAATTTTAAAGAAAACTGTTATTTCAGTCTTTTTTTCGAACTTTAATGTTAGTGGTTCAAATGTCAAAAATCCCTTTATTAGGAAAATGGCAAATTTCTTTATTAATGCAAAGGTGACTTGGTTTATCGTTACTGTGACAAACGAAAACACTTTATTTGATGAATCCTTAAAGAAAATTTTAATTAATATCAATCAGGAGAAAAGTTATTGCAAAAATATATGTTGATCCCTAGACACTTTTGATGTGTGTATGTTAGAGTTGGCTTCAAGTTTAACCGGATGCTTCCGAATACCAGTATATTACATAGAGCGACTGCCTATCTGACCTCCACAACCCAGTTACTGGGTAATACTAAGACTGGTTCAACAATATCAGTATCAACAATATCAGTTGCAGTATTAAAATGATTAGTAATTAGGGTTCCGTACCAAAATGGTAAAAAGGAACCCTTATCGTGCGACTGTCCTGTTCGTCTGTCACAGCTGGATATTCCAAGAACTACTAATGCTATGAACTTGAAATTTGGAACAGTTTTTGATGACGTTTGCCCAACTATTTTGCAAATAAGAAGGAAATAAAAATATACAATGTTTTTGTTTTGCAACAGGAACTGAAAGGGGTCGTAATAATTTGAAGTGGGGGCTACTAGGCATGTGGGGTATCATATGAAAGAGCGCTGTTTGCAAACTCTAATTGTTGTTCGCATAACAATCTTGAACTAAATTAACCCCTAATTAACGAGAATTTATTTATCAAAGCTCTGTGATTGTATCAACAAAACTTTTAAAATCAACTAACACGTAATAAAAATACACACTGAAACTGAAAACATACTTTTAACGGTACATCGACAACGCGTCAACAGAAAATAACTTTTGAACTTTAAAACGCTTTTGGTTCCACAGAATCGTAATTTTGTCGTCAAATTAAAGAAGGGCCGTGGTTTTAATGAGATGTGACGGTGTGTGAAAGCACAGAATAAGAAAGTCTAGAACTGAATCACCTACTCGACACACATTGCCTACAACTACATTACTATAAATGCCTACAGACGGTCTATTCTGTATCAATCTCACCGTGTTCAACTTTGTTAGGTTTTGAAATAATATTAATAAATCGTTAAATTGTCTTAGGGCGCTTTCAATTTAGACGTTACGTATCGGACCGCTGCGGTTCCGAAGCGGTGCGTTTTTTGCATTGCGCACGGACGGTCGTTTGTTTTCATACAAAGCTCGCGGTGCGGCAACAGTGCGGGGCGTCGATATCGCGAACGCTCGGCAACAGGACGGCAACGTCGCAAATACCACATGTATGAAAACAGACGACCGTCCGTGCGCAATACGACAAATGCATTGCTTCGGCACCGCAGCGGTCCGACACAAAAAGTCTAAATTGAAAGCGCCCTAAGTCGATCTGTATTTCATTAGTTTTGGAAAATGACGTTTTGATATTTTATGACGGTTGGGAAGGCGGCAGTACACTCGGCCTATTTTGCTCGAGTGCAGACGTGGTATGGCGTTCCTAGTGGTTGTGTCGTTTATAATACACACATACATTGGCATACAATAGTTGGAGATATATTGTAAATTAAGGTGACCTATTAGTTTTATTGTGAATATTAGAATACTAAATAAATTGTGATAATAAGTAGAAAATAGGAGATGTGATGGTATGGTACATACTGAATTTTATGTTGACAAAGATATTAGGTCTTTACCTATGAAATTGCCGTTCTGCAGTACTGGCCATTTGAAATCAAAATAATTTTTGTTTGGCTAAGAATTCTAATTTCAAATTAATTTTATTTTAAAAATATGGATTTTTTTTTCCAAAAGTAGTCATTTGTTTATTGATTAGTGTTACATTTTCATCGCATTTCAATCTTTTTCGTCATCATGGATACGTTAAAAATTCGAGTAATTATGGAATATGAGTACCGTCGTCAATCGCTCGTCTCCGCTGCTCCTGTACGACAACGCGCGACCTCATACTGCACAGCAGACGGTCTCCAAGTTGCAAGAACTGGGGTTGGAAGCTCTCCGTCATCCGCCCTACTCACCAGACCTTGCGCCTACAGACTACTACTTTTTCCAGAATTTGGATAACTTCTTGGCGGGAAAAAAATTCAATACCCGAGAGGCAGTACAAAATGCCTTTGAAGAATTTGTTGCCTCCCGTCCAGCTGATTTCTTTAAGAAGGGCATCAATAAACTGCCACTGCGTTGGCAAGGATGTATTGATTGCATGGGTGATTACTTCGATTAATACAAATAAAAAATGCATGAAAAAAATTCGTTTAAATTTTTTCACACAAAACGGCAATTTCATAGGTAAAGACCTATTATTAAATGAGTGACTGAATATCTTGACATGTTACATCAATAGTGTTAAATGGTTATTTATCATAGAAATATAAAAAAAAAAACTCTAATATCTATGGTTATTATAGACAGTTTATATTTTGTAATATTAAGGTAATGACTTTAAGATCCATTTAAACTATTAGCTGTTTTAGAGTAACGGTTCGCTTTCTTTACATTAAATGAAGTGAGCTGTCAATAGTGTTAATCCCTAGCATCAGGTGGAATGACAGGATTGTTCAGCTGTTCCGAGACGTAAGATGCGTCAAACACCGTCAGGATGGTATCATCGTACGTGGCTCTCTCAATCGTTGCCATGTTTCGGCTTTGGTGAGGGCGGTTCTTGATAGACGTGGTTTGGTGGGGATGAGTAGGTGATTATTCAGCTGCAACAAGGTACAGCCATACTTAGAACCATGTTACATTATGAAAATAGCCACGTCAGATAGAATACTCTTTATTGTGTACACAATATGAATAACAGATATAAAATCAATCTGCCTTTTCCCTACTATTTGTTGTGGTCGGCTTTTCTAACCGAATGCAACTGAATATCACTATTTTACATGCAACGACTGCCTATCTGACCTCCACAACACAGTTACTGGGTTATACGACACCCCTTGGCAAGACTGGTTGTCAGACTTTTGGGCTTCTGACTGGCCGTGTAATGACTGTCAACGATCTACAAATGACAGCCGCGATCAACTTTCCGAGGCACGGAGGGGTCTCGATATATATCCGTACTCCTCGCGAGAGAGCGGCTTAACACCATGTTCGGCGAGCAATGGATTGGTCGCTATGGCCCCCGCAGGTGGCCAGCTCGGTCACCCGACCTTACGCCTCTCGACTTCTTTTTATGGGGCTTTATTAAAAATGAAGTTTATTCGCGTGTCTCCGAAACCGAAGATGAACTGCGCAATCGTATTGTCGCCGCCTTTGACAAATTAAAAACCATGGCTCTGGATCCTGAACGAAATTTGCTGAGCAGGCTTAGGGATAATATTGTGCGGCGATGTAACTTGTGCATTCAAAAACGTGGTGGACACTTTGAAAATGAGAAAATTTAAGTTTATTCTTTTTGGAATTAATGTGTAATATTGAAGTATTTAGTTCAGTTCAGTTATCGCGAAATAAACACGTGGCGGTACAAATGAACTTAGTGGATTTTATTTTCGTCGCACATTGTCAAACGAATCAAAGTGCCGGCGCCGACAAAAAAGCCGCCATGCCGCCCGCGTGCACCGTTGCCACTCTTCGCTCCTGGGGTCAAGGTACGTTGTCTAAACAGAGTGTTTACTTTAAGTGAATTTATTTTGATATTTATTTTGTTTGAAAATTTAACTTTTTTAATTTTTGGTTTTTTATTTATTATTTAATTTTTCTATACTTCTATGGAGTAATATTCCTTGAGGTTCCAATTATTGCCAAGATGTCAATTCCATACTGTATGTCATGCATGGTCACCCATCTACGAACCTACCGTGACAAGCGTAGCTTGACCTTTGATCGACCCTTGTGGCTGTTATCATTTAGCCTCGAGCCCCTCATATGAATTACAGATATAAAAGTAGAAATTTTAATTTTACTTAGCGTGACACACACACATTGTGGAATGCAAATAAATTATTGAGTTTCGAGTACACAATGGGCAGTCTTACCGCTAAAAGCTATCTTTCAGAGAGAACCGTCACATAATGTAACACTACATATGTCAGGTCACGATGTGATGTCATTTGGTACGATAGTTCTTTGTTTACGAGTACATCTCTTTTTTAGCCATAAATGATATAAATTAAATTATTTATTTATTTATTCAAGCAAACATTGCACTTACTACCTCACTGAGAATTCAAACAGTTTGCTAAGAAAAGTTTATTTAAGGATTTATTCACATGCCTTTTGAGGTCACTTCCGGCATTTTCGAAGACGACGCGTTTCGATTTTGCGTTCCATTTCAACCAAAAAAACGTAACATAAAATAATGAATTGTAAAATAAGTAATACGTTAAAAAATGTAAAAAAAAAATAATTTGTTTCTTGACTCATATACAATGTATACTTACCTAAATAATGAAAGAGTTTAGAATGAGAAAAATAAAGAGCTGCATAAGAGAAGTCCAAAAGTAGTCGACGTTTTCGTAAGGTGATGGTATGAAAAAAATTTATGTGACGAGTTTCACTTCCGTACGATTTTCTTACTCTATGATAAATGTAACAGTCATCTCTAAATTTGGCGAGTATTGTCGAGATCAAAGGAGTTTCAAGTATTTGTATTTTTGTATCAGATTTATGTAATTATAAATTTAGAAAATAGAGAAAACGAATTTTCCCAGAAATGACACATAGGTAGGTGGATCTTTGATAGAAGGTTGGGGTCGGCTTCCAGTCTATCCGGATGCAGCTGAATACCAGTATTTTACATGGAGCGACTACTTATCTAACCTACATAAACAAGTAACTGGGCAATACGATACCTCTTGGTAAGATTGATTGTCAGTCTTTCGGACTTCTGACGACACTTAACGACTTTCAAGGAACCATGAATGACAACCGGGACCAACGGCTTAACGTGCTTTCCGAGGTACGGAGGGGTCTTGATATATGAAGATGGTCACTCATCCATTTAACCTGATCGATCGGACCGTGCGGCTGTTATTACTTAGCCACAAGCCCCCTATTAACAAACTAAAATCTAGCGTCAAAAAATTTTTCTGCATCGCTGTCGACTGGTAATATCACAGGATTCACAGGGTAATTAATATACTGACTCGTAAAGACTGGCGGAATTGCCATGTTGTATGACAATACTTAGCCTCTGGCCAAGGTAAAAGCCAGCCCTTGGGACACGGAAAGCGTCAAGTGTGTATTGCTAATACTCTTCAGAAATATTATTAACAATACCACACTAGTAAAAAGCAATGGTAACATGTAGATTTTCTCCAAACAAAGTAAGCAGTGACTTTTACTTTTTTTACTTAAATAATATTAAATTTTTGTTCGCACTTTCCTTCCGTGTGCATTACCTATAAAATACAAACATAATAAAAAGAAACGCTTCACCTTTTTTTAATTGACAATTTAGTTTTAAAGATATATATAGTTCATGTGGTATATAGCCTTCCTAGAGAACTGGCCTATCAAATGCAAAAAGAATTTATCAAATCCGAATGGTAGTTCCAGAAATTAGCCGTTCAAACATACAAACAAACAAAAAACAGACCGAAATTATAATTTTATGGCAATTTTAAGTGGTAGATTACTTTGACCAGTGTAGTACAAGCAACAAGTCCAAGCCTTCTTACAATCAATTTCCGACTTTTTACAACATCTTTTCCAAAGAATCTTGTTATATCCGGGAAAAAACTTCCCCAGAGTGGGAATATCCGGGTCAATTGCTCCGGGCACTGCGAGTAAATAAATTAACCGCTATCGGATATCAGTACTTTTTGCCCCAACCTCGGGAAGCGATGGCATATGGAAAAGGATTTGGATGTAAGATTTCAATCCGGGTCTAAGAAATGTGTAGATTTTTTCGTATGCATCGCAAAGTAGTGGAGAAAAATATTGATTGGTTTTTGTTTTCTGTTTTGTTTATGCCGAGTTACTAAAGCCGCTATCAGACACTTTACTCGATTGAATATTCATTTTTGTTTCATTCCACGCTCACGCGATACTGACAAAATTATATAGCAATTCAAATTAAAGGAGCGGATGAACATCCGCTCCTTTCGACGTTTCATTTCGAGTGAAAGATTCCGAATGAAAGGCAAAAATTAACAAAAGTGAAACGTCTGTTAAATGTAATGTGTATTTTGTGCGGTAAGGCGATGTAGGCGCACCCCGCATTAGTTTAAGGCGATGTAGGCTCACCTTGCATTAGTTTAAGGCGATGTAGTTTCACCCCGTATTAGTTTAAGGCGATGTAGCGATGTGTGTACCTGTAATTTAAATGGTGTGCATAATAAAGAGTATTCTATTCTATTCTATTCTATGTAGGTTCACCCCGTAGGTATTAGTTTATGGCGATGTAGGCTCACCCCGCATTAGTTTAAGGCGACGAGGCTAACCCCGCATTAGGTCTAGTATTTTATATCTTCGTCAGTTTTCATATTCTTTCCTTTATCAAGTCAGGTCACAAAATACCTTTTGAAGCCACGGCATTGAGCAGACTAGGCAATAACTATATGTAATAAAATTGACAGCCTCAAACCTTTTTATTGGCCTGGGCATTTTATGAAATACCTATATGTAAATCATTTTTCTTTTTAATTTAAATATCATATTATTAGTGTCACATTTATAATTTGGTCTGGCGTGTAAAAAAGATGGCTGAATGTCATCTGATACTGAGTCGGTAAAGTAGGATTCTATCGTGCAATGCAATGCAATGAGCAGACAAAAGTAACCCTTCAGGTGAAAAATATATTTTGGATGTGGCTGTACATGGAACTTACAACATAACCCACGGTATGACGGTCATCCATTCACCACCATATTATATTACTTATAAGTATGTCATCTGTGTGTCCTTCAAAGAATATTCATGTCATGTTATATCTATAGATAGCTAGATCAGTTGTTGTTAGCAACATCAAATGCCTTATTTTACGAGTAGTAAGAACGATCGCAATTAATGGACCTATTCTTTCCTTTGTTCCCCTTAAGAGATAGGGTGAAACTGGTGAAACTATTTCTCTTGGGGTGGAATTGTGGGAAATTCTATCGCTTGTATTCAGTTACTTATGTGATTGACGGGAGGAAGGACGAGGCTTATTATTTAGGAAATAAGAAGAGGAAATAAAAAATTATTTGTTTAGGACATTTTTTGTATTTTTCTTCTTGTCTAATGGGAACCTATGTGCCTGGTGCAAGGCGCAACTATGAATGGTGAAACGTTAACAAAACACACTTTAGTTTAATTTTATTGCAGTTTTTCATCGCTCATACTCTGCAAAATGTGTGTATGTAGTATGGCATATGTAAAAGCCAAACTTCGAAGCATCAAAGTTTGGCCTATATATACATATACAGGGTGTCCAGTAAATAGCACGACATACTGCAGCAGGTGATAGCTTGGGTCAATACCTATTAAAACAACACAATATATGTTCAGCGAAATCTTACGGATTTACAGTTTTACAAAATTTTCCGCAATATTGAAAAATCTCCACCTTGAAACAGATTTTTAAGCATCTCGTAATGAAAAATTCCCTTTCTAGTATTTTTTTTACATCAAATTATTTGTGAATAGTTACTTTACTCATTGATAAGTCTTTTTTCTATAAAAAACAAGAATGTTTTCAAGAAATAGTACTTTTTGCTTAAATTTTCACAGAACAATTTTCTTATCGCTTAACTTTAACCTACAGTGGTGAAAAAAACATGTATCTGGCAGTTTTATACAACAGACTTAAAAAATTGCTTGTTTACACCCTGGTACACCCTGTATAATTACGAGCACAAAACAGAAATAGTCGGCAGCTGCACGTCATGCCTGTGAAAAGAAAGCTGTGGCACTCACGGTCACTCCATTTGGATTAAATCAAATGGATGAAATCAAATGGTTGTACGCCAAAAGTTTGTGGGCACTCAAGGTCAGTTCATTTGGATTAATTCAAATGCATGGGCGCCGCCAAAATACTGCATAGGAAATGGATTAAAATAAGGTGTAAATAAGGTGCATAATCGTATGCCACTATCGTGTTGACGGCCCACGGTTTTCGCACTGACGGACAAATGGCGCGACGCCAAACGGCGTGAGGCTATGGATTACGGTGCGCACGGAAAATCCATGGATTGACGCCGCGTCAAAAAAATTTATTGAAGAATCGACACTCACGATTAAATTTTAGATGTACATCACGCTATTTGGCGCGATGAACTGATCGTGAGTGCCCAGCTTAAGGCTTCCACTCAGCAAGCTGCGCTGATTTTCAGTGGTCTCACGAAAAATTAAGAAAAATTGGAATTAAGTCTTCAATCTAAATAAACATATGTTGCGAAACGTGTATTTCACATTAAAAAATCTTTAGGTTTACTTCGAGAGTTCGTGCTGGGTATCGTACTGATGAATATAATATTCATTGTGTGTATAAAATAATAAAATAAATAAATAAATAAGTAAAATAATTTATACGTGCATGTTCTAATACTCCCGTACTAGCCAATACACAGTACAACACACAGTGTTCTACAGTATTTAATAAAAGTTTGTTTTTAAAGCGTTTTTAATTCATTTTCAGCTGGCTAATTATGCGTTCCCTGGTTTCCAAAAAAGTATAGACGCAACAGCTGGTGACATAAATAAAAATCGCAACTTCGGCCTGGCTCCCTACGTTGATTATGTCCACCACTTTCTAGGAATTGAAATTAATTGCTTCGAAGACTTAAAAACTGCTGGGCTCAGTAAGTCAATTTTATTCTGCTAAAGAATCTAGCCCGTTGCTTAAATTAAAAGATAAGAGCAACTCACTATGATTAGTGAAATGTGATCTATCTAGATTTATTTATTTATTTATCTCATCTTCATAATTATTATCCTTAATCATGTCATTGTAGTCTTCTGCCGTATACCTCTATCACGCGTCAGCTTAGTATTCACCCTTTCTGGTCATACAACAAGTTCAAACAAGCCATCCATTGTTTTTCATGTCAGTCGAAGTAAGTCAATTTTATTCTGCTACAGAATCTAGCCCGTTGCTTAAATTAAAAGATAAGAGCAACTCACTATGATTAGTGAAATGTGATCTCATCTTCATAATTAGCCTTAGTCATGTCATTGTAGTCTTCTGCCGTATACCTCTATCACGCGTCAGCTTAGTATTCAACCTTTCTGGTCATACAACAAGTTCAAACAAGCCATCCATTGTTTTTTGTTCTTCCCATTTCCCTCTTTGCTGTTACCATTAACGCATTTACTTAATTCTGCCGCACCACAATATGTCCCTAATATAATAATTTTCAAGTCAACATTAAAGGCTAGGTAAGGTACTTCCATTTGCAATAGGTATTGGTACATGTTGATGTTAAAGTCGGTAATTAAGTTTCCTAATACATTTGACATGCAAAACTTCACTATAATATTAATGCTAGAGTATTATCCTTATCTTACCTATATCCCTTTGGCGATGTTCCTTAGTTGTCTCATATGACGTCTACAGTCATGTGAAGTAGCAATCTTTTCCTTTATGACAAGACACCTTTTTGTACTTCAGACTTCCAAATATGAAAAGAAACTGACAAACACAGTTTTTACAGAAAATTGAATTGCTTAAGTCTGTATATCATCACGTTAGAGACATCGATTTAATGGCCGCTCTATGGTGTGAAAACAACATGGAAGGTGGCAACATACCTCGTATGTGTGCTGAGATTCTGAATGACAGCATGCTCAGGGCTATGCAAAGTGACAGGCATTGGTACGAGAGAGAAAACAGACCACATGTGTTTACTAAAAGTAAGCGTTTTTCTTTTTTCATTACACTTTTTAATGTTTCTACATTTTTTTGAAAGAAAATAAAATGGTGAAAACACCTTTATTTACGGCAAACATGACGCACAAAAGAACAAGTTGGGGGAAAATATGCGTCACATCCACGCAAAACGGCCATCGCTCAGCATAATGCTGCGACACCATGCGGGAGAGAAACCATGCTCCAGCGCTGGTTTGCAGCGACAGCCGACCTTTACATGTTGTCGTAAACCAGTGTAGCATTTAATGAGATAAAAAAAACAAAAAAAAAGATAAGAAAATTTCGCTGTCTAGTGCTGCAAAAACATAAATAATAATACAAAAACATAATAATGTAATAATAAATAATACCATTCTATTATGTCCCACTGCAGGACAAAGGGTCTTCTCATACAGAGAAGGCTTGATCACCTCTCTTGCTCAAGGCAGATTATGCGGCAATTGTTTTTTGGCAATTTCAGTCTTATATTAACTTATAGTCCAGGTTTTCTAACAATTTTTCCTTCACCGATGTTAGTAATGTCCAAGATAAACTTAGAAAGTACATACGAATAGAGAAATTCACATCGGTTTGATTGATCGGATATTAAACTTTGTGCATGCCTTACACTGTTTGTCAACGAGAAAAGATGTCGGCGCCGATATAGCGACAGGACAGTACATTTACTATGGCCGAATGTTCTCGTTTCTCGTTGACGTCCCGTTCCAGGTGCGGTGGACAAACAGACTTACCACTGGGCGATCACGACAAAATCATGATTTGTTTATTATTTTTCATTTTAGAACAACTGAAGGAGATAAGAAAAGTAACTTTAGCGTTGCTTATGTGCAGTGTCGCTGATGGAGTCACCGAAATACCCAAGAATTGTTTCTTCAACATTCCTCCTAAGTAAGACATCTTGGTTCTCATATCTTTATTATTTATTCACTTTTAATAATAGTACCAACTAGATTTTCAAAGAACATTACCTACATATAGGTTATAGGAATGTGTGACAAAGATGAGCAAATACCTTCGATTTCGTTCGATTTTAATGCTGAAGAAAAAGGTACCAATCGAGGTCCTTGCTTAAGCATGGTTTTAGAATACGGGCCATTAGTAGTTAAGTGTAAAAACACCCTAAACACCCGCAAAGACTTGGCCTCAGGTAGGTAAAAGAAAAAATCAAAATGAAAAGTCATTTATTCAAATTAGGCGGAGAATCAGCATTGTTTGAACGTCAAAATTACATAAGATAGTCCTAGGAAACGCCCGCCTTTTACTATTTCCTAGTGCTTTAACTGGGAAAGTGAAGTGGCGCAACAAGCTCTCCAGCAGCACAGCTATCTGTTAAGACGGTTCCCCGACCAAACGACCTTGACCGTTCGATCTTTTTCTGTCGCCGCTTAGTTTCGCTCTGTCCCGCTCTGTGCCCATGCCCCTTTATCATAGAATTCACATTTTTTGGAATTATTTTAATAAAAAATAATAGCGATCTTTTTAAATAAAATAAAACGTGAATTATTTAGATTTTAAATTATCTATCCATTAGTGTAATCCTCAAATGATTAGAAAGTCAACTTTAGCAAAAGATGCATGTAAGTAATTAATTTTTTTACAAGGAGATTTTAAATGTATTTATATTATAAGTATAACACATAAAACAAATGCGAACGCACATTGTGGTATATAGGAGGATATCGAATTTAATACCTAATATGCTTTTAAATGTAGTTTATTACTCTTAGAACAGAATAGAATACAATAGAATAGAATACTCTCAGAATTGTCTCTCCTTGTCCCCATACTCCATCCAAAGGTTGTCTGTAAAGATCGCTTTTAGCGATAAGACCGCCCATTGTGTCACTCTATGTAAAATTTCAACATTGTAACATTGTAATCTGTAATTTAAATGGTGTGTATAATAAAGAGTATTCTATTCTATTCTATTCTATACTCTTTATTATGCACACCATTTAAATTACAGGTATGAATGTTGAAATCTCAATAAGTTATCTTAATGAGTCAATAGCCTCTGAATAACGCACTATTGCAAGGTTTTGGTCGGGGTAGCGCCTTAAGTTAGAAGAATTTGATTCTGTACAACAGTCAATTATTACACTAACACCTTTAATTTCAGGAACCCACTAGTGCGTTGCTGCAAAATTAAGAAGATTAATTTCAGTGCTTGGGCCCGACGATGCCTGCAATGTTAACAGCTGTTCCTATTAGCATACAGGTACCTCCCGCGTTGACAACTATAAAAAAAATATACAGGGTGTGGCGTAATTAGTGGTCCAACGTTAAGGGGTCGATACACCGTATATTCAGCTATCACATATCACAATTTGAACCATTTTTTTCCTAGGTCTCGGAATACATTTTTTTTTTTTAATTGACAACTTGCTTTATAGTAATTATTTTTACATTTGCATATGATAGCACATGCATTTCACAGTTATAAACAAAAAGCAAAATTAAAAAATAATGTCATTTATAGAAAATACAGCCAAATTAGTAAAGCAAGGTGTAAATTTTTCAACTAATAATATAAAATATTCTGAGACTGGAGAAAAATGGTTCAAATTGTGGTATGTGATAGCTAATTATACGGTGTATCGACCCCTTCACGTTGGACCACTATTTACGCCACACCCTGTATATTGAATTGGTCAGATAATTCACATACTACAATGAAATTAGTATATAAGCGTGTTTGATTTTTAATGTTTATTGTTTTTGTGTACGTCATATTTAAACGCTTGCCAAATAAAGTTGAAGCATTTATTTTGTATATTTACAAATTTAATTTTTTTTTTTCATGTAAAAATTTGTTACGTTTTTTTTGTTAATCAAAGTTAGGTCGACAGATGGTCTTTCAATGGATGATTGACAGTAGTAAGATGAGGTGTGATTGGAGAGACCTATATAGCAGTAAACTGCAAAAGGCTTTTGTTTTTGATGATGAATAGGAGTTAATTAATGTTATTGAGATATACGTACACAGATTTATACCACTTGATTAATAGGAATGTTATCCACAAGGGAGAAACAATGCCGAAAACCTAGGGCTATACTTACCTAATAAGGAAATACCGCGAATAACACAATTAGCCCACAACCCCCAAAGCAATTTGTATCAATCGCACATAAACTAAGGAAGTATAAAGAAATAAAGCGGCTTACAAACTTTCTATCCTTAGGGATACCTCGCACTACTGTGATTGAATTAGTTCAAACAAGTTTGGGTATCGTTTGTACCCCGCCGTTGATTTTGTGGGAGAATTTTATTACTTTGTTTTTTATGTTTTTCTGGAATTGAATCCCGTGAGGTGTGTTGAAGAAAAATAACTCATAATATCTGTGTGGTATTTTGTTACGAGTTTCATATTTGCGAGATTTTTATGCCTCCCCAAAGTCAAATGCGTAGCATAAAACACAGGTAGATATAAAGATAATGTGGCTGAGGATTTATAAAGAAAAGTTCAATTATTATTTTGAACTAGGAAAAAACAGAATTTGTTGGAGATGGTTCAGTCTAAAAATGCATTCCGCTCCACTGCTTGTGGCATACACTTTTCAAATATTTGTAATTACTTATAGAATTTTTTGTGGATGGGTGTGCAGTTTCATACTGAAAAATCTCTACCAAGATGGGAAAAATTACCAAAATCTTAATGTAATCATTTGATATCATTAATTTATTTTTAAAATCATGGGAAATAATAATAGATAATCGTCAGAAAATGAAAGAACAAAATAAATGTATCATCAAGTTCCGTTTAATTCGATTTTTCTGTCCTAACCTGCTAGGAGAGTGGCCATTGTTTTTTAGTAAGTAAGTACCTCAAAACAATGTTTCAAATCTGCATACATGAGTTGATTGTTGTGGCGGCATCTACATCGGCACATGCGAACTACGCATAATACTGACGACACGTAAAATCCTGCATTGCGCAATTAGATTTTACCGCGCGACTAGCATATATAAAACTTCCTGACATCATTCGTCGTGCAGTTGTCTACCAGAAACGATACCTGGCTGGTTGGAGGATCCTTTCTTTTCAATGGAGGTTGAGTGAACTTTACACCCCGTTCATTATACCGAGTATGAACATCAGCGCAGCCTTCGTGCAACTCCTTCAGCGTGACGTCATCAGCAGTACTTTCTCAAGCTTCGAGCGGCGAGTCACACAACCAGCCAGCACCTACGGCTTCAACGGGTATCCTGACCACCTGCATGCAGCGGACGCGCATTCCTAGTCATCACCCTCAGCCTCATCAGCAACCTCGGCACAGCACACGGCACTTGCCACCGGTTCACAAAGTAGAGTCCTTCAAACCTCTCCTGGTCAACGCCAGCTGCAGTTAGCTTCAAAACGGCGCTGTATCACATTCGACTCACTGGAGCATAAGGCAGCGCCACCCAGACTCACTGGTGAATCACCGCAGATAGTTTCCACTCATCGTGAACTATGCAGCACCCGGTTCCGAATCACTGGAACCACAACTGGCACTGGCAAGCATCGCAAGATTCGCAAGATACACGACTCAGCCCACAGCTATCGACCTCCGGTCTCCGGAGGGGAGTGATGTGGTGGCATCTACATTGCCACAACGAACTACACTGTGATCACTGACGTCACGCAAAATCCTGCACCACGCAATTAGAGTTTACCGCACGACTAGCATAACATACAACATCCCGACATCAATCGTCGGGCAGTTGCCCACCAGACATAACCCCCGTCTGGTCGGAGGATCCTCCTTTTTGTATAGAGGGTGAGTGAACTTTACACCCTATTGCTCATGCCTCTGTAATAGAAAAAACGTAAATAAAAAAAACAAACCATAAAACTGTCAACACACACAAGAATTCAGAACTAGAAGATTCCAATTTTATGACTAATTAAAAAAAAAATATGGAGAGGTGGAAAACAAAGGAAATGTTAAACCAACGTTCATAGACCGAACTAACCGGGGAGCACTAACCAGGGACCATTCGTATTCTTACCTCGCAAAGCTCGTGACTTGAATCAAACGATGTCTTCATTTTGTTTTCCAGTGGTCGTCCATAGTTTTCAGTGATCATTGAAGAATTTTGTTTTTCGACTGATGTTTTTTTTAAAGGATTATGGATTAGCGAGTTTCTATATAACTTTGGTGATACAATTTTTGGTTTGAGTTTTTTTTTTTTGACTTGTTATTTTAATAAGCCAATCATCTTCCTTGCCTTTTCCATCTATGTCAGGGTCGGTCCTTAGTGACAGAAGTTACGGCTGAATAATTTTTATCACTGCCTACAAGACACTAAGGTACTTACCTACCTTAGTATATCTATACCTAATTAGTAATAAACTAATTCAGTAAATGAAAAATTAAGTATGGGCAACTAATATCCTAACTATTATCCTACTAATATTATAAATGTGCAAGTTTGTGAAGATGTTTTGATGTTTTATTACTCAATCACGCAAAAACGGCTAAACGGATTTAGATGAAATTTGGCACACAGATAGTTTATAACCTGGATTAACACATAGGATACTTTTTACCCTGGTAGTAGGTTCCTGTGGGATAATTTCCGACATCCACGCGGGCAACGGCTAGTATTATAAATGCGAAAGTGAGTTTGTTTGTTTGTTGGTTTGTTTGTTTGTAACGCTTTCATGCTAAAACGACTGAACGGATTTGGATGACATTTTGGCACATGAGTAGAACATGACCTGGAATAGAACATAGGATACTTTTTATCCAAGTTGTACGTTCCCGGTGGGATAATTTCCGTCCTCCACGCGGGCGAAGCCGCAGGCAAAAGCTAGTTTATAATAAACTAGTTGTTTGTTCCCGGCGTCGCCCGGGTAAATTTCATGTCTCTATATTCAGTGGTTTAGGCAGTCTGTTGTCTGTTTTCATACAAAAATACCATCCAAATTACCGACTCTTCCGGCGAATTTTCCAAAAAAAAATCTATCGTACAACCCTAGTCCTGACAATTACAAACACAATAAAAAAGAAGAAGCCAAATAGGTGCAAACGTTCTGAAGTGAATACGTTCGGCAATTGTTTTTAGGGTACCAAAATAGTAAAAAGGAACCCTTATGGTGCGACTCAGTCTGTCTGTCTGTCCGTCTGTCACAGCTGGATATCTTAAGAAATAGTAAAGCTATCGACTTAAAATTTGGAACAGTTTTAGATGACGTTTGCCCAACTATTTTTAAATATTTTTTTTTATACTGAAACGGGGCTACGAGTACTAGGGCTTGTGGGGTATCATATGAAAGAGCGTGGTGTTTCTTTTGATAAAAAATGTAAAAAAATAACGTTACCCGTACCCCCCCCCCCCCCCCCTTATCTCCGAAGTTTGCATAGAATAAAATCTGAAATTATTCTATGTGAACGTGATAGAAGTTTATGTAAAAATTACAGGAAAAATAAAACGATGCCTTTAACTAGCAAACTTTTCAGAAATCGGAACGGAACCCTCGGTGCGCGACTCCGACCGGTTTTTTTATTTTATATATCCTAGTAATATTTTATATGTGAAAGTTTGGATGTTTGTTACTCAATCACGCAAAAACGGCTGAACGGATTTGGATGAAATTTGGTATACAGATAGTTTCTAACCTGGATTAAGACATAGGATACTTTTCATCCCGGTAGAAGGTTCCCGTGGGATAATTTCCGACATACACGCGGGCGAAGCCGCTGGCAAAAGCTAGTATATAATATACTAGCTAGTGACAGACGTTGTCCGGTCCCAATTTGCATAGAAAAAAGCACTTTCAATTTTTCCAAATTTTTGCGGGAAACTTTTAATTTTTTTCCCTCCATAAAAACCGTATTCGAACAAAAACTAACTTTAATAAAAAAAACTAAATCACTCTAGCCATTCTCAAATGATGCGGTTACTAACGAACAGCATTTGCTTTTTATGTATGTAGTTAAATAGATATATTAACTCTTCCAATTTCCATAATATCAATTTCCTATAAAAACAAAACAAGTAAATTATTGACATGTGAAACTGATTTGTTCCATACATCTGTTCATACAATATTCTACCACGCCTCTTCAAATGACAGTGCAGCTATGTCTGATGTCACAGCATTTAATATATTTGGTCTGTCTTTCCGTAATTACGGCTTCAGGGAACCATGTCACAACGTGGAGCGACGGATTCGTGGTAGCCTACCTTATTATTATACTAGCTTTTGCCCGCGGCTTCGCTCGCGTTAATTTAGCATTTGACAAACACTTCGGGTTGTACTCTGTTCGTAATAATAATAATTTAATCATGATTCGAAAGACATGTGACGCCATTTATTATCATAAGAACGTTGGTGTTGTGTTCCTCGGGAACGGTACTCTTTTTCAGGATGAAAGGTACTCTATGTCCGTTTCTGTACACCTGACAACGTACATGTAAAATTTCAGGATGATCGGTTCAGTGGTCTAGGCGTGAAAAGGTACAAACAAACTTACTTTTGCATTTATAATATTATAGTTAGGATTCGCTGTCTTTGTAGTTTTAGTACTTACTGACAGTAAAGTAAAAGTGTAAGGAATTAAAGTATAGTTATTTTATTAATGGCTTATACTAGACTAGAGGATATTTTGTTTATAGAATAATATATAACTTACTTGTGTAATTAGGGCTCCGTACCTCAAAAGGAAAAAACGGAACCCCATAGGACCACTTCGTTGTCAGTCTGTCTGTCTGTCTGTCTGCCTATCAGTCTGTCAAGACCCTTTATCACAGAAACGCGTGGAAGTATCGAAATTAATATCAAATACGTAGGTATGTCCCTTGCAGCTCTAAAAAAATCAATCTTCTAATTCAACGCAGTAAAAAAATGCGGCCATATATGCGACATATTTTGATATTCACAAGTAAATCGAAACCTACGGTTTGATGTACAGAATGCGCAGAGGACGGGTTCATGGAGGGGCTTGTTGCACCCTGCATTATTGGTATTGGTGCTTATAAGCCTTTTGACGTAACACTTTAGTCCAATATTGCACTCAAAAATGTGTGAACATGATTTATAAACAATGTATAATTGATTTAATGCATAAACTATGAAAGTAGTTTGTTCAGAATCGTTTACTGGATCGATTTCTGACATTTTATAATATAGGTAATTATTTATCCTAATAATAATTAACACTACGTAAATACTGTCGCACTTCCGCTGTACAGTTAAAACAAACCATAGTGGACGAAGTACCTACTACGATAACCTTAAGGCTCCTTCAAACAGGAGCGACGTGCGATATAATCGCGCGCGACACAAAGGCACCGTGTATTGCGTGACGAGCGGTGCCTTTGTGTCGCGCGCGATATATACCGTGCAGCGCCTGTTTGTAGGTGTCTTTATACGTGTGCGACTATGTGCGTGCGTAGATTTGCAATGTGACCACAATTTCCTCCTACAATCTGTATAACTAATTTAATAAATAAACAATGTTTTACACAATTATAGTAAAAATTCAGTGTAGGTATGTATTATGACTAGTCGACCAAGCTTTGCTCAGGTGATAATAGAGAAAACAAATTTTCCCACATATGAGAACTAGCTAGATCGATTTTTCACCTCCGTAAACCCAAACCTATATTGAAACTGTCATTGAAATCGTTAGAGCCGTTTTCGAAAACGTGCTTACAAATTTATGTACAAATATTGCTCATTTAATCCTATATTATTAAATGAGCAATATTTATATATAGATTTGTAATCACGTTCTCGAAAACGGCTGTAATGATTTCGTTGAAAGTTACAATTATACGGGTTTACGGGTGCGAAATATTGATCAAGCTAAGTCTCATTTCTTGGAAAATTTGTTTTCTCTATTTTCACCCGAGCTTGCCCAGATAATAATAATAGTATTAGATAGGATAACATATTATTATTATAATTGGTATGTTTGGTGGTGTGCGTTCCGGGACATATTGTATAACAGAAATATCTATATAACCTGAATAAATCGGAACGAGCGCGGCCACATCGCCGGTGTAACAAAAAACCTTTACATGTGACATTTAACAGATTTTTCATGTAAATTCGGAGGTCAGTTGGGTGTGACCCACATAAGCCCCTTAGGGGACATGCGAAAAGGGTGACTTTAATACACCAAATGCATATTTGATGATCTCATAAGCTGGGAGGGCGCCGTTAAGCCACGTAAACTAAGATAAGCATGGTGTTAGTTGTAACTACATGGGCCGATATATTAGTTAACTTTGTATAGCCCTGGGAATCTGCATAGTGTCTGTTATAGATATTAAGTATACTGGAGATACTTAGAAATTAAAAATCCTGAGATTTCTTTGTTATGATCCTCAGATATACTTACCTAGGTGTATTTTTCGGATTTGTGAGTGTCAAACTCAATCAATCTGCAATTCTAATACCTGTATCTATTTTACATGGAGTGACTGCGTATCTGACCTCCACAACCCAGTTACTGGGTAACCCCTTGTAAGATTGGCTGTCAGAATTTTGGGCTTCTGACTACCCGTAACGACTGTCAAAGATCTTCGAATGACAGCCGGGACCAACGGCTTCACGGGCTTTCTGAGTGCATTGCGAGAGTCTGTGTAAAAAATTCAAATCAAAATACCTCCATAGACAAAAAGAAAAAACAAACAACAAACCTATATTATTTCTTCATTTGTTTTAACATTGTTTTATAGCGCCTGCTTTCAATGTTATTTACGTCCAGTTTTATTAACCAACTTCAAAAAAGAGGAGTTTATCGATTCGACTGTTTTTTTTTTACAACTTCTCACTATATTTCACCTACGATACAACCCAAAATGTTGATCTACATCAACGCCATTGTCAAACTTACCAGAACTTCTCAAGAAAACTTTTCCATTATGAATCATGAACAAGCGGATAGATTTCTTTCACATCTATTATTAATGATAAAATTTAAATTTTAACGCTTTCAGTCGGAGCGGAGTGTTCAAGCCAAAGAGTTCCTTCAAACTTTTCGAAGTATAGCGATAACTTACAGTTTGGTACAAGCTGTGGACATAAAGCGTTTTTAATGTTCCCAATTGATGTTTCGATGAAACTACACTTGTAGTCATTATAATTGATGCACTTGATCATGAAAGTTAAAGTTCCAATTACTTATTAGTAAGAACATTGTAAATAAGTTAGCTGTAAGTTTCTCGAACAGAATAAATATACATACCTACCTGAGGAACATTCAAAAACTCAAAACTCAAAAAAAAACTCAAAGCATTTATTTCAAATAAACCAATTACAGGCACTTTTGAATTGTCAATGGGTCGGTCAGTCAGAAAGATGAAGCTAGTTGCCCATTCCAAAGCGTAGTAGCATTGACACAAGAAGTTCAACATGGCATAAATGAAAAGGTTTCGTAGCCTTTTGTATGAGGCATTTGAACTCTTAAACTAATGGTTTGCTGTTGTTTTTTAAAATACTTAATTTCATTTCTATTGTTGTTGGGCTGTGGGCTACATTATTATACACGTTATTTATGTTTTTCTATTGTAATGTTGCATTTTATATCTGTCCTATCTAATAAAATAAAAATTAAATATCAATTGAATTTGATTACTTATTTAAAAACGTAGAATTTGACTATTATGATATACCTGCAATCTCATCCAATCCACCCAGCTAGTAACAAAGATAATAACAAACTGCTGCGCAACATTTTAACATGGAGTGATTCGCCCTCCTCCAACCGCTAATAACTTGCACCAAAAGCTTAAAGACAATACAAAATTTAATTAAACTTTAGTCTGGATAGTTTATTGGTTCCTTGCTGAGGTTTTGTTTTATGAGGCTATTTCTGTGTCTTTTCTTTACTCACTTTGAATTTTTAATGTTGCTTACCATCTCAGCTTTGAGACGGTGAAGCTGTCTGGTGTCTTTTAGCGAAAAACACGTCACGTCGTCGTCGTCGTTATCACGTCGGGGTCACCAGTATAGAGGCATGAGGAACAGAGTGTAAAGTTCACTCATCCTCTATTGAAAAGGGAGGATCCTCCGACCAGACAGGTGTTTTGTCTGGCGGGCAATTGCTCGACGATTGATGTTGGGACGTTGTATATATGTTAGTCGCGCGGTAAACTCTGATTGCGCATTGCGCGATGCAGGATTACGTGACGTGTGTGACGCGTAGTTCGTATGTGGCGATGTAGATTCCGCCACACTTTGAAAACGAAACCTTCTCCAACCTTGTTTTAACTGTCTATGGAAATTATTTTCTTACGTTATAGCAGGCCAGGCGCACTCCGCATTTTAGGTATGAAGCTACAAGTACGCGACTGGCGCGACTTGTCGACCTAATTCAGGGTAGGCTGCCACGCGCCGGCCGGGGCGCACTTTAGAACGATACTCACGCGCCGCGTCGTAAAAGAAGAGAACCCTAACGAGTCAGAAGGTATAAGAATTACGCGATAGAAAGAGAGGCAACTTCTAATTCAATAACTGTAGGTAATTAACGCTGTGCGACCTGAAATTGCACTTTATTGTGTCGTAGCAAAATTTGCTATTTATTTAAATGATTTTGCGGAGTGAATCGTCTGTACTTGTACTATGTACTCTGTGGTTATAGCTCATTCTGAAGAAATTAACAAAAAATAGTGACTCGTTTTGTACAATGATAACGGGTCAAGTGAAATAGAATGCAAATCGGAGTAACATTTTTTAAAATCTCGACAGTCATAATCACAAACAGGAAATAAACAATTATGGCACTAAAAGTAATAAAGCTTTTGCAGATATAATTGATAACAATACAGCTACAACAAAAAAACGAAAAGTAAACACACTAAGGAAATGACGGCGATACTGGGGAAACTCAAAAGTATCCATGACATCTTGCCTCGAAACATTACTCAAACACTCCAGTAACAGTTATATTTTTCATTTGGAACCGTCTGCGGAGCACAATGGAGCCTTTGTGGCGGCTCTAACGAGAACCTTCTATCGGATGCCTTCGTCGCTTACACTTTGAGAAACTTTAGCCAACTCTCGAGGAAGCGCGGCTATCAAAGTGGGTAGGATGCGTTTAATGTACCTTCAAGTTTATTGTATGGCTGAATAGCCGCTTTGTGTACGGATTCATCATTTTTGTTTTGGGGAGCAGTGTAATTAGAAATGGTCCTAGATCTTGTATCAAGAAATTCTTTACTATAGTGGGCGCTCAAGTGCTAATCACCGCTTGAGGTATGTGAGCGGTGAGACGGGGAGAGCGCGATTGACAAGATTGGCAGACTGAGTTAGCTTCACCTTTGTCTACCTCCCCATCTCGCCACTCACATAGGTACCTCAGGGATAACTAGCACTTGCGCGCACACTATACCACATTTATTTATCTTATACTGTTATTATCGTTAGTTAGTAGTATTTTTCTCGCATAGCCATGAAGAGGTAGTAATGCATAGTTCGTGTGGTAAAAATTATCTAGCAAAATAGTAGCGGAGCTGATTTCACAGGGTGCTTTTGAAACCTCAGGACCAGCAAAAAAAGAAAGAAGGCGCGTCGCGAATATCAAAGTGGAGCCACCTTTTTATCCATGTGTGTATCGACGGGTTGCCATTTGTTAAATGGTTTCCCTATAATTTGGGCAATAATGTTGTATAGGTAAGATGTCGTACATAAATTTGTTTAATCGAATGGGGAAATTTTAAATTGTATTATGGCAGCCCTCGCACTTTAAAACACTGCGTTCGTTCGCACGATGGTTTTTTTCCCAGTAACCTAAAAGTCATAATTTATTTAAAAAAAAAAATGTTATTTCAAGTTCTTACAAGTGAAAAGTGATTTCGTGAGGCTTTTTATGTGATTTGCTATTGTTTTTTGTTTTCACTACACAGGAAGGCATAATTCTATATTTTTAAACTATGTTAACTATACGACGACTCGTCACGTACTAAGAGCGGTGAGCATGGTTTTAGTTGTATGTGTGTGCGTGAGCGTGTATTTCACTAGCACGAACGCACGGTTTTCTGGCTCCACTTTTGATATTCGCGGCGCTCCATCTTCCTTTTTTTGTTGATCTGAGCTTGAAGCTCATTTATGTCACTCGCTTTTTGTGTTTAGCCACTCGTGGAGGCTACGTTTTTTGTGAAGATTGCTAGCATAATTTTCTTTATTTATCTAGAAACCAGACAGTTACTACTCGTATATTCTTTACACTTGTAAAGTAAGTATTTGAACAATTGCTGCATTACAGTTAAGATTCAAGTCAACTGACACAGCTTATGGGATAACGTTCACGTATAAATAGATCTTGAAGCAACAGGTGGATGAAGTTTGTACTCAGTTTGTGTTGTGTATTTTACAGTAGATATTATTTACACACAACGTTCAAGAAGTTGAAAGTTGTGGAGTTTTTGCTGGAAATCAGCGATTATTTCTTAAGTATTTTGCTGCAATTCTAGATGTTTATTTTGGCGCTTGAATGAAATTGATAGGGCGGCGTTGTTGGTAATCATTTGTGAAATAGTATTGAAAAACAAGATGGCGGCGTTCGATCGATTTTACCTACGCGCGAATAGATCCTCGTACAGTTGTAATTCCAACTGTTTCTTTTAGTTATAAAAACAATTCAACCGACAAAATTAGGGTTTAAAATTGTCTGACACAAAACTCAAATCTTTTTCAAACAAAGCTTTAGAACAAACCCGAAGTAAGTACATCGAAATAAGTTGAGTAGGAAGCGAAAAATAAAATTTTCGTAAAAAAAATCCGTAACATCTGTTGCGGACACAACACGAAGAAATTTTGGAAGAGGACAAATTTATTCTGTCCCTTAAAAGAGTAAATAACATGAAATATTGTCAGAGGCAAATGTTTGCAGGAAAGTTCTGGAGGGTAGTAGGAAACAAATTGGAATTTTCTTTGGAGGAGTCGCGCACAGGGATAACTTTGCGTGAGTTGTCTAAGTAGGAATCATGGTTCTTGATTGCCAGTTCTGAGACGTGATTGCTTTCTATGTTGCTAACCCTTTGTTATGAGAAGATAAGGGGGTAAGTATTTTTGACACTGTATTTTTTGGGCTTTCTTTCATGTTTTAAATTTCGTTTAAATGTAAAAAATAACATTTTATTTTTATTGACGTTTACGTACGTTTTTATTTTTAAAGAATCTACGTCAAAATATAGACTTCTGCAAACGCTCTTTGTTGTTATATTTCCAAAAATGAATTATCGCCAATAATGGTATTTAAGTCAAACTGTCTATGAAAATAACCGGGGACTAATTTCTACTTTACCTTTTTCTTAGGAGGTTATTACACTATCATTTAATGGATCATACTTATTTCTTATCCTCAATGTTATACCAAAGCTCACAAATAGATCTATAATAGATCATAAAATATGTACCTATAATATAGTGTAATATCCCCCTTACGTTTGTAGACCATTAATTAGGTACTATACTTTGCATTCGTAATAGTCACTTAGTAATTTTCTTGTTAACCACACAGATTTGGTGAATGAAACGTTTGCCGCATACAATATTCACGACCCCTAAAAACAACCTAAAGGGTTGATTCTTATTCATGCAAGTACATAGAAATAGATTTTAATATGGCTGCTCGTGTATTTTCAAACTTTTCACTTGAATAATTTTGTACCGCGCCGTGTGATTCATTGTCATTAATTTCTTAACCGTCTGTCACGTCTAATCCGTTTTCTTTTCGATCGAGATTTATTTGAAAGTAATGGTGTAGACTTTTGAGCCTCATTGCGTATGCTCATTTAGGAAATGGATTTAGCAATAAGTGTGACAAAAAGAAATAAAGTACCTCAAATAAACCAAAAAAACATTTATTAATGACGATATAAGTTTTGAAGTACAGTCGTGAGGCGCACACTATTGGCGTTTATAACATTATATTCACTTTTTTTATAATTTTGTATTTTGTGTTTCACGACCTGTGTACAAATAAACACTATTTTTTCTTTTCTTTATTTATTTTTATGTGAAATGACCCCATTAAATCAAAACAGCAAATACAACCACAATCAAAACCTAGTTGTCCAAACAATATTAAATTTCACTTTCTGCCGGCTGACGCGTAAATATTTGATCAGGACAGTGTTGTTACAAAGCTGCGTATTACGGTAATTACCGGGAATCCCACAGACTTGGAGTTGCCGCCCCTCTGTTCACAATAATGGAGGCACATTACTTTAACTAAACACACCTGAAATATTCCCGTTCAAATCTCGGAATTAAAGGAAAATATGGGGTTCATGAGGCGCCTGTTGGGAATTTTAAAGTCAAAATATAAATGGATTGATGTTGTTTCTGCTGAGTCATGAGTTAAATGGATTTTGTGTTAATTAACACCAACATGGAAATTAATTGTTATTTAGATCTGATTTAGGACTACCGACAAATGGCAAATAGAAAATAAAAAAACCGTTATATCACAAAATCGTCATTCTCCTGCCCTTACTATTTTGGGGTCGGCGCAACATGTCTTTTTCTTCCATACTCCTCTATTAGTCGTCATCCCGGTAGTTACCCCCTTACTAGCCTTATCATGTTTCACACAGTCCATCCATGTTTCTTTGGTCTTCCCCGACTAGTATCTGCATTCATACTCAAAAAGATATTTATTTCTGTAGTTCAAAAACACGTTCAAAAAAAATGTTGTAAAGCTACATCTAGCTTTACAACTTTTTTTTTTTTATTTTTTTTTTTTGACGTCTGTGTTAAAAAGCGTTTGTACTAGGTACTCCTAAAAGTAAATTTTTCCTTCCCGTTTCATATTGCATTAAACATTTTCAAAGTAAAAATGTCTGTATAAATGAGACACTTTGAAAAGAATCGACTTTTATGAATTGTGAGGCACATCACTTTGTTGCAAAGACTTGGGCTTGAAAATGTTTGAAATATCGAAGATCTTGCAAAAACACACTTTATTACTAATGAAATAAGGGACAATTTTCAATCAAAGAAAATTTTGTGTCTGTAGTCTACGTCGTATAATACTACAGACACAAAGTTTTCTTGACGTAGACTTTACGTCATGTCAAAGAAGACTGAACAAGCTATCAAAGCATTGCTTATATTGTACGACAGGAACATCGACAAATTCGAAGTAAATGAAATGTTGTCTTTACTTAAAGTTGCTAGAATCACGGTATACAGGATATACATCTACGAATTGAATGGGTCCACATCCACATGTCACTACTCACTGCTTTTTGATGCTGCTATTGGTATTTTCAAAATTAATTTTCCCTAAAAAAATTTGAGGGACAGTTTACTATTAGCCTATTTTCAAGAAACAGAGCTTTTTGCGTTTGGTATCTAACCTACTACCAAAAACTGGCCATGTCCACATCAGTCAATCTGCCCGGCATTTTCCCTACTATGTTGACGTCGGCTTCCTGTCTAACCGAATTCAGTTGAATACCAGTATTTTACATGGAGCGACTGCCTATCTGACCTCCACAACCCAGTTACTGGCTAATACGATACCCCTTGATAAGACTGGTTGTCAGACTTTCGGGCTTGTGACTACTGGCAAATATCCAAGAATGACAGGCGGGACCCAAAGGCTTAACGCCTTTTCCGAGGTACCCCATCCACGGACTGACCGTGGCAATAGATCGACTCGTGCGGCTGTTATTACTTAGCCAAGAGCCCCATATCCACATCAGTACCATTAAATATTAAATTATTTAGAAACTATATTTCAGAGGGAGTAAAAAGTAATACAAACACAGTAGGCCGGATAGGATATCTCTGGTATCCTTCTGTCCATTCTTGTGAAAAAATCTGCACATAGAAACTAAGTTTTACCTTGAACATCATACTCTCGCGTTTAGTGATGTGAAACCGTTCTTCCAATTTACCTATAAAACGATGCAGTTGTAAAGTCAACGATGTGAATAATTTTAACTATTCTCAGAGAAGAGGAGCCTTTAACAAAGTTAAGCGAGCTCATGATAATAATCAAAAGAAATTCGTTGTCTGATGTTATATTGTCTTTTAGAGAAATAATGGCGAATGTCTGAGAATACTGGAAAAGGTGCAGAGTTTGATTAGTGACAGGTGTTATTAGTGGATTAAGATAGTTCTTTTCTCTGTTGATATGTTATCTATTATGATCGCACTTCGGTAATAACACTTTGTGCTTGAGCTGGCCTAGCGTAGTACGGAGTTTTAAAGGAATAAGAGGCAAACTTATACTGTTTATTACTTGTGACTTGCAGCCTACTGTCCGGTTACTAGACTAGTGACGAATATGCTCAGGAATATTAATTATTTCTGATCTGAATTTTGTTTTCTGTAAGTAATACTTCTAGCAAGAAATATTTCTTGGCGAAAATAAAATTCTGTTACAAAAATAAGAAAGAAAGAAAATAATTTTATTTGTTACAGAATCACGTGAGAAATAATGTTTTATTATCCGTATAAGAATCCTTATAACGTTTTTTTTTTGTCTTCAAGGACAACTACAAAAAAAAAACTTGAAATTTTTACTATAACCTTATAGGTATATTTATTTTTAAAAAAAACAATGCTAATTATTAATTATTATTATCGTTTATTAATCCTCCACAACAGACTCGGAAACTTGCACACGCCCCCTTTTTGAATTGTACATCGGATTCCTAAAACCGGTATTACTTCTAGAACTGATTACTGAATCTCTTCTCGTCAAACTCACGACACTGTCTGACCTCCTCTCGTACCGCGAAAATATACTGCCAGTCAAGTTTCTTGAAAATATCGGGAACCTTAGATCTGGAATCTGATAATAGTACACGTACAACGCCCCCAATGTTAAAATCACTGCGAAAAACATGGATACAAAGATTTTTCCGCCCAAACCCGACTTCGACAAAGGACTCCCGCTTATCTGAGCAACCTTATGCCCTTTGACCCAATGATCGCGGAGAGCATAGCTAATAGAATTGATTATTTCTGCGCTTACACCTTCGTAGTCACCTTTGTCAACTGCCACGAGTTGAATTCTTCTGAACTCAATTTCCGGAGAGAAACCCACATGATATTCAATACGGTTACCGTACTCATTAACAGTGTCTTCAACAAGGTCACCGAAAGTTTTCATATCAAATCCTTCATCCGCATCAAATAATAAGAATCCGCCACATATTTCACAACAGAACCCAAGAGGCTTGATAGGATGCACACACGGAGTTTTTGAACATAACTTTGAAGCACAATCAATTGTCATAGGACTATGTTGGCATGCACACCCAAACTGTGAACAGTGCATAGGCTCACCGACCCTAACATTTGTGCCCATATGTTCGTTTAAAATAAATTGTTGTGTATCATCATTTGTTTGTAACAATACACGAGATTTGAAATATCTACTAGTATAACTGTGGTTTCCAATTTTGAGTTCTTTAACATATTGTGGTAGTTTTGGTAGAGTCAGAGTGAATTTAGTATCTTCTGGAAACTCCACTACATCGTTGAAACATGGAATCCTGTCTGAGTCAGGGGTAGCTTTGTTGAACTTCGGCGAGCTCCAAACATCAGCTTGGTTCCAAGAAGTTACTAACTTATTTAGGTAATAAGCGTTCCCTTCTGTGCAGTTAGTATCCGTAGGATTATCTCCAAAAGTTAACAAGCCTTCTAATATCAATTCGCCGTTTTCTGGCAAAATGAATTCGCCAACTTCAGTTCCAGATGCAATTTTGACTGAACCGGCAATCGATTGTGGAAACACGACAGTTTGTTTAGAACACGGAAGTTTTCTGTCTTTGAAGTTCTCTGGTATCTTGAAGCTTGAGTTTGGAAGCCACTTGACAGTTGCCGCTGATATTAAAGTTGTACCAAATATAGCGAGACATTTTAGGACCACAATTGGTGACATGTTGTGACCGACGTATGTTAATGAATGCCAATCTAGTTCAGTCGGAGTGTAATGTGATACTAAAAATAATGTCTGGTCGCTTATTATCTCTGCTCTGTTTGACATGTATGACACAAATGCAATCATAAAGTAATTTGAGTCTAAACTTTTAATCATACTAATCAGTAGAATTTTAATGTATTATTGTGATCGATACGAGTAGGTACAATATTTTAACGGTTGGTAATTGTTGATCGAAGGTTGGTAATTTTATTGAATTCGTAAACAAGTTTTCCTTTCAGATTTTCCGTACCACCCACTAAGTACACAATGTTTTAACTATAGTGAAATCAAAGAAAAAGCCTAGTACTCTCTCTTCTTCATAGGCAATACGTACAACAGTAAAGGGAGCATTTTAATCATACAGAGATTCTTTAGCCCTAGTCCTGACAGGAGTGAGATATTAAAGTAAAACAAAACTCTTTTGTTAGCCCCCCTCACGCGTCCCCTTTGCCTCGCGTGTGTAATTATTCGTTATTTTTTTCGCATCCGCCATTTTGAAAGCCATTCTTTGATAGTCTTTTTGCGCATTCCATATTATTGTTTGCTGATGATTTTTTTTGGTGAGTTGAATTGTGTATAGGGTGTGTGAAATGTGTTCTTTTGCTGTAATCACTGTTCAAAATTATAGGTTGTGTTTTTGTATGGGCTTTCATCTGATTTCAATTATAATATGGATAGTATTAAATTTCAATGAATTTGTAAAGCAAAGCAAATCTTTTACCCGTTTTCCCTACATTATAAGTTGTCGTTGTAGTATTATCGTCTCAATTTTTATGAACTCGAAGAGTATTTCCATAGAAGCCATAAATATGTACATTTCTACAAGCATAATAAATAACTAGATTCTTTCCTCAAGCTGCATTAGATTATTTTTATTTTTTTTTATCTTAATCATATTCGAAACACTACCAATATTCTTACTACTCCAACCTAATACAGCTGACCGTTCAGTCTCTGAAAACTGCGAATGCCATACCAATCCTTCCCAAGTTTCAATAAGTCCCATGATTTCGGTAACAAAGGTAGACAGAGATATCGCCGGGTCACTAGGTCCTGCTAATCAGCTAATCTTTTGAAAAGTAATGGACTGGAATAAAGGCATCGTTTGCGGTGGGCCTAAAGTGGTGTGCACATTTAGTAGCGATTGTGTTTTGTACAACAGCATCGTTTTTGAGATCTAGGGGGCTAAAGAATTTTTAGAAATAGGGGGTAAGATAAATGTTATTTAGTCTGTGATAACATGAGCTAAGATTTCAGTTTTAGCTGTTTTTTGAACGGCTTGGATCTCTTTAATTTCTTTTATTTTTATAGTTCAGTACCTCGAAAACAGAGTCGGAACCCTTATATGATCACTTCGTTATCCGTCTGTCTGTCTGCCTGTCAGTCTGTCAAGACACTTTTTCTCAGGAACGCGTGTAGGTATCAAGTTGAAATTAATATCAAATACTTAGGTCTATAGGCCTGGGAGTTCTAAAAAAATCAAACTTCTAAGTCAACGCAATAAAAAAATACAAATGCGACATATTTTGATACTCGCCAGTAAATCAAAACCTATAGGGTACTTTCTGTTGTCCTAGAATCATGAAATTTGGCAAGAGGCAAGGTCTCATAGCACAAGTAAAGGAAAAATCCCATTTCACAAAAATTTTGGGATTATAATGTTAAGTTTGTTTTTGGCATAAATTCTTTTCAACAGCGGAACCCTTCATTATGCATGGTCCAACATGCACTTCGCCAGTTTTTTTTTTATTTTAGCCAGTGTGTTGCTGTTTTAAATATCAATCAGGACAAAATAGAATACTCTTAGATATTATGTTCTTTTTCTCTTTTTTATCTCAGCACTTTAGTAAATATTATTGTTTAAAAAGGGACGAAAAACACTGTCGTTTTCATAACAACATCGTTTGTGCTTGAGAAACAATATGACTGTAAGAACCAAAATCCAAATTTTACGGAAGGCTTTTTCTCAAAAATAACTGACATTCTTAACTTTATAGAGAGAAAATATTTGCCCATTTTAATCTTGTGGATTAAAATGGGCAAATATTTTGAAGAAAATGTTTTATTAGCTAATAGCCAAACTATTAAAAATTCATTAGGTAAAAATATTAATATCAATTTGACAGTATATGGTACTTTATGGAAATTAAAAAACTGTACTACATTCAGTGTTATGCTTTTAGACACTTTTACTGTTCATCAGAAGTGTAGTGGTAAAACAAGATACACACACAGTACATACATACAGTAAAATGTAAATTATTATTATCGTGGTATTTTAATGTATAATCACTTAAAATATAATGTTTTAGAATGTTTCCCAGAAATATTTTATAATACAACTAGAACTTCCCGCGCGGCTTAGCCCGCGTGTATGGCGAATATCCCACGGGAACAAAAATCCTTCTTATTCCTTGTCTACATTATAAAAAAACAACAAAATAACTTACACAAAATCCGGTTTCATTGGTTATGTCAGATATATTACACCTATTGTTATGCAAGGCTACAATGTTCGCCCTGGCTTCATATTTATATTGGCTTGCATTTTCTATTAAAATCTTCAAACTCAACACCTCTAATATCAATAACACAAACGCTCGTAACTAAGTTCACCAACCAACAACGACACCCATTCTACCTACAGTCAGATTTTTTTTTTGTTTCAAATCTACCCTCAACTTTTATGTGACTAGTTTAAAATATTGGCTGTCTTTTTCTTATTACCATAATCAGAAAAAGACTGCGTGCCGCGATAAGCCTATGATGATGACCTTATACCGCGCTTTTTCTGTTTGGTTCGTGATGAAAGAGTGCATTATACGGGTGTGTAATGTGTATGTGTGTGTGTGAAATGCCTAAATAGAAGAAGGTCTCAAGTGCGACGGGTAATGATGCGATAGTTTTGTAATACTGACATTGGAGTTCTGATAGCTACTGTACAATAAAATTGCATTCAATTCAGGCATGAAAATTTTCTATAATTCAAACATGAGCGAACGAAACAAGACGTTCAATAAAGAATGAAATATTAGGCAGCGCAAATACGGGTAGGTAATACTAGAATCAATTCAATCAACAAATCAATCAAGAGGAGCTCGTGGCTAAGTAATAAAAGCCGCAAGGGTCGATCCATCAGGTTAAGCTACGCTTGCCGGGGTTGGTCCGTGGATGGGTGACACACCACCCATCATCATCATTGGGTGGATCTTTACATGCTGAGACTCCTCCGTGCCTCGGAAAGCACGTTAAGTTTTGGTCCCGGCTGTCATTCGTGGATCTTTGACTGTCGTTACGGATCGTTAGAAGCCCGAAAGTCTGAGAACCAGTCTTACCGGGGTATCGTATTACCCAGTTACTGGGTTGTGGAGGTCAGATAGGCAGTCGCTCCATGTAAAATACTGCTGGTATTCAGCTGCATCTGGTTAGACTGGAAGCCGACCCCAACATAGTTAGGTAAAGGCTAGGCAGATTGAATGCTTGAACCAATTGTACAAGGACGTGCAACTCTTTGTTTAGACGAGGCAAAACTTGCATGCGATAATCACCATGCAACTTTATTGAAAAGCAAAACTTGCAATAAATCATTGTCTATCAATTTTTGGAAATCACAGGGGTGTAAACACTTTCATGCAATTCTTGCATAAAAATAAAATTAACACACACATACACACACACACACACACACACACACACACACACACACACACACACACACACATTAAATACTTGGAGTAATTTTCAAAATTAGAGCTATAAAAGACCTTATCTTTCTCACTATACTACAAAATTCTATTACTTTCTACTCCAAAGTTCTATTCCAGTTTGCACAACTCTCATACAGTGTACATGACCCTTAGCAAGGGTCCGCATACCTTTAATTAACGATCGGTCAGGGAAAGCAACTGAATTAATTTAACTGTAATTTACCGGAATTACAGTTATGATAATGAATATTATTTGGATAAAACCTTTGTTACTTTCCACTTTGATATTTGTGGGAGTTAATGAAAGTAATATTTAATAAGTAATATTTCAATTTATTAATTAACGGTGAACATTATAAAATACCTACATAACAAAAGAAAATTCTGAAAGAAAATTTATTCGGCAAAGTACTTATCTTTATTGGAAAGACCAATTCAAAATTAATGACAAAAAGACTATTGTTTATAAAGGTAAACACAACAAAACAGTAGGTACTCGTAATAACTTGTTTTTATAAGTGCACACTCACGCCTTCTTCCCATGGGGGTAGGCAGAAACTACAGAATGCCACCTGCTACAAACCATACATACACCTTTTGCTTCGTTTAGGTTCATACATCTGGTCATCCAGGCACGCCGGTTGCAGTGTAGTACCTGACCTTTCAGAAGAACATCATAATCAATGATATTATGTCCCCCTAGCGCATCTCCTCTCGGTATCCACTCACATCTGCCTTGTAAAAGCCTCTTGTTAGTCGCCTTTCATTCATCCTCTCAACATGAGCAAACCATAAAATATAAACACACTTTTTTAAATGTTCGTCAAAACCTACAAAATTATATACAAGAAGATTCCCCATTTATATTCATTTACCGTAAAACAATAAACACTGACATTTCGCAAATACTCCATTTATGAAATTGTCCATTATTAATCAGCAATGTTTGATCCCAACTGTTTGTAAGAGTAAAATGCTAATTAGTGATTCGATTAAGTGATATCGGATTGAGTTGTGATGGCTTGCTGCAAAATTGATTCCAAATACTGAAAATGAATATTGTAATGAGTGTAATGCTCATCACAGCAGTAGCTATAACTATTATATATTAACTAGCTGCGCCCCGCGGTGTTACCCGCGGTTTATGAGATACACTGAAACGTGTATTATTTAATCGGTGAGAAAAGTATTCACAAAAAAATTGCTCATCCCACGGGAACACTACACTTTTTCAGGTTGTAAAGTAGCCTATGTGTGCTATGTGTATACAGGATGTCTGCTACTTCCACACCAAATTTTGTCAAAATCGGTCGAGCCGTTTGAGTTTGAAGGAGTAACAAATATATTTGAATTCCTTGCTCATCCCACGGGGGCACTACATTCTTTTCGGGATAAAAAGTAGCCTATGTGTTAATCCAGAGTATAAGCTGTCTATATACCGGATTTCATCCAAATCGGTCCAGCCGTTTGAGCGTGAAGAAGTAACAAACATACACACACACACACTCACACATACACAACCACTCACAAACTTTCGCCTTTATAATATTATATTAAGTGTGATGGTGTTATTATTTATTTTTGTTTTTTTGTTTTCAAACTTTTAGTATTGTGTTTTTTGTTTGGTTGGTGATCTTCCTGTGCTAGTCACAATAAATACTTTTTCTTTCTTTCTCTATTTTTTCGGGATAAAAAGTAGCCTATCTGTTTATCCAGAGTGTCAGCTACTTCCACACGAAATTTCATTAAAATTGGTCGAGGCGTTTGAGTTTGAAAGAGTAGAAAATATATTTGAATTTCTTGCTCATCCCACGGGAGCACTACATTTTTCCGGGATAAAAAGTAGCCTATGTGTTAATCCAGGTTATAAGCTAAGTACATACCGAATTTCATCCAAATCGCTACAGCCGTTTGAGCGTGAAGAAGTAACAAACATACACACACACACACACTCACAAACTTTCATTTAATAATAGGTCTTTACCTATGAAATTGCCGTTTTGTGTGAAAAAATTTAAACGAATTTTTTTCATGCATTTTTTATTTGTATTAATCGAAGTAATCACCCATGCAATCAATGCATCTTTGCCAACGCAGTGGCAGTTTATTGATGCCCTTCTTAAAGAAATCAGCTGGACGGGAGGCAACAAATTCTTCAAAGGCATTTTGTACTGCCTCTCGGGTATTGAATTTTTTTCCCGCCAAGAAGTTATCCAAATTCTGGAAAAAGTAGTAGTCTGTAGGCGCAAGGTCTGGTGAGTAGGGCGGATGACGGAGAGCTTCCAACCCCAGTTCTTGCAACTTGGAGACCGTCTGCTGTGCAGTATGAGGTCGCGCGTTGTCGTGCAGGAGCAGCGGAGACGAGCGATTGACCAATGCTGGTTGGAGATGTGCCAGCTTCTCCATCATTGTGTTCAGTTCTTCACAGTACACATCTGAAGTAATGCTCACCCCGTTTGGTAAGAAGCTGTGATGAATCACACCGGCGATAGACCACCAAACAGTGACCATCACTTTTCTAGGGGTAAGTTTTCGTTTAGGGCATTGTTTAGGTGCTGAACCAGGATCCAACCAAGTTGCTGAGCGCTTGCGGTTATCAAACAGAATCCATTTTTCATCGCAGGTAACAATGCGGTTCAAAATTCCTTCATTTGTGTGTCTGTAGAGCAGTGCAAGGCACGTCTCGACGCGTACTTCGCGCTGGCGATCATTGAGTTCGTGGGGCACCCATTTGTCAAGCTTTTTTACCTTGCCAATTTGACGCAAATGGACCAATATTGTTTTGACGCTAACGTCGAAAGCTGCTGCTAATTCAGCCGTAGATTGTGTATCATCAGCTTCCACAATCGCTTTTAATTCGTCATTGTCGACCAAAGTCTTCGGACGACCGCGAGGTTCATTTTTCAGGTCGAAATTTCCAGAACGGAAGCGAGCAAACCAATAACAAGTGGTGCGTTGGTTTGTAGTGTTAGCTCCGTAAACGTCGTTGATGTTGCGTGCCGCTTGTGCCGCGTTGCTGCCACGACGGTACTCATATTCCATAATTACTCGAATTTTTAACGTATCCATGATGACGAAAAAGATTGAAATGCGATGAAAATGTAACACTAATCAATAAACAAATGACTACTTTTGGAAAAAAAAATCCATGTTTTTAAAATAAAATTAATTTGAAATTAGAATTCTTAGCCAAACAAAAATTATTTTGATTTGAAATGGCCAGTACTGCAGAACGGCAATTTCATAGGTAAAGACCTAATATTTTGCCTTCATTTGATTGATGGTTGGCCTTGCTATATACCATAATATGCAATATTATAAATTACAGTATAGGTTGGTGACGTCATAATTATAAATATTATATATTATTATAGCTACGTGTGCGGTTACTTAAAGATACGTAGTATTAATTAAGTGTTAGCTATGATTTTTATTGTTATATATTATAAGCTCTAATATTTGTCTGTGGTAGGCATAAGAGAATTTCCGTTTTCATTTTGAGATTAATGTGTTCGATAGACATGTATTGTATTGTGATGCTGGATGAGAGAGCGCATTAATGGAATTTTCTCTTCAGTTCATTCGATTTGGTGATTCTGTATTGATATTTCCGCGTCATGTGTGTGTTCAATTCGATGTTGGGTTGTTATTTTGCTTTCACATAATTGTTTAAACTCGCTTTATGTCATATTGATTAAATTGCAAGATGAGCATACTGGGGTAGTACCAAAACTATATTTGTAGGTAATAACTGCGAGCTGCGTCAAAAATTTAAAACCCGTCAAACGTCGCCAAACGTTATTTGTATACTTATGAACCCCATGTGTGCTTGAATGTCAACCGAACCCCTTAAGTTCACAACAACAGTAAGCCCGCAGTTACCATTGGATGATGTTATGTTTATATATAAATTATATAAGTTTATAAACGTCTATATAAATAAAAATAGAAGTCCTGACTGACTGACTGACTGACTCATCAACGCCCAGCCCAAACCCTTGAACCTAGAAAGCTGAAATTTTGCACAGAGCATTTTTCCTTTATAAAGGGAACCTCTGTGCAAAATTTCAGCTACATTATAATGTAGACAAAGAATAAGGAAGGATTTCCCGGCAGTACGTTCCCGTGGGATATTTTCCTATATCTACGCGGGCGAAGTCGCGGGCGAAAGCTAGTATTATATAAAGTTTTCTCTTACGTACACTCGGTGTACGTCCGGCGTTTGAGAAGGATTTTTTTTAAAAAAAATATTAAATCTATTAAGTTCAAAGAAAACTGTATGTATGTGCATTAAAATAGCGCTCATCTTTCTAGGGTTCCGTGGTCAACAAGGAATCCTCATAGTTTCGCTATGTCCATCCGTCTGTCTGTCTGTCCGTCCGTCTGCAGCTTAGCTCAGAGACTCTTAGTACTAGAAAGCTGTAATTTGGCATGGATTCATCATGCCGACAAAGTGGTCAAATAAAATCATAAAAAAAAATTGCTTTAGGATACCTTCTGTACACGTAAAGTGGAGATGTTTTTTTTTTCTCGTCTACCCCATGGTGTGGGGTGTTGTGGATGAGTCTTACAAAAATATTGTGGGTTTGTAAAAACAATTTTTCGATTCGATTTAGGGATCCGTTTCTGAAATATTAAGCTTTAAACTGCTAATTTTTGTTAGAGTCAAATGTCTCCCCCCCCCCCTGCCAGCTAAACGGGAATGTGCAATTTTTTCTTCTCATTATATTTTTAAGGCAATAATTAGGTTAATACTTATTATAATATATTATGGAAATAAAAACTTGATTTTGTAAAAACCAAAATTGATTTAATGTTTTATCCATTCGGTAGAATGACCCTTGTGCGTGCTCCGACACGCACTTGCCCGGTTTTTTTGGAACATAGTTAATTATAATTTCTGTTTTGAACACGTAGCTTGTGACATGAGTTAAAAATAACTTCATTTAAACAAAAGTCGATTGTACAAAAATAACAAATTAAAATCAGTTCTTTATTTTATATATTCTCAGGATTAGATTGCATTATTTACTTCACTAGGTACCTATGTCTAACAGATCATAAACATTCAGATAGTGACTGATTCCACAAAAACTAAAAGGTAACTTTTGATTTGGAACATACCCAGAGACTTTCAGACTCGTCGACCACGAAGCTACTAAAAAAAATCACCAATGTGTAGCGATTATGCCACAGAACTAGTATTTCATTGGCGGCCCATACACGACGCAACTATTCAGAAACTAGTTGGTAACGCACAGCGTAAGTCACGTCGTGTTCAACCTACAGAACATCAAAAGTCCATACCAGTCTTAAAGATTGGCTATCATAAACCAAACCAATTTTATCGCACTCAAAAAAAGATAACACACAAAACACATTTCCGCAAATTGAAATCCAAATAAAATTAAATATCATACCTTCGTTCCTAACAAGTCATTTCATCTCAAGATACAAAATTGCGTATCATTCCCAAAGTATTTTTCATCGAAACATTTCACGTAAGATCCTATTCATACATACCTATACATACATACATATACGAGTACATACACACGGTACACACCAATCCATACATGTGAGATGTTTGCCAAATACATTAAGCGGCTGGCTAACTCAATTTTATGGATGAAACGAGTTTCGAGGGAGGCCACGAAATTGGCTTTTCAAATGATTAGGATAGAAGGATTCTGAAGAATATGTCATTGTTGAGAATTTCATTGCGTATGTTGCTTTTATATGTTGAGCGGCTGGTACCATGATATTCTTCTGAAAGGATAAAACAGTAATTTAGACTGTAGTAAAATAAGAAATTAATGGATCAGTCGTTTCTGAGAATGTTAACAGGAACCACATATTTGAACAGAGAAAAAAAAACTTGAATTAATCATTGTTTCGATGCTGAACGATACTTCAAAAATACAATTCAGAGAAATAATGATTAAATAATTAAGAAAAATTAGGAAATAGCAATTTTAGGTAACTTTGTTTCTCTTTGATTTTCTACGCCAAATCAAAGAGAAACAAAGATACCTAAATGCTTTATTTTATTTCATAAAACCGCACAAAACAATACAGATGGAAAATTATAAGGAAAAATTTAGAGATAAAATAAAAATAAAGTTCAAAGGCCACTAACAAGGGATAGATGTAAGGAACACACTCAAGCTCACTCATAGCAAAGGTACACCACTCAACCAAAACTTACCCAAAATAACATACTCGTGTTGCTATGCAAATATTCTTGTTTGACTACAGGAAAATTGTACTGTCAAGTAATCCTCTATAGGTAAATCAAGGCGGAGACGCAGTCATTATGATAGGCGATAAGATATATTTTTGTTTGCTATAGCAATCTTTAAGATATATATTATATTATCCATCTTCGTAATTACTTACCTAATTAATTGATTGTATACGTACCAAACTACCAGTTTACATCTTATTATCAAAATTCAAAACAGTTCAGTTTTTTAGTATATTATACGATAAAATACACAAGACAAAATATTAATATTACTAAACATTGTAACGTTTTTAAGTGACGATGCGCAAAAAAATGTCCGAGATCATATCCTAAGGTCAGGGACAGAATTACGTGCTCCCGAATATAGCAGACATCCTCGTCTCGAATGGACTTAATATCATAATCGCCTAAGACCTTCAGGGACTCAAACGTGACGCACAAGATAATCCACATCAATAAGTGCTTTTACTAACCTACTTACAGACTGCCCTAAAAAACCCACGTGAGAAGTTCCCTGAACTGTATTGCGGCCACGAATAGAACCGCAAATCGCATTAAGACTGTATCTGACATTACTTGAAGTAGTCCAACATCAAAAGGGTTTGTGAATAGAGTGTCCTTCTTGGGCAATGCGTAGAGAGGAGTGACCTAAATCAATTGAGGACGGAAAGATTGTATTGGGAACATCTATGTATGATTACGGTGGCTGTAGTGGTTTTCTGTTTACTTAGTAAGTTAATGTTGTTAGTGGAAATCCAGGTGGAAGTATAGTAAGCCATCTCAAGGATATGTATAAAATTTACAGGGACATATTCTTTCCTAAAGGCACTTTTGGGAATCTCAATTATTCTCGTAATCTTTTCTTTTGAGAATCAGAATTAGATACAGTTTTAAAAATAAAATTCATTAGATGTAAAAAAAAAACATGATTGTTATAATTAATGTAAATTGGTCTTCGGTGTAAATGAATATCGTTTTGGAATGTATCTCAATTCGATCTTTACGCCCAATCAAAAACACTTTCTTAATTTCCTCCACCACCTCTACTACGTCTACAAATACCAAGACTACGTAAATAAAGAAGACATTTCAATCTATTTGCGAGAAAATGAGTCAGAATACTCAGATGCACGTCATTGCAAGTCACAGTACATTATCAAAGCGTTACGCGCAAACTGAAACGGTAATGAAGTGAAAAATGATTTCAAACAGTCGACAGTCGCTTTGAACGCTCTTTTGTTTCACAATGTTTGTTGAAAGACGCCCTTTGAAACGGATATTTTCTTAGGAAGTTGTATTTAAAAAAAGGTATACATATTCAGAATGTGTAGGTGTAGGATGTGACTTATTGTTGTTTTTTTTTTTTGCTCCACTCTTGTGATTCCTTGGAGAAACTCAATTCTTGAAATATTGTTTTAATTTTCTTACTAGATAAATGTCGATATAACAATAGAAATCAAGCCTACATTTATAGTGTCCTAAGATTTGTGTTTGTCGAAAACTATAAGAATAATTATGATATTTGTATAAAAAATATTTACCTTGCTTAATATTTTATAGTTACATTTTAAACCAAAGCTCCAAGGATTTGCGACAAACTATTTTCCTCAGCCATGCACAGCAGCACAAACTAATACCTCACATGGATAGCCAACAAAATCAATATATCCATCGCCCTTAATAATGATAAATGGTTGTCCTATATGATGACTTGCTAACGGTGAGCCTTGTGTCATTTTTCATGGCTTATTACTTTTTATTGTCCAACTTTTTCCTTATAAGTTCTATGTTTAATCACTGGAAGTTGACAGACGTTTAGTGCGATGGAGAAAGTAATGCTGATAAGGGTATGGAGACAGTTTCGGGGATGAGGTCGGTATCTCTAGCAGGAAATTGTTGATCTATGTTACTTTGTAGAAACGCGTTTCTCACTATTACCTTGTCACATAATGTTTGTCAAGATTCTTGTTTTGTTTCAAATCTATTCACATGGCACTGTTACAATTTTTTATACAGAGTTTCCAATGTTGTGAAAATTGAGTCATCTACCCAATTCAGAGAGTTTGAATCTTTGCTTGTTGGTCTATCTTGTAAAAACTTTATATACCTGAAAGGAAATGATTTCTTTTGTTAATAGGATTGACTCGTTATGGCGAGGGCACTACCGTGCCCCAGATATCGGAATCACTTTTACACGTCATAAAAAAAAAGTCGAGAGGTGTCGTGGGACATTCGGTTGGAAGCAGTTCATTTCGCTGTATATTATGTATTAAATAACAGGCACAGTAAAATAAATTAACAACTAAACTGGAGGAACTAAATAAAAAAAAAAATACCTATAGCAATAACAAAAGTGTCGTGACGGTCAAAATGTAACTTTTTCGGTCTAGCTCTCATTCGACAAGTGTGCAGAGCATAACGTGCCATAAGGAACTCCCTTCCAAAAATAAGCTAGATGGAGTCGACATTTCCAATCTGATTACCCCTGAGAAGAAATGAAAAAAACTCCGGGGACAGTCTCTTTTAAAGTCCAGACATAATCTAAATCAGACCATTTAGGGACTATGTAGATTAGTGTCTGAAATGGTCTTTTGAGAAAAGTACTGCTCAGATTTGTGTGCACCTATCCAGTCAGTGCAAGTATTTGTCAGTAATCGTGTAGCTCAACAAACTTACCTACTTCTAACCGCGTTTGTATATGGGGAATTTGTATTTTATCTATATCAAACTACTCCTCCCTTTCTTGCAATATTTTGTGAAAACCTGACTGTTAAATTTAGAAATCAAAACCTATTTTCGTTACAGCATTTACCGGTATATTCGAATCAATAAGTACATACTCCCCATCAACTGCTTTTCCAAAATTACTTTTGCTACATTCTTTTTTGCAACGAAAAAAGTGCTCAACCTAAACAAATAATAAAACAATCATTTCTTGCCAACGAAAAAAAATACCCCAGCACTTGGAAGCCAATCAAAAATCAGAATCAATAACTTTCCGCTCGGTCACCAGTACCATTACAGTGCTTTAGCCCAATATCACCCCGACCTTAAAGATTTTCCGCACAAATAAGCAATATCGTAGTTTGTCCAAACACTTGTGTGCCAATAACCTGCACGTGTTGGCTCGTATCTCAATTTGATCGCACACTTATTGCCCTCGAAAATCCCATCATCATCAACCTGAATTATACTCTACATCTTCACGACAAAGTTCAGATTTCTTTGACGTGAGCTCAGAAGGTTTATCAGATTTTTCTCAGTTCAGTAGATGAATTAATATCAGATGAAAATGACAAGTAAGATTTAGATGCGGATAAACATTTATGAATATTTATTTCTAGTTAATAATAGTTCTGTGTTTAGTAGGGGCATGATTATGAGTCAGGACTATGACAAATTCATATTTATTTATACATGAGTGCCTGATTTGTTGTCGTTTGATTATAAATAGTTGACTTACTTATGCTCTTGTCGAATTATTCGATAAAATTGTACTCATACTGTGCCAAGCCTAATGAAAATTCTTTTTATTCTTCTTCAGCTATAATTAATCCTTCACACAAGATCTGAAATGCAAATGTTATGGTCAACATCCTTTCATCGCTTAAAAACGTTTTGTCACATTAAGACGTATTACTAACAGCGGATAATTTATTTAAATATATCTATGATATCTTTTGGCTCGTTTTCCTGGACGTCTAAAAACCCACAGAAAAGTCGAAAATTTGAATAATATTCGAACCAGACAGAGCCATTTCGTCATACACCGACAGCAATATTTTGAAGCCCCTTCCCTCTGTGTTCCGTCACATTTTTTCATATATGACATGAAAACCGCCACATTTTGTCACCATTGTTCCACCCCTGCGTTTAATATATTTCAGCGGTCTCTCGTTGGTCAGCACTTGCATGTTATTTGGTATCTCTAGCTCTGGAATATTTGATTAAATATGAACATGCTCGTCTTGGGATTATTCTTGTTTTCAAATTCTGTATTTTGCTGTTGCTTGCTTGTTTATGCATCGAACTGAATACTAACTACTACTACTACTTGAATTTTAATATAGATCCAACTATGAAATCACGAAGCAAATATAGTTGTCCCACACAGTTTAGAACAGTAGGTAGGTATTAAACTTTAGTATGGAACAGCAGATTTTTTTTCGTGAATTCAAAGTTGGTCTCATAGTAAAAATTATTCACATTTTCTAACACGTTACGTCACATAAATAAGTTCTTCTAGAATTATTATTTATTTAGAACATCTTTCTGTTTCCATAAAACAATTTCCTGGATGACACAATACATAAATATGAAACTGCATCCGGCTAGACTGGAAACTGACCCCAACATAGTTGGGAAAAGGCTGGGCAAGACACAATACATAAATACATAGGTTAAAATGTTTGACTTTTTATTGTTTTTGTAAGAAGTTGCCGATCTTATTAAATACAATATCACCCAAGATGATGTTAACTCAAACAATTATACAAAAAATAAGAAGAAAACAACTAGGAAACACAGCTGCGGCTACCATATATCAATCCAATATACTATCTAATTTCATACAGTGGAAATCACACATTCATGGTACAATCAACGTATGCTCGTTCCGCGTCGCCTAACTAATTGTCATCAATTACAGCTAGCATATTAATTTGCCGGCTTGCCTACGTTGAATATGCATATGTAACACTAGGAACCTTACTTTGTGCTGCTAACTTGATTGAAGCTGGAATATTAGATGCGGTGATTGCTTCGATTTTGTTTTTGTGTTTCTAAAATGTCAGTAATTACGATTCAATACTCCGAATACTATGAGATAAAAGTTTTATAATATTTTATAAGTGTTCCGTTTAAGAATAATTACCGTGTTCCTGGATCGATTGGATGTTAAGCTTGTGATGATCCAAGTTTTTTTATATTCTCAGCGAGAGAAACAAACTACAGAAACGATAACGTATGTAATGGTTTGAAGACAATTCCAATCCCGGTGAATTACCAAACAACCGTTTGGGGTAAATCTAAATATAGTTTTAGTACTAATTCATCTTTATCCTTCTATTTCAACATATATAAATAAATAATAAAAAAAGTAATTAAAAAAACTAAAAAGCCCGACTGCGGTAAAAAACTGAAAAGTTAAAAACAAGCCCATTTTAAATTAAATAAAAGTTGGAAGCAGGCGGGACTCATTTGAGGTAGAAAATATAAAAATGGAATAGGTCCCGCCTGCTTCCAACTTTTATTTAATTTAAAATGGGCTTGTTTTTAACTTTTCAGTTTTTTACCGCAGTCGGGTTTTTTCGTTTTTTTAATAACTTTTTTTTATTTCCAGGTTTTTAGTTTACAAATGTGAAAGATTTCGCAAACGATTTAGTTCTTGCAAGGCGTTTTAGTCGTGAGAGAAATAGTGTTTTTTTACGATTTGTCACTTTGAATTACTTTTAACCATGTAAGTTGCATATATTTTTGTAATCACCTTTTGAAACCCTTCATTTTGATACCCCATTCGATGGTATTAGAAGAAAAAAAAAATTCAAACTCCACAATATGGCACCCCAAATCCGCCATTTTACTTTGTATTTGATTTTAATGTAGCCAGTGACACTCGCGCTATCAAGACAAATCTAAAGACGTTTAATTTATCCAAATCCGTTCATTGGTTTAGGAGTTACGAAGGAACAAAGAAACGGACATACATACATACTTACATACATACAGGTCAAATACATAACCCTACTTTTGGGCTTCGCCACAGTCGGGTAAAAAGAGAAGTCCTGACTGACTGACTGGCTGACACATCAACGCCCAGCCCAAACCCTAGACCCTCTGTGCAAAATTTCAGCTTTGTAGGTTCTAGAACCTACAAAGCTGAAATTTTGCACAGAGGTTCCCTTTATAGTAGACAAGGATTAAGGAAGGATTTCCCGGTAGCACGTTCCCGTAGGATATTTTCCGACATCCACGTGGGGTGCTAGTTCTTTATAAAATGAAAAGACCAAAATGGATTTCTCCTCAATTTTCCAATTGATATCTCTCATAAATCCTCCAGCATTAGACGCATAGTACTGGCAGTATTGTGAGCTATACCTGGCTATAAATTACAGGAGACGACGAAATTAAAATAGCCGTCCATTTTAATATCTACACCGATATTAAAACTGTCTGAATTGTTCGCTTTAGAAATAAAATTTATGTATAAATTGTTGTTTGCTAAACATTGGATTACCTTTTATAGAGACTTGAGAGTTTATCGCCTAGCTATTCAAAACTAAAAATTATAGTGATTTTTGTATTAACTTAGATGTAGCTAGGCATTTGTACAGTAGTTTTTAATTTAAATTAATTACTCAAAGCATATTTTTTTCTCTAGTGGTCTTTGTTGTAGAACTCAAGATCAAAAAGTTTTAATAAAATTTTCAAACACGATAATAATAACATATTATAAACAGACTGACAGACTAGCCATTAGCATTTAGCTATTAGCTAACAGACTTAAAATAATAACAATATGTATAGATTTGGATTACAAAATAAAAAACCGGCCAAGTGCGTGTCGGGACACGCGCAATAATAGCGTTCCGTAGTGCACGCCGCCGCCCGTCGTTATTCGAGCGTAATATTATTAATTTAGAAATCATTATTAATAAGAATGTAATGATTTTATTTTTGTATACTTTTTCATGGGTAAATATAAGTATATTTACTACCTGTTTTATACAACTAACACCGATACATAAATAATTTTTAATGGAATTTGTACGAAATTTTTACTGTTCCAAGTACATTTTACAAGTTGGTTGACCATTACTTGTAAACTTGAAAAGCCTACTTAGCTTTGATAGTTTTCCTTTTAATTTCGTTACATACAGGGTTACTGGTAATTCGACGTATATCCGTCAGGGGCTGATAAGGGGGCCAAATTGCAACAAATTGAGCCGAAATTCAATAGTTTTCGAGATATTTCAATTTTAAGAGTTTTTCGATATTTACCCAAAATTTGACATTTAATTCCAAATAAAAAAAAAATACATATTTGAATGGGTACCATTAAAAATGATGTTGCAGCTGGCACTTCAATTAAGCTACGGACATAATTAAAACTTCTTAATTTAACAAAATAATTAAAATAATGAGCGATATAAGAATAATATCTTACCAATATTTTAATTTTACGCTTCAAAAATGTTGTCTCGTCACAAAAATTTCTATGACATTAATCGCACAAATAAATAAAACAACTTGCCTATTCTGTAAGCTTTCCAAAAAGGTATAAAAGTCAATTTTGAAATACATAATTCGTGGCATGGCATGTGTTTGAATCGGCGCGGGGAGAGAAAGGGTCATTTGTATTTGTATGAAATAAAATGCATTAAAAAATTTACGTCAAATTTTATAAAAAAAAATTACACATCTTGTTCAAAATGAGCCCCTCGATTACGAATGCAAGTTCGAATTCTCTTCCTAACTTCGGTTTTCGTCACTCTTAATGTGAACGTTGTTCTCATCTGTTGCGCCGCGTTTTTTATTCGCTGTCGAAGTTCTTCGACTGAATTTATTGAGGTCACATAAACTAATTCCTTCATATGACCCCAAACGTAAAAATCAAGTGGTGTGATATCAGGGCTTCGTGCTAGCCACGGAATTGGCCCTCCCCTCCCAATCCATCGGTTTGGATATCTCTCATCTAGCCACTGTCGGACAGTAATCCGGTAATGTGCTGGGCAACCATCATGTAGAAACATGAGGTTGTTTTTTATTTCTTAGGGAACATCCGCCAACAAATCATCTAGGTTGTTTCTTAAAAACTCATCGTAATTTTCGCCGTTCAAATTTTGGGGCAAGAAATGAGGGCCCAGCAAATAATTATCACGGACACCCATCCATACGTTCAGGGAAAATCTCATTTGCGACGCTGTTTCTTTTAGTTTTTTTGGATTCCTGCCTACTTTAGGTGCCCAAAGATGTAAGTTATGGTAATTCGTTATACCATCCCGGTCAAACTTTGACTCGTCAGTCCACAAAATATCTTCCTGGTCAGCGTCAGCGTTTAACATAAACCGAGAAAATTCGAGTCGCCTGGCAGGATCTCCCTCGTGGAATGTTTGGACAGGTTGATAATGGTGTGGGTGTCTATCTGATAGATGTACTACCGACCACAGTTTCCACTGGGACATACCGAGCTGTCTTGCAACAATGTTCGTTGAGATGTTTGGGTCATCAATAAAACACTGAAGAATGGTGTCCTCTTGGTCAGCCGTGTACCGTCGAGGTCTGCCAGCGTTGACTTGTGCTCTCTGATCACTGCCAGTTGCAGGCAATCGTCGATAGGTGCTTCCGAAAACAGTAACGTGGGGAAGTCGACGATCGGGAAAGTGGCATTGGTATTCTCGCCGAGCCGCAGCCGCGTTTCCATCGGCAAAACCATAACAAAACATTATGTCTGCGTAATCGTTATTAGAATACGAAGCCATGTTATCCGAAATAACAATGATAACAAAAATAATAACAGGAGAAACAAGAATTAACAATAATGATCGATAACAAATTAACGCGATGAGAGATTGGTTAATAGCAAGATAACAACACACGTGCTGGCGCGGCGTAGAGTCGAAACTTACTAAGGAAGACGACGCGAGCGCAGCAGACGCCGTCTACTCCCCCGCCCGCACACCCCGCCCCATCACGAAGAATTTCGCCAGTAAAATCGGTTGTTTTAGCGAGGATCATAAACTAAAAACACAGATGATTTCTCTCCCCGCACCGCGCGCCGCCGCGCCGGTTCAAACACATGCCATGCCACGAATTATGTATTTTAAAATTGACTTTTATACCTTTTTGGAAAGCTTACAGAATAGGCAAGTTGTTTTAGTTATTTGTACGATTAATGTCATAGTAATTTTTGTGACGAGACAACATTTTTGAAGCGTAAAATGAAAATATTAATAAGATATTATTCTTAAATCGCTCATTATTTTAATTATTTTGTTAAATTAAGTAGTTTTAATTATGTCAATAGCTTAATTAAAGTGCCAGCTACAACATCATTTTTAATGGTACCCATCCAAATATGTTTTTTTTTTATTTGGAATTAAATGTCAAATTTTGGGTAAATATCGAAAAACTCTTAAAATTCAAATATCTCGAAAACTATTGAATTTCGGCCATACATATGGGGGGTTCAATTTGTTGCATTTAAACCCCCTTATCAGCCCCTGACGGATATACGTCGAATTACCAGTAACCCTGTATACTACTACCGTGAAATTTGTCATCCAAAACTAACCGTTTAGCTGGCAGGGGGGGACACTTTAACAAAAAATTGCACTTTAAAGCTTAATATTTCAGGAACGGATCCCTAAATCGAAAAGTTGTTTTCACAAACCCACAATATAAAGACCTATCCAAAAACACCCCAGACCATGGGGTAGACGAGAAAAAAAAACCGCAACTTTACGTGTACCCTAAAAAAAATTTTTTTTCATGATTTTGTTTTGCCACTTTGTCGGCGTGATAAATATGTATATCCATGCCAAATTATAGCTTTCTAGTACTAAGAGTCTCTGAGCTAAGCTGCGGTCGGACGGACATAGCGAAACTATAAGGGTTCCTTGTTGACTACGGAACCCTAAAAACACACGTTTAGTGTAATGATTATGATGATGTTAATAATATAATAATAACCAATATAATAATTTTCCAATGTTAAAACTAACTTTGTTTCCATTGATACTTTTGAATCCATTATTTTGAAAACAGCCATCAAAATAGAGATAGAAATAGACACTAAAAGACAAAATATTCTTGTTTTTTAATGTTCTAGGAAGTAGAATGAACTGCACCGTTTCAAAGCGAATTGAGTCGTTCGTCCTACACTTGAAAGCAATGGTCTGTGACGTCAAATGTTCCGTTGTAGTTCCGATCTATACGAGTACTCTGTTCTTGTTATTTATGATGTTCCTAGCTTATTTTAGACTGAGTATTCCGTTTGTGTGGCCTTTGCTCATTTCCATTGATATAGTCTGCATTTATTAAAGATTGTCATTGATTAAAGATTCAAAAAAGGAGGTTCTATGTTCGACCCGCATGCATGTTTGTATGTTCGTGATTTTCTCAAAAACTAATGAACTAGTTTTTATGATTTTTTCACTATCGTGTTCTACATAATTTTACGAGTAGAAAGGGATACATTAGGTAATTATTATTAACCGCTCACGCGAATCACGTTATTATGTACGAAGTTATAATTATGCATAAATGTACTGTATCTCCAGCATTTCTAAGCGGATTTTGAATTTTGATGACTTTTCCTTTTCGTTCGTCTTGGACTTATGTAATTGTATATTAAACTAAAAATGGAAAAATAAATTAACTTAAAAATAAGTAAAAATGGACTTCAATAACCTAAAACGAATAAAATAATTTTCTGAAAAAACTTAACAGCTTCTGAAGTCGGTGCATTCAATTCTTCAATGCAGTTTTGCTTGGCACTGATTTCAGAAGCTGTTAAGTTTTTTATGAAAATTACACTTCTGGACACATCTTTTGGCCCACCTTGTATTTTCAGTTTCGTTTGGTCCTAGCTAAAATTTTATATTAGGTTGAGCATAAAGTTTTTATGCAGTTTTGAACCTGGCACATTCACAATTTCATTCAATAGTCTTTTTTTGAATTTCGAACACAGAATTTAAAGAAACAAAAGACAATTTGGAGCCTGTTTGTTGATATCAAACAATCGAACACTAAGAAAAGTTGGTTTTATTGGTTTACTTGGATTTAATTCTTGAAAAAGTGATTGATATCTTTGGTTTTGCAACAAACATTACTTATTCTTAACATTAAGGTGAGGTTCTATCAATAATCTATGGATACTTCACCTGAAGTCGCCGCCCAAGCTGTGGCACTTATTCAGGCCGGACACAGCCAAAGAAACGTGAGTGCTCAACTTAATTTAAGTCGATCTGCGGTCCGAAATGTTTATCGGAGGTACCTAGAGACTGGCGGCTTTGTTCGTCGCCAAGGAAGGCCACGATCTCGGGTCACAACTGAAAGGCAGGATCGATTCATCGTGACGACCAGCTTGAGAAATCGTCACCTTACCTCCATTGAGATACAAAACCAACTTCGCGACTTCCACGGAGTATCTGTGAGCGCTCGAACTGTTCGGAGAAGGTTAAAAGAACGCGATATGGTACCACACAAGCCAGCTAATGGCCCCAAACTAACGCGAGCCCACCGAACAGCGCGCCTTCATTTCGCACGCAGTCATTTAAATTGGACACAGCAAGATTGGAGCCGTGTACTCTTTTCTGATGAGTCTAAAATTGTGTTACATGGCAATGATGGAAGGAAGAAGGTCTACCGACGTAAGGGACAGCGTTTCGCACAATGCTGCTTTGAAGAGAGGGTTGCTTATGGCGGTGGCTCATGGACTGTCTGGGGCGGTATATCCGCGAGCGGCAAAACTCAACTTGAGGTTGTTACAGGACCACGGCTGCCAACATTAAATGCTGAAAGGTACATTCGTGAGTGCTTAGAACCTCACGTGATACCATACGCGGACTATGTTGGCCCAAATTTCCTTTTTATGCATGATAATGCAAGAGCCCATGCGGCCGGCATCGTCAGGGAATATCTTCGGGATGTGAACATCACAGTTATGGACTGGCCAGCCAGAAGCCCAGACATGAACCCCATTGAGCACATGTGGGACGAGCTAAAAAGACGTGTTAGGGCTCGTCAGCCAGTTGCCCAGACGATGCAGGAGTTGAAAACTGCCACAGAAGAGGAATGGGAGATGATCCCTCAAAATTTCATAGAGTGGTTGATAAACTCTATGCCTAATCGTATGAGAGCTGTGGTAGATGCCCATGGAGGCAACACGCGTTATTAAATTAAACCTTTATTTGATAAAACATGTTTTTTATTAAAAAATCAATTGCCTTTAACAAGGCGCATATCCGACTTGTTAGGCGTAGCTCCATGTCGTATGGTATCTGAATTCAAATTTAAAACAATACGATCGAAAAAGATGGTAAAATGTATCAGGTTTAAAACTGCATCAACAGTTTTTGTTCAATCTAGCAATCATATTTCGGTAGGGGCCATCGAAACCTAAACTCTAAGGTGGGCCAATAGATGTGTCCAGAAGTGTATTTTATTCGTTTTAGGTTTTTGATCTCAGTTTTTACTTTTTAACCGTTAATTTATCTTTTGTAAAGTCTGAGAGTAATATTCTGTTTATATTTAATGAGAATGTCATCCAAAATCTAAATGATTCTGATCACGTGGTTTTATATTTATTTTTGCAAAAAAAAAACCTATTTAGCCGTAAAGACCTGAGATAAGATCCTGTGATATTTTTTAAAGGAATGGTAAAGCAAATGTAATAAAATGGTACAATTGACAAGATTATGTAAATGCAGTGTAAGTTAGTTAACCAATCACTAGAACAAGATCAATCCATTACACTACTTGACTCCTAACTTGAGTGAGATAAAACGTAACTGATTGATATACACCATGTTTTCACTTATCTATCCATTTATCTAAGACAGACATATTTATTAACACAAATAAATTGTTTACTAAGTTCACTAATTTTCCTACAATCAAATCCCGATCGGCATTACATACTAAATTAGTCAATTATCTACATAACTCCTTAACTGTTCCACAAAATTGGCATTAATCTACATAACTTGCCTATACAACTGTCATTAACCAGTGCACAGAGGTAGGCGCCTGAAGACAACTTATTGCCTATTCATAAGCTTTTAACAACATTGCTAATACACTTAACATACTAGAATATCTCAATAACTATCTTTATTCCAATAGCAATAAGTTTCAAACTAATCTTACCAAAATTTTCTAATCCGCAAAAAAAGCTTGCAAAAAGGTGCCAAATGATTTGCAGTTACACCAACTATTGATTAACAGTTTTGATCCTTATCTTGTTCAGTGTAAGGTTTAGTTATAATAAGTTTTTGCTTGCGGATTCAAGAGAATGTATTTACAGTAAAGTCGGCTCTTCGGCTTGTCATTAAGAGATATTTGCAATGGTGCTCACTTGAAATTTATGTTTTCATGAATATTTTGTAGTAAATATTTCTTAGTTTGCTGGGCAGTCATCACTGGTCGTTATGAAGCGGGCTTTGCTTTTTAATATTTGATATTAAATATGGATGAAGACGTTTAAATATTTTCTCATACTCAATTTCACACCTCAGCGCTGCAATTTACTGAGAAATTACACGTTGCCCGCTTTTTCATCATGGCGTGTACAAAATCTATAATGTAATAATGGTTTCGTCAATATCGAAGCAAATTTCTTTGAGCTCCGTTTTTACAACACTGGTAAATAGTTAACTATTATTAAAATAAATAACTTAATCAATAAGATTTTCGTTTTCTACAAATCCAAATTTAGCATCAGTAGTCCACTCATGCATTAAACTTTCTCAAATAATTCTTACCCCAATCAGACAAAACTGCAAACGGAAGCATTAATTATTTTACCTTTAACAAAGTAATGTTTTACTTTGACTCACGACCTCTGCAATGCTGATGAAATAATCTAGACTTATGCAGATATTAGTCATAACAACCTTAGTCATGAAAGTGAGAATTTCTAAACGGGAAATCTCTCTGTTTCTAAAACAGCCACACATAATCATAGCAAGATTAGCATATTTCACCGTGGGTTCTATACTAGGAATTAATTCGCGCAGTACGGATACTGTGTAGAAATATTAATTAAAACCGTCGGTGGGAGGCATAGAGCAGACTGGGGGAGATGCGACGCAACTACGATCGTGAAATACCTACTTGATTGGAAACTCTTCGATGCTTCTGCTCGTTCATGTTTTCTTTTAGCCAGGCCTTTGATAAACAGTCTTTAGTTAGGTTGCTGCATTACATTACATTATGATTATGTAATTGATGCAGGTTATCAGTGTTTGTTTTTATAGACTTAATCCTGTAATATTATCCAAAAAAATGGAATGCATGAAAAAAATCCAGAAACCATCATATTTATTGCTTTAGCAAGATATTATAACGTATAAACTCTTTCAAACCATCACAATTAATTACTACATTCATTTTATAACCTGCTTTACGACCTAATTTTATTAAATTCTATTTTACGACCAGATTCAAGATCGTTTTTAGTTTAAAAATAAACATTTAGATATTAAGATTTTCAAACCAAAGGTGAAAATTTATTCAATATATGTGATGTGTAAGCAAAAAAAAAACGTCAAAATGAAGCACCTACTGAAGATAACAATCTTTTGTTAATAGAAGCGTAGAGTAGGTATATAATAGAACTTCTAACATTGGTAAGTTCCTTTTTTATCTTATTCTTTGTCCTAAGGGATTTGCAGCAGATTTGCATATTTCTGAATTGTGTGCCGAACGTTGGAAGTGTTTATGTCATCACCAGCAATCATTTATCTGTGCTATGACACAGCACTTTGACGCTAATTTGTATCCTAATATTTTACTGAAGTCAGTTTATATAAATCAATTTAGGAGAAAATTATTGTTCAGTAAGAAACATTTTGAGGAAAGTTTTTGGTTATGGAGGAAATAAGTAAAGTTGGCAGTTTTTGATATGCTATATCTACCTATTGCTTCCACATAAGTAGATAAACATTTATGAAATTCGAAACTAACTATTTATAAAAATTCTACAATTAATTTCTTAAAACGTCACCTTTCTCTTTTTGTATGTGTGAGCTTAAGGTACAATTATCATCTATTGTTTTTACTGACTGTATACAAAGGTTTAATTTTGTATTCTTCTAGAATTATTTTATTTGTGACATACTAACATAAATCGTAAGTACTCACTAACACATATGGATGTTTTGTCTGAAATGAAGTTATTATTATATAGGGTGAATTTTTCAAGTGGGCGCGGATGGCCAAATCCAAAACTATGAGGAATAGCGAAAAGTACTCAAAGGAGTCTTGCGCTCGATTTTGATGAAAACTAAAACTGCATCATTGGATTTTTGAATTAAATTAATATTTCTAGGCAGGAATCGAAAACCGTTGATTTAAAAAAAAAACACACCGTATTATTACACTATTCGATAGTGTTGCTAACTTATAGTGTTGCTAAGTGTTGCTAACTCGATAGTGTTGCTAAGAGGAGCTCGTGGCTAAGTAATAACAGCCGCACGGGTCGATCCGTCAGGTTAAGCTACGCTTGCCGGGGTTGCTCAGTGGATGGGTGACCATCTTTACATATCGAGACTCCTCCGTGCTTCGGAAAGCACGTTAAGCCGTTGGTCCCGGCTGTCATTCGTGGATCTTTGACAGTCGTTACGGGTAGTCAGAAGCCCGAAAATCTGACAACCAGTCTTACCAAGAGATATTGTATTACCCAGTTACTGGGTTGTGGAGGTCAGATAGGCAGTCGCTCCGTGTAAAATACTGGTATTCAGCTGCATCCGGTTAGACTGGAAGCCGACCCCAACATAGTTGGGAAAAGGCTAGGCAGATTGATTGATAGTGTTGCTAACAAGGATCGAATTCTGGGAAGTAAGAAGAAGAACAGACGGCAAACTAAAGAAAAGAGCTCATTTTTAACAACATACTTAAGTTTTTTTGTTATGTTACCTACCTATTAAACCTTAACTGATTAACTGTACAAAATGATGACCATTGTTTTCAATACATACCTGGATTCGACGTCTCAAGGATTGTACTGCATTACAATTTTTTTAAAATTCATTTTAAAGGGCTTTGTCGACAGCATTACAATATTCCTCATAGTTTTGAATGTGGCCATCCACGCCCACTTGAAAAATTCGAACGTGTCTTTAGTAAAAAATAATACATTGCCAATACCTAGATGAGAATAAGGAATTAATTATATTAGATAACAAGTAAAAAGACATGTTGCGCCGAGCCCAAATAAATTGGGATAAGGGCAGAAGAATAATGATGATGATGAGATTACAAGTGACGATGGGACGTCACAGTCGTACCATCATGAAATATACATAAGTCAAATAGTGTTTCGATAGAGATGTATGAAGCCCCGCTGTTTCTCCGCTGGGCGTCTGGTCAGATATGTGTTCGTGTCAGGTCGCCTTAGTCTTGTGTTACTTTAAATTATTTCCTTCACGTGGTCATTCCATTTGGGGTTAGTTGACTAATGATTTAATGGTACAAAATGCCCTATGCGTTGCAATTTAATCTTAGTCTCAAACTAATCAGTTAGTCTTCTTTTTCGATTCTCAAGTCAGCAGGTGTAGCTGCACGCTTAGCATGACCGCCACAGAAACGGGTTTTGTCGACAGAAGAATAGACAAAATGAGAGATTGCCATGCTTAGACGCGTAGAATGCGTAGAAATATTTCTACTATCTGCTATTTTGTCTATTCTTCCGTCGACAGTATCTGTTTCTATGGCGGTCATGCTAAGCGTGCTGGTTGACCCAAATGACATGAGACATTAAAATAATAATATTTGTTTAGTATAATTATTTTTAGGGTTCCGTACCTCAAAAGGAAAAGACGGAATTACCTTACCCTTATAGGATGACTTCGTTGTCCGTCTTTTTGTCTGTCAGTCTGTCAAGACCCTTTTTCTCAGGAACGCGTGGAGGTATCAAGTTGAAATTAATATCAAATACGAAGGTCTATTATTCCTTGGAATTCTAAAAAATCAAGCTTCTACCTCAACGCAATAAAAAAAAAATACGGCCATTTATGCGACATATTTTGATACTCGCAAGTAAATCAAAACCTATAGGGTACTTCCCGTTGTCTTAGAATCATGAAATTTGACGCAAGGTCTCACAGCACAAGTAAAGTAAAAATTCCGAAAATTGTTATTTTGTAATTTTATCACATAAAAATTATTAAAAACTGGACAAAATCGTTTAAAATAAGAACTGAGGGGCAATTCCCGTATTTTTAACAACGTTTGCAATCTCATCTCAGTCTCAATCTGTCAAAAATTGTATAGACTTTACCTACATTTTTGACATTTGATTGTCGCTGACATGAGATTGCGACTTAAATTTGAACGTTTTTAGTTACGAGAATTGGCCTTGTAATGTAGGTACACAGTTATGCAATAAATATAATATCTTTATATTTTTATCTTTGGCCTATTATTTATAGTAAATCACGCTAAATGGTAAACAGCGAAGATTGAAATCGTTTTATTGTTATTTATATTATACCTACCCAAAAAAAAAAACAAATTGACGATAATTTTCCATACAAATTGTAACACCCCTTTAAACCCCTAAATGTAAATTCATTTTATGCTATAAAGGTCATCCGTGTCGCGTATTTGTGAAACCCCCTCACGTAGAGACCAGCTATGTTCCCCAAATGTGTATCGATTTCCATACGCTGTGTTCTGAATTTTAAGGGGACAACAAAACATTGTCTCGTATTTTGTGTATGCTTTTTGCCTCTAATGTATTATGGAACCGTACGAGTATATACATTAACGTGGCCCTTATTTTCAGTGGAATTGCTTGTGGGAGATGGGATGTTAATAGCAATTTTACGTGGGTATTGAAGATAGCTGTTATTGTAAAAATATAGTTATACGAAGGCACTTATTGTTTTGAAACAGGCAAAAAACTTTGAATAAGTCGAGAAAAATCGAAGATGTTTTTATGGTGAATTTCAGGATCTAGTAAGTAGGTACCTAATTCGAAAGCTAGCTTATTCTTAAATTAGGTGGCGTGTGGCCAAAATATTTTATTTATTTATTTATTTATTTATATAACACAACTATTATTACAGGTCTTAAATTAACCTAATGCAATAGTTAGTTCTAGTAAGTACTTATATCTAATATAGGTAATAACAACTTCAACAACTTATTTCTAATATTATCCAATATCTATCGAACAGTCAGTATTATTAATTTTGGGAAGCAATACAATATGCAGTTCGTGTAAATTCACTCAGTGTGCAGCTAAATAGATCGACCTGTTCATTTCAGACCCACGGTACCCCTGGCCATACCCCCGGTGGTACCGTGGGTTTTTAAAAGTTAAACGGTACCATCGACTACTAGTGTTGTGATGCAACAGCCATGGCTGATAAAACACGGTGTTAACAGTAAATAGGCAATTACTATAATATGTTTATTATTCTAAAATAACTAAAAAGACATTTTGTATAACAAATCATAGCTTTTTTGAAGCTTTTCACTAAACCAACATGTCACACACTACAAAAAAAATGTATAGGTACTACGTAATTAACGCAATTTCTCTAGTCCGTAGCCTACAGATATGACTTTATGTACAATTTGGAGCTGTATGCTCATTATGTAATCATCGTTGACGATTTGATCTTTGCGTCTTTTTTTTGGAATCATCTCCAAAGTGTGAACTTGCTCTAGTACGTGAAGCAATCGCATCAACGTAACCGTGTTTTTATTAATCAGTTTGTTTATTTTTGAGTGGAAGGCTTCTAAAATGTTTGTTGTTCGGTGGCGTTCACCAAACACACTAATTATTTTCGGACTATGGACCTTGAACCAAAACGATTCAAGATATTTTATAAATGCTTCTGGTATGTTATCGGCTTCAGCTTTTATGTAGTCCATACCCTGTTGAATATTGTCTTCAGGAAGAAGCGGCAAGGCACTTGCCAATGCAACGATTCTACGCCCAGATTTCGTTTTTGTGCATCGTAACGACTTGCCTTTCTTCCAAATGTTGCGAGTCCAATGATAATAGCACCCTCGTAATGTAATATCTGGACATACATTCAAAATTGCATTCATCGCACCTTTTTCGTAGTCAGTGTGAACTTTATGTGGACTCCACTCTGGAAGTTGCGATTTTATCATATTGAACAAAATCGTATAACTTTTTTCAGTTCGATCCGACATTAGTGCGAAGATTAAGGGTCTTAATTTAATTGTTTCCACACCACTCCCTATGTCACCGTGAATGTTATATAATTGTGCAAAGGGTTTTGGGCAACAGTAAAAAGTACCATCAAAAAAGTATTCTTTTATATTCGGAATTATTAATCGAGACTCCTTTGAGCAAAAAGCAATGATCCGGGTTTGTTTGTTTCCTTCCTCGCAATAATAATCGGCTAAAATTAAATTATGATATTTAATGGGCACTTCAATTTCTTTCACATTCCGAAATACAGTTTTGGAAACTTGTGCTGACTTGTTTCGCGCATCTTGAAGGAAGTGCTTTACGCTTTCATATCGAGGATATTCCCCATTCACAAAATTCAGTCCAGAATTTTTAAATTCTTTCTTTTTCTCGTCGTATAGTTGTTCGATGGGTTTATCCGAATTAAGCACTCCTTCACGCAGCTTTATCTTTTCTTTTAATATTTCATTACTCAATCCATTTAACTCACAACTATGATCTTTGCTTTTGATAAATATGCAATCCTAAAATGAAACATAGACGTAAGTTACTTAGTACGAAACTCTGAAAACTGGAATAATTATTAAAAAATACATTACAGCATTACCTTTGAAATTTTGACAGTACCACAACATTTACTTTTATTGTATGTAGAACACCGCCATAATGTTGACCCATCTGTGTAAGTCTTGTGTCGATGGTAACGGTAATTACCCCGAAGAAGGGCGGTTCCGCCATTTATTTTAATGTAATCTATTTCCATTGACTTTTCTTTATCTTCCTCTTCCATGGTATTTTCTCACAAGTACAGAAAGAACTCGCAAAATATTAATATTACAATTCCCTTGTTTTTTTAGACATTTGAAAGAAGAAAAATAAGAACACACTTTCAAAAACCCAAGAGGTTGTAAACAGAAGAGGTTTTACTATTTAAACGCAAAACAGGTTTTACCAACTATTTAATAGCAAATATAGGTACTTACTTGCATTCATTATTGGAATATGCATTTTCTATTATTTACCTAATTAACTAGTTATCATGCGAGAGATATACAGGGTGTCCCGTAAATAATGGATCAAACGTAACGGGTAGGTAGCTTACCTAATTTCCAACAACTAATTTGAATATTAAAAAAAAAACCGTTACAGTAACCAGGATATTAATTTTTTTTCGAATTTTACGATTTTGTCTTCCAGAATTAAGCTTTTTTAATGCTGTCGCTGCAAATGATGACATTTTTAGGTATGATTTCTATTTAACATTTCTGAATAGCTTACTAATGTTATAAGATACCATTTTTTTTGAATACCGTTTTATTTGCCTTAGAAAAAAAATCTTGAGTTGAAAAGTTTTTTCTTTACGATGTTAGGACCAAAATTGAAAAAATTCTCCTGTAAAAAAAATGTATGACACCGAAGACCACCATTATTTTAAAAACTTGTACATTTAATAAGGTTTGCAAATTGGTATAAAACTTACGTCTAGTCCTTATCGTTACAAAGATATTGCTATGAATGTGATGAAGAAGACAGAAAATAAATTAAATTGGTACTATTCCATTTTTTCCTTTTCGTAATGGCTTATGCTTGAATGCTTGTAATCGAAGCAGGTAGTTAAGCGGATAGCATAATTCCGACCCGATGACGTCATCTGTCCGGAATTTGGGACCGCTACCTGTGGCGGAGTTGCACCTCAGTCAGTGTGAAAGGGATAGATAGCGCCGCTTTTTGGTAAATCGGTTAAATCGGTATGAAGTTGCGCAGGTTCTTTTGTTCTTTCCTGCGCCCTTCACTCGTACAGGCTTCATTGTTGCTTGATTTTATTAGTTTAGTTGTAACTAGTCTCTCTTCGAGTTGCTACGTCAGACAACTTTCGCTCCCGGTCAGTGGCTCGGTGTTTTCTTCTGTAAAATTTGACTTGTGCTGTGTTTTTGGACTTTGCTTTGCCTATCGATTTGGAACTCTTTGCGTATTGGACAAACGACTTGGCGATCCTACGGACTCCGAAAACATTCGTTTGTGTGTGCTTGTACGTGTGTGCAGTAGCGCTGAAACCTTATTCAGCCCAATGCCTCGTTATGAGTACACGCCACGGCAGTACGCCGAAATGCATTTTATCTACGGAGAAGCAAGAGGTTATGCCAGGGCGGCTGCAAGATTGTACCGTGAAAGATACCCGAACCTGGTTCGTTATCCCGATTATCGCGTCTTTATTAGAGTGCATAACGCGCTTCTTGAGGGAAGTATTCTTGGCACCGGAGTTGGTGGTACCCGTGAAGGACGACCGCGACAAGTTAATGACGAAGTCATTCTTCGAGAAATCGAGGAAGATCCGTCAGTCTCCGTTCGCGTCATAGCGCGACGCGTAGGAATTTCTAGATCGACGGTGCATCGAGTGCTACAACGGTGCCGATTGCACCCATATCACGTGCAACGTGTTCAAACGCTGACGTCGCGTGATTACCAGCCAAGAATAGAATTTTGCCAAAGGATGCTTAGAATGATTCGGGCGGACCCGCAGTTTTTTAACAAGATTTTATGGAGTGACGAGTCTTCATGCCGCCGAGATGGATATTTAAATTTGCATAATTTGCACAGTTGGCAGCTGATAAACCCATATTTGATGCGAGAGGACAGGAGCCAACATCAATTTAAAATAAATTTATGGGCGGGAATAATCAATGGGCAAATAATAGGGCCCTTTGAACTACCAGCTACTCTAAACGCCGAATATTATCTCCATTTTTTAAGGAATGAGTTGCCAAGGTTATTAGAAAACGTTCCAGAAGACGTACGGCAAGCAATGTGGTTGCAAAATGATGGGTGCCCCGCTCACTATGCGACGGCAGTAAGGGTGCACCTTGATGAAAGTTATCCGGACAGATGGATCGGCCGATTAGGACCAATTTTGTGGCCTCCGCGATCTCCGGATTTAAATCCCCTAGATTTTTTTTACTGGGGATGTTTAAAAGACAGGGTCTACAAGAATCCAATAACGTCGGAAGAAGAATTACGACAGCGCATCCAATCTGCTGCATCAGAAATAAACCAAAGCCGTTTTGTCCGTCGGATAAGAGCTTCCTTTATTAGGAGATGCAGACTTTGCATTCTTGTAGAGGGAAGGCAATTCGAACATTTATTGTAAAAACCAAATAAAACGATTTATTTGAACTAACTGTTTTTTTTAGTACGGCCTCCTAATTCTTTTCATACGCCTCAATAATTCAATGAACATTGCCTCTGAAATACTACAGTTACACATTTTAAAGAAAAAGTTTAAATGTACACACTTTTTTTTTTTTTTTTATTAACGTTGATTTGGAGCACCTCTCAGATTCATAGCAATTATCTTTGTAACGACAAGGACTAGAATGTACAACTTCATACCAATTTACCAAAAATACAAAAGCGGCGCTATCTATCCCCTTCACGCTGACTGAGGTGCAACTCCGCCACAGGTAGCGGTCCCAAATTCCGGACAGATGACGTCATCGGGTCGGAATATGCTAGCCGCTTAACTACCTGCTTCGATTACAAGCATTCAAGCATAAGCCATTACGAAAATGAAAAAATGGAATAGTACCAATTTAATTTATTTTCTGTCTTCATCACATTCATAGCAATATCTTTGTAACGATAAAGACTAGACGTAAGTTTTACACCAATTTGCAAACCTTATTAAATGTACAAGTTTTTAAAATAATGGTGGTTTTCGGTGTCATACATTTTTTTTACAGGAGAATTTTTTCAATTTTGGTCCTAACATCGTAAAGAAAAAACTTTTCAACTCAAGATTTTTTTTTCTAAGGCAAATAAAACGGTATTCAAAAAAATGGTATCTTATAACATTAGTAAGCTATTCAGAAATGTTAAATAAAAATCATACCTAAAAATGTCATCATTTGCAGCGACAGCATTAAAAAAGCTTAATTCTGGAAGACAAAACGTAAAATTCGAAAAAAAAATAATATCCTGGTTACTGTAACGGTTTTTTTTTTAATATTCAAATTAGTTGTTGGAAATTAGGTAAGCTACCTACCCGTTACGTTTGATCCATTATTTACGGGACACCCTGTATAGGTCAACACATCACTAGGGTCACATACTTGATGGTACCGTTTAACTTTTAAAAACCCACGGTACCACCGGGGGTATGGCCAGGGGTACCGTGGGTCTGAAATGACCCTAGTGATGTGTTGACCTATACAGGGTGTCCCGTAAATAATGGATCAAACGTAACGGGTAGGTAGCTTACCTAATTTCCAACAACTAATTTGAATATTAAAAAAAAAACCGTTACAGTAACCAGGATATTATTTTTTTTTCGAATTTTACGTTTTGTCTTCCAGAATTAAGCTTTTTTAATGCTGTCGCTGCAAATGATGACATTTTTAGGTATGATTTTTATTTAACATTTCTGAATAGCTTACTAATGTTATAAGATACCATTTTTTTGAATACCGTTTTATTTGCCTTAGAAAAAAAAATCTTGAGTTGAAAAGTTTTTTCTTTACGATGTTAGGACCAAAATTGAAAAAATTCTCCTGTAAAAAAAATGTATGACACCGAAAACCACCATTATTTTAAAAACTTGTACATTTAATAAGGTTTGCAAATTGGTGTAAAACTTACGTCTAGTCTTTATCGTTACAAAGATATTGCTATGAATGTGATGAAGACAGAAAATAAATTAAATTGGTACTATTCCATTTTTTCATTTTCGTAATGGCTTATGCTTGAATGCTTGTAATCGAAGCAGGTAGTTAAGCGGCTAGCATATTCCGACCCGATGACGTCATCTGTCCGGAATTTGGGACCGCTACCTGTGGCGGAGTTGCACCTCAGTCAGCGTGAAGGGGATAGATAGCGCCGCTTTTGTATTTTTGGTAAATTGGTATGAAGTTGTACATTCTAGTCCTTGTCGTTACAAAGATAATTGCTATGAATCTGAGAGGTGCTCCAAATCAACGTTAATAAAAAAAAAAAAAAAAGTGTGTACATTTAAACTTTTTCTTTAAAATGTGTAACTGTAGTATTTCAGAGGCAATGTTCATTGAATTATTGAGGCGTATGAAAAGAATTAGGAGGCCGTACTAAAAAAAACAGTTAGTTCAAATAAATCGTTTTATTTGGTTTTTACAATAAATGTTCGAATTGCCTTCCCTCTACAAGAATGCAAAGTCTGCATCTCCTAATAAAGGAAGCTCTTATCCGACGGACAAAACGGCTTTGGTTTATTTCTGATGCAGCAGATTGGATGCGCTGTCGTAATTCTTCTTCCGACGTTATTGGATTCTTGTAGACCCTGTCTTTTAAACATCCCCAGTAAAAAAAATCTAGGGGATTTAAATCCGGAGATCGCGGAGGCCACAAAATTGGTCCTAATCGGCCGATCCATCTGTCCGGATAACTTTCATCAAGGTGCACCCTTACTGCCGTCGCATAGTGAGCGGGGCACCCATCATTTTGCAACCACATTGCTTGCCGTACGTCTTCTGGAACGTTTTCTAATAACCTTGGCAACTCATTCCTTAAAAAATGGAGATAATATTCGGCGTTTAGAGTAGCTGGTAGTTCAAAGGGCCCTATTATTTGCCCATTGATTATTCCCGCCCATAAATTTATTTTAAATTGATGTTGGCTCCTGTCCTCTCGCATCAAATATGGGTTTATCAGCTGCCAACTGTGCAAATTATGCAAATTTAAATATCCATCTCGGCGGCATGAAGACTCGTCACTCCATAAAATCTTGTTAAAAAACTGCGGGTCCGCCCGAATCATTCTAAGCATCCTTTGGCAAAATTCTATTCTTGGCTGGTAATCACGCGACGTCAGCGTTTGAACACGTTGCACGTGATATGGGTGCAATCGGCACCGTTGTAGCACTCGATGCACCGTCGATCTAGAAATTCCTACGCGTCGCGCTATGACGCGAACGGAGACTGACGGATCTTCCTCGATTTCTCGAAGAATGACTTCGTCATTAACTTGTCGCGGTCGTCCTTCACGGGTACCACCAACTCCGGTGCCAAGAATACTTCCCTCAAGAAGCGCGTTATGCACTCTAATAAAGACGCGATAATCGGGATAACGAACCAGGTTCGGGTATCTTTCACGGTACAATCTTGCAGCCGCCCTGGCATAACCTCTTGCTTCTCCGTAGATAAAATGCATTTCGGCGTACTGCCGTGGCGTGTACTCATAACGAGGCATTGGGCTGAATAAGGTTTCAGCGCTACTGCACACACGTACAAGCACACACAAACGAATGTTTTCGGAGTCCGTAGGATCGCCAAGTCGTTTGTCCAATACGCAAAGAGTTCCAAATCGATAGGCAAAGCAAAGTCCAAAAACACAGCACAAGTCAAATTTTACAGAAGAAAACACCGAGCCACTGACCGGGAGCGAAAGTTGTCTGACGTAGCAACTCGAAGAGAGACTAGTTACAACTAAACTAATAAAATCAAGCAACAATGAAGCCTGTACGAGTGAAGGGCGCAGGAAAGAACAAAAGAACCTGCGCAACTTCATACCGATTTAACCGATTTACCAAAAAGCGGCGCTATCTATCCCTTTCACACTGACTGAGGTGCAACTCCGCCACAGGTAGCGGTCCCAAATTCCGGACAGATGACGTCATCGGGTCGGAATTATGCTATCCGCTTAACTACCTGCTTCGATTACAAGCATTCAAGCATAAGCCATTACGAAAAGGAAAAAATGGAATAGTACCAATTTAATTTATTTTCTGTCTTCTTCATCACATTCATAGCAATATCTTTGTAACGATAAGGACTAGACGTAAGTTTTATACCAATTTGCAAACCTTATTAAATGTACAAGTTTTTAAAATAATGGTGGTCTTCGGTGTCATACATTTTTTTTACAGGAGAATTTTTTCAATTTTGGTCCTAACATCGTAAAGAAAAAACTTTTCAACTCAAGATTTTTTTTCTAAGGCAAATAAAACGGTATTCAAAAAAAATGGTATCTTATAACATTAGTAAGCTATTCAGAAATGTTAAATAGAAATCATACCTAAAAATGTCATCATTTGCAGCGACAGCATTAAAAAAGCTTAATTCTGGAAGACAAAATCGTAAAATTCGAAAAAAAATTAATATCCTGGTTACTGTAACGGTTTTTTTTTTAATATTCAAATTAGTTGTTGGAAATTAGGTAAGCTACCTACCCGTTACGTTTGATCCATTATTTACGGGACACCCTGTATATCTCTCGCATGATAACTAGTTAATTAGGTAAATAATAGAAAATGCATATTCCAATAATGAATGCAAGTAAGTACCTATATTTGCTATTAAATAGTTGGTAAAACCTGTTTTGCGTTTAAATAGTAAAACCTCTTCTGTTTACAACCTCTTGGGTTTTTGAAAGTGTGTTCTTATTTTTCTTCTTTCAAATGTCTAAAAAAACAAGGGAATTGTAATATTAATATTTTGCGAGTTCTTTCTGTACTTGTGAGAAAATACCATGGAAGAGGAAGATAAAGAAAAGTCAATGGAAATAGATTACATTAAAATAAATGGCGGAACCGCCCTTCTTCGGGGTAATTACCGTTACCATCGACACAAGACTTACACAGATGGGTCAACATTATGGCGGTGTTCTACATACAATAAAAGTAAATGTTGTGGTACTGTCAAAATTTCAAAGGTAATGCTGTAATGTATTTTTTAATAATTATTCCAGTTTTCAGAGTTTCGTACTAAGTAACTTACGTCTATGTTTCATTTTAGGATTGCATATTTATCAAAAGCAAAGATCATAGTTGTGAGTTAAATGGATTGAGTAATGAAATATTAAAAGAAAAGATAAAGCTGCGTGAAGGAGTGCTTAATTCGGATAAACCCATCGAACAACTATACGACGAGAAAAAGAAAGAATTTAAAAATTCTGGACTGAATTTTGTGAATGGGGAATATCCTCGATATGAAAGCGTAAAGCACTTCCTTCAAGATGCGCGAAACAAGTCAGCACAAGTTTCCAAAACTGTATTTCGGAATGTGAAAGAAATTGAAGTGCCCATTAAATATCATAATTTAATTTTAGCCGATTATTATTGCGAGGAAGGAAACAAACAAACCCGGATCATTGCTTTTTGCTCAAAGGAGTCTCGATTAATAATTCCGAATATAAAAGAATACTTTTTTGATGGTACTTTTTACTGTTGCCCAAAACCCTTTGCACAATTATATAACATTCACGGTGACATAGGGAGTGGTGTGGAAACAATTAAATTAAGACCCTTAATCTTCGCACTAATGTCGGATCGAACTGAAAAAAGTTATACGATTTTGTTCAATATGATAAAATCGCAACTTCCAGAGTGGAGTCCACATAAAGTTCACACTGACTACGAAAAAGGTGCGATGAATGCAATTTTGAATGTATGTCCAGATATTACATTACGAGGGTGCTATTATCATTGGACTCGCAACATTTGGAAGAAAGGCAAGTCGTTACGATGCACAAAAACGAAATCTGGGCGTAGAATCGTTGCATTGGCAAGTGCCTTGCCGCTTCTTCCTGAAGACAATATTCAACAGGGTATGGACTACATAAAAGCTGAAGCCGATAACATACCAGAAGCATTTATAAAATATCTTGAATCGTTTTGGTTCAAGGTCCATAGTCCGAAAATAATTAGTGTGTTTGGTGAACGCCACCGAACAACAAACATTTTAGAAGCCTTCCACTCAAAAATAAACAAACTGATTAATAAAAACACGGTTACGTTGATGCGATTGCTTCACGTACTAGAGCAAGTTCACACTTTGGAGATGATTCCAAAAAAAAGACGCAAAGATCAAATCGTCAACGATGATTACATAATGAGCATACAGCTCCAAATTGTACATAAAGTCATATCTGTAGGCTACGGACTAGAGAAATTGCGTTAATTACGTAGTACCTATACATTTTTTTTGTAGTGTGTGACATGTTGGTTTAGTGAAAAGCTTCAAAAAAGCTATGATTTGTTATACAAAATGTCTTTTTAGTTATTTTAGAATAATAAACATATTATAGTAATTGCCTATTTACTGTTAACACCGTGTTTTATCAGCCATGGCTGTTGCATCACAACACTAGTAGTCGATGGTACCGTTTAACTTTTAAAAACCCACGGTACCACCGGGGGTATGGCCAGGGGTACCGTGGGTCTGAAATGACTAGGGTCACATACTTGATGGTACCGTTTAACTTTTAAAAACCCACGGTACCACCGGGGGTATGGCCAGGGGTACCGTGGGTCTGAAATGGACCTGTTGTGATATCGCGCTGAGCGCCCGCAAAGCGCGCGTGAGGGGCGCCTGCTGCAGCAAGTTGGTCCGCGCCACCGGCACACGCAGCAGCGGCGGCCGCCGCCGGCGCGACACATACTCATCCGGGACACACAACCTGACTATCCCTAGAACGACAGGATTGTGTATCCCACCACGCATAACTTTAAATACATAAGTGGCGAGAGCTACCTCCCTTCTCACCTCAAGTTTAAAATAGCCAATAGTACCTAATAGAAATAGGGTAGGATACAGCAGTGGATATCCAGGGTATACCCCATACTGTTTAAAATACATATATCTTAGAAATTTGTTTTGTATACGTTCCAACATTAATTTGTACTTAATTTCATGAGGTGTCCAGACTATTGCATTGCATTCTAAATGACTTTTCACAAGGGCTTCGTATAATGCCCTCAGAGCACAAAAGTTGGTAAACTGGATAGAAAGACGTAACACCATTCATAAGTTGCGGTAGATAAAAGCTAACTACCACTATGCCTGCCATTGTTATTTCTAGCGCAACCTGTCCTTTCAATGTCATTCAAGCACTGTTTAACATTATCATTGTGGCTGCATCTTTGATCTAGTGGTAATGCTGATTTTGACCTACCATGACTGACCATGAGGTCCTGGGTTTGATTCCTGGGTCGGGCCAAATGTTATTGGGGTTTTCCTTCTGGAATTATTCGACAGCAGCCCGGAGTCTGAACTCGTGCCCAGTTGATGGCAGTAGGGTTGCCCCCATGCGACTTACGACATGCGACTTGAACATAGAGACTGGCGAAACGCGGGAGTATTATAGGTACTGTGAGGACTCGAACCTCACAGGGGGTACCTACGCTATAAATAAAACAGAGGTAGAGAGGTAAACCAAGGATATTAATAATTAACAGAACTTTTACAACAATCACTTCGGCTCGAGGCCGCCTGACTTCCTATCACTTATTTTTAAAATTCGAAGTTTGTCTCATAAACTATTTAAACATCCACGGAGGTTGCATGCTTAAACGCATAAGGTTCAAAGCCTCCACAGTACACCCACAGTCTATACATCATACAGTCGTCCGACGAAGCCGTCTAGACAGGGCAATCGTGCGGGGTGTGAGGGGCGAAACGCGGGAGGCGCGAGACCGAGCTGCATACTTCCACCGTGTTAGTAGCTCGGTACATAATTTTCAGGGCTATCGTGTTGATTTTATTATTGTTTTAATTTATTATTATTATTTAATTTATGTACACGGAAAAATACAGAGATACGACATAGTAACATTTGAGGGTAGCAGGACACTCACGCGAAAGACATTTCCGCGAAAGATACATGCGCTAACCCACTTGCGCGAAAAAACATTTCTGCTCGCATGGACGTTTGCGCGCAAGACGTTTGCGCGAAAGACACGCGAAGGACACTTGCGCGAATCCACTTGCGTGTCAGAACAGTTGCGCGAAAAAGTTGCGGAAATGAGATTTCTTCATAACATCACGCCTGTATTCTTTCAAAGGATTGGGCAACGATGTACAGTACATTTTTATTTTTTCTTATTTATGTATACAGAAGAATACATTTTAGTGCCTACTTATATTATTACGTTTTTTTTTTTCTAATTATATTATTTATTTCTGTTTAGTTTTATTTTTTAATAGAGAATTAGAGAGATAGAGAATAGAAAGTTTCGAAATTTTTCGTCATGGGTGTCATTTTCATGGTTCTTGAGGTCGCTGAAAACGATAGTGGGGTCAAAATGAAAATCCAAGATGGCGGCTGCGAAAATTTTCAAATTTTTCGTCATGGGTGTCATTTTCATGGTTCTTGAGGTCGCTGAAAACGATATTGAGGTCAAAATGAAAATCCAAGATGGCGGCTGCAAAATTTTTCAAATTTTTTGTCATGGGTGTCGTTTCTATTGCTTTTGAGAACGCTAAAGCCGATGAGCTCAAAATCAAAATGGATTTTGACAAGAAAAATGGAATGTTTCGAAGTCACCATCTTGGATTTTGATTTAGACCTCACTATCGGCTTTACCGTCCTTTAAAACCATGGCAACGATACCAATGACAAAAAATTTTAAAATTTTTGCAGCCGCCATCTTGAATTTTGATTTTTATCCCGCTATCGTTATCAGCGACTTCAAAAACCATGAGAATGACATCCATGTCGAAAAAAAATAAACTAAAGAGAAATAATAAAATAATTAGAAAAAAAACTTAAGAAATAAGCAGGCACTCAAATGTCGTTTCTAATAATAATAATGTTGATGATAATGTTGATCTTAAATGTTGCGACAATGTCTAGACGTTGTCGGCATTTACCACGAGAACAAAGGCGTCGTCCTACTGTATGTTTTTATACTGTGGTACACCTCTGCCATACACTTCGAGAAATGCCGGCGTGATGTTATGTATTGTGGCATATCTATCGTTTATAGGATTTTTTTTCCTGCCTGCTTCATCCATGATGTGACGACTCATTAAAATTTCGTACATTAGCGCAGAATCCGGAACAAGTCCAAAAATAGACCAAAACTGTTTTTAAGACAATTAATTACATCCTTTCTGCTATTTTTAGCACTAGTAATTACGTTCTACGTGTAAATATTTGTTGCAACTGTAGCATAGGAAATATATTACCTGAGTCATTGCTATACGCATTCTTGCGAATTCTTATAATGCATTTGTTAGCGAAAGGTGTGATGCTCAAGGACTCTATGCGCTGGGTTGTGTTTATTCTTGTTAGTTACAAAGAATGTAAAAACCGGCCAAGTGCGAGTCGGACTTCCACACGAAGGATTCCGTACCATATAATGTCTAACAATCGCAAAGATAACTTTGTATTTCTTAATGATACTGTGATTTCGGCGGTATCCAGTTCTGGTACCATGGCGCTTGATGACGCGCTTCTCCCAGTCTGCTCCGAATTTCGGTATCTCGGTTCACTCGTGCAAAGCAATGGCGAAGTAGATCGGACGGTTAAGCACAGGATTAACACCGCGTGGATGGATGAAATGGCAGCAGGTCACGGGAACAATCTGCGACTCCCGCATTCCCCTTAAACTTAAGGGGAAGATATATAAAACAATGTTTAGACCTGCTGTCTTGTATGGATCAGAATGTTGGGCCACAAAAGGGATGAATGAAAAGCAATTGCATGCAGCTGAGATGAGAATGCTAAGAGGGATGCGTGGATAGAATAAGAAATGAGTACATAAGAGGAAGTTTGAAAGTGGCACCGATGACTGAAAAATTGTGCGGAAATCGGTTTTCATGGTATGGGCATGTGATGCGGAGGAGTGAGGAAAATGTCGTGAAGTTTTGAATATGAATGTCGATGGCTATAAGAATAGGGAATAAGAAGAAGAATAGGGATGGATTGTGTGAAAGATGACATGGCTAGAAAGGGGGGTGACTACCGAGATGACGACTAATACAGAAGTATGGTAAAAAAGGACATGTTGCGCCGACCCCAAACAGATTGGGATAAGGGCAGGAGAATTATGAATGATACTGTGAATTGCAAGATTATTTTTTGCAGTTGCAAAAAATCGCCCATGTTTAAACAAAATACCTCAAGAATCTCTATTTTAGTATTTGTTGATTCAATACAGTAGGCACGTGATATACAGAAGTTTAAAATTCCTAACTTGTTTAATTGTTGCAAATAGAGCTCGAACAAAAATGGTCTAAGATTAACAAATTTACGGCCCCCTATTTTTTCATTTTTGAAGATAAAAAGAAATTAAATATAAATTTATACTAGGGTAAGAATTTTTTTGTTTCAAAATGAAAAGTTTGTTGTAAGTACCTATGGGGACCTCCTTTAATTTTTAACTATTTAATTTTTATTATTTGTTGTTATAGCTATAATCCCCTCCTCCTTAGTCGTTCACTCTTGACAGAGTGGTCGTGGTTGATGACTCTGCATTTTCTTTGGCCAAAGCAGCCCTCGCGATGCTCCTCCACAATAGCTATAATAGAATTACACAATTTGTGAAAATTTCAACTGTCTAACTATTACGGTTCATGAGATACAGCGCTGTGAGAGACAGACGGACGCACGGACGGACGGACGGACGGTCGGACAGCGTAGGCATAGTAATAGGGTTCCTTTTGGTAGCCTTCGGGTACGGTAAACTAAAAAAGAACTTGGTTTCAAATGAAAAGTAAAATTTTAACTAGTTAGCTGCTAGCTGTTGCCCGCGGCTGCCAATGCTCCCCTATTTGAATCGGATTTTGTTCACAATTTCATGGGTTTTCATTTTTTTGCGCGGAACTCTAATTATTTTTCTAAAATAAAAGTAACATTAATTACTCCATAGAATATCAGCTTTCTACCAGTGAAAGTCCCGTCAAAATCGGTCCAGCCGTTTTGGAGATTAGCCGGAACAATCAGACAGATACACAAATATTGTAAAAATTGTTTTTTTGTATTTGTACCGTTAATACTTTCTTAAGCATTTAGTAAAAAGCTGATATCTTGACATTATTCGAAAAATATACACTCAAATTTTATATGTTTGTTTAGAGATGTTTAAATAAACAAAAATCAGTTTGCTAAGAACTCATTTTCGTCCTTTACCCAACTTGGTATAAACTCGGTTGTATTAATGTAGCACATTCACGATCAATGAATAATCAAGTTCGACGTAAAATCAACCAACAGTGTACCGATCTCTTTGTCGTTGTTATAAGGTAATTGTTATAAGGTTTTCATTCTACGAGTAATTTAGCCTTACAAAACATCTGAATACAACACTAGAACTTTTATCTTAACTGTACCTACAATCTACTACAAAAAAAACCAAACCAAAAAATCTACTACTTATGATGACTCTACTAACTGACATATTAAAGATACCATAATTATGACGTGCAACGAACGCTCAAAATGTTATGAAAATTCAGGCTCATATTGAAACAGCTCCAATGTTCCCAATAAAATAGCGATATGGAACAAAAATCCTTTGCAAACATACAGTTATTAAATTCAGAGTTTGCGTAGCGTTGGGATCATCGGAGTGAGGACCAAATATTAAAGTTGGTCTAAAGAAATATATTGCGCGGTAACCGCAGGATTAACTCGATGTCAACACTGTTCCGCTTACTGTGTACACTGCCGTGCAGAATAACTAGCTCATTTTTGGTACAAATTCCTCAATTTTTTTATCTTTTAAAAGACGTAGAAAAATCAATTTAATAATGCCTAGTTTTAACGTAACTATTAGGTACTTGTAAAACACTTGGATATTTACAAAACACAATTTTATTTCAATGATAAATAGGTAGGTACTTAATTAATTAAACATTCAATATGTACTTATATCATTAAAATAACTATAGACACAATATTAATTCATCTTCTTTCGTTAAGTAATTTATATAATTATTTTTTGCCTACTTATTTTTATTTTCTTATTGTTTTGCCTACCTCACATAAACATGTTCATTCGACATATTTTTACTTACTTAGCTACGTCATCCTTTGTTATTTAAAATAAGCATCTATATCTACTTAAGTAGTAGGTATTATAACTAGCAAAAATAATGTTGGATTCAATGGAAAACTATTGTGTTTTATTTTAATAATAAAATTTCACATTATTTTACAACGTACAAACATATTATTTGATAATTTAAATACCAAAAAAATTATTTTATAAAACAACAGGTCACGCTATATGACCACGGCTAACAACTTACTTCAGCACCAAGGTCATGTGAAACTCCTCACAGCTCAACACCATTTAGTTGCTCTCCATTGTCGTAAGACATGATATAGGGGTTTATTTATAAACTTTGTTTAAAGTTCTGAAACCTTTAAACGTCAAAAATTACTGTATAGTCAAACAGTCGTTAATCATTACATAACTTTATGCAACCTTTATAAATAACGGGGTAAATTGTTAAAATTATCACCCAATCAAGAACTACTCAGGCAATGTTGCTGCTGAGTGTGTGCAAAAGACGATAGTAGTAGTAGTAGTAGTTTGCAAAATGAATGCCAACATTTTTGAGTTTGAAAGCGACCAATTTTTGTGCACGGAAGTGTAAGAGGTTTACACAAAGGATTAACTAACTGACGGTAGCCTGGGTTGATTTATTTGTCTTTAGCTGTAATTTATATTCTACGCTATTGAAATCAGTGTAAAACGTAGAACTTATTGGCATTTAATGATAAGTGCCTCTTCCTTTAACAATGCAATGGATCTCTTCTGCTTATCTCACATAAGTTTATGATTTCTTCTTTAACTACCGTACTTTAACAATTACTTACTCGTATTTGACATTTAGAAACAACATCCCAGGACAAATAGATATCTATTTCAGGTGAGATTTTTCTTAACTGTGAGGTGTGTGGTAAAAAAGAAGATGTACAGCATGTTTTGATGGAATGTGTCCGATATACAAACAAAAGAATTACACTTGTTAACTCTGAAACTGTCGGTAATGGATGTTGGAATGTTCCATGGTATTTTAGCTAAGCCTACTTCTGAAGCGGCAAAAATATTATATACTTTTTTATTAAATAAATAATAAATTAGATTAAGTTCTGTGAGACTAAGATTAGTTTATTTAATTTAAGAGTAAGTTATAATTTGTAAAAGCACGATGGGATTGACATCGTCGCATATGTGTTCAAAAATCCCTTAAATAAATAAAGATTAAAAAAAAAAAAAGAAAGGTGAGATTTATGTAACTACCATCAAAAACTGAAAAATAATTTCATGTTTTCAAGGGTAAATTTTCATCAAGGTCGAACGTTAGTCATCTTGCAAAACGAATAGTCTCTTGAATTAATGGAAACTAGAAACAATCAATTTCTATAATAATATGTAGGACAGGGTAATAATAACTTAAATTCTGTGAGCTTCAAAAATATGTTCCCGGTAAAAGCTAGTACCTACGCCAATTACGTAAGGCTTAGGTCCAGTACACATGCGATGCCGGCTCATTGTCATTCTTCTGGCTCAATTTCAGCTAGAAAAGAAAACCCTCCAAATAGCAATGAAAAAATCTAGGCTTATTGGGTACTGGGTTGTTCTAAATTAGGACGCAACTAGGCCTTGAATTTGTATAATTTATTATGAAACTAGGTGATGACTTTCTTCGCATACAAATTACCCTCAGTATATATTTAGGGCATCTCAGGAGGCGCTATCAGAATACCAGCGCTGCGAAACTTATTTTTAAATGAATACAGGAATTTCTGTTTTAATTTAATTTAATTTTTATTTTGCAGGTACTTACCTACTTTTGTTTTTTTTTAAGTTTCTATGATTATATTTAGTTTACTTTATGATCTTCCTGTGCGAGTCCCAATAAATACTTTTTCTTTCTTTCTTTCTAGGGGTTAAGTTTCGATTAATATATCGTTAGTGCACTTCTAATAGGGATGATGATAAAAAATTTTTTTCGTCATTTATATTAAATAATATTGGACACGTGTTTTTTTTTCTTTTTTGACGTATTCAAAAGATTACGGCAATACATTGAGTTAAAATGTGGCATGACGTCACTCCTTGCTAATAGATTTTATACATAGTCTGTTATATTAGTTGTGACGTAGCGAGCCCCACTCCCAACTTTAATGCGTTTTATCTACGACATTTTTTATTAATATGGTAAAGTAAAAAAATACGTATTTGATCTACATGTGTAATATTTTTTTATTATCTTAACTGACGGACTAAATAGATTTTGTTTTTACCCAGGCATCAATCATCCCTATTGTAAGGACCATCTTCAATTCAAACGTTTTTTCTTCAGTGATTCAGGCTGTTATTTATCTGTAAGTCAAACTCAAAGCTGTTTTATACTAATACAAGGTCTAATAGAAATAACTGAATCATTATGTACAACTTTGACCATGGGAACAATCTTGAAACCGCGAAACAAGAATGAGCTGTTCAGTAAGTAATAGTAAAAGCAATTATTTCCAAACTTCAGTATACGTTACATCAATGAGATCTCGACCCCTGAACTAGTAGGTACATCCTGTATGACAGGGGTCGAGCTTTCTCCAGTTATAATATGGATCAGTATGGGTTTAGACTAAACTAAATTTTTAGTATAAGTACATGATTAAAAGAAAATTGAAATAAAATATTTAAAAGAAATGGTACAGGTACATCTATTTATGTTCATATATTTCGACCAAGTTGTGAGTGGTAAATGAGTCACCCAAAGGACAATTAAGAGGGATGTTTTGGAGTTTCTCTACGTGATTGAATATGAAATGAAGAGATCCGCAGGAGAACCAAGGTAACTGACATAGCACGAAGAATTGCTAATCTTAAGTGGCAGTAGGCAGGTCACATTGCTCACAGAACAAATGGCCGATGGGGCCGAATGATTCTGAAGTGGCCACCGCGTACCAGAAGACTTAGTGTTGCAAGGCCCACAAGGTGGACCAATGACCTTGTGAAGGCTATAGAAATCCGCTGGATGCGGGAAGCACAGAACTGGTTGAAGTGACGGTGCTTGGGGGAGGCCTATAGCATCTTTCGACTGAAATGAAGATGAACTCAACAAAATGCAGAGACCGCTGAGTTTTTTTTTTACGATTGAGACAAACAAAAACAACAACCGAACGAAACAAACAAATAACATAAAATAAGTAACAGTAAAAACAAAACTAACAATCACTACAACAACAAACCAATCAAAAAACAAAAAAAAAAAATCAATGCGGAGAACAATGACTCGAGGTTTTCAGTTATTTCAATTACACCTTTTAGATAGTGTACGTGACGGGCGTGTTCGTTGGACACGGTGTGTTGAAGGAGTGTGTAATGCCTATCCAGGTGTATCCCTATTTGAGGTTAGGCCTCCTAGTCCAAACGGCGCTGACGTCCTGTACCTATAGGCTCATGATATCTGCAGACTGGCGACCAGTAGCTATGTGTGAAGTTTTGACGGGGAAGGGATTCTTGAAGATGAAATAATAACAGCAATTTTGATAAGTCTTCAGGAGATTTCAGGAGATGATTTGCGTAACTCTACAGGAACAGAACGATGTTAAAAAGGTACCATGCCGATGGCTACGAGTCTGTATTTTCGCTTGCGCGCTAAGGTACCTCAAAACTTTACCTTAACGAGAGCCGCGAACCGTCTCCTGATTTCAAGTTTATTTTTATTTTCCAAGTTTTACAAATTTGCTTATAAGCAGCTGAAAAATGGCTATAATTACATCATATTATATACTGTTAAAATTGTCATTAGATTATCCAGCGATTGAGACAACTGCAATTCCTGTAACTTTATTAACTGAAAAGATTTCAGTGTGTAAACACAAAAAAGTTAATTATTTTAATTTAAAATTATTTTTCAAACTATTTTATTCGATAACCAAAGAAGATATTTCAACGGGGTAAGCAGGTATCTCAAGCTGGTCTAATGACCTAAAACACTATGAAGAAATCAAGATTACAACTATATTTTTCAGGGCGTGACACGCCCTGAAATCCTAAATTGCTAGAACGAGTCACCAAAAAACAACAAATTAAAGTTTCCGACCCCGATAAATCCAATCAAGTAGGCTTTTCACGACTATAATGGTACGTCCAGGGCTAGGTCTTGGTCTAGGGTACCTGGACGCACCAAATAAACTATAAGTTTCGGCTATGTAGTCCACTTAATTGGAGTTTATAGGGGTGGTACTCACGTTTTCCTTAGGAAACACTATTTTTCACTGTTTTTTAACTATAAAACACTATTTAAATTGATTTTAATGTTATTTTTGAATAAATTAAGCTAACAACAGCTATTAACAGCTGTTTGGTGACGCATCGTAGCGAACAAAAACGTAACTCACTCGCGACTCGGTGCGTTATACGATGGCGGACCCTCCGCTACTTGCGCTAGCGTGCGCCAGATAGGGTCTCGCCGCCGACACTTTGGAAACGCCAAACATTGTATGATTTTGATGATGCGTCGTCGCGAACAGATAGGTTCTGAAATAAAGTCTGCTCCTGTAAAAAGGCGCAAAAACTATCCATCAAACTGTAATCTTCGTCTGAAATGCAAATCAGTTAAAAAGTAGCAAAGTTTTTATCACAGTTTTATCACAAACTTTTATTAGACCACTTAAAATGCTAATGGCCTGGCAATTACATCATTCACGACTAAGGAAACTATAAAGTTTAGTAATTATCTTTAGGATTAGCTAGGAGTTGTTTCTCTAATTTTTAGTAGGAGTGAAACTGTTTTACGTAGAACAAATAAAAGACTCGTTTTAATTTAGTTTATGGTGAAATATTATTCTACAATTTTTAGACTATATCGCCTTATTTCTAAAGTCAGTGCTTACATAAAATGATTTAAGCTTAATCAGCCTAGCATTTTTCCAGCTATGTTGAGGTCGGTTTCCAGTTGTGGGCGCGCGCGTAGGTGACGTTGAGTTGAGGGCTGGGCGGCGGGAATCTAACGCCGATTCCCGGCCACCGTAGGCGCGGGCTTGCGGACGACGAGCAATGGGCAGCTCGCCGTCCGGTAAGGACCAGGCCCGGGTCGACGGTGCGTTGTGCTCCACGCGCGCCTCAAAGAGATGTCAGCAGTGACGGGGTCCAATTGGGCCGATGCCGCCGGGGTCGCGGGTAGTTCGAAAGAGATACCGTGGCCCTGGCACGGGCAACTGAAGGAACACGGGTGGGTTTTAGTCAGTAAACGTCTGACACGCCCTCCCGAGAGCGGGAGGGCGTGTCAGACGTTTACTGACCGCTCTGGGCCTCTGCCCAGAGCGGGGGAGAAGTCATTTGATGATTTCCCATCCACAAAAAAAAAAAAGGATGGGAGCGAGAAAAAACACTGGATATTCATGATTATTTGTAACAATATTTTATTGTGTTTTAGGTGGGTACATTTGTATAAGCACGCACGGTAATCAATCTGCCTAGCGTTCTCCCCACTATCTTGGGGTCGGCTTCCAGTCTAACCGGATGCAGCTGAATAACAGAATTTTGCATGGAGCGACTGCCTATCTGACCTCCGCAAGCCAATTACTGGGTAATACCCACATATACGATACCCCTTGGTAAAACTGGTTGTCATACTTTCGGGCTTCTGACGACTCGTAACGACTGTTTTTGTAATCCCAAAATTTTTTTAAGCGATGAAATTACAAATTAACAATTTTCGGTCTTTTTCCTTTACTTGTGCTGTGAGCCCTTGCTTGTTGCCAAATTTTATGATTCTAGGTCAACGGTTTTATTAGGTTTTGATTTACTTGCGAGTATCGAGTTAATATGTCGTTTATATAGCTGTATTTTTTTATTGCGTTGACTTAGAAGCTTGATTTTTTTAGAGCTCCAAGGGACCATAGATTTACGTATTTGATTTTAATTTCCGCTTGATATCTTCACGCATTCCTGAGACAATAGGGTCTTGACAGACAGACAGACAGATGGACAACGGAGTACTCCTATGGCTCCGTTTTTTTCCATACGGAATCCTAAAAATAACAAATTGGGGGAGAATATACGTAACAGCCACGCAAAACGACCATCGATTTGTATAATGCTGCGACCCCTTGCGAGACAGAGCCCCAGCGCTGGGTTTCAGCGAGAGTATGACATTATGACGTCGACCGGCGCAGCATGCAAAGAAATAACAAATAAACATAAAATAAATGCAATATAATTTAATGTGCCTCAAACACTGGAACCGATAATCTTTAATCAGATAGAGCAATTTTACTTTGTAAAGTGGATCAAATCAACAAATCAGGATATCCTGTCATGAGTTTTTCTGACGATGTAAGTGTACGGCCTGAGTGCCCGCTTAAATGGAGCGTTCTAGCGATAGTTTCATCATCCCTTTGCCGACAAAGATTATTAAAAAAACCGTGTGAGTAATTATAACAGCAAGCGATTAAATTAGTGGTCAACCTTGACAAACGAACCGAATACTGAAACCTTGGAAACTACTAAAATTAGGCATTCTAAACACGCTCCTTATCTTGTAAGAGATCTAATTTATTTATATCTATAGCTATGGAATTCCTGCAGCTTTGCTTGCATATCTTGTTTTTATTTTTCTCTTCCAGATTACCTATTCAATTTTGGTAGATAAGTACCTAGGATAGTATCTTGTATCTAGAAATCAACCATCACAAGGCAAAGTCAAATAATTTATTTCAAGTAGGCCAATCAAAGGCAATTGTGACGTCTAAATTTAGGGTAAGCGCACTCGAGCCATCGGCATTGCGGAGTTGCATACACCGGCCACACGTGTGCGACGAATCCAAACGTAAGGAAAAACAAGTGAACTGCTGGTCGCTGGCAACCGGTGGGTGGGGCCCGGCCGGAGGCTAACAAGAAAATAGAAATGAGTCCAGGCGCCTGTAGCCTACTAACTGTCTTTTGCTTTTAGGAATAGGCGAATATTAGTTTTCTAATCATAGCAATAGAAAACTACTAATAGACATGTTATAGTCCTCAGACACTACTTAATACTTACTTATTTTCATGCAAAGAATTATTTTTGTTAATTATAGTTTAATACTTTAACTGATATTAAAATGTTAAAATCAAAATATACATTTAAATTTTATTACATATAAACTAATTGTGGCTAAAAATAACTAAGTACAAATTGTACAAGGTTATGTAATTAGCACGGTATTATGCGAAACCACTATTTACACGTTACGGGGTCTTTAGACAGCACATTCTAATGTCAGTGTTGATCGCATATAGACTAACCTTAGCTATTTATTTGTCATCATTATCCAATATTATTAAATGAGCAATATTTGTGTATACAGGGTGAAATTTTAATCGTTTTAATCCTCTTAAGGGGTCATTGTACTCATCATTATGAACAACTTTTACTATGGGACCAAACCTGAAATCGCAAAAAAAAAATCAGCTGTTCAGTACATTTATCTACATTTAACTCTTCAATATGTAGGGAGCAGCTGATTTTTTTTTTTGCGATTTCAGGTTTGGTCCCATAGTAAAAGTTGTTCATAATGATGAGTACAATGACCCCTTAAGAGGATTAAAACGATTAAAATTTCACCCTGTATAATATTTGTAGTCAAGTTCTCGAAAACGGCTCTAATGATTTTGATGAAAGTTGTAATAGGGGTTTACGGGGGCGAAAAATCGATTTATCGCTAGGTCTCATTTCTGGCAAAATTCATTTTCTTTATTTTCACTCGAACAGAGCTCGGTCGTCCAGGTACCTACCTAGTGACTACAGTAACAATATTCACCATACAAAATTCTTGACTACCTTCAGGAATTACTATAAGGCTCACACACAAAAAAACATAATTATATTGGTACATTTTGCCTATAAATCATGCGATCATGTGCATGTTTAAAACGTCTACAAAATAATCGCGGGTTTTTCAACGATTAACTTCATTGAACGAGAAATTGATATGCGTGCCCCACATACCATACTAAGCTAAGGGCAAATCATTTACCTGACTGAAAAACAAATGAAGTATTAGAACAAACTTGATGCGATTATGATTAGACAACTTAATTAACAGGACAGCACCAATTTGATGTATTTGTAATTGTTTAATCGACAATTGTATTGTTGTTATATGACTACATTTATGTTATCGTTTAAAATAAATAATCGTGATGGAAGGAGATGCTTTTCCTGATTTAAAATATTTCCAACCTCAGACTTCCAAATTAATATGGAACTCAATTTAGACTATGTATACTTACTAAAAGATCGAGGCATCGTGAAGACATAAAATAATGTGAATAATAAATTATCACATCACATTATCACATTAATTAATATTATAAAGGCGAAAGTTTGTGAGTGTGTGTGTGTGCGTGTGTATGTTTGTTACTTCTTCACGCTCAAACGGCTGGACAGATTTGGAGGAAATTCGGTATGTAGATAGCTTATACCCTGGATTAACACATAGGCTACCTTTTATCCCGAAAAAATGTAGTGCTCCCGTGGTAACAAACCATAAAAATAGTGTAAAGACTCCTTCAAACAGCCGCGATACGCAATGTAATTGCGCGCGACACAAAGGCACCGCGTGTCACGCGACGAGCGATTCCTCTGTATCGTGCGCGATTATATCGCGTGTCGCGCCTGTTGTAGGAGCCTTAAAACTATGATTCCCACGGACCAGGTTTACTTTTGTTTGTTCAAGCTCAAGGTTTTCATATTATAATAATTAATAAAAGAAAAAAAATCATTTACATCTTAATAAGATAACATTTAAAAGTACCTATCAAATTATTTTCTTGACAAAAACAAAAATAGTACATTTTGATACAAGTGGAGAATTTTTATTATTGCATTCGAGGCGGAATTAACACCCGAGCCGCAGGCAAGATTGTTTTTGAGCCGAAAACTGCAATAACAAATCGTGTATCAAACGACGTTTTTCAATACACTTTTGAAGAAATAAAATAAAATAACGAAAAATATTTTTGTCATGAAATATTAGGAAACTATGATTTAAATTTTCTTTTTTTTCCGCGCTTTGCTTTCGCCAGGTTGAAGGAGAAGCAAAGGTATAAAGCCGATAAACAGCCTAATATGAAAAATAGAAAATTCAAATATTTTTGAGTTTAGAGCACAAATAAATGTTTATTCTATTTTATTATAAACATTATTTAAATATTCAAAAAATATTAACGCCGTAAAGACGCAGAACTCTTTGCCGAGATTAAAAAAAACATTCACTTCTGAATAGAGACGGTGTGAATAGAGGCATTTAACCAATTTGGACTAAGTATAGGTATAAGTTATCTGTGGCAATTTTTATTCCCGCACACGTGTTGGAAAATGAAAAATCGCACGCGTGTGAAATATATTGCATTATGAACCTAATCGTTGTGCGATATGAACCAGTTTTCGAGGCAGTGTATTGAAAAAAATAAACAACACAAGATTGAGTAAATTAATATGATTGCTTACATTATCTATGTAAGCAATGATATTCATTTTCTGAAATTTGTTGGTGGTTTTAATTATTGTTTAATAGCCTAATAATGAAAATTACCCTTATTTCTAGCAGTCGCTACTATTAATTGGAGTAAAACAATAGATCTACCTTTTAAAGTTCAAAAAGTTTCCTTCCGGCGTTAATTGCAAAGTTTCTGAGATAAATGTTTCTCATCATAGTTAATAATTTACGCGTTAAACTTCGCCATTTTGTGTTCTACTTATTATAATTACTAGCTGCGCCCCGCGGTGTTACCCGCGGTTTCTAAGATACACTAAAACGTGCATATAATCGGTGAGAAAAGTATTCACAAAAAAAATTCTCATCCCACGGGAAAATACATTTTTTCAGGATGTACGAGTAAAGTAGCCTATGTGTGCTATGTGTATATACACATAGCACACATAGGCTACTTTACTCGTACATATAGGGTGTCTGCTACTTCCGCACCAAATTTTATCAAAATCGGTCAAGCCGTTTGACTTTGAAAGAGTAACAAATATATTTGGATTCCTTGCTCATCCCACGCGAATACTACATTTTTTTTTTAAATGTCGCAGCATTTTGCTGAGTTATGGATCTTTGGCCTCGTACAGGACTTTCTGTTTTTTATTTCATTTATTTTTTTTTATTTCATTTATATAAAGTGGCCTATGTATTAATTCAGTGTCTGCTACTCCCACATCAAATTTCAACGAAATCGGTCGAGCGGTTTGAGTTTGAAAGAGTAGCAAATATAATATTTGAATTCCTTACTCATCCCACGGGAACACTACATTTTTTCGAGATATAACGTAGCTTATGTGTTAATCCAGGGTATAAGCTGTCTACATACCGAATTTTATCCAAATCGGTCAGCCGTTTGAGCGTGAAGAAGTAACAAACATACACACGCACACACACACTCACAAACTTTCGCCTTTATAATATTAATATAAATATATAGTGTGATGTGATGTATCAACGAGTAGGTAACTATAGTAATAATATCATTGCCATAATGTTATATTTTGCATCCGTTTGACCTCCCTCCTGCATTGTGGTGGACCTTGCTTCGAAAGGCTGTGAAATCTGATCCTAGTCACGCACTGAAGTTCCGTTAGTTTTGCTTAAGTAAATCAATATAAATATTGGTATGTTTTGTGCATAAATCATTAAAGGGGTAGTCAGTAAGGTTGTAATTCAGCATTCACTGCTGTGAATGATGTTGAATATAATTGTCAAAATAAAAGGCGTTGCCATTTTTGTTACGCAATTACCCTTCAGAGCTCTGCCGAGTGCAAAACTACATTGTTTTTCCACCGCACAACTTCAACGGGACGTCAACGAGAAACGAGATTATTCCAACGAAACGTGACGTCGCGGTGACGGTGTGCGGTGGACACGAGGCCATAGTAAATGTAGGTATCGCTACTTCAGCGCCGCCATCTCATTCTGGTTGACGTCCCGTTGACGTGGCGGTGGATAGAATGCCTGACTCCCAGAAACCGTGAGGTTATCTTTTATAGATGCTAAATCGATATAATTATAATTCTTTAAATACCTATAATTTTAACTGAAGCAACATTGTTGTTATTTTCAGCATCGCTAGTTCTTATCAAGGTCAAGCATCATGTGTAATTCCACGTAAAGTATCTGCGCACACGCAATGGATTAAATGGGAAAAATAATGGAAACTTACAAAACATTTAAGCAAATTCATACAAAAACCGTCTGAATCATTGTTTCCATGCGATTTCCTGCACAAAGCATTTAATTCATTAATCAGGTTACTGTAAAATACATTATTTTATGATAAGGACTGCACATTGTAAAGTATATAGTCAAGCTACACCGGTTGAGCAAGTTGTACAGGATGTGGTTGCATTGTGCATTTCATGTCAGCAAATAAATGGAATAAATATCTAATTGTTTTCAAAAAATAATTTGGCAATTTTAAATAGGATATATTATCTAATTGGCTCACACTATGCGGCCGCAGTCAAATTCAATGGGGATGATGACTACTAATTTATTTTTGTTCATCATTCAGATTATCAAAAACTATTGGACACAAATATTTTCGTTTTTTATCCCTGTTTGTTGAGCTCCCATTCCCCAACTTTAATGCATTTTATTTAAGTATTTTTTATTAATATGTTAAGGCGAGTAATAATGCACCAACATTGAGAAAAATATCATAAGTCCTGGAGATATGGAACACATAGGAAATTTCAAAATTTTCCATATCTCCAGATTTTATTCTCAATAGTGGCGCTAATTGGCATTACTTACTCTCCTTAAAGCAAAAAATTCGTGTCTAATATTTTTTATTATCTGACTGACGTACCTACTAATTATAATTCCATTTTTTTCACCCACGCATCATCCTTTTTTTAAGTGACTATTCATTCATCCACTAACAAAGTATTGTGTTGAGTTTGAAAAACTTTCCGCCATCTAACTTAAGTGCGCTGCTGTTTGTCACACAGCGCCAAAGATGATGGTATTATAGAAGCATGAGGAACACAGAGTAAAGTTCACTCATCCTCTATTGAAAAGGGAGGAACCTCCGACCAGACGGGTGTTGTGTCTGGTGGGCAACTGCCCGATGGTTGATGTCGGGACGTTGTATATATGCTAGCCGCGCGGTAAACTTTAATTGCGCGATGCAGGATTTGCGTGACGTCATGTCACTGTGGTGCGTAGTTCGTATGTGGCGATATAGATGCCGCCACATCAGTCCCCTTCAGAGACCGGAGGTCGGTAGTGGGCTGAGTCGTGTATCTTGCGATGCTTGCCAATGCCAGTTGAGGTTCCAGTGAGTCGGGTACAACCGTCAGGATACCCGTTGAAGCCGTGGGTGCTGGCTGGCTGTGTGACTCGCCGCTCGAAAGCTTGAAGAAGTGATGCTGATGATGTCACGCTGAAGGAGTTGCACATAGGCTGCTGACGTTCATACTCGGTGTCACCAGTATAGAGGCATGAGGAACAGGGTGTAAAGTTCACTCATCCTCCATAGAAAAGGGAGGATCCTCCGACCAGACGGGTGTTATGTCTGGTGGGTCACTGCCCGACGGTTGATGTCGGGACGTTGTATATTATGCTAGTCGCGCGGTAAATTCTAATTGCGCGATGCAGGATTTGCGTGACGTCTTAACATTGTGATGCGTAGTTCGTATGTGGCGATATAGATGCCGCCACAGTATAATAAACTACCACGTAACTAATGTGGAGTTCAGCTGAATATGAATGCTGATTGTGAACTGCCGCATTCACCTATAAGTAATTTGTGGAAGTCAATGGAAAAGTGCTGATCTATGGAATGCGCGCGTGCCATGTACGATACATAACTCGTAAATATCTAGTTAAGGCAAATAAAAGTAGAGTTTCATCTTCAATAAAAGTCGGCCTAACATTCGTTCCACCGAAGATTCTTCCTGAGGACGACCGCCGCAGGATTTGAAATAGTAGCAGTAGGAGACCAACAAACTCTTCCGCCTTTCAAAGCAAAGGGTAACAACGAGAATCCACAAGAAAAACTTAACAGATAGCTACGTATACAATGCAATAAAAGTACCAACTGAAGCGAGGCAAGCAGCAGCAGCAGGCCAAGTTAGTACAAACTGTCAAATTTTCTCATTCGATTTAGAACCTAACCTAAATTTTAAGGTTTAAAATAATTTGGAAAAATTTGACAGTTTGGTATAACCTGATGTTCTGTTGTCTGTACCTACAGTCAAGAAAACAGTTTGATGTATGGGCAAAATAATCGTCTTAGGCCCTTTGTACACACACGTTTCTTTGCCGTGAAAAACTACGGTTTATTTGCCGTGTGTAGGCACGGTCTTCATTGTTGTATGGATTACTATGGAAGCTTGTTGAGAGACCCACTTAAGGTTACCCACTTAAGGTTACAAAGTATTTAAAGTAACCTGCATACTTATATGTTTTATATACTGTACCTACCAAGCTTCCGTTAACTCCCTTCCAAATGTCCTTGCCAAGCGTAAAGACTTAACTTGAATATCAACATTGTTAAAAGAAGTCGGTTAATCAAACCAGTCAGCAGTACTAAGGCTTTAATTAACTTGAGTTTATTCTTTGTATTTTTGTTTTGTACTCCAATGAGACCGGACATGTAAAATGCTGATTTTAATATATTTAGTTTCAGTGCTGTGTAGTGTGAGGGCAGGCATATTCTATGATTCGTATTTCGGGACTGAGATTACTAGGGAAGATGTGAGGAGACATGATAAGGCCAATACCACTTTGTGAGTTGTTTTTTTAATTGTATTAATTTAGTGATTTAGGACATAACTAATTTTAAATAGCCGTGTTTTCCTCCGAAATATCTTATCGTATTTTGAGAATAATACTTTCATTTTATTCCTCAATATAATTTATTGCTTAATAATTAGTCCTTGTATTCAAAATTATTCCTCGGATAAAGTTCTGGAGAATTCGTTCATGAAGTGTTAGGTTGTTATCATCGGCTTATTTATAAAATATTTTGCCCTTTTGTGGCACTAGTAGTACCTTCATCTAAACTCATCTCATCTACAATATTTTCAATGTTGAATTGTAACATTATCGTACCTCTAGTTTTTTTGTTCGTATTTGTTTTAATTAACTTGACGTAGCTATAATATTAGTTCTCATTGTTTGTAGCTGGTGTGTGAATGAGGTAGAACCATGTGATCCTCACGAAGGCAGGAGAGTTGATGGCTCCTGCAATAACCTCCATCACCCTCCGAGGGGAGCCACACATACTCCGTTTGCGAGGGTATTACCTCCGGTGTATGATAAAAGTAAGTGAGAGTACAGTTATAATTATGAGAATAGATGAAGAAACTTACGTTATTATTGATTAAGTCTTTTCAAATCGAGTGAAAAGAGAAAGTATATTGGCACAAATCAAAATAATAGGAGACAGAAGTACTGACAAAAAGGAACTGTAGTGCTATTCTGTAAATATCTCACCGTGAACACATAGGTGAAGTGAGCTTACAGTGAGCAGTCAATAGTGTCAATCCCTAGCATCGGGTGGAATGACAGCTCTCTTCACGCTCACTTCACTTAAGTTATCACGGTGAGTTGTTTACAGAATAGCATGGCTGAACCTGCAAAAAATGCTGCAAGGATGGGTTATAGGCGCAACAATATAAGAGTCGGTTAAAGTTCTTCGTTTTTAGGCAATGATTGAATTCAGTACTTTTGAGTGACCTATGTAGCAAACCTATTATTTTCCGCAAAATCATCCATCTCGTTAGTTTTTACACGACTGCCCAAAGGAGTGTAATGTTTTCAGGGTTGATGTATGTTTGTATGTATGTGAGTTTCTTTATTCCACCATAACTTTTAAATTCCTGAACAGATTTGGATGTATGGGGTATAGAATCCTTACATCACTTACGAGTGACACTGGCTATTTTTTTTTTGAAAAAATTAAATATGGCGGCAGTATGGCTCCATTTTGAAACGTGAAAAAAAGTTTTTTTTTTCAATTATTACAATATGGGTATCAAATTGAAGGCCTTGAACAGCACAATCTAAAAAAAAAAAAATTTTTTTTAGAATGTGCTGTTCAAGGCCTTCAATTTGATACCCATATTGTAATAAAACAGGTAAATAAAATTATCATTGCAGTCGGGGGACCATTCTGTGGAATACTTTTTAATCTAAGAGGTCCCCCGACTGCAATGACAATTTTATTTATCTGTTTCGTCAGGGAATATAACTTGTTTTTTACTTTTTAGTTCGTTTTTTGGCAGGGCAGTCGTGTTTTTTAATTTTTTTAATTATTTATAAATATATCCTATTCCTCTAAGAACAAATACATATACGATCTATGTCTATAATATGAATATAATGAACATTTTTGCTACAGACTTTGAGCCGAAGAAAACAGCTTCTGGCAATGAGATGCCCCTCGCGAGGTACCTCAGGACTCGTCTCTACTCAGTAGGTCGTGTGCCCAGCCAGATATTCACTACGTTGGCCATACACTTCTTCGTCTTTATGTCTGCTGATGTCGTCTCTTTACACGATACAGGTATGGCTTTATCAAAGTTTTTGATTTTGAGAAGAAAATTAAATACAGCATCTAAAAAAAAAATTGCCAAGTGCGTGTCGGACCACGCACAATGAAGGGTTCCGTAGTTGGAACGAATTTATCCCATAAACAAACTTAACATTATTGTTAAAAACATGTTCTCCCTTATATCGATATCCGTCAAGGTCAATTCTAAACAGAAAATGTAAGTTATAATCGCAAAAAAATATTTTTTATGTATTAAAACTATAAATTAACAATTTTTGGACTTTTTCGTATATCTGTGCTGCGAAACCTTCCTTCTTGCCAAAGTTTATTATTCTAGGTGAACGGGAAGTAGGTACCACAGATTTGGATTTATTTGCGAGTATCAAAATAGGTCGCATAAATGTCCGTATTTTTTTATTGCGTTGACTTGATTAAACTTGATTTTTTAGAGTTCTAATGGACCCGTAGACGTACGTATTTGCCGCCGGGGTCGCGGGTTGTTCGAAAGAGGTACCGTGGCCTTGGCACAGGCAATTGAAGGAACACGGGTGGGTTTTAGTCAGTAAAAGGCTGACACGCTCTCCCGCTCCTCCCAAAGCGCGAAAAGTCATTTGATAATTTACCATCCACAAAAAAAAAAAAGACCTACGCATTTAGTACTTGGTTTCAACTTGACACCTCCATGCATTCCTGAGAAAAAGGGTCTTGATAGATAGAAGCATAGACGGACAACGAAATATTCCTATAAGGGTTCCGTTTTTTTCCTTTTGAGGTGCGAAACCCTAAAAAGAAAGAAAAATAAAAATTATTTTGCACAAATAAAAATCAAAACAACTCCAAATCAAATCAATTTTTATTCCGGGAATACTCCCGTAGATATTATTTATATTTCTATGAATACACCCACATAAAATACAATTTACACCAGATTAGAAAAGATTTAAAAAAAAATTAAAGAAATAAAACGCAAATTATAAAATACAGACACAAAAAAAAAATTGTGGGTTCACACACACTTTTTTTTTTTTTTTTTTTTTTTTTTTTGTGGATGGGAAACCATCAAATGACTTCTCCCGCTCTGGGCAGAGCGGGAGGGCGTGTCAGACTTTTACTGACTAAAACCCACCCATGATCCTTCAGTTGCCCGTGCCAGGGCCACGGTATCTCTTTCGAACTACCCGCGACCCCGGCGGCATCGGCCCAATTGACCCCGTCACTGCTGACATCTCTTTGAGGCGCGCGTGGAACACAACGCGCCGTCGACCCGGGCCTGGTCCTTACCGGACGGCGAGCTGCCCATTACTCGTCGTGTTCACACACACTTAGATATTTGAACTCGTGAATTGCTGGATTTTTTCAATGTTTTCTAATTTTTTCTTCGCAGTTTGTAATAGGCAGTAATTAGCAGATTTTTTTCTATTATATAATTAAATTCAAGCTATTTATCTATTGAAACGATATTTTTTAAGTAGGACCTAAATTAGGTGTACTTCTGTGATCCTTGAAAAAACTTTGCAATGAGTTTAAATGAATCCAATTATGGAGTCACTCCTTTCGAAACCTGATTTCATGGGTACAGTACGGAATAAGGAAGTCGTAAAAGTAAGGAAATGTACTTCAAACTTTGACTTTTGTCTTTGTAGGTACATAATACGACAACGTTTATTATGTTAATAAAAAACCTAAGAAAGTAACTGAATTCTACAAACAACTTTTTGTTACGAGGAGATATAAATATGCGAAAAAAAAATCCATAGTGACATCGAATTCTACAAACAACTTTTTGTTACGAGGAGATATAATCTTGCTCCAGATTAATTTTTAATGTTACCTTCAACTGAATCACACGAAAATTAACTCAACATTACCTTTCCAGTAAACTACATAGCTTGGCGGCCTTACTGCTGCGCCGAAAGAGGCAAGAAGGATTACATGTGCGTTCCCAACAAGATACCTGATGATGACCCGGTGCATCGCTTCTCTGGCGTCCGTTGTGTTAACATGACCAGACCTGAAACCTTCCAGACCATTGGATGCATCAAGAATGATACTGCTCCTGAAAGAGTAAGAACTGTTTACTTCTTCCTCTCTCTCGCATTTCTTCCTTTGCTACTCGTCTTTCTAGTTTCAGTCTTCTTTAAATTCTTCTATTTTTTTCTTTTTTCCTAGTAGATATTTCTAGTCTCTTAATGACCGAGCAAGCAAAGCGAGCGAAGCGAGCGATGCATCTCTGCTTCAAGTCTGGCAAAATTTGCTTTTCTCTGTCAGTTTGTTGGTACTCCTTTAGAGGTCGTATTTGTACAACCGATCTGGATGAAACTTGGTGTACAGGTTTTACGACCATAGAGAATTTTAATTTTGTCTCAAAAAGGTACTTCCTCCAAAAAGGGGCAAAAAGGGGCTACTGAATATCTCCGCTTAATGTGATCTGATTTCGATGTTTTTTTTTTATTATTTGAAAGGTAGTTACATTGTTAGTCTTAAAAAAAATTGTTGAAGATCTGATGAGGATCTTCGACGTGATGAGTAGAATAGCTCCTCAAAATGCAGTAAATTGCTCACTTAGATTTCTACCAGTGGAATGGGCCCTTTAACTACTAGGTGGGAATTGATGGAGCACCTGAGACTACCTTCTCATCACAAAACTAGAGAATTGTTGCAGAAAAGTTTATGCTGGTGAGGTCTACCGTTCGTAGAAATACTACTAGTTAAATCTTTTATTAGACTTTATTTGTCTATAGCTGATATTTTGTTTTAAGTATAACTGAATTTTATCATTTATATTAGTTGATGTTTTGTTACTTTCTGTTCTAACTATGACGTGTGTAATGTATTGTGAATAAATGAATAGGATTATGATCTAACAATAATTTACCCACGATAGTTAAGTTTTTGTTCTGTAAACACATAATTAATATTACATGCTGTTCTTTTTGGACAAAACGTGACTGAGATTTTAATTAATTATGCCAATTTAGACTTTTATTAAGAATACATATTTCTATTTCATATTTTTATTTTTTTTTCTTTCATATTTATTTATTTTTTTTCTGCTTTGCAGTTTGGCAGAAGTAATAGATATGTATTTGAAAAAATATTTCTGTGAATAAACACTTTTTCTTTTCTTTTTTTTTTTTTTCAGAGTTCAACTAAAACTTAGTTGGTATTTACGTGTGTACCTATAGTACATAGGTACACAAACATAACGCGCGAAATGTGGGTTTAAGTCCCAAGTAATAGAGGGAGTGAGCCTATTGCCATTAACCAATCAATCAACAAATTCAAACTCCAGGCTGCTACTGAGCAATTACAAATGGAAAAACTCTTGCCCGACCTGGGAATCGAACCCAGGAATCTCATGAAAATCGTTATTTATATATTTGATCAAATTTATTATACATATTTTGTTAATATGCTGTGTGAAAATAGCATCCAAAACATGCACAACGCAAATGTTTATACAAATATAAACATTTATAGGAATTTATAGAAAATAAAAACTTTTTTACAAAAAAATACAACCGACTTCCAAAAACAACTACACTTTGTAAAATGTAAAAAATAACTTTAATTTCGGAAGTCGGTGTCTAGTTAAATGTATTTTCGTTTTTTGCCACCGACTTCCGAAATTAAAGTTATTTTTCACTTTGTAGTTGTTTTTGGAAGTCGGTTGTATTTTTTTGTAAAAAAGTTTTTATTTTTCACTTTTTAGTTGTGGAACCTACCCCACACAAATTCTAATACCACTACCTGCAAAACAACCTAGAACATCATCCATATAAAAGTGGGGAAAAAATACGTATTATTGAAGCTAACTCAAAAATAACCAAAGCAAAGTTAATCAATTTTATATGGGACCAACTGTTATGTATACCCTCTCGAATAAAACAAAAACAATCCAAATCGGTCCAGCCATCTTCGAGTAATCGGGGAACATACATAAAAAAAAAATAAAAAAAAAAAAAAAAAAGGTTCCGACGAATTGATAACCTCCTCCTTTTTGAAGTCGGTTCAAAAAAAAAAAGAAGCAAATTCAAGGTTCAACCTGGGACCAAAAGGGTCCCTGTGAATCGCCCATTATTCTAAGCTTCTTCTCCCCTTCTGATTCCTAAGGTTTTCTAAAGAATCTCTTATGAACATACAATGACATCCATAAGATTGTATGTCCTACATGATTGATACCTTATTATATCTTATTAATTTTAGATTGTATCATCAACTCCGCTGTTGGACCTATCTGTGATATACGGCAATCAATTGGCAGCTTTAAATCAAAGAGGGAAAACATTCCAAGGAGGTATGGTGAAGACGGAATTAGATGACAAAGGCAGGATATGGCCACCCAGTACTAACACCACTGCCAACGTCTGTTTCTTGAATCAGAAACCTCAGGAGACCAGGTGCCATGCGATGCGTGAGTGTTCAACGTTTCTACCTTACCTACAGCTTTCGTTTTCGTGAGATACGTTCATTTGTTTTACGTTTTACGGTTATTATTATACACGCAAGAAATAATGACTAAGATCTAAAATTAAACCGTTTAATCTTAAACATATCGTAATTACTGGAACAATTAAAAAGTCATTGTGTCAGAACCAATACATAATCTGAGTTCATACGATATTTGTGCAGTTATAAAAAAACCAAAGTTTTTCAAACTCAAGCCCAAAGCATTTATTTCAATTAAACCAATTAAGCAGGCACTTTTATACTGTCAAGGAGTCGGTCCGTCAGGGAGATTAAGCTACTCATAGTTGCCTATCCCAATGCGTAGCAGGTTTCTAGTAGGTTTTAACATTGGCAGACTCCTGTCCTTCAATATTAGACATTATATGACTACAAAAATAACGGTCGTCCTAAATTTTCAGCTGAAGATGGTGGCAACACTCTAGCAGGCATCAACCTCATGGTGGTATGGTTTTGGAGGAATCACAACTTTATTGCCAAAGAACTAGCTGCTGTAAACCCATGCTGGGATGACGACAAACTGTTCAATGTATCAAGAGATATTAACATAGCTATATCACTACAACTTTACTACTATGAATTGCTGCCGTTATATATGGGTGAGTACTTTATTAAATATTCAGATATATTTAATTTATGGAGATAGTTATGCTATAGAAATATTAGCTAATCAGCGAGGAGTTACAGACTAGCCGGTATGTTGGACAAGTATCGCCACTTGGAAAGGGAATAATTTTGCATTTTTTTTAATCTTGTAGTTTTATAACTGTTTCATTTTTCATTTGACAGGATACGATAATATGGTGAAAGATGGAGTGATAACACCAACGGGGGGATTCAAAGATGATTATAATCCACATGTGTATCCTCAAGTGTCTCTGGAATATCCCTTTGTTTTAAGATGGGTCCATACTATTCAAGATGGTCCTTTGAAGTAAGGATTTGTGTAAAATCTCGAAATGTTTTTTATGTATATTTTTTTTTTAATTCAAATTTTACTTTACTATTCATACAATAATAACAACAACGAACAAGCACTTAATAATTACTAATACTCAATGAATATATAAAAAGTAAATTAACTTTAATTTATTATAATCAACCCTGATTGACACTATAAATATACTCTTGGTGGTGATGAGAATATAGTTTTATTAAAGTTTTTTTAACTAATTAAAAATATATTTTTTACGAACTTTTCAGATTGTATGACAAAGATGGCTACTACCTAAAACAAGTTCCCATAGTAAACCTCACATTGAGAACCGGATACTTCGGAGTTGATGATAACATGGATTATTTGACCCAAGGCAGCTTTAGGCAAGGAAGCGCTAGAGAAGACTATATTGCTGATCCTGATGTAAGTCACGCAAAAGTTTCGGATTGAATGCGGTTATCTCGTCTTTGTTTAAATCTAAATGTATATGTAGACACAGTCTTAAAAGATTTAGTTTTTTTAAAAGAAAAATTCAATTCCATTGGTCTAGACCTTAACCTCTCAAAATGTGAAATTTATCTTCCCCAAACTACTGACAGACAGACTACCATATCAAAATTATGAAATGAAACTCTCTTCACCTCCTGGGATCCCCAATTTTTGACGAATCCTTTTCAACGTTTATTGAGGAAAAAATACAATATTTTTATGATGTCTCGGAATGACTTTACAAAATTAATATTCATTCGGCCTTCACACTCATTGATACGATACTGTTGCTTTGGACCAAAATTCACATATAGCTTTCGCTCCTCCCATCTTTGGAAGCTGTTAGAAAAAGTAGACCAAATTATTAGAAACACACTAACTTATATCCTAAATGTGGCCCTGGACGACCGAGCGTAGCAGCAAGCCACGCTTCCCATTCGCCTGGGTGGTCTCGGCGTCCGCAAAATTTCAAGTATTAGTTTACCAGCCTTCCTCTCCTCGGTCCACAGTACCGATAAATTAACCAGGAAAATTTTATCTTCCTCACTGGTCGATTTTGAGATACCGTTTTTGACCGATGCGTTGAACGCTTGGAAAATGGCTTGTCCCAATACGGATTTGCCCGACAACCCGTCCTCCCAGAAACTGTGGGACGTGCCGCTTTGCAGTATTATACGGAATACCCTAGTAAAGACGTCATTTAATACTGTTGAGCGTGCCCGTCTGCTGGCTATGGGAGAATGGGAGTCAGGCTTGTGGCTTCAGGCGTTCCCGTCATCCATCATAGGTACCATGATGGATGACTCATCGTTTCAGCTCGCTACATGTCTCCGCTTGGGCGCACCTTGTGTTGCTCCGCATCGGTGTCACTGCGATGAAGCTGTCGGTAGTCTCGGGCACCATGGCCTGTCCTGCTACAGGAGCGCAGGTAGCATAGCACGGCATGCCAGCATCAAGGACATTATTCGTCGAGCTCTTGTCACCGGCGGCGTACCAACGGTATTAGAACCAAACGGCTTGGTACGTGACGATGGGAAGAGACCAGATGGCATGACGCTGTTGCCTTGGAAGATGGGTAGGCTTCTGGTGTGGGACGCAACCTGTGAAGACACCCTTGTGCCATCTCATGTTCCAAGCACGACGTGCTGTGCTGGCACCGTTGCTGCGGCTGCTGAGGCCCCTTAAGCGACGCAAATACTGTAATCTTATAGGTAACTACAGTTTTGAGCCGTTTGGGGTCGAAACGCTCGGATCATGGGGCCCGAGTGCGCGTCCACTTTTCAAGGAAATTTCTCGCCGACTGGTCGAGACTCCACGTGACCAGAAGGCTGGCTCGTTCTTTGGCCAAAGAATTAGCATTGCCATTCAACGTGGCAATGCTGCCAGTCTTCTGGGACGTTTCCGGATGACATCGATGCGGACGAGTACTTCGACGCCGAAGTGTACTTTTGTTTTTGAATTTATTTGTATAGTTAGTTAGTTAGTCATTTAATTTAGTACCTAGTGTAAATAGTGTTAACTTTTATAGAATAAAATAGAATACTCTATATTACACACCACACACCATTTAAATTACTGGTTACAATTTTACAATGTTGAAATTATGTTGTTGTTTTATTGTTGTTGTTTTTGTTGTTGTTCTTTTATATTGTTTATAAACCACAAAAATAAAAATTGTCGATGTATATGTAAAATATTATCATATCTTTCAACTCCCTGAACTTATTTGTAGTTTAATTTATCTTGGATTAAATATCACCATCACCATTTTCGTTTAATCTATCAGCCAGTATAAATTCCTTTCTTTTATCGTCTTCCACTGAGTCTATCTCCATCTTTTCGTAGACCGATCTCGTTTCCTATAGCCATTCTTAGACATTCTTTAATCTTTTCCAGTATCATGGTTTTCCAACCTTACTATAAAACACATTTCCATGCCATGACAGATTTTTGCTATTCAGCCTTTTTCTCAGTACACATCATTACATCCTTTTCAACATTGTTAAAACATTTAATATTGTTAAATAATATTTATTTATTCAACACTTTCAAGGACACTAACTGGCCATAGCCATCATAATAATAAAACTTCTATTTTGTCTGGTTCAGTGTACTTGAAAGCGTAAATATAACGTATAATCTTAAATTGTATACTGTGTGTTGTATTGTGGTTTCTTGTGTTGTGTTGTGTGTTGTTGTCTTAGTTGTATCGTGTTGTATTGTATTGTGTGTTGTATTGAATTATTGTTGTCATGTGTTGTGTCTTATATTGTTGTGTGTGTTGTGTTGTGTGTTGTACTGTGTTTTACTAACATTTTATGATTTTGTGATTTTGACATTTTATGATTTTATTTTCTTTTGTTATTTATGTAATAAATATGGAGTTTTCTCTAAAATAAATATAATATAATAATAATAACAATTTATTTCAGATCACAGAGATCGGTCTGGGTCCTCATCAGTATGTGTCAGACTTGATGACGAATGATTTGGCCAAGAACCGGTACTTTGGATTCCCACCTTACATTAAATACAGGGAGTTCTGCTTCGGCAAGCCCATTCGTAGTTTCGAAGATCTGCATGGCATTATTGATCCTGAGGTAATTATTAAAACGATTGTTGTTAACTATTGGTGTGTTATGTATTCTGTAATATGGTGGTGAGAAAAATAAATCTTATCTTATCTTAGCTAATTGTTAATATATTAATGAGAGGGAAGGGTATACGGTTTGGAGATTTCGGCTTGGTGATGAGTCTTTTTTAACAGAGTTGTTGGACGGATTTGCTAAACTACTGTAAAAAGAAATAAACTTATTTCAGCTTAGATGTTAACAGTATGTATTTTTATATTACAGAGGATAGAAGTTCTAAGAGAAGTCTACGAGAAAGTAGAAGACATTGATCTGTTGGCTGGTATCTGGGTAGAAAAATCGATACCAGGAGGTTTCGTACCTCCAACGTTCTACTGCTTGGTTATAGAGCAGCTCAAACGTAACACAGTTTCTGATAGACATTGGTACGAGAGACCGGACCGACCTAATGCGTTCACCTTTGGTAAGTGCACATGATTATAAAATAAATAAACCATTTATTTTCAGGTAACAAAGACCCATAGATACATACCTTAGCCTAAGTACACATAATAATATAGTAACAATTATACCTACATTGTTCAAGGTCACAATTTATATACCATAATTTATTGGAACGGTGCGGGTCACTAGTTATTATTATAAATAGACTTGCATACTTTACATACAATAATTGCAAATCTATATCTTTTTCTTAAAGTCAAGTTTTTTCTCGTGACGATGATTGATTTCTTTTTTATTATTTGCATTTACAGAGCAACTAGCTGAAATTCGTAAATACACCGTCGCAAGACTACTATGTGACGTCGGAGACACAGTTGAAAGGATCCAACCTCAAGCCTTCTTGAAAGCTGGGTATAAGTAAGTGTGCTTTCTTTATTTTTATCATAATCATCATTCGTAGCCTTGTTCCATACGCTGCTGAGTATTCTCCCTTTTGTGACATCATTTTTAAAAATATTGTCGTTTTGTGGAGCTAGCTTAAGTGTCTCAGCACTAAGTCACTTGTGGAGCTAGCGTAGGTGTCTCAGTATTAAGTAACTTGTGGAGCTAGCGTAGGTGTCTCAGCACTAAGTCACTTGTGGAGCAAGCTTTGGTGTCTCAGCACTGAGTCACTTTGTGGAGCTAGCGTAGGTGTCTCAGCATTAAGTCACTTGTGGAGCTAGCGTAGGTGTCTCAGCAGTAAGTCACTTGTGGAGCTAGCGTAGGTGTCTCAGCAGTAAGTCGCTTGTGGAGCTAGCGTAAGTGTCTCAGCATTAAGTCACTTGTGGAGCTAGCGTAGGTGTCCCAGCGCTAAGTCACTTGTGGAGCTAGCGTAGGTATCTCAACACTAAGACCTTGTGGAGCTAGCGTAGGTGTCCCAGCGCTAAGTCACTTGTGGAGCTAGCGTAGGTATCTCAACACTAAGACCTTGTGGAGCTAGGCTAGCGTAGATATCTCAGCACTAAGTCACTTGTGGAGCTAGCGTAGGTGTCTCAGCATTAAGTCACTTGTGGAGCTAGCGTAGGCGTCTCAGCAGTAAGTCACTTGTGGAGCTAGCGTAGGTGTCCCAGCACTAAGTCACTTTGTGGAGCTAGCGCAAGTGTCTCAGCAGTAAGTCGCTTGTGGAGCTAGCGTAGGTGTCCCAGCGCTAAGTCACTTGTGGAGCTAGCGTAGGTATCTCAGCACTAAGTCACTTGTGGAGCTAGCTTATGTGTCTCAGCACTAAGTCACTTGTGGAAATGACGATGTTCATTAGTGGTCAAAGATTCTTTTCCGTCTTCAAATTGATTCTAGCTTTATAAGTTTTTATCGCCAAAGTGACCAACTTTCTATAAAAAGATCCCTAACCTCTTTATATGAAACACTATTGAAATTATTATTGTTGTAACATTGATTTTTCATTATTAATTGTTGTGCATCATGATCAATTTAAATTTTTGTTTCAGTAACCGAATGTGCTCTTGTGACCAAATAAACAAAATCGATTACTCTGCTTGGAAAGATGCGAGGTGTTACCCTCAAATGCCTTGGACAAAATATGTTTGATACTAGAATTTAGTGTTAATAAATAAATTACGAATAATAATATGCCAGTAGAAATCATGAGGTCTTTGATCTAATAATTGTATACCGGTTCAAGTCTCCGAATGGTTATGTTTAAGACGAATATTTTCTATTTGACCTTCAAATTAATTTTTGTATAAATAAAAAATTATATAATTTATATTACTGTACTGTATGTGTTTTATTACTATTTATTATTGTTTTAATATTTATTTTGTAACAGCTAAGTACACATATGAACTATTATTTATGGATAGGCATTAAAGTGGTGCAGCTCATAGCAAAATTTTAGAGTCATGCATTTATGCCTTTCCTTCTTGTTGTATTGTTGTTCCTACTCCTTTTTGATATCGCGATTATAACTATGTTGGGGTTGGCTACCAGTCAAACCGGATGCTGCTGAATACCAGTATTTTACATGGAGCGACTGCCTATCTGACCTTCACAACCCAGTTACTGGGTAATGAAATGGGGATACTGAAAACTTACCACTATGGTTTAATATCTCTGCTATAGCAATAGCCTTACTAAATACAAATCTACTTACATCTTCATTCACAAGTCTTAAAATTACGTAACTACATTTAGGTCACATAATAATATAATGTTACACTATCATTCAGTCACGCACGCCCAAAAAAGCGCCTAACACACATACACACACGCACACGTCACTTGCACGGACCAACACCACTCCACACACACCCCTACACACCTCCTCACACAAATAACCTAATTAACAAAAGTTTAGTTCATATGTCAAGTTTATAATTTCACTCGAGCCACCAATCTTTTTATAATGTTGATTTTTCTTTTTTTTATCTTCTGTCAGTGTACAAGTACAAAACAAAATAAAATTAATCGTTTTGTTAAAGGGCGGAGACCTGGTGTCCTGAAATACAGGCCTTTTTTTTGTGGATGGTATATCATCAAATGACTTCTCCCGCTCAGGGCGGAGCGGGAGGGCGTGTCAGACTTTTACTGACTAAAACCCACCCGTGTTCCGTCAGTTGCCTGTGCCAGGGCCACGGTATCTCTTTCGAATAACCCGCGACCCCGGCGGCATTGGCCCTATCGGACCCTACCACTGCTGATATCTCTTTGAGGCGCACGTGGAACTCGGCGCGCCGTCGACCCGGCGGGTCTGGTCCTTACCGGACGGCGAGCTACCCATTACTCGCCATCCGCAAGCTCGCGCTTACGGGGTGGCCGGGAACCGGCTATCGATTCCTGCCGCCCAGGGCGTCTCCTGCGGCGACTAGGGGCGTGTCCTCCTCCTTCACGAGCAGTACTGCTTGGGGCTGCTTGCAGGCCTAGAGCTTAGTTTAGGCACCAGTCTTCCACAATATTGAAATGTTGTCTGGCTGTCACACATGGTGTATTATGTATTCCGTAATATTGTGGTGAGAAAATAAAAATCTTATCTTATCTTTTCTTAAATCTTCCTCGATTCTGCGCACGGATATAAAGTTAAACAGTCCACTGAACAAATAGCTGCTCCTAATCAATGGGTTACTAACCCGAGAGTTATATTGACATCATCTAGAACCAGTTTCCCTAAATCTACATTTCTACGTGTGACAGAATCCAGTCATTTTTCTATAACGTCTTGATTAGTAGATACGGTAGGATGTTGTCTCCTATTTTGCTCTTTGCTGTGTTGTGCGATGTAAAGGCTGCATTGTTCTATGATTCGTATCATGGCGTTCCGATAGAAATCAGTGAAGTGAAACGCCGTGACAAGAGTAACACGACTTTGTAAGTGACTGTCTGTTTTTATTATTCGTTTTTATCTTTCTTAATAATATGTCTGAGGAGCATACATTTGAAAGGGAAATTATTAATCGCACACCGGAAAAATATTCTTACATCAAATACTTTACATCTAATAATCTATATGTACACTAAATCAATGATTGCAATACTAATTAACTAATTGAATATCAAAACTTGTACAAATAATAATCATCATTTATACATCAATTTTTGTACAAAGTCACAACAAAAATAATATGATACCTATGAAATTGCCGTTTAGTATGAAAAAATTGAAACGAATTTTTTTCATGCATTTTTTATTTGTATTAATCGAAGTAATCACCCATGCAATCAATGCATCTTTGCCAACGCAGTGGCAGTTTATTGATGCCCTTCTTAAAGAAATCAGCTGGACGGGAGGCAACAAATTCTTCAAAGGCATTTTGTACATTTTCTCGGATATTGAATTTTTTTCCCGCCAAGAAGTTATCCAAATTCTGGAAAAAGTAGTAGTCTGTAGGCGCAAGGTCTGGTGAGTAGGGCGGATGACGGAGAGCTTCCAACCCCAGTTCTTGCAACTAGGAGACCGTCTGCTGTGCAGTATGAGGTCGCGCGTTGTCGTGCAGGAGCAGCGGAGACGAGCGATTGACCAATGCTGGTTGGAGATGTGCCAGCTTCTCCATCATTGTGTTCAGTTCTTTACAGTACACATCTGAAGTAATGCTCACCCCGTTCGGTAAGAAGCTGTGATGAATCACACCGGCGCTAGACCACCAAACAGTGACCATCACTTTTCTAGGGGTAAGTTTTCGTTTAGGGCATTGTTTAGGTGCTAAACCAGGATCCAACCAACTTGCTGAGCGCTTGCGGTTATCAAACAGAATCCATTTTTCATCGCAGGTAACAATGCGGTTCAAAATTCCTTCATTTGTGTGTCTGTTGAGCAGTGCAAGGCACGTCTCGACGCGTACTTCGCACTGGCGATCATTGAGTTCGTGGGGCACCCATTTGTCAAGCTTTTTTACCTTGCCAATTTGACGCAAATGGACCAATATGGTTTTGACGCTAACGTCGAAAGCTGCTGCTAATTCAGCCGTAGATTGTGTATCATCAGCTTCCACAATCGCCTTTAATTCGTCATTGTCGACCAAAGTCTTCGGACGACCGCGAGGTTCATTTTTCAGGTCGAAATTTCCAGAACGGAAGCGAGCAAACCAATAACAAGTGGTGCGTTGGTTTGTAGTGTTAGCTCCGTAAACGTCGTTGATGTTGCGTGCCGCTTGTGCCGCGTTGCTGCCACGACGGTACTCATATTCCATAATTACTCGAATTTATAACGTATCCATGATGACGAAAAAGATTGAAATGCGATGAAAATGTAACACTAATCAATAAACAAATGACTACTTTTGGAAAAAAAAATCCATGTTTTTAAAATAAAATTAATTTGAAATTAGAATTCTTAGCCAAACAAAAATTATTTTGATTTGAAATGGCCAGTACTGCAGAACGGCAATTTCATAGGTAAAGACCTAATTTTATTTAAATATCAAAAATACTAACTGTTCATCAAAAATAACAAATGCGTGTCTAATAAACTTATTATTGCACTAGTATACTCCATTTACATTAAGATTAGACATTTAAACAAACCTTTTTTACAGTTCGTTCAACCGATTTTGACGTCTAGTCCGCAGGCTAAGGGATGGCATTAAAGGTAAAAAAGTGTTTACAATACCAGCTGTTTACTGCAGCTGCCATTTGTCATGCCAACAACGCAACGCAATAGAAGTCAAAATCGTAATGGAATATACAACTAATTGAATATCAAAACTTGTACAAAATATAATTATTGGGCACCCCGAGGTTCGGTTTGTTTAGGTTACTTTAAACCCTGCAGACAGAAATCGGAGCCCCATACAGCGGGGCTCCATCGACCTGACGTTACGTTTAATTTATTTAGAAATGCAGATTTTGATGTGCAAACAGTATTTTTGATGTACGTATTCTGTTGGAAAAAATTGGTAATTTTTGATGTGCGTTTAAATAATATCCCATTTCAAATAAAAAAAAAACATCTATTGCGTTTCATTTCATTTAATTTATTCATTAACAATTAAAATTGTGTTGAATATAACATATTAAATAAAGTTATCACATGTAGAAACAATAATTTTAAAAGCCTAATTAAAATTGATGTGAAATATTTAGTTCAAGAGTCAATTAATTTAAAATAATTATGTCAAGAAATAAATGCATTTCTTCAAACCATGCATTTCTTATTCATTAACAATTAAAATTGTGTTGAATATTACATATTAAATAAAATGATCACACGCGGAAACAATACATTTAAAAGCCTAATTAAAATTTATGTAAATTGTTACTTCAAGAGTCAACTCATTTAAAATATGTCAACAATGAAATATAATGAACATCAGCTCATCGGCTCATCGAGTTCCAGGAATTTTAAGTACTAGCTGCTGCCCGCGACTTCGTCCGCGTGAAATTTATTGTTCCTCCGACCCACCCCGTCACACCGCATTGCCTGCCCGCGCTATTAGGTACAGACGCTAGCAAGTCAAGCCACCCAAAACTGTCAAATTTTCCCAGTCAACCTTGAACCTTGCTTTAGCGATAAACATGAAAATCTATTAAAGACAGACAGATTGTAGTAGCTGGCGTCAGTGCTTCGTTTTCGCTTAGCGTTCTTACTGACTTTATTTGTTTTAGCTCGCCACGTAAAGGTCCTAGAGTGATGTTAAATATGCCTATAGCCTTCCTTTAGATTTGGGCTATAAAATGCAAAAAGATTTTTTAAAGTCCGACTGGCAGTTCCAGAGCACGTTCGTTCACCGCATCCCCTTCCCACTAACCTCCCCCTCCCACCCACTCTCACACCTCCTTCACCACTTCCCCTTCCCCCTTTCTCCGTCACCATCCCGTCCCCTCCCTCTCCCTCTCACGAATCCCTCCCTTCCCCCTCACCCCTCACCTACCCTTCCTCTCCTCACCAACCCCTGCCCCTATCCTCCTCCCCTCTACCTTCTCACCACCAATCCCCTCTCTCTCTCCCCCTCAAATACCCCTCCGCTTCCCCCTCCCCCTTTACCCTCCCTCCAGGGTAGGTAAGGTAGCCCGCGAAATTCAAATTTCTTACGTTTTTTGCAATTTGCAGGTTTTGGGTTCGGTGGTTTTATGTAGGTTTTTTGGTCAGGTTGTATGTTGATTAAAATATGATACGCGGCCGTAGCTAATATGGCTTTACAGAATTATAACCATTAGAATCAGCAATACAAAATCCATAAGTTAGAATTGACCTCAAATCTCGTGATTTCATGAAATCGCTAGGTTTGAGGTCAATTGAAAACTGACCTGTTAATTGCAAAGATTTGAGGTCAATTGAAAACTGAAACTGACCTGTTAATTGCAAAAAACTTAAGAAAATTTGAATTTCGCGGGCTACCTTAGATTACTTACTTAGGCAAGTGTCTGTGCCAAGTTTCCAGTTAATTAACCAAATGAATAAGATTTTTCATATAAACTGTATTCCCTGTTTTCATGCCCACAGGAATGGAATTAAATCGGATGTTAACTTGACTGAAAGATTATTTTTACCAATTTTCGAGTTAATCAAGCCCCGCAGTAAAATCCTCCCCTGAAAAATTTAGTACCCCTTTTCACCCCCATAAGGGTAGATTTTCGAAAAACCCTGATACACGTTATTCTTCATTTTTGGTCTCAAGTATAAAAATACTGAGTTTCGAGTTTATCGCGGCGCGGCGCGGCAGCGCTACGTCGAACGGAACGCGTATGGCATTTTATACTCGTGATAACTTCGAAATTAAACGTCCGATTCGAATCAATTAAAAAGTATTTTACTGCTACATAAATACCCTTGATGATAAAACTATTTATTTGAATAAGAATTTATACTACGATACGAATGATTAGATCGCCGATAGAAACAAAAGTTGGTTACATAACCAACTTTTGTCGGTCTAACACAAAAGCTGCTATTGTGACTTAACTATGATAATAATGAGTACTTTAAGTATGTAGTACATTTTTTTATGTATCATCAATAGTTTTCTCAGCGCACGCCAAATAATGAATTTTATAGGCAAAATTTTGCTACTTTGGGTTAGATTATTGCAATTTTCTTAAGGATCTCTAAATTTTTTGAAAATCAATTATAGCCTATGTTACTTCCTAATAAATTAACTATCTACTGATGAAAAAAAGGTTACAATCGGTCCAGTAGTTTCGGAGCCTATTCGGTACAAACAAACAAACAAACAAAAAAATCTTTCCTCTTTGTTATTTTATTATAGATAAGTAATTAAACCGAAACTGTTCTGTTTTTTTTTCATTATCTCTGTTCTTTATAACCGAAACCATACTTTCTTCAATTAGTCGACGACTTCCTTATTCGAAAGTCTAAAGGTAAATAACATTTTATTCAACATACCTAGCATAGTTGGTATTTTAATGCTACTTTGTCTTTAGTTGGTGCGTAAATGAGATTGAGCCATGTGATCCTCTCGAAGGAAGACGAGTCGATGGCTCCTGTAACAACTTGAAATACCCTTCCCGAGGAGCAAGTCACACTCCTTTCACCAGAATATTGCCACCGATTTATGACAAAGGTAAAGCAAGTTTTTAATATTATGCAAATGTAAGCATGACTTGACATTGCATGCAGTTTGTTTTTTTTCAGCTATTATGGGTTTTATGGGTAAAAAAATTAAGAATATGTGTGCTGAAAATTATATTAAGTAATACTTTATCCCTGCTGACCATCGAAGACCAAACTAAACCAAAACCAAACCAGAAGAGTTAACATAGCACTAGATAATCTTTATAACTGTGTGATAACTGACAACAACGGTGCTATTTTTTTCCCAGATTTCGAGCCCAAGAAAGCAGCATCAGGCAATAATTTACCTCTTGCTCGGTCTCTTAGGACCCGTCTTATCTCAGTTGGGAAAGTTCCCAGCCAGAGGTACACCCAGCTGGCTATTCATGCGTTTGTATTCTTGTCTGCTGATGTCGTCTCTCTACATGATACAAGTAAGATATTTCCTATTTTTTTTTATGTTTGTCCTCATAACTTTGAATATATGGTCTGTAAAATTTTTGCCCTGACTTGTGAGTCTAATAGATGAACCTTATTTACATCATAACCATGATTCTCTTGTAACCAAATAAATTTCCAGTCAACTACATACTGTGGAGGCCATACTGCTGTACCTCAAAAGGAAAAACCGATTCTTATTGTGTTCCTAACAAGATACCTGAAGATGACCCAGTGCACCGTTTTTCCGGTATCCGCTGTTTGAACATGACCAGACCTGAATCTTTCCAAAGTATAGGATGCGTACCAAAGGGTACCACTCCAGAAAGAGTAAGTAATTCAACTGTTTTTTCATCATTGTCACAAAGTCCTTGGATTTGATTCCATGATAAATTGTAATGTATTTTTTTTTTTCTAAATTCGCTTGCAATGATTTAATAATAATTATTATTTTTCTTCCAATAAACAATTGTTATCAATAATAAATAATATCGTATTTTATTCAATTAGCTATGTTAAAATTATATCTGTTCTAATATTAAAAGTATTGTATTGACTATTTTAGTACCGACTGAGTTTATAGATGGCACGACTAACCAATCACAGCGTATCGCAAAAAGGCGGGGATAAGAGTGGCGGGAAAACGCCATCTTGGTTGTCGTGCCCATCCTGCAAGTTTAGTCGTGCATAAGTCGTCGAGAAACGAGTGCTAATCTCTAGCTGTGTTTCAAGGATACCGAGTGGTGATTGTAAAAGTATATTTGATATTGTGTGTTTGGGAAATACACTAAGTAAGTACATTAACATGTGTCTATTATTTCTAAAACCTTATTTTTGAAAGCCATGAACCTGAATAATAGTTAATTCTTCATATTTAAACTATTACCAGATTATCTGTAAAAGTACAGAGTCTACATCTCAGAAGTGGGATAAAGATTCCTGTTTTGGCCAGTTAAATATTTTTTGTACCTATCCTTAATTAATTGTCTATTATTATGCCTGAGTATTAAACCATTGTGATATTTTATTTGTCCTTTTGATAAAAAAATAATGATGAATGATAATGGAAAATATAATTGTATATACTGCTACCTACGTTAACAATTGTTTTGATTCTTGGCTGTAAAATTGCACTTGAAATTCTTATTTAAAGTGAAAACAATTTGAAATGCTGTTTTTTTTATTGTGTTGTAATAAAACGCTGCTTAACTATGCTATTAGAATTTTTCTTAACACTTTCGCACTACAATAAACGTCCCCAGACGTATTAACAAAATTTCTATTGTCTCGTTCAGTACGCTTCGACCGGAAACGCATACGCAAACGCATACAGACCTATAACTATACAATAGGAAATGGTTTGTTTCAATTGTTTTAACTACTAAAGTTTTATTTTGTACAACCACGAGGTGTAATATTAGGTGGATGTTTCAACATTGGCGGTATTTGGTGTTTGCAATATTAACTCATTACGATTGTTATGTTACTTTCATACACGCCACCGCGGACCACCGAGCATTGGGCCTGGCGGACCGCCGAGCATCGAGCCGGGTGGATCACCGAACATCGAGGCGAGCAGACCGCCGAGCATCCAGCCGGGTGGATCACCGAACATCGAGGCGAGCAGACCGCCGAGCATCGAGCCGAGTGGACCGCCGAACATCGAGCCGGCGCACCGTCGAGTATCGAGCCGGCGCACCTTCGAGCATCGAGCCGGCGCACCGTCGAGCATCGAGCTGGCGCACCGTCGAGCATCGAGCCGGCGCACCGTCGAGTATCGAGCCGGCGCACCTTCGAGCATCGAGCCGGCGCACCGTCGAGCATCGAGCCGGCGCACCGTCGAGCATCGAGCCGGCGCACCGTCGAGCATCGAGCCGGCGCACCGCCGAGCATCGAGCCGGCGCACCGTCGAGCATCGAGCCGGCGCACCGTCGAGCATCGAGCCGGCGCACCGTCGAGCATCGAGCCGGCGCACCGTCGAGCATCGAGCCGGCGCACCGTCGAGCATCGAGCCGGCGCACCGTCGAGCATCGAGCCGGCGCACCGTCGAGCGTCGAGCCGGCGAACCGCCGAGCATCAAGCCGGTCGTGCCACCGATCAACGAGCCCTGCGGGCCATCAAGCATCGAGCCCTGCAAGCCGCCGAGCAACGAGTCGTGCGGACTGCCCTGCAGAGCATTAGGATATGTCTCTTCTGGCCGTGCGGGTTGCAACCCGCCAAGAAGTCGTAACAGCTGCCGTTCGCGTAGCTCAGTACGGCACCCGCGAGCCAGCATGGTGAGAGACGTGCAAGCCACAGTTGAAGATAAGACCACAGGTGAGTCGACTTCTTCAGTAGGATTATACTCTTTCGGAACTTGTTGTTTTAAAATTTAGAATGATGGTGCAGATAAATTAGGTTCCCTGAACAACACGATTCCCCAGTTTGACCCAAGTAAACGGGATCAGACAATGACAGGTGGCTTCATAAAGTCGAGTGCATTTTGCGTGGCATCGACGAAAGGTTGGCTAGATTATAGGTGCTGAGCCAGCTGTTTGATAACCATAACAAACTCCTTTCGTAATTATGAAATGCTCGAAATAAAAATTTAACAACGAGCGTATTTTATTTATTTATTTGCTGTCATGCACATTACACATTTTACAAATACAATAATACGCGTATATCCATATGTGCATGAACCCTGTCAGGGCACTAAAAAGCACAAAGTTGGTTTGCTGTTGAACCCGTTCACCGCCACGTCCTTAAGCGGTTAATTAATCTGCCTATAGCAACTATGTTGGGGTCGGCTTCTAGTCTAACCGGATGCAGCTGGATATCAGTATTTTACATGGAGCGACTGCCTATCTGACCCCACAACCCAGTAACTGGGTAATACGTCTTGGTAGGACTGATTGTCAGACTTTCGGGCTTCTGACGACCCGTAACGACTGTAAAAGATCCACGAATGACTGCCGGGACCAACGGATTAAACGTGCTTTCCGGGGCGCCAAGGAGTTTTGGTTTGTAAAGATGATCGCCCATAACTCACCAACCCCGGGCAAGCGTAGCTTGGCCTGATGGATTGACTCGTGCGGCTGTTATTACTTAGCCACGAGCTCCTCTAGTGCTGTTGAGTTGGTGAACATTAAATTAAATTAGATTAGCAACCAGTTTGATTTTGTCTGACTCTAGAATCTAGATTGTCCTATGGAGCAGGACCAGCATGTTTCCAAGCATTCTTATCTTGGATATTATTTCTCTAATTTGTAATATGCTTGTTTACACAGTCTAGGTACTGTGTAATAACATTTTTCTATTAAACGTGATCTTAGTTAGCTATCTATTGAATTGGTATATTCGTCATCATTTACGTAATTTGGCAATTTATTACAATACTTAGGTCATGCTGGTCATGTGGCGGAACAGTGCTATGGTAAACTTCCGACCACTGAAGAGAAAGATCACGTGAGTAAAGGATAGGAGTGATGTAGGCACGGTTGAAAACTACCCCGTTGTCGAAAAACGATTTATCCATAACGTTCATAGATTTTGGAAATCAATGCTCAATAATTACGTTGTTAACATTTCGAAATGTAGGTTCAAGTTATACTTAGTGTCAATCAAAATATACTTCTCAACTCGAGTTAGTCTTAATAATGTTCAAGTACAACAGTAGCGAAGCTACAACTTTCCTAGCAGGCAAGCCGAAGAAAAAAATTGTTCAGTTCTCATAAACCCATTACATCAAAATTTAATACCTCACTAAGTCATTCATCATCTATGAAAATAAAATTATCAATGTTTTACAGAAATAATACTATAATGGGTACTATCGATTATATGTAGTTTTATTTCTGAAAAACAGCCAATTTAAAATTGATTCTAAAATGATGTTATAAATAATCAAATGCAAAAGGTTAAAAACACCTCATTCTATCTAGTTCTCGCCTACGCATTTTTCTCTTTTTGCCCCGGTAATAACTCGTTCAAAAAAAAAAGGGATTCACCATGCACCGTAGCGAACGTAGTGTTTTGGAACCTCCGATTGCCACCGAAGAGTGCGCGAAGTAGTGTGATCGGAACTACACTTCTGACACACAATGTGCGGCTTCTCGGCACTGTTGCCATGTTGTCGTCAGAACAACTGTGTTCGCGACTTAGGATCCTGTAGTTAGAATAGGAACGCGTTTTTGCAAGGTTTTTCTTATGATGGATCAAATACCTGTAATGTGACTATGTATGGGCCTACTATATTAAATTATTAAATCTCTTTGTACTTATTTTGTTATTGATTCTGTCATTAACAAACAGGCTTTGTTTGTATACACATAGTCATGGAAGAGGGAGGTCTTCTGTTTTAAAGAAAGCCTCTAAAATGGATGTGTTAAAAACTGTTGATTACGAAATAAATAAACTTAAATTATTTAGTAATATTAAACTCAAGTAGTCGTTGTTCCGAAGGTAAGCTTGTAGGAATGGGATTGTATGAGGTCATCATCCCTGCAGCAGGCTCATGATAGTATGGTCGGGATAGTTGGAATTCTACATTATGAACACAACAACCTAAATCTATAATTCGTATAGTGTACATAATAAAGAGTGGGTATTCTATTCTAAAAGATCCTCAGTTTTATGACGTTAAATCAAATTGTAAGATGAAGTGTGTTGGCTCCCCTGAAAATAAATGAAATGAGTATCCAAGTAGCTGATGTTCAGTGGGGCATGAACAACACGTTTAACAAGGACATACATCGAACACCACCAGAGGCTCTATTCGGTATTAGACTGTCGGGTCCAAGCTTGGTGAATGCTGAATAGGCTAGTTGACAGTTCTTTAGGAAACCGAATAAGTTCCTTGTAGCCTAGTTACCTTAAAACATAAATCATTTATTAAAACAAAAATAATTTTTAATATTTAAAACTCAATTTAATTTTTATACTTAGTCAAAACGGGGCACACAGTAATGGTGGCTCGAGTGACTTCATCGTCTTTAGTCGTAACGTATCGCGCTCTGTTGTGCATTCAATTTCACTTGTTCGATTCAAGTTCAATTGGTTTATTTTATGTAATTATTGCTTAAAAATATTTACTACTTATCCTAAAATCATTTATAAAACTAAGTTGAACTTTGATACTTTTAGCTTAGCTCGCAACCATTGTACATACTAAAATTCTTAACGTATTTTTCTTACTGTCACTAGCCTATATCCGAACTGACAGACGACTTTTCTGTTTTTTTTCTAACAGTCAAGACCTGTCACAAATTACAAATTTTACCCAATAGAAATTGAAGATACTCCCCTGGATGCTAGCCAGTCTTATTTGACAACTGTTGCAACGTGTGACAAAATTAAGGCCTGGTTGACTTTTAATACTACAAGCCGTTAAATTATTTACATAAAGCGAACAAAATCGTAATCCGATAAATAGGTCCTAGTGAGCAGAAGTCGCTCAGACTAGTGTTCTGTGCTAGTGTTGTACGTCTGCATGTCAAGTCGCATTCGTATCCACTAAAAGAAACATATTTTCTAAGAAAAATGCCGAGTTGAGCAATACAATATTGCAAATCTCGTTACGGTAAAACGACTGGACCTAACTTTGGCTTATTTCGTTAGTATTTTATAAATTACCGAATATTTCGATAAATTAAAATAACTTTCATAGATAAGTCAAACTATCTGACGGTTGTTAATCAAAGGTTTATGTCAGTAAAAGTGTACCTGGTCAAACTTTGCTAATTTTGCTATATTATGTTAGATGGCATCACTGAGACATGGGTTATCAGTATTCCTGTGAATTCTCTTCTGATATCCTCTCTCAAATCGTCTGGCAATAACAGCGAATAACCTAAAATGTGAATATCATTAAGTATTCAATTTGAGTTTAACAAATCTTCATATATTTCAGTTTTACGTACAGGTTTACCTTTTCAGACCCTTAGACCATGAAATAATGTCTACTGGGTTCAACTCGGGCTATGAAATAATGCCAGATACTTAAAATGGGCCATGAAATAATGCCCAAAATTAATACACAATCTTTTCAGACCCTTAGACCATGAAATAATGTCTACTGGGTTCAACTCGGGCTATGAAATAATGCCAGACACTTAAAATGGGCCATGAAATAATGCCCAAAATTAATACACAATCTTTTCAGACCCTTAGACCATGAAATAATGTCTACTGGGTTCAACTCGGGCTATGAAATAATGCCAGACACTTAAAATGGGCCATGAAATAATGCCCAAAATTAATACACAATCTTTTCAGACCCTTAGACCATGAAATAATGTCTACTGGGTTCAACTCGGGCTATGAAATAATGCCAGACACTTAAAATGGGCCATGAAATAATGCCCAAAATTAATACACAATCTTTTCAGACCCTTAGACCATGCAATAATGTCTACTGAGGTCAACTCCGGCTATGAAATTATGCCCGTATAAGTACATCGAGCCATGAAACAAAGCTCGTTATTAATTATAGTGGGCCATGAAATAATGCCCAAAATTAATACACAACCCTTTCAGACCCTTGGACCATGAAATAATGTCTACTGAGGTCAACTCTGGCTATGAAATAATGCCAGATACTTAAAATGGGCCATTAAATAATGCCCGTTTAAGTACATCGAGCCATGAAACAACGCTCGTTATTAACTATAGTGGGCCATGAAATAATGCCCAAAATTAATACACAACCTTTCCAGACCCTTAGACCATGAAATAATGTCTACTGAGGTCAACTCTGGCTATGAAATAATGCCAGATACTTAAAATGGGCCATTAAATAATGCCCGTTTAAGTACATCGAGCCATGAAACAACGCTCGTTATTAACTATAGTGGGCCATGAAATAATGCCCAAAATTAATACACAACCTTTCCAGACCCTTAGACCATGAAATAATGTCCACTGAGGTCAACTATAATAATATTAATAATGGTTGATAGTGTTGAATAATAGTTCTGTATTTATGGTAGGTATTGTATTAACGTTCCTATTACTTTTTAGATGATTGTTTTAGTCCTTATTGAACTTAAATTGTAAATAAGTTGGTATAGATTTGTAAAATGATCACACTGTCACATTAGGTAGATACCTGTAATGATAGTTGTAAGGAAGATTTAAATAAATAAATAACTCTGGCTATGAAATAATGCCAGATACTTAAAATGGGCCATGAAATAATGCCCGTATAAGTACATCGAGCCATGAAACAACGATCGTTATTAATTATAGAGGGCCATGAAATAATGTCCAAAATTCAATTAATAATCAGTGTTGTTAACAATTGTTTAGTAAATCCTACATTTATTTTCTTTACACTTTTCGTAACAGGTACTCCACAGTGATGATGTATTGTGCTACTGTTTTTATGTTATAATTATTTTTGTCGTTAATCAGCTATTGATTGATGATTCAGCTATAATTTTATTTGTTTTGTTGGTATTTTTTTTGTGCTTTCTTTACACGAGGACGTATAAATGTACCTTGGATGGCCGACTGTTATCAATAATAAATAATATCGTATTTTATTCAATTAGCTATGTTAAAATTATATCTGTTCTAATATTAAAAGTATTGTATTGACTATTTTAGTACCGACTGAGTTTATAGATGGCACGACTAACCAATCACAGCGTATCGCAAAAAGGCGGGGATAAGAGTGGCGGGAAAACGCCATCTTGGTTGTCGTGCCCATCCTGCAAGTTTAGTCGTGCATAAGTCGTCGAGAAACGAGTGCTAATCTCTAGCTGTGTTTCAAGGATACCGAGTGGTGATTGTAAAAGTATATTTGATATTGTGTGTTTGGGAAATACACTAAGTAAGTACATTAACATGTGTCTATTATTTCTAAAACCTTATTTTTGAAAGCCATGAACCTGAATAATAGTTAATTCTTCATATTTAAACTATTACCAGATTATCTGTAAAAGTACAGAGTCTACACAATTTACAATTTATTTTATCTTTTTCCTCAGATTATTTCATCAACTCCGCTTTTAGACTTATCTTCTGTGTACGGCAATTTCTTGAAGAACTTACAAGAAAATGGGCGACTATTTCAAGGTGGATTATTAAAGTATGAAGTTGACCAGGGAAGGGTTTGGCCGCCAAGCACCAAGACAGAAGTTAACGTGTGCTTTTTGAATCAAAAACCTCATGAAAAGAGATGTCATGCTATGCGTAAGTATCATCTATATCTATCTATATATACATATTATATATACATCTATATTATCTATACAGGGTTACTGGTAACTCGACGTATTCCTTGCAGGACGTCATAGTAGGGTTAAAATGCAGCAAATTAGGCCACCAAATGTTCTACCGAAATTCAGTAGTTTTTGAGTTAATTCGATTTTTAGCTTTTCTATGAAAAATCCCAGATTAAATCATTTGGAGCCAATTTAAAAATGATTTACGGCGCGACTGTACTGAAATTTAAGTTAACATCATAGCTGACGCCGTAGCAGATCCTTGTTAATAATTCAAAGTTCAAAAATGCCAAAAACTTTGGCAAATATCACTAAAGAAACATTTAGTTTTTTTGTGAATTTTGCTATTACTTCATACAAAATGTTGTCTAGTGAAAAAAAAAATTACTACGTCTGATGTACAAATTACTAGGAAAATATCCTTGTCTTATCAGCTATTCAGAAAGGTATGAAAGTTAATACAAAGTTAAGGACTACATTATGTGCGTCTCACAAAAAGGTGATTATTCGGAAAATCAATAAAACTATTTCGTGAATATTAGCATTATTTTTAATAATAAAATATCAGTTTAAAAACTTTTACTACACTTTCACACGTCTTGTTCGATGTGCTGCCCTCGGTTTCTAATACACGTTCTTATTCGCTTCCTCACTTCAGTTTTTGTGATTCTTGATGTGATTGTTGCCCTCATCTGGTCCGCTGCATCTCTTATTCTCTCCCTTAGTTCTTCAATTGAATTTACTGGGGTCACATAAACTAGGTCTTTCATATGACCCCAGACGTAAAAGTCTAGTGGCGTAAGATCAGGGCTACGTGCAGGCCACGGAATTGGCCCACCGCGCCCTATCCATCGGTTTGGGTAGGTTTCATCCAGCAATTGTCGAATTGTGATTCGGAAGTGGGCTGGACATCCGTCATGTTGATACATCATGTTTGCTCTTCTGTCTTCCGGTACATCCGTGAGCAGTGGTGTTAAATGATTTCTTAGGAAATCTTCATAAAGTTCCCCATTTAATGTTTGGGGTAAAAAATGTGGGCCAATTAATTTGTCGTCGATAATACCCATCCAAACATTAAGCGAGAATCTACGCTGGGATGCGGTTGGTTTCAGTTTCTTAGGATTTGCTTCTGCCTTCGGTGCCCAGTAATGTAAGTTGTGGTAATTTGTGATACCATCACGGTCAAAACATGACTCATCGGTCCACAGAATGTTTTTCAAAAAGTTTTCGCTTTCGGCGTCGGCATTTAGCATAAAACGACAAAATTCAAGCCGTCTTGGCGGATCTCCCTCTTCTAATGACTGGACAGGTTGATAGTGGTATGGATGTCGGCCTGATAAGTGAACTACAGACCAGACTTTCCACTGTGACATAGCAAGCTCACGCGCTACGATGTTTGTCGATATGTTGGGGTCGTCAATAAAACGTTGAAGAATCAGCTCTTCGTCCTCAGCCGTGTATCTCCGAGAACGACCAGTGTCAATTTGCCTGCTTCTTTGGACGCTGCCAGTTTCAGATAATCGCCGATAAGTCGATCCAAAAACACTAACGTGTGGGAGTCGGCGGTTGGGAAAACGAAGTTGATATTCTCTCCGCGCCTGAGCAGCGTTACCGTCACTAAGTCCGTAACAGTACATTATGTCAGCGTATTCAAGGTTAGAATATGCAGCCATAGTCAGCACTTATGAAGGCACAGCACAGCACAAGAGCAAGATACGCAGTATCAGTTAAGGAAATAGCCAGATAACAAAACACGAGCTTGCGCGACGTAGAGTTGAAACTAACTGACTCTGACGACCAGATTTTGTAAAGTCGCACCCCGTGTCATGCCGGGAGAACAATAGTGACCAATCACAAAGCTTGCCGAGTGTTTGGGGTTCAAGCGCAGGTAAAAACTACGAATAATACGAATATGAAACAATAGGTTGACCGTCTCGCAATTTTACCTGCTCCTCATAAAACTCATTCTTTCCCTGTCACACATGCAAAAGTATCGACAATCATACCTTTCTGAATAGCTGATAAGACAAGGATATTTTCCTAGTAATTTGTACATCAGGCGTAGTAATTTTTATTTTCACTAGACAACATTTTGTATGAAGTAATAGCAAAATTCACAAAAAACTAAATGTTTCTTCAGTGATATTTGCCAAAGTTTTTGGCATTTTTGAACTTTGAATTATTAACAAGGATCTGCTACGGCGTCAGCTATGATGTTAACTTAAATTTCAGTACAGTCGCGCCGTAAATCATTTTTAAATTGGCTCCAAATGATTTAATCTGGGATTTTTCATAAAAAAGCTAAAAATCGAATTAACTCAAAAACTACTGAATTTCGGTAGAACATTTGGTGGCCTAATTTGCTGCATTTTAACCCTACTATGACGTCCTGCAAGGAATACGTCGAGTTACCAGTAACCCTGTATATACATCTTTATCTTTTTTGCCCAAAATGATTTGGCTGAAGTGATTTTGGCTTCAAAGGGTTGTCTTTACCAAGTTGAAAATTATAATAACATAACGAATTATGATTGGTTAGAAGCTAAAATCGAGTACCGATTACAATAATAATTTATTGTTTACACAGATGGAAATTAACAACGTATCTGTTTATTGTGTAAAATAAAATTATCGCAAAGAAAAATCGACTATTTTATTAAAATTTATAGAATTTGTTTCACTTTATTTGATGGTTCATTTAATTAAAGCATTTTTTTTCATTTGCAGCTGAAGATGGAGGTAACACCTTAGCCAGTATAAACCTCATGGCCGTATGGTTCTGGAGGAATCACAACTTAATAGCCACGAAGTTATCCAAAGTCAACCCTTGCTGGGATGATGAAAAACTATTCAATACTGTCAGAGATATAAATATTGCTTTGTTTATCCAAATCAATTACTACGAGTTATTACCAATATTTTTAGGTAAGGATTTTTAAGGTTTTAAATTGGCAGCGTACTCCACAAAAGACATTCATTTTGGAAAAATCTGTTGCGGTTTTTTTTCTAAAAAATATATTATTTTTTAATTTTAATGAATAGTATCTAATGATTGTCTGTTTTACCAGACAAAATATTAGAAAGTGATAAAATCTAAAATTGTTTGTCAAATTCAAAATGTCATCGAAGCGGAATGGCGTACCTGCGACACGAGTAAGTTTTTTTAAGTTTTTCTTAAAATTTTTGGTTGAGACTTGTTGCTTTTTAGCTTTGCATTGCATAGGACATCAATAATAATGGCGGGAGAAATCATTTGATGATTACCCATCCACAAAAAAAAAAAATACCCTCATTGAATTCTATTAAATCTGTAGAACATCGTCAGTCACCGTTTCCTAGCACATCAAAAGCTTTGCCCATCACTAGATCTAAACGCAAGAACCCTATAAAAGAAGCTGGATTTCTAAAGAATTTCACACAGTTACAACTGAAAAAAGATAAAACTTGTAAATGAACGAAAAGTGGATATAATTTCAGGTACTAATGCTCCGAAAATTACTGATTTTTTTAGAATCACCGCAGCGATTAAATAATCACGCTGTAAACCATAAAGTCTTTTGCGTGAATTGCCTTTGTGTTTTATGGTAAGAGAAACTAATAATAATAAAAACTGTTTCCGCCAATGTCACTCTAAATTATATTATTCTTATATCAATTATGCATAACATTTTTTTTAAACTAAGATGTGTTTTATTGGTATCTTGGCTCCGTACTCCACGTAGTACAAACATTGGAAGATGTAGTTTACACTATAGTAGACATCGTAATCCCTGAAGTACATATATTTTCGCGAAAACTGTAAAATATAGATTTTTCAGTCTCCTGGGATCACATTAAACCAGGAAATATAATAAAATACATACTTTTTAGACATTAAATCCTTTGCCAATTTAAAGATTAAAGATTAGATTAGGATGAATGGGGGGGATTTTTTTGATTTGATTAGGTACTGTGCTCGTCTTACAACTGTACTGTGTACTGTGTGATATGTTCAAATCTTAGGCGAGCACGCTGGCACCCTGAACACAAGTTAAATCTTACTTTGGGTGCCAGAGTTCATCGGAAACAGTCTTTTCCATTGTTGAAACGTTGCATAGTTTTAAGATAAGTGTTAGTGTACAACTGAAGTTAATAAAATTATTTTTTTTTTTTTTTTTTTTTTTTTATAATAATATTTAAAAGGGCAAGGGTAAATAAAAATTCATACTAACGTACAGTAGACCGCCTGTCTGTGGTAACACCATGAACTTGCTTAATATAGTACGGATATAGAATGCACGGATATGCTTAATAGAATATGAGGTCAGCTAATATGGGTTTGTTCCCACTGACGTGCGGCCTACTGTGCATACATATTATATAATGTTAAAAAAAACTATCTGCCTAGCCTTTCCCCAACTATGTTGGGCTCGGCTTCCAGTCTCACTAGATGCAGCTGAATACCAGTACCATTCGCTTATACATTATTTATTATAATTCGCTTTTACACTGGGTAATACGATACCCCCTGGTAAGACTGGTTGTCAGGCTTTCGGGCTTGCCGCCGGGGTCGCGGGTTGTTCGAAAGAGGTACCGCGGCCCTGGCACAGGCAACTGAAGGAATACGGGTGGGTTTTAGTCATTAAAAGTCTGCTCTGGGCGAAGTCTTTGATGATTTCCCATTTACAAAAAAAAAAAAAGAAAAGACTTTCGGGCTTCTGACGACACGTAACCTGTCAAAGATCCACGAATGACAGCTGGAACCAATGACTTAACGTGCTTTCCGAGCCACGAAAGAGTCTCGGTATGTAAAGATGGTCACCCATCCAAGGATCAACCCCGGTAAGCGTAGCTTAACCTGATGGATCGACCCGTGCGGCTGTTATTACTTAACCACGAGCTCTTCGATACATTTATGATAATTCGTGTTAAATATTATTTTGTATCAGAGACCCGTTAATTATAGGTAGTTCATAAAAAACATTGTAGCCTTATTTATATACTGCCTTAATAATCTAAAACATCTATTGCAGGGTATGACAACCTAGTACAAGACGGTGTTGTAACTCCCACGGGTGGATTCAGGGACATTTACAATGAAAATGTGCTGCCTCAACTGTCTTTGGAATACCCACTCGCGTTAAGATGGCTGCATACTGTCCAGGAAGGTTCTTTAAAGTAAGCATAAAATATGTGCTTGATACAATAATAATACTACGCACGATGAAACAGCTATGCATCTGGAGCAGTGGTTGCCTAGCAGAAACGGCCGTGACTAACAAGATATAGGTCGTACGTTTGAACCCAGCAGGCACTTTATTTTGTACAAATTATTTCATCACCACTGCTCTCAAAACGGTGAAGGTAAATATCGTGGGGAAACCGGCGTATCTTCTAAGATACGCCGAATGAAATTGAAAAAAATAATTTTTGTGAATTTTGAAGTCTACTTAAAAATTCCAAAAAATGTGACATCACTCCCTCTCACAGAGAGAAGGCCAGTGTACCATCAGCGGGAACACTATTGGTGATTATATACATTTCTAGTCTAAACTCATCGCTCTCATTGCGCGGAAGCCTATCTACAATGCGATGTCAGCTGAACCGTCTTATTACAGAATGAGCTCTAACTATATTCTAAGATTTAAATCATCGAGGCAGCGGATGTATATTATTTTGCAATTAATTCAGAGTAAGGTGAAGTTTTTGTAACCAGAACTTTTATACGTACTTTTTCGAAAGTATATCATATTTAACAAAAAATAATAATAAATAATAAAACAGTATTCGAGATTAAATGTCAATTAAATGAAGAAATGTCAATTAAATTAAATTTTACATGCATGTCAAAGGAAGATAATATTATAGGAATTAAATCATATTTTGTCATTTAAAAAATCTTCAATAGAGTTACGTCTTATCAATTAGAAACGAAAACAAATTACTTTTAAATTTGTGGACATTTTCTTCACTTCTTATACATTTTGGTAATTTATTATATATACTTGGAGCCATTGCAAAAACACTGTTCCCAAATAGTGCAGTTTTAGCCCCAACTGTTTGTAACCGGTCACAACAGCGCTGGCTACTTACTCGAACAAATTTGTGCAGATTATTTTTGACAAACATGGACGTTTCAAATATGTACAGCGACGGCATTGTCAATATTTTCATATTTTTAAAAAACGGTTTGCAACTGTCAGTTGTCTGTAAGTTGTAGATAGCTCTTATGCATCTTTTCTGGCACCTAAATACTGTATCTTTACCCGTTGCATTACCTCAAAATATAATTGCATATCTTAATGTTGAGGCTACTAGACCATGATATGCTGTTAATACTGTTGTCCGATCGGCTGTTTTACTTAACATATGCAAGGCATAGGAGTATTGGTTTAGTTTACTACACACTTTGTCAATATGTGTATTCCATTTTAATGTGTTTTCTATGTTTAACCCAAGAAATTTTGTTACATTTGTTTCATTAATAACTTTGTCATTGTATCTAATAGTCAAGTTCAATTTGTGATTTACTCTTTGTTGAAATTTCATTATTACTGTTTGTCTAGATTTATAGTCAAATTATTATTTTGCAGCCAATTCACAACTGATTTTAAATTAGAATTAATGTCAGCCAAGAATTAATGTACTTACTTCGTCATTATTAAAAAGTAAAGTGCTGTCGTCCGCAAACATTGTCATAGGATAAGTTGACGCTGTAGGAAAGTCATTAATATAGATAATAAATAGAGGCGGTCGAAGTACGCTACCTTGTGGTACCCCGTAAGTTACAGTTCTCTGGCTAGATTTGTATGTGAGTTCAGTTTTTTTTACAAATTCTACTAGTTGTCGTTATTTGCTTTCTATTAGATAGATAAGATTCTATTAAATTTAATATATTTCCTCTAATTCCGTATGCGTTAAGTTTATTAATCAGTATTTTATGGTCAACGCGATCGAAAGCTTTTGACATGTCCATATCGTCGCCTTAGAGTGAAAACCTCGGGAATGCATTTTTACTCAAATTTATTTTATTGCGTTTCTAGGAAGAAAACCTCGCAACGCACATACTGATCTGACTAATTTGTTCATTCGATACTCGTAGCGCCATCAATGATTGATGATATTCCATATTATTTAACAAAAAACAAAAAACGTCATACAAAAATTTTACAACACGCCGTTTTTCTTCCTCTTGAAAAGTTTAAGAGATCGTAAACAGGCTGTAGTGCGTAGTATAAATCCCAGAGCTTTGGATGCCTTTGCAACTATGCCATTTACATGTTGATCAAACAGAAGCTTGCTGTCTATGATCACCCCTAAATCTCTTATGCTATTTAATCTGCTAATGAGCTGACCGTTCATGGTTTAACTAAAATTTAACAAAGAATTACAACGTGAGAATGTTATGACGTAGCATTTAGAGACATTTAATTGGAGTTTGTTACGGATGCAATATGTATATTGATAAGATGACTCAAAACAGGAGTAAGTATTGTAGATGTTATTAACTGGATTCACTTGATCCACAAAATAATTGTTAAAAGCTTGTGCTATTTCAAGAGGATTAGATAAAATCTTATCATTTGATTTGATTTTCATTATAGTTTCATTTGGCAAATTATGTTTATTCTTGTTTTTGTTGATAACTTTCCATGTTGCTTTACAAAGATTCTGAGCTGAATGTATAAAACGACTGTGGTGGGCTCGCTGTGTGAGACTTATAACTCTCTTTAGCCAATTTGATAATTTTTTTTTTATTTTGCTTATTCGGCAATAACCGGTACTTCCACAGCAATTCCCTTTTTCTTTTACTGCATATCCTTATGCCACGACTAATTCATTTTGCTTTTACTCTAGTTGATATCTGTATTTTTATATTTGGAAAGCACAAATCGTATAGCAACCTAAACAAATCGTAGAACAACTTGAATGCCTTATTGGGATCATTTTCCTCATATACGTCAGCAAAAGTGATGCACTTGATGTGGTCTATGAATTTCTGAACATTTTCTATTGAGTAATCTCGTTTAGTTGAGAACCAGTAATTTATTATGCATGTCTGTCTAACTGGACATCTTAAAAGTTGAGCCGTATGATCAGATACCGCTAGCTCTAAAACTTCTCCTTTCGACCCTCGTACATTGTGAATTATGTTGTCTATGCAGGTTCCGCTGCTTAATCTTGTTGGAACTTTTCTTTCAAATTTAAGGTATAATGACAAACTTGGAAGTTTTTAAACGAATCTTGTGCTATCGACAAAACTTTGTTAATTTTATTTGTACTAACTACGCACAGTTTATTTTTTTTCGGAACAGTAGAATGATCTTCACTGCCTTTCCTCTGTGTTGTTGCATTATCTGATTGAATTGCAGAAGTATTAATTGTTTCTTATTTTTCTGAAAATGATTGCTCCTTCGTCTTCCTTTTTTGTGATTTTATTTGAGAGTTTGGGCGCGGAGTAGATGTACGTGAGCTTTTGTTGGGGGTTCTAATATCACTTGTCAATTTTTTAGTAGCCTTTTTTAGCACATCATTTTTAGTAGTTAATGTATTTACTGTTTTTTTTAGTTCTGTATTTTCTATGTTTAAGTTTTTTATCTCCTCATGTGCTGAGTTAAGTTGTGTAGTCAGTTGTACAATTTGGCTTTGTAGTTCTTGAATTTGCATATTGTTTTCATCGCTTGTTATGTTTGGTAAACTACTAGTGCTGCCATCTATCTTTAAACTAATATCATCATTACCTTCGTCCGAGTTATCTGTTAAGGAACGTGTGTTTGGTTTACGAAACGTGATATTGTTGAAGAAGCTCATTTTGTACTGTCTTACTGATATTTTAAAACTTATCGAAGAAATTGGAAAAAAAAAAGTTATGTTTGCGCGGGGATCCGAACGCGCGTCGTCACTTTCTCAGTCGAGCACTCTGCCGCTAGGCCAGCTGTTCAGTGATATTATGGGCCAAATTGTCTCTCCTACAGGAAGTGCATTTTTTTGTATTGTTATTGATGGCGGTGGTTCGAAATAATGTTGCATTCAACGTGTAGGTAGGTGATAATTATAAGATCATTTTTAAAATGATTTTATTAACTCACTGTTTTTGACTTCATTTCCAGTTAATTATGTTCACAAGTTCCTATTGTGATAATTATTACTTTTATTTCTACGTACTCTACATAAACTTCACTCAAGTTCACCATAATTTATTATTGGTCATCTTGTGGTAAATTGATGCACTGGAATTTAAATTGTTTATAACTTTATTGATTGTGATTATAACCACTAGATAACGGTATCACTTGTGTATTGTAGTCCACATTCACTGATTAACAACTTTGAAGCACGTAAATACTCTTTATAATATTATTAATATTAATTTGTTACGGAGCTGATACCGTTGACGTTGACGTTGACAGTCGAACCGTCGTCGTATGAATTTCGTAGTTTTGATTTCATAAATGCCTCGATGGTTTTAGCTGGATCTACAGATTACCCTTGTTTTGTAATAAGGCCGGCAATGTTAAGCTTAGTAGTATGACGTCGCGTGGACTTACATACATATTCCGGCTTATACTCCAAATGTCCCAATGTGTTAAAAGTACTTATTGTATATTTCACGTGTTTTTGTATTATCTTCTTCTTTTTGTATTACCTCTTATATTTTTTTTTGTTTTATTTTTAGAATGTACGACCAAGATGGGCATTACCTGAAACAGTTTCCCATAGTGAACCTCACTCTAAGGACGGGTTACATGGCAGTTGATAACAATATTGACTACATCACACAGGGCAGCTTTAGACAAGGAAGCGCCAACATTGATTATATTGCTGATCCTGATGTAACTATATATTTTTATACATACATAATTATAATCAAAGTCCCTTTTCGTGTCTGTATATGTGACTGCGTTGCTCTTCTAAACCACGCAACGGATTTTGATGTGTACCATAATTTAGAGAATTAATTTATTCCGGAACGAATAGGTGTTATTATAAATTAAAATTACGTAAAATGAAGAAGTCTCGATGTTTCCAAGTCGTAAAAACCACAGGGGCGGGTCGCTAGTAGTGAGATCAATTAAAAAATCAAAAATAAGATGTGTCGAAGATCATGTAGCTGATTTAGTTTTGTTATATTTTAGATCACAGAACAAGGCTTAGGTCCTCATCAAAAGGTATCAGATTTGATGACCAATGATATGGCCAAGAACCGGTACTTTGGATTTCAACCTTACGTCAAATACAGAGAGGCATGTTTCGGAAAACCAGTACGCACGTTTAATGATCTTTATGGAATTATAGATCCTGAGGTAATAACTGTTTTTATTAAAAGCTATTTTTTTTTTTTGGAAAGTTTGCACACATGACAAAATTAAGTTTTAGTATACAGGGTCAAATTAAATTAGCGAGCGAAACTCCGCTGATGTGATGGGTAAGTATCGATATCTAATGACGATAAAACAAAAAAAAAGAAAATCTTGTTTGGGGTCAGCGACCGCTGGTAGTGTAGTTACTTAAAGTAGATTTTTTTTTGTTTTATCGTGTTTAAATATCAATAACCACAAAAAATGTTTTTTTTTTAATGAAAATCTAGTATACACTACCACCGGTTGTTGACCCCAAAAAATCATCAGAACACTTTCTTTGTTGTTTAATCATGTTTAGATACCGATACCCATCACATTTGCGGAGTTTCACTAGCTAATTTAAATTGACCTTGTATTTATTGCTACTAGGTTAAAAAAAAATAAAAGAAAGATTATAATTATTGAAAACTAAAATACTTTGCTAACATTTCAGAGAATAGAAATTTTAAGGGACATGTACGAAAAAGTAGAAGATATCGACCTTCTAGCTGGTATATGGGTTGAAAAGCCTATAAATGGGGGCTTTGTTCCTTCAACATTCTATTGCCTTGTGATTGACCAGCTGAGACGTAACGTGGTATCTGACAGACATTGGTACGAGAGACAGAAGCGTCCTAATGCATTCACTATTCGTAAGTATATCTTGAGCCAAAAAGTATATGAAATAATTAAATAATAAAAATAAAAATAAATAAATAAAATAAAAATAAATAACAAAACTTATAAACAATACCCGTGATCAATTACGCTTTGAAGGACACTATACAGCCATACTTCTATTGTTGTGACTCGTTTTTGTACTTCAAAGCGTTAAGGGAAGAGCCTGTTTTTCTGTTGATTTACTAATTGCTCCTTTAAAATAATACTAGCTGTGCCCGCGACTTCGTTCGCGTGCATGTCGGAAAAGAATACCTAATGCGTAGCTTAGATAAGGTATAGACTACTCTTGCTTGGTGGAAAGTAGTGCTTCCCACCAAGCAAGATCGGAAGATTCTTTATTCCTGGGTTCTCTACCACAGCCCTAACCTTTGTTGGAGATCCAAATAAATAAATAGAAAATGCTTCTCTGTAAACAATGTTTGAGCTACAGTTGTCGGTGTAGACTGAAAAGCAACCCATTTACTGAGATCTATCTCTGGTTATGGCCGCCATTTTGGATTTTAATTTCCTGATTTTCGGCCCAGCAAAGTGCAAAATAACTTTAGTTTGGGAAGTACTTAGCAAGAAATTACCGAAACTGTAACGGACTTTAATAAATACTAATAATTAAATGTCTTTTGCATTATGGTACACACGGCTACATACTAAGTTATACATTTCCAGTATAAGCTGACCTCTCATTATACGGAAATCCTATACAAAGCGAGATCAGTTTATATTGGATATTATAGCTTGATATGTAGCCGTGTGTGTACAATACGTGCCACTAAAGATGAGACTTGACACACCACGTGGTTTGACATGCGCAGTAGATAAAACTCTCTTTAGAAAGGGACCGGGCGTCATCGCGCAGCGCGGGAGGCGCGGTATCGCGTCCGTCACGTCTCATCTTTCGTGGCGCGTATTATACCTACCTTACCTCACACTACCTTATTCGTGTACCTACTTCTTTAAATTGATACTCAGCAACTTTTTTTCACATACCTAGGATAACCCATTCACAATAGGTACAATTCGTCATTGAGGAGTTCCGTGACAGTAGGGTTTCTTCGCAGTCCATGATTAGTTGACCACTGTTAGGTACTTTCATCTTACGTACGATTACCCATTCACAATAATGTGTACTGCTCGTCGATGAGGAGTTCCATGGGGTAAGTAGGTATTTACCTACTTATTTTCCAAGTTCATAATTAGTTGACCACGGATAGTAACTAACCAGTAATTTTCTTTGATGTCTGTACAGTAACCAAATCACAGTACGTTTACCTACTGTACGTTATTGAGGAGTTCAATTGTCAGATCTTCACCATAATAAAGGTGACTATCTCGGGAGAATCCATATCCAGTATAAGCTAATCTGGTCTCGCATTGTATAGGATTTCCTTACAATGAGAGGTCAGTGTAAACTAGAAATTTATAGCTTGATGTGTAGCCGTGTGGTACAATTAACTTACAAAGTGAAACTCAGTTTGATTTAAAAAAGTTGTTATTATTATTCTATAGCATTGCATTCTTTATCACTCAGAACACCACATCAGATAATAGGTAAAATTATCTTACATAACTTCCTCCCGCGGCTTCTCCCGCATGGTATGTCGATAAAAAGTAGCCTATGGCCTTTTCCAGGTCATGGTCTACCAGTGTGCCAAATTTCATCCAAATCCGTACAGCCGTTTTACCGTGAAGCGTTACAAACAAACAAACTTACTTTCGCGCGATATTTAATCATTATTTTTGCTGCGAAGATACTCATTGGAATGAAATGATAAAAAAGACAACTTTGTTCAAAATTAAATACTTGTGGTGAATATCGTATTTATTTGGATAAGGATTAACACCATGTTTATGAAAACACCTTCGCAAATAATGCATTATTTTATAACAAATTTGATTACCATTAAAACAGTTATAGTGAGCTAGCCTTAAAAGATAGACATATGCTATTGCGGGTTTTTTTTTAGAAATTTTTAAGAAGAACAATTCTGTCATACATGATTGTTGCGTAACTTTAACCGTTTACGCAGCGCACGCAACAGAAGCTCTCAAAAGGAATAAATTTTCCCCGTTTTTGCAACATTTTTCATTGATGCTTCGCTCCTATGGGTTGTAGCGTGATGTTATATAGCCTATAGCCTTTCTCGATAAATGGGCTATCCAACACTAAAAGAATTTTTAAATTCGAACTAGTAGTTCCTGAGATTAGCGCGTTCAACCAAACAAAGAAACAAACTCTTCAGCTTTATAATATTAGTATAGATTGAAATTATCATCATAGTTGAAAAAACCAAAGTAATTTCCTGTTCTCAGTTCAACTAGCTGAAGTAAGGAAATACACCATCGCAAGAGTCCTGTGTGACGTCGGAGATACTGTAACAAAGATTCAACCACGAGCTTTCTTGAAAGCTGGAATAAAGTATGTTGTTATTTTCTAAATCACCTAAATGAGTTTTTATTATAAAATGTAACCTTTTTTTATTATCATTATTTAGCATAACCTGGATGAGACCCGCACTGACAGGGAAGCATGGCACAAACGGGAGCGGGCCTATATTCAACAGCCGGTGAAACAAGACTACAAATGATCTTGATCTTGATGACTATGAATGATCTTTACTTTTCTTAATGATTTCTGCATAAAATTATGTCTTACTAAACATATCTCACCATACTACTACTTTCAAGATATAAATACATATACTTATATGTACTACTGTACTTATGTGTACTTGTGTGTTGTGTGTTATATCACACTTCTAGCATCTGCCATCTTGTTTTTGAATTATATTGTTCTTCTTTCATATACCTATTCTCTTTGTCTTTCAGCAACAAAATTGACAGCTGTATCAATATACCCTCAATAGACTACGGAGCGTGGAAGGACTTAACCTGTGATCAGTCTTTATACTGGACCAATATAGTCAAGAAAACTTAGTGACGAATCTACTAATATAATAATGTAATATGAGGTGTTTGACCTAAAGAAACTGGTTGCTATAATTAGCAATTATAGTCGAGAATATCTCGACGATTGACCTCAAGATGTTACTGTTGCTACATTTAATATAATTTTATGATTATGAGTTTGTTTTTTTTTGCTATTTTTTCTCCATTTATTATGATTTTTAGCTTTAATATATCTACTAAAGAAGGAGTTTTGTCACATTATTCAAAAATGATGAAAGTAATAACTTTTTCGCTCTACGCTTGCAGATATCGATAATTTTTCTACTGTTAAAAACCACTGCGCTTGATCAGACCTTTTATAATATTAAAGGCTATTATGGAATATAAAATTAGGTTCCACCGAGATTTGAACTCGGATCGCTGGATTCAAAGTCCAGAGTGCTAACCATTACACCATGGAACCGGTTGCTATGAGACGCGAAATAGCGCTTCCTTTCACTTTAGCTTATGCTGTGACGTCATTTATTAGTAAGTTTTATGGCACTCGCTACGTTTCGTGTTTCCGACGGGCTAGTTTACTTGCTGCAGGATTAGTTGAGTATGCTTTTAGCTCTTAAAGAATTTTAATTTTCATTCGTAAGAATTAATTTGTTTAAGAAAAGAAGAAATTGGTAAATCCAAGCTATATTTTTACTGCCCCTAAGTATCTATTGCCTGCAAACTCAAACTCAAAGCATTTATTTCAAATAAACCAATTACAGGCACTTTTGAATTGTCATAGGTCGGTCAGTCAGAAAGATGAAGCTATTTGACCATTTCAAAGCGTAGTAGATCCCTAAGGAGAAGAACGGGCAAGAAACTCCACGGACGCTCTTTTAAATAAAAATATTTTTACAAAATATTGGTTAAACCGTTCATGTTGAAAATATACATGTGAGAACAATGTAGAAAGACGTGCACGTCGAAAAGCGTCCGTAATAAAAAGATAAAAACTAAAACAACTTAATTAAAAATAAGCCATGGCGGCCTGCAGCTTCATTAAAGCTTTAATCCAACTATTCAGTCACAGGCTGGAAGAAGAAACCAGAGTTATGGAATGTTAATTATTTCTTAGAAGAAATAAATAACACATAACTCTTTGGTTACTTCTTTAATTTTGTATTCATCCTTTCTTAGACATTATTGGGTATTAGTTTTCCGTGAGATAATTAATAATTAAGATTCACACGATGACATACTTTGTACATACAAATAACATATCGCGTGTTATTACTTCTTCAGGCACTTTTAAGGCAAAATGTCTGGCAGGTGATGATGAAGAATGAGATCTGAGAAAATAAAGAAAAGAGGGTTTGTTACAAAGCGTACATTCCCATAGATAGGATAAGAAAGTCCATAAATAGAACGAGTAGGTACTTGAAAGGATCGTTTCAGTTTTGTATGAAATTATACGTATACTGTATAGTAAGTATTTCAATAAATTAAATTAATTACGTAGCTCTGTATCAAGACAATAATTTACTTGAATGGACGAGTTGATAATACTGCCTACTTTCTATATTATGACGATATATTATTTAGTGACGTAAAAAAGATATGTACATACCTGCAAGTAGCATAATCAGCCTATAATGTTCCCACAGGCCTCAGGACGTATGCCTCCTCTCGGTGAGAAGGAGTGGGCAGTAATCCACCACTCGGGCCAAGTGCGGGCTGCGGCGGTATGTCACGTCTTCGATATTTTGGTTCTAGGATATGCCGGTGTCAAATACGCGGATACTGTCGTGTATTTATAATATATTAAATTTTCTCAATTTATAGTAGACTAGCCGTTGCCCGTGACTTCGTCTGCGGGTCAGGATGACAAGTAGTCTATGTTAGGGCAAAGACTAAAACTATCTTTATCTCACTAAAGACTGGAAGCATGTTGGAGTAAAAGTAGTTATCGTCTATCGTCGAGTTCCTAGAGACCTAATATTATGCAAATCGCTTTTTATTTTGAAAAGTCCCAAGTTTTTGCGAACATACAAAATACTTTCTAAAATATTAATAAATTAATAAAGAGAAGGTTCTAAGGGACTCACTAGTAGGGTCACGTGGATTGCCCCGTTTTCATCTATAGCTGTAATTATAGCTTTAATTTTCTGACAGCATCATCATCAATATCATTATAAATAAATTCATGTTTTATTTGTTATAATTTACTTTAATTTGGAGAATTATAACTGCACATAAGATGGGAATTTGGATACAATGCAAAAAAATTGTTCAACCATAATAGGGGTTAAAGTATGAAATTGCCGTTTATTGTATTAGCAACTTCGAATTGACATAGAACCTTCACAGTTTGAGATTTTTGAGTGAAACTTTTTTCACATGGTACCTATGAAGTTCTTCTTTTAAAACATGTGCAACATTCGATTATCGACTCTCAGTTGTTTTTTTTTTATTCAGCTTAGACAAGAAAGATGGATACTTCGAAAATTCGAGTTATTTTTGAATACGAGTTGCGTCGCGGAACTAACGCGGCAGAAACAGCTCGCAATATCAATGTTGCGTTTAGAGAGGGGACTGCTAACGAACGCATCGTGCGATTTTGGTTTAAACGCTTTTTGATGGAAACATGGGTTTGAAGAACGAACCACGTGGAAGACCGCCCACACAGGTGAATAACAATGAATTGAAAGATATGCTGGAAGCCGATCCGAGCCAAACTACCCAGGAATTAGCGGCAAGGTTTAACGTTACCTTACCAACAATATTGACTCATTTGTGTCAAATCAATAAAATAAAAAAATATGAGAAATGGGTGCCTCATGATTTGACTGATCTGCAGAAAGAAACGCGTGTTGAAACTTGTGTTGCCTTGTTGAATCGATACAGAAATTAAGGAATATTGGATCGAATTGTGACATGTGATGAAAAGTAGATTCTTTACGATAACCGTAAGCGAAAAATGCAATGGCTGACCCCAGGTCAAACGCCGAACTGTGTCCTAAAGCACAGCTTCCCAATAAAAAGGTAATGGTAACTGTTTGGTGGTCTCAGCATGGTGTTATTCACTATAGCTTTCTCCGATGTGGTCAAGCAATAACGGCAGATGTCTACTGTGCCGAACTCCGAACAATGATAGCAAAACTAGCAGTGAAACAACCCCGACTCATGAATCGATCTTCACCACTATTGCTGCATGATAACGCGAGACCTCATACAGCACGAGAAACTGTTTTAACTCTACAGGAACTGCAATTAGAAACCATTCGTCACCCTCCGTATTCGCCAGACCTTGCTTTAACGGACTACCATTATTTTCGTGATTTGGACAATTTTCTACGTGATAAAAAGTTTTCTTCTCAGGAGGCAGTACAAAATGCTTTCACACAGTTTGACGAATCTAGATCACGAGAGTTTTATCGTAAATGCTTATATGACCTTCCTATTAGATGGCAGCAATGTATAGATAATAATGGTAAATATTTTGATTAAATAAATATGTTAAATTAAAAAAAAAAAAGAATTTCAATTTTTCAGTACAAATCGGCAATTTCATACTTTAACCCCTAATAGTTAACAACAATTATTACATAAAAATAAAAAAAAATATTAAAAAAAATAAAATGTTTATTGCATCAACTTAGTAACTTATTCTAGTTACAATGGGGAAAACCCTTTTAGGCAAATAGTTTGCTTGTGTTAGGATGTTACAAACCCCTTGTAAATAAGCCTTAAACTAAGGTCCCTCAAATATTGTTAAAGTTCATGATTATGGCATTTACAGTAGTCAGTAGAGCACGCAGGATCCGCCCAGGCCTCGAAGTTGATACCGGGAATTTTACTACATTTCACTAAAGGATTCCTAAAAGAAAAATAAATACATTTTATTATACACACCTTGTCTGTTATTATTTTTCTATGTGTGAATTTCATCAGTGAAACTGAAGTCAATCAACACAATACATCTAAACCGAGTTTAAGAGCTGTCAGTGTCAATATTGTACAATATGGTCACACTGGCAGTTCTTGAACGCGATTTAGATGTGCTGATCACATTCAGTTACATTGGTGAAATTGACCCTAATTCTTTGGAGTTACACCTAGTGGTTGATGATTTAATCATTACTAAGTAGTATTTTATAAAATAAGCATTAAAATAATCAATGCTTTCACAAGATTTACCTACCTACAATCAGAATTTCAAAACTCCTTAGAAATTTACATTTTCTGTTGACGATTACCAATGATATTTAACTATAAAAATCTCCTTTTTTTGAAGTCGTTTAAAAAGAGGCCGATACTGCATATAGGCTACACGTGCTCCGAAACTGTCGCGTCAAAACTTGGCTAGTTAGTCATACACATTGTTGTTCGTGTGTGTTGTTTCGTTCCGGATAATTACGGCATGCCTTCCTATTTCCTCGTGGCATCTATATGCTGAGTGTTGTGTGAGTGTCTATGTATTAAGATGTCTGTATGAAACTGCCATAATGGCTGTCCAGATCCTAGATTCAGAATGTTTGAAGACTAAGGTTTTTTCAACCAGTGCGTCCTGCCCGTTATTACATACGGTGCCGAAAAGTGGACACTGACAGTCGGGCTGGTCCACCAATTCTAGGTCGCTCAGCGCGTAATAGAGCGGGTTATGTGCGGAGTTTTTTTGAAGGATGAAATCAGGATTGAAGTTATTCGGAAAAGAACCAGAGTAACCGATATAGCTTGCAGAGTAAACAAACTGACGTGGCAGTGGGCTGGCCATGTTTGTCGAAGGAACGATGGCCGGTGGAGGAGCGGAGTCCTGGAGTGGAAACCACATATCGGCAAGCGTGGTGTGGGACGCCACGCAGCTAGATGGACTCCGATCTTAAGAAAGTGGCTGACACAGACTGGATGCGGAAGGTGGAGACCAAGGTGTTGTGGCATAGCCTGGGAGAGGCTTATGTCCAGCCGTGGACTGCGATAGGCTGAGTTAAATGATCTATATGCTAATATATTGTGACGTTGTGCCGTTTTTTGAAGATCAAATGTATGGTAGTGATAGCATTGTTTTTAGTTTAGCCAGTGCAGTGTTTATGAGCCTACTCAACAGTTGAACCACTAGGTAAATTAGTATTAAAATACTTACTTGGGACTAATGGTAAGAAAGGCGTGTCTCTGTATTTTGGTAACACCGTCTCCGACTTTGCACAGCAGCCACGCTAGACTTGCTTTTCTGATTTCTAGCAGTTGCCCTAAAACGAAAACCGATAAAGTATTAAAGTAAATTATTTATTTATTTAAACTTTTCGCACGAAAAATGTACAAAGGCGGACTCAGTTATAAGGTACTGAAAATAATAATGCAAAATATAAACTTTCTAATACGATCTGGGAAGTTAATTGTTTATCAAATTGATACACTCCATCAATTGCGGGGAAAGTTGTGATGATAAACAATTAATTCCCCCAAAAATTAATACCCGAGCGCCAACCAAACTTTTATTAAAATTGAAAGTCTCTTTGTAATTTCTATTTTCCAAATTTTTTATACTTATCCACCCGCTAAACTTAAATGTTTTATACTTAGGTGAATTGATGCTAAAAATCCTGTTCTGTGTGTAACTTTCCATTTTCTTGTCACTTTTGTGACCGTAATTCGTAGACAGCCGTAATTATTGTTAATCATTTAGATTCGCACTTTTGACAATAAATCAAGATAAAAATATAAACTTACTTTTCGTTAACGGGTACGGTCTGTGTTCATTCTCATACCAATGCCTATCTCCTTTGATAGCCTTCAAAAAATTATCATTTAACAAGCACGCTAAAGTTCGGGGTATCCAGCCCCCTACCAAGTTCTTTTCACACCACATACCAGCCATGAGATCGATATCCCGTACATGTTCATACACTTTCATTAATTCTTTGCTTTTCTGAAAACATAAAGCATAATCAGCCTACAACGATCCCACTGCTAGGACACAGGCCTGGAGTAGAGCGTGATCCACCTCGTGGGCCCAGTGCGGATTGTTGGATGTCAAATGTCTTCTGGTTCAAGGACGTTTCTTGACGATTTCCTTCCTTCACCGTTTTGAGAGCAGTGGTGATGAAATAAATTGCACAAAGTAAAGTAGGTACATGCCTGCCTGGGTTCCAATACATGACCAACAACTCGTAAGTCGCGTTCGCTAGCACTTTATCATTTACATTTTCTGAAAGTGTAGGTACATAAAATATTGCATTTGTCATTCAGGGACAATAAACTGAATTATTTCTTGAGAATTCTTAAAATTGTGAAAAACTATGTCAGTTACTTTAACTTTGTGACAGTTAAACAATATTCAACAACAACCCTGCGTCAGCTCCCGGTCTATCCGTCGTACGTCCCGAAGCACTATGTCCGTCTCTCGAACCACTCCTTCATGACGGCGGCAGCAGCCACGGCGGCAGCGGCGGTAGGACCCGTCCTACCGAATATAGGCGTGCCCTAAGCAAGTTATACGCAATCCCCCGACCTAACTCATACTTTAAAGAGGTGGTCATTGAAGTCAAAAGTCACACAGTTTTCAAAACGTCAAACCAATAGTTTTCTGACGGCTGTGCGCACAGATTACTTTAAGCTGGCGGCGGCGCCATTTTAAATATTATATTATTTATTTAAACATTTAGATGGTCACCCATGACCGTATATGGTAACCATTTTTATATACCAAGACCCCCAGTGCCTCGAAGAGCACGTTAAGCCGTTGGTCCCGGCTGTCATTCGTGGATCTTTTGCAGTTGTTACGGGTCGTCAGAAGTCCGAAAGTCTGAGAACTAGTCTTACAAAGTGGGTATCGTATTACTCAGTTACTGGGTTGTGGAGGTCAGATAGGCAGTCGCTTCATGTAAAATATTGGTATTCAGCGGCATCCGAATAGACTGGAAGCCAACCCCAACATAACCGGGAAAAGTCTAGGTCGATGATGATTTAGTATTAAATATTGTGTATTTATTTTATTTTTAACCGAATTTAAAAAAAACGGAGGTTCTCAGTTTGTAAAAAGTGATAAATAGGTGACATTAGACTATTGTAACATGGGTAACTTACAAACTGACCCACTAAAAAGTGAAATATAAAAAACTTTTTTCCCTGAAAAAGAACCGACTTCCAAATAAACACTACAAAGTCAAAAATTACTTTCATTTCGGAAGTCGTTGGCAAAAAACTAAAATACAGATCTAAAGAAATTAAAGTTATTTGTCACTTCGTATTGTTTTTTTTTTGGAAGTCGGTTGTTTTTTTTTTTAAAATAGTTTTTTTATTTCTTATTTTTATCTCATTGCATACTGCGCCGGTGGACGTCATCACGTCAACGCCAGCTGTCGCTGAAACCCAGCGCTGGGGCTCTGTCTCGCATGGGGTCGCAGCATTATGCTGAGTGATAGCCATTTTACGTGGATGTGACGCATATTTTCCTCCAGTTTGTTCTTTTTTGTTTTTGTATTCTTTCTTTGCGTCATAATCATCGCAAATAAACGTATTTCCTTTTTTATTTTTTAGTTTTCTATTAAGAGGTATCGTGTAACCCAGTGACTACGTTGTAGAGCATAATATGTAAAATACAGCTACATCCCGTTGGACAGGGAGCCAACCCCAACATATTTAAGAAAAGGCTGGACAGATGATGATGTAATAAACACAGTTGGCAAAAAAATCTTACACATGGATGCACATGACTACGCAAATCATCGAAGCAGGTAATTTTGTGGCCAGTGCAGTAGCGGACATAGTCAATGTAAGGTCTCAAGCCAAAGAGCCGACTCTTGTGCAGATCGCTCGCAGTTATGTCTACAGCATGTTGGAGACCTGCCAGGCCGTTATCAGCAACCTAAAAATTTACGGTGGTATGAGTATTTTTATAAATAACAGCAGTTGGATTGGATTCGTATTAGGTATAGGGTTTTATAGTTTCCGAGAGGAAGTGAGTTTTTGTTATCAAGTTAGTCTGAAGCTTTGATTAATGGGATTCTAACTTGATTTGTAGTTTTTTTTCTCTACATTTTAGAAGTAATTTTGCGAACAATCTTGATGAGATATTCTTATTTTTTTTTTAATTTTGATTGTGACTTAAATCATCTTACTTCATGATCTATAGTACAGTCATTAATTTTGCCACTTGGCTGCCTAAATTGGCTTTGAGTAAATTCCTCCATACGTTTGTATTTGCACAAGAATCCAGTTCTGGTTGTAAGGTTGAACATGGGAAAGTCTCGAAGGTAGTGACCATGTTCGTCATACAATCTGAAATACAATAATTTTTTGAGAAACATTGTCGACATTATTACAAAATGTGGCATACTTAGTAGACTTTATCCGAATTCTTGAGCCAGAGTAAATATTTCACTGAAATAATTTTAATAGAATGAGGCTTTAAAAAAAAAAATTCAAAAAATTCAAAAGCCTAAAAGAAAAAAAATACCTCAGTAAACTATTGTATAATATAAATTGTCTGGTGATTAAATAATGATTATGGCAAGTTTGCCATTGACGATTATTGGGCGAACCATCAATAAATGTTTTCTACTGGATATGTAAATTCCTGAAGTTGCTAGAAACTTAGTTGGACGCTGATTCAACGATTACTAATACGTTTGCTCGTTTTAAGATAGAAAGAGAAGACGGGGAAAAGCCTAAAACTAAAAGTCAAAAGAAAGAATAAATTGAGCTATCTTACTTTGCAGTAGCGTCTTGAGCTACATGAAACCAACGGCCGACATATGCGAATTCCAAAGTTGTCGATGGACACTTGGTAGGGTCGTGTATGTTTCGAAATCCAGAGTTTTTAGATATAACTTTAGATTTTACCAAATTGTCATACCCTGCGAATTAATTATCAAATTTACCTACAAAAAAGATAACCGTGTTTTGACACCTCTGACACACACAATGATGCAGTGACTTGACTTAATTGTCATGAAAACGCCATTACGGGATGTGTGAGCTCACTTTTGTAAGTAGCTATGGACACGTTTTCAAGCAGGGTGAGGACAAAACTAACGAAATAAATCTTTGGTTTTCAAGTACCTTCCAACGATGCAAGCCATTCGTATAAATACATTTGCATAGCATACGCTATATTCATGTCTCGAGCTACATAGAATAGCTGGTCATCATCCCAGCATGGGTTGACAATAGCCAACTGGCTCGCAAAGTAGTTGTGTAACCTCATGAACCACACCACAAACAATTCTTGTATCACTAATGTGTTCTGATCTGAAATCAAAACAGATTGAAAAGTAAATTTTATATCATACTAGCGACGGGCCCTGCTTCGCACGGTTTTTACGACTTGACGAAACATGAAGGCTTCTATATTAAATTTAAGTTAAATTATTAATGTATTCTACATACGAACCATTCAGAATAAATTCTCTAAATGACAGTGATAACCGCATCAAAATTGTTGCGCGTAGTTTAGAAGAACAACGCGGCCACACAGACCGCGACACGAAAAGCGACTTTATTATATAATAAGTAATAGATACTTGTAACGTTGGGAAACCACCATTTTCATACTGAACTTTAAGATACATTAGTTCGGGGAGAACAAAGGTTATGTTATGTTAAAACCAAAAATTAATTAAAAATGGTGGTAATAATCATTCCCTCTCAATCGCACATTGTGCTGTGCGTGTAAGGGCTCCTTTGTTTGGCCGCCATTTTCAGTACGCATAAAATAAAAAAAAATTAACATAGGTAACCATGTTTATATAGTTAGTTTTATTACTAATCGTCTGAACAATAAATCTAGATAAAATAAAACGTACGGTTAACAAAACATCTGGTTTCGTCAGGTCGATTAAGAGGGCAAACACTGGGTCCTTTCTGAGGCCAGGTCTTCCCATTTTCTACCTCCATTATTACCAGTCCACCATGGTAGGCGCGTATTGCTTTCTCGCCTTTATTAAAGAAATTGTATATGTGAGAGAGATCAAAACTTGATGTCGCTCGTTCGACCTGACAAAGAAAAAAAGAAGATAAATTGCAGTTAAAAATGCTGTGTTACTGTGTTATAAGGACCGTTCTGAAGGACATCATCAGTTCTTCAGAAAGGTCAGATGCGTAGTACATACTTGGAAATCGATTGTAAACGTTAGGAACATAACCGAAGCAATAGGAGTAGGTATGTAAGGGTCGTAGCAGGTGGCGTACTGTAGCTTCTGCCTACCCAAGGGAAAAAGGTGTGAGTTTATCACAGCATGCATTTTAAACCATAAAAAATATAGGTCATCGCTTGTTTTTTCTTTGTAGAAAATCTAGAAATCTAGAATTGAGAAATCTGAAACTAACTGTGTTTGCTCTTTACATACCTAGTTTTGAGAATTTTATACGATCATACATTCAAACGAAACATACACTGCGATAGAGTCCAGTTCTCTGGCATCCATAAAAACATTCGAACGTTACAAGATTGCAAGAATCTTTGTCGCTTCGGCATTGTTTGTAAACACGTGCGAAGTGCCGGTTGACGTCACGGTGCGCGTACGCATGACTGTATGATGGACTGTTGTTTGGCTAGAGCCGCTTTTGTTCTAGTGGTTTTGTATGTATTATTTAAAAAAATGCAGTGGTTCCTAGGATTCCCGAGTTTAAAAAAAGTAAGTTCAAAAACTAAAACCCGACTACTGAAAAATGACGCTCTTAAAAGTATGAAACAAGAAAATATTCTCATCTGAAATTAGAAAAAGACAGACAAATAAAAAATCCGGAGTCACACGTAATTTGAATGATTTATTTATTTTGACATGACGTATGACTCCGGTTTTTATGAGTATAGATTTATAACTAATAAGTAAAAACTAGTTATGAATACAAAAATAAATCTAAATCACTGTAAACTGTAATAATACTTACTGGAGAAGGCATCGAATCGTTAGTGCATCCAAAGTTTTGGTATGTAAGCGGCCTGGTCAGGTTTAAGCATTTGATGCCACCCAGTCTATTCAAAGAGTCTTCTTTGGCCACAAAATTTGGGGTACACATATAATCCTTCATACCCTTTTTTGTGCAGCAATCAGTTTTATTGAACAAGTAGTTCGCTTTAAATAGAATTAAATAGCTCTAGCTTAGTTTGGAAATCAATATCAGCATGTATTGTACTATACATTTTCAATTGTTACCCGCTTTAGCCTGCAAATTGGTGTATGTATTTAGTATCAATAAACAATTTTTTTTTTTTTTTTTTTTTTAAATTAGATGCCACTTAAAGTCATGAAACAATGCCCGTTGTTGATAACGCTAAACGACACCTAAATAAATGAGTAATTAAAAGCGCGCTGGTTGATTTTCAAAAGGTATTTAGACACTACCTATTGGAAGGGGCGACTCGAATTAATTCTATATTTTTTGTAAATTTTTGACGTTCAAGAGTGCCTTTTATGTGCCTATTTGATATAAATGATTTGACTTTGACTTTCAACGCTTGGCTCAGTGCCGAAACTTGGGCGGTAAGGCGTTGCCTACTGTTAGTAAAATTTAAATTTATTTATTTTATTTCATATAGCATATTTGGCTTACAATGCCTGTCGAGGAGTCTCCATTTAGGCATATAAAATGCCTGTAGTTGAAGGCTCCGCTCTTCTCTTACATTAGAAACGTACGAGTACAAATAGGTATAATATGTTTATAGAAACAAAACAAGGAAAAAATGCGATCAATTTATACGAGTGTGTGCGAGATTTATATGTGTGCGTGTGTATGTGTATGTGGGGGTGTGTTTGTGTATGAGGGGGTGTTTTTGTGTGTATGAGGGTGTGTGTAGGTATGTGTGTGTGTGAAAGAGATTTTGGGTGTATATGAGTGACTAAAAAAGCAAATAACATCACTCTTATAATATTATTAAGTCACACGCAGAAGTAACTCTACGTCATTATAGTTCAAAGTGTGAAGCCATGCTATTAACTTCTTTTTACATTCATATTTTTTTTTATCAATATATATTAATTTATTAATTTTGTTGTATAAAAAAGCTAAGCGCTTTTTATATTGTCTACTGGCAAATTCTATACTATAGTGTGGCCATTAGTGCTGTGCACTCCCTGAGGTATGCGCGCGGCGAGACGGGGGGGAGAATCGGCTGCTGCACTCTGTCAGTGCGCCGTCAACGCTCGTGGCGGCAGGTAGTGTTATCTGTATCGGACTGTCTATGTCAGACGCACATGACATAAATATTCAAAGATGGGTCGTGCGTTATCTCGTGATATGAAGACTGTCATTTTTAAGGTGGCTGAATATTTTAAGATAAGAAAAGCAGACAAAGAAAGCTTTGAATTTAAAATTGATGTGAATATTGCCAAAATCGTTGCGGAGGTTACGGGGTACAGCAAAAGAACCGTCATAATGTGATTTCTGCGGGTTATTTATCAATTGAAAATTCAAGCCAATTAAAATTTCAATCGCCAAAAAAACCAAAAGTTCTAAAGAAAAAACACGTTGTGGATGGTTTTGACCTTGGAGTTATCAGAAGAAAAATTCATCAGTTTTACGAAGTTGAAAAAAAAAATACCAAGTGTCCGTAAGTTACTATCAAGTTTGAGACAGGATGGCATATTGATTTGTGGACGGGAATATTTAAGACAGCTTTAATACAAAATGGGCTATCGTTTCAAAAAATGCAAATCAGAGAGACATCTCCTTATAGAGCAGCCTAATATTACAGTGTGGCGGAAAAAATATCTTACACAAATCAGAAATTACAGAACGCAAAACCGCAACACATATTTTCATGATGAAATATACATCAACGCCAGTCACCATGCCAGCAAATGTTGGCAATCATCGTCAGAACCCGGAATTCATGCTGATATTGGGAAAGAACGGCGATTGGTAATTCTTCACGCTGGGTTTCGAAATGGCTTAGTGGATGATGCATTGACTATATTCAAATCAGATGCTAGAACCGGTGACTATCATGGAGATGTGAGCGGACCTACTTTTTATAAGTTAAAAGATAAGTTGCTGCCGAATTCTGTGGTTGTAATGGACAACGCGTCTTACCACAGCGTTCAGGTTGAGAAGAAACCAAATATATCAAGCCTCAAAAGAGAAATGCAGAACTGGTTGCTACGCCATAATGTAGAATTTTCAGGAACCATGACAAAGGCTCAACTGCTACTTCTTATCCAAAATACACAAAAAGAACTCTTGAAAGCCAGTGGACACACAGTTCTGCGTTTACCTCCGTACCATCCAGATTTAAATCCAATTGAGTTGGTCTGGGCTGATATTAAAAACAACATAGCCCAAAACTATATTATTTCTTCTCTAGACGAAAAGATAATCTTATTGGATAAATTGTTTTCGGAATTCACGGCGGAAAAATGGCAGAGATGCGACGATCATGTCCAGAAAAATGAAAATGATTACTGGAGTCGCGATAGTAGGTTCGATAATGTTATCGATTCATTCATAATAAATTTGCAAGACTCTGATTCAAGTTCCGGTGGCGAAGTGGAAGATGAAGATGATGAAGAAATGGAAGATGAAGTTGAAACAGAATCTATGTCAGAATAACTTTCGTTAGAATATATAATTGTTTGTAAATATAAAAAATGTTCAATAAAACAAGTCCTGCTTTGAATTATAACTTTAGTTCTTATTTATCACCTGCATATTTTTAATAAAATATGAGTATATTTGGGTTACATTTTAATCAACTAAGTAAGTATAATATATTACAGATAGATAGCCTCCGACCATCGTCCCACCACAAGTCTTGCCTTAGAAATGCAAACTGATATCGTAAGATCTGTCCAACATGCATCGATGTCATGTGAACTCATGCACTTTTTTCTTCGCCTCCCACCTCGCCGCGCATACCTCAGGGAGTGCACAGCACTAATGGCCACACTATAGTTGGGGGAACGTTTACTATGCAGTGTTTATTTCTTTTTCTTAGTATTTTAGCATCATATGGTATCTTTTTGTGCATTTTGAGGATGATAAGAAGGATATAAAATTTTCTCACTGACAGCAGATTACATAATTCGTATAACTTGTCAGTAGAGAACCTTCCTTTTTTTAAATACATCACCTTAAGTACCTATCGCTCTTTGAGCGCGTTCAACCCCTAGAAAACTAGATTTCGCTGCTCCACCCCACACAGTTATGCAATATACTATAACAGACTGGACCAAAGATACGAGTACATAAATTTCATTTAATAGATTTCTTTGGTTATTCTTATTTTTATTTACATGTATTCTCCTTGGTATAACATATCTCAGCTTTTTGAATATCCATATAAGTTTCCTTACTCGACTCATGACTTGTTCCAGTTGAGGATACCAGGAAAGACGCTGGTCAATAATGACTCCTAGATATTTTGCTTGGGTAACTTGTTGGATAGTTGGGCAATTGCAGCTAGTTCTATCCCTAGCAATGTCGCACGTATGGATTCTTAAATTAAATTCCTTGTCTGGTTGAACCCGATCATAAATATTAAAGCAGATGTAATTGGTTTTGCTAGCGTTCAGGGTGAGCAGATTTTCTTTTAACCAAGTTGCAATAAGAGCAAGCCCATCTTCTGCACTATTTTTAACATCATCCCATGTTTTCCCTGTGGAGACGACAGCTGTATCATCGGCGTAAGAGAATACTTTGGCATTATTAATCTTCATGTTGCAGAGGTCATTAATATAAATTAAAAACAGTGTAGGTCCAAGTACACTTCCTTGAGGTACGCCGTATGATACATCCGCGTCCCTACCAACGATTTGTCCAAATTTCACTTTTTGTGTTCTACCAGAATGATAATCTTTTAACAGTGCCAGAAAGGCAGCCATACATTTATTTCCTTTATCCAGCTGTTCGGTTACTAGTGAACTTAGTGCTACAACAGCATCTTCAGTTGACTTTTTTTGCCTAAATCCAAATTGAGAAGGTGACAGAATATCAAATCTATTTAGATACTGAAAAAGGCGAGTATTTATCAATTTTTCTATAATTTTAGAAATTACAGTTAGAACAGAAATAGGTCGATAATTGTTGACGTCGTCTCTACCACCACTCTTATACACAGGTGTAATAATGGATTTTTTTAATGGAGCTGGAAAAACACCTTTTTGGAAACATAGATTGGCAATGTGCGTGATAGTTGGTACAAATTCGTTTTTAGCAAGTGTCAGGAAGCAAGTAGGTATATTGTCCCATCCGGGGGCGCTGTCAGATCGCAGATTCATAAGCGTAGTACAAACTTCGGATTGATCAGTTTCCAGAAGTACCATTGAGTTTAACTGTGCCGGCGAATTATTAAGGAGTTTACTAATTAAGTTAGTGCTTTGGGCCAAGTCTCTGCCAATACTTGCAAAATATTTATTTATAAAGTTAGCGGATTTTATGGGAGACGTTTTAACCTGCAGCAATTCCAAGTTCTCTGTTCGTGATTTATTAGTATATGTGATTTTTTATGTTTTTCCAGAGTAGTCTATTGTTTTTGATGGTTCACAATGTTTCCCTTTTGAACGTTTAAAGATTCCAAATGTAAACTTAAGGAGTCAATAAAATTATCTGCGCTTAAATTTGCAGGGGACCTATATACACCAAGGACAATGTTATTTAGTACCTCAATTTGAAGATAAGATGCGTGCACGAATTTAACTTCTGTAACTTTATGTTTTAAAGATTTTTTGACTTATGCAACGACTCCGTCATGTTTATTTGACAGGTTAGTAGTATAATAACAATCGTAATTATCAAGTTGAGGTACAGGTTTATTCAAATTAAGCTGGCATTCTGTCAATATAATGGTGTCTGTTTCAAATTTAAGACTAGATAATGTAAGTAAAAAGTCATCAAAATTGCAGCAAATGCCTCTAATGTTCTGGGAAATTACAGTTAAATCATTTTTGTGTATAGAGGTATGTTAAAGCAGACATAGTCCTCAGGAAGCTGTTAAATATATGTGAGCGCCCATGGACTAAGGTATAATAAAAAAATATAATTTAATTCAGGCAAAAGCCATTCTACTATATTACCTAAAATAAAAATAAAATTTTATAATACTGCAACAGAATAAATCAGAATAGAATAATGTCATGCAATAAAAGCCAATTAAATGCCAAGAAAAGCAAGCTTTTTGTTTTATGAAGTAGTACCACCAGTCTCGCTATGTGGTGCAACCCTAAACAGAGAAAAGCAGTTTTAATACCTTGGTCACTGGGTTACAGAGGATGGCACTGATAACTGTGATATGGAGAGAGAGCGCAGGGTATTGGCCGAGTCCGCTACGTGACCTCGAAAAATGGTACGCTGCATAACGCAATGCCGAAAGTTTGCAATAACGAATAACATAGTGACGAAAGCACGTAGCAACGAATATCATTACATCGAAAGCATTTGATAACGAATCACGATACAACGAATGCACGTCACAAAGAAAAACTTCACACCTAATTACGTGCCCTCGAAACAATGTAACAACGAACGTAGCAACGACAGCAAAACAATCATTTAAACTACTACACTTACACTAATAATATGGACATAATAACTGTTAAGCCCTATACAAATCTCATAATTTGGAGTATTATTAAAGTTTTGCTAAAATAAGCTATGCTAACGTAATAATGTGCTTATTGATCTACTAGTAGGTAGGCCGCCGCTAAGCAAGCTCCCAATAAGCTTCAGCGGCAAACTAAGCCTAGGAAGAGTGCCCAAGGTCCCCCGAACCAGTCCGAAGCACTTTATCACCGGTAAAAGGACAAGCCGATAAAGATGACTTTATCAAAGCGGGCAAAAAACGAAAGAAGAAGCCAGCTTCTCGCTATCAGTACGGAACAGCATTGACTGGACCGGACATGATGCTGCGTCCCGCAATTCCATCGACCCAGCTGATACGTGTCCCGACTACAACATTACTACTCTACGAACTACGATCTCCACCACTACATCAATACTCCACAAAGGTAGAGGTGATCGTGGAATACATCCGAATGAAGACCAAGTTCACCTTGAGAGTCTAGAAGTTGGGATTAGCGCCATAAGATTAACTTCAAGTCTTTTGTGGTTCGGGTTTCGACTCATTATCTAGAGAACTTCATGAAGGAGAGATCTTAGAGATCTTCATTTCTATGGTGTGCATAATAGAGAGTATTCTATATAGCTGTCTATGTTCATGGGCACTCTTCTTAGGCGTAGGTTGCCGCATAAGCTTATTGGGAGCTTGCTTAACGGTGGCAGAGTGAGCACGTCCATGTGTTGACGTGCTGATATTCCGTTCCATTTTTGTTCATTATACCTACTAGTAGATCAGTAAGAACATTATTACGTTAGCATAGCTTATTTTAGCAAAACTTTTTTGTTTTAAGTGATTGTTTTTCTGTCGTTGCTAAGTTCAATGTTACATTGTTTCGAGGCCACGTAATTCGGTGTGAAGTTTTTCGTTGTGACGTGCATTCGTTGTTCCGTGATTCGCGTGATTCGCTAACAAGTTCGTTCGTCGTAATGAAATTTGCAGCTGCGTGCTTTCGTCATTATGTTATTCGTTACTACATACTTTCGGCACTGCGTTATTCCGCGTACGATTTTTCGAGGTCACGTAGCGGACTCGTATTGGCCGTACAATGCAACATGCTGGCCCGCAGATTTGCAAAGTTTGACAATAACGTCAAGTTAACACTGTTTATATTGCCAGGCTTTTTAAACCTGCAGTTTGTGGAACAGATACACGCAAAAACTTTTAAAGCCCTGCGTGTGCAATACAACAATGCTTTTATGATACTGCTGTCGCTGCGACGTTTCTGTAGCGTGTCAGGGATGTTTGCAGCAGCGCGTAAAGATGACTTCTTTGCGATCATGCGTAAAAGATCCGCATCACTACTGCGTCGGATGCAAGACAGCGATAATGTGTCTCCTGAGCATTGTTGCTATTGAGACAGAAGACCACCTGATAGCCCGCACCTATGCGCAGTGCATGTATTTTGCCAGGTGTCTCCAGAAGATGCCATAACAGATATATGCCATAAGTTGTGTTATATTATTATTATTGTTTCTTTTTTTATGTTTGTGTCCTAATTGATTAAGGCCAGGTTCCTCAAAATCGACCTATTTTTGATTCAACATTAAACAATCAAATATTCTTAGTTTTGATTTGGTAAAAATATATGTTGTACTTTAATAAACATTCTTGATTATTCTCCGGTTCAAAACACGATATTTAAATTTTCACTCGATCATAAAAAATCGCGAAAACAGAGATATTTGTGATCGTTTTTCAAGTCGTACTTGAAGTAGACCAAACTTTTACTCAAAAAAAAATATGTCAAAAAATAGGCAATAACGTTTAGGAGAACATTCTCCGGTTACTTTTTCTCAAAACAGTTTTTTATTATTTTAACAAATGATTATATAACTAAGCGGCGCACGCGCTTCGCTTCAGTAGCCCGCTAGGCGTTTCCGAGGCAGGACCTGTGTCGTTTTTGCTGGCTCGCTGCGTCCCTCCGCTAATCGATCGAAATATTTGTCATATTATTGTTATTTTCCGTGTTTGTTTATTAGTTTTAAAAATCAGTCTGTAAATATTGTTGTAGTGTATAATTAAACTGTAGATCTTAGTTTAAGTTGTATTATAATTATAGTGGTAATTAAGTTTAAATTATGGGAAAATTATTTTGCAGAGCGGGGTCAGCGAGTTCATTTGAACTGCGCGTTCGCGCGACTTGCCACGCGGGGTGGGAGGTAACGCTAAATGCCTACTGCGCTCGAATATCCTGGCCTTAAACTGACATACACACATCAAAAGTGTCTAGGGATCAAGCATTTTTATGCGGATTTCTTGAGATTGAGATGTGGCTTTGTAATAAATTTATGATTTTATAAATTTATATGGATCCTTTTTGGTGCATTTCATAATTTGAATCAGGAACTGTGAATCAAATTCGAGTAAAAGATGAAAATCAGCTGTCAATATTTTCCCTATAAAAACATACAACGCATTGAAGACATTATTAGTGCTACTGTTTCCCTACTACTGATTAAAACCAACGTTATTATGGAGCGGCGACGTCATTTAAGCAGGGAAGAAATGCTCAGAGCCGTGGGAATGATAGAAGCTGGTTCCCGGCAACGTACTGTGGCTTTAGCTCTGAATACAAGTCAGAGTGTTATCAGTCGACTTTGGACACGTTACCGAAGCACTGGTACCGTGGCTGAGCGCCATGGAGGACGGTATCGCTGCACCACACGGAGACAAGACCGATACATTCAAATCTTAACTCGAAGAGCTCCAACTATAACCGCCATGATGTTAGCCGTGAGGCTTCATCACTCTTCAGGGAACTTAATTAGCGACCAAACAGTCAGAAACCGCTTGCATGAAGTGAACCTTCATTCCCGAAGACCGCTACGGGTACCACCTATAGCAATGCACAATCGTAGGATTCGATATCAATGGGCTCTTGAACACAGAAATTGGGCAGAAGAACAATGGCGTTTCGTGTGCTTTTCTGATGAGTCTCGTTTTGGTATGAGACCGGATACAAGACGTATACGACACTGGAGAACCCCTGGACGCCAACAGCGATTAAAATCCTGCCAGGAAGTCCATCCTTATAGTGGTGGAACCATCATGGTATGGGCGGGTATTTGGATCGGCGGAAGAACTGAGTTGATTTGGATCAGAGGCAACCTCAACGCTCAAATTTATGCTGAGACGATTGTATCAGACGTCATCGTTCCTCTACAAGTGCAAATCGGTCCCTTATTTCAGTTAATGCATGATAATGCACGACCGCACACCGCAAGAGTTGTAAGACAGACTCTCGCCGCAGCTAACATCAATGTCCTGCCCTGGCCTGCTCAGTCGCCAGACTTGAACCCGATTGAGCATGCATGGGATATGCTACAGAGAAGAGCTCTGCCGAATATGGAGGGTATCCAGTCGCAAGAAGACCTTTTTTTGTTGTTGCAACGAACATGGGCGGCCATTCCACAGCGTGATTTGGATGAACTCATTTTGAGTATGCCAAACCGATGTTCTTGTGTTGTTAGTGTTCGCGGTAGAAACACGGATTATTAATTGTTTAAGTTACCCAATAAAATTTTAAAGAAAACTGTTATTTCAGTCTTTTTTTCGAACTTTAATGTTAGTGGTTCAAATGTCAAAAATCCCTTTATTAGGAAAATGGCAAATTTCTTTATTAATGCAAAGGTGACTTGGTTTATCGTTACTGTGACAAACGAAAACACTTTATTTGATGAATCCTTAAAGAAAATTTTAATTAATATCAATCAGGAGAAAAGTTATTGCAAAAATATATGTTGATCCCTAGACACTTTTGATGTGTGTAGTTTATTTACGTAAACTAGGTAGGTAGGTACTAACAAATGATGGGTAATGTGCCTGTATTAAAGCTTAATAAAATAAACTTTACTTTTTTTCGTTTCGATGGTTGCTTGAACGAACCCATCTTTTAATTAGATTCTGGAGATTCAGAATCTACATAATCAGAGAAATACTTATGAGTGTTCATAATGGCAAAGGTTGGAGTGTTGCTTCTAACCAAAATAGCTCCAAAGCTTCTAAAGCCGATATCTAATGAGGTTTCAAATGCTTTTAACTTCTAAGTAAAGCGATAGTGAAAGGAATTACGCTCAGTCAAAGTACGTGCGAAGTATCTTCAAAATTATCGTAGTAACTAATATTCTGTAACAATATAATTTAAAAGAGTGCCCAAGAAGTGTCTTGCCCGTTCTTCTCCATAGGTGGCTACTAAGCTTTGGAACGGGCAACTAAGCTTCATATTTCTGAATCACCGACCCTTTGACAATTCAAAAGTGTAGGTAAATGGGTTCCGTTTCAGTTTAACGTTTATTACCAGCCTAAGATTTAGGCATAATATAAGATACTTACCAATATCATGTGTAGATCCGATGTCAGCAAACATAAAGATGCCAAAACTAGTCATAGCCTGAGTGTAGCGGCAGTCACTCCTTTTACCCTCAGCAAGCAAAACTCTTCTAATGGTTCTGGGCCATAATAGCTCTTTACCAGACTCAGCTTTTCTGGCATAAGAACCTGTAATTGAATAAAGCACTAAACCAGAAGGCAACTGTGGCACGATGTACTTCTTTGAAAAGATTTATGAGCCTTTTTCAATAATGATTTTAGTTAAGTGCCCTATTACACGCTCTACACGCTTGGCGAATGAAAGCTGCACCCTAATTGCGTAACACATTTTCAATCGGAATCGGTTTCACTTTGACAGGTCAATAATATTAATTGCGTTATTTACATTGTCGAGCAGACTATTCGTACATACGTATATGAAGCAATTACACGTTTGTTACGTAACAAAAGTATTGTGATGTTACACGTTTTTTGGTCTAGCTCTCATTCGACATGTGTACAAAAGCGAAAGAGAATACGACGCCTCTCGAGTTTTTTATTAAAACTATAGATAATTACGTTGGATAGGACCAGCACTTCTCATTATTATTTTTTGGGAACTTGGTTCCGTAATGCCTTTCAAAAAGTAGAGCGGTCCTCTGTGGTATAGGCCTTGTTGTTAAGCAGATGTCTATCTATGTTCCTATTAAGAAATGTAACTGTGGCTTGGTGCTATTAGGGTCAAAGTACGTTTTTGTGAGAAATGAGATTTTTGTGCCAAATTATTGAAAAAGTGATATATTTATGTGTACTAAAAGGGCGTAAGTGTAACAACAACCTCTCAAAAGATACTATGTTAAAAAGACCAATGTGGTGTACACAAAAATTATTAAGTGCTAAAAAGGCTGCAGTGTACTTAAGCCAAGGGAATTTAAAAATAAATACTACGCTAGTAATATAGTCAGAACTAAAACGACCAAAGTTAACTTCCGTTTTTGTGATACAATCTTTGCTTTGGCTGCATAATTTAATATATTATATAATATAATGTATATCCATACGCAAAATACGCGCATTGTCGAGTTGCGAATACCAGCCCGTATTACCTATAATAATATTATTTAATAAAGCAAAATATAGCAATGTAATACATTGGCCCATTTTGCATTTGCACTAAAGACAATAATATTTTTACTATCCTTTTCTATTACACTAAAAAGACCAAAGTTATCATTTTGTCATTAACATAGGATTTTTGTTAGTGCTAAAAAGGCTTAAGTAGCAAATGTTTTCAAAAATACCATTTTTTCTTGAATTTGAATTTAATTAATAAATCAACCTACAAATATGTACAAGTATATAATAATAATAAAAAAAAGGGGAAGAGCTCATAGGGCATCAAAAAATTCATCCGCATCGCTGTCAGTGGGAACAGTGCCCAAAAGGCTGGCAGCATTGCCACTTTGGATGGCAATGCTAATTCTTTGAGCTAAAAATAGGCCAGCCCTCTGGTCCCGTGTGGAGTCGACCAACCGCTTGGCGATGTCCCGAAATACTCGATGAGCACTCGGACCCCAAGGCCCTAGTGTTTCAACCCCAAACGGCTCAAACATATAGCTCCCAATAAGGTTGTTATATTTGCGCCGTTTGAGGTTTTCAGCACCTGCAGCAGCCGCTCCAACACAGCACGCCGTGCTAGGAAGATGGGATGGCGCAAGGGTGTCAACACAGATTGCATTCCACACCAAAGGCCTACCCAACTTCTAAGGCATTATTGTCATTCCGTCTGGTCTCTTCCCATCGTCGCGTGCCAAGCCTTTTTTGATGCCCTATGATATCTTCCCTCTTTTTTTATTATTATTATATACTTGTACATAGTTTAAATAATTTAGTGTTAACTTGTATATTTTAATTAGGTTTTGTTTATAGTAGAGACCTACAAATATGTATCAAATAACAAAAAGAGATTTTGTCATTCTACAATATAACATGTAAATAATAACTTTCAATTCTGGTTCATTCTTCGAATACACTGAAAATAAGGATTATTGTTATTGGCCCTTTTAGCCCTATGCCACAGTAATGCAATTAGTCTGCACAAAAACAAGGTGAATAAGGCGCAACATTAAAAAAAAAACGGTAAACGGCGAGTCGGACCCGCGCACCAAGGGTTCCGTTCTGATTTCTGAAAAAGAGTGCTATTTAGAGACATCGTCTTATTTTTCCTGTAATTTTTTCATAAACTTCTATCACATAGAATAATTTCAGATTTTTCTCTATGCGAATTTCGGAGATAAGGGAGGAAGGTATTTTTTTTACATTTTCATCAAAAGTCGAAAACTATGCGGCCTAAAAAAAAGCAAAAAATGTTTGAGAATGGCAAACAGCGCTCTTTTAATATGATGTCCCACATGCCCTAGTAGCTGTTGCAAAAAATATACATACAATTTTATTTGCAAAATAGTTGGACAAACGTCATCTAAAACAGTTCCAAATTTCAAGTTGATAGCATTAGTAGTTCTTGAGATATCCAGCTGTGACAGATGGACAGACAGACAGACTGAGTCGCACTATAGTGTGTGGATTCCTTTTTACCATTTTCTTATGGAACCCTAAAAACAATACAGGTATTCTGACCGCATGTACTCGTAGGTTATTATACGCATTATAGGATTCTTTGGGGTGATCTGTTTATATTACCCACTACTTAACTAACAATATTAATAGGGTAATGGCGTAGAGCTACTACTATTGCAGGTATTACCATTATAATAGAGAGCAGGCAGTACTCTTGTGAGTGGTACAAAATAGGTGCCTTTACTTGGGCTATTCAAGCAGTTGCAAGAGCCATCCAAACGTCTTCTCTCCGTGGCACAGCAAGGTTCGATTTCAGTGGTACAAACACTGTGAAAATAACAAACAAACACTTTGCTACCAGCTGTCATTGTTACTTTCCATTTTTTTTAATTACGATAAAAATATACTAACACCACGCCTGTACTCCCCGAAGAGTTAGGCAGAGGGGTAGCTGTAGTACACACACATTTTATTAGTAACGTTTAAGTCCCATATTATAATACTGCCAGCCTGTTGCCATCATGCGAGCATAGAATAAAATAGAATAGAATACTCTTTATTATGCACACCATTTAAATTACAGGTTACAATGTTACAATGTTGAAATTTTACATAGAGTGACACAATGGGCGGTCTTATCGCTAAAAGCGATCTTTTACAGACAACCTTTGGATGGAGTATGGGGACAGGGAGAGACAATTCTGCAGGTAGTCCGTGGTGTACCACGGATAAATCCAGACTACGGGTTGCTTCTAAGAAGTTCTTCATGGAACAACCCAATAACACTTTGTTTGACATGGAAATCGATCCCAGTGTCGTATATTATGTAGGTAGGTTAAAAGTGGCTTGTCATTTAATGATAGTATGGTTGTGGGTATGTAATAAAAGTCAGTCTTGGTCAACCCGTCTTTCATTTACAACATGGTGACAGCGGTGCAGAGTTTTTTGAGTTTCGGCCCGTCTTTCATTTACAACACCCAGGACCTCATGCTCAGCAGAAGCGCTTGCGACCACTTGACCACGAGGCAGATTAACGATTAATCACACTTCACACTAATAATAAAAAGGCGAAAGTTTGTGTGTTGGCATGTTTGTTACTTCTTAACGCTCAATACGGCTAGACCAATTATAATAAACTTTGGTATTGAGGTAGCTGACACCCTGGATTTACACATAGGCTGCTTTTTATCCCGATATTCCTACGGGTTCGAGACTTACGCGGGTAAAACCGCGGGTCGCTGCTAGTTTATAATATAAATTATTTAAGTACTTACTTTAAAATGCCTTTGGATTTGTAATAAGCTATAAGCCGCTTCGATGCTATTTTACCAGAATAATAGTCAAACACTAACGCATTACTCAGTTGCATACAATAGGATAACAATATTATATTAAGAATCATTTTTTACTCTATCACTTTCCTTAGATGTTAATGCGATAAAAATGTAAACATTTTCTGTCGTTACAGGCTTATATAACCTTGTTGCACACTATTTATTTGTTCAGTAATATTATAGCAGAACTAATAACAAGATTGTTGAAATGTAACAAACAGCTGCATGTAGTTCTGTTGTCATTGAATGCTGTCTGCAGTGAGGACACTGCAGACAGCATTCAATGACAAAGCATTTTTTTTATAAATACGTCATACATACATTATTATATTATTATGATTTCTTAGAAACAAATAACTTGCACATAATAACTCAGGTAATTAATTTTGATAAACAAGGTGTGTTTGTGTAGCATGTTTTTAATGCCTTAAAGACTCCTACAAACAGGCGCGACACGCGATATAATCGCGCTTGTTTGAAGGAGCCTTAAGGCCGGGTTTCGGGTTTAATAGTGGCGGTACTGACGGCATGCAGAAAATAGAAACACATAGTGTACAGTGACCCATCACCAAGCCGTAATATGCTGATTCATCATCATCATCATCATTTCAGCCGAAAGACGTCCACTACTGGACATAGGCCTCCTCCAAGCACCGCCACTTCGACCGGTTCTGTGTTTCTCGCATCCAGCGGATTCCTGCGGCCTTCACAAGGTCATTGGTCCACCTTGTGGGAGGCCTTCCAACGTTACGTCTTCCGGTACGCGGTCGCCACACTAGAACCTTTCAGCCCCATCGGCCATCTGTTCTGCGAGCAATGAGCCCTGCCCACTGCCACTAAAGTGTGGAAATTTTTCGGGCTATTTAGGATATTCGTTTTCCTGCGGATCTCTTCATTTCTGGTTCGATTACGTAGGGAAATTCCAAGCATAGCCATCTCCATTGCCCTTTGGGAGACTTTTAGCCTTCTAATAAGGCCCATTGTGAGCGACCACGTTTCAGCGCCGTAGGATATCGCTGGCAACATGCACTGGTCAGACTTTCGTCTTGAGACACTGCGGTATGTGAGACGAGAAGATACCTAGAAATTTTGTACTAGTAACTTCAGACACAGTTGCATTATTGTACTCGATAGATAGTGGAGTTGATTTTGCGTTTTTATTCTTAAAATTCATGTAATGGGTTTTTGTAAGATTTATTTTAAGATTATTTATTGTAAGCCAATTTATTAATTTAGATAGGGAATCGTTTATTTCGAGATCATGATTTTTATTTTTGTTATTTGTGAAAAGAGCCGTACTGTCATCTGCAAATAAAACCACTAAAAACACACACTTCTGTAACTAAAGTAGTTTTATATAGCGTTTTTTTTGGTCTTAACTACCTTCAAGTCAAAAGTCAAACCAAATAAATCAACACACTTAAGTTCTGCATGTGATCTCTGGCTAAGCATAGCCCAGTAACCTCCAGTTACTCATCTTTCCTTTATGCGAACCCCCACGGGAGCGCCGAGTCTCTCCTGGACTCTATGGTTTTCACTGAAACCCGACCTCGTCAGAGTTGACTGCTTACCGCGTACTCACGGACTACTTCAGTAGTAGACGCCGATTTCTATTGAGCTACGGCTACACGACAACCTCTGGTATAGTCCAATCATCATGCAAACTTAAATATTCTCCTCATTGTTGCAACTACTACTTTGCTCAACCTCGATTTCGTCAGTTATACTATGATTTTCTGGGGGATGCAAAATTTGGCCACAGTTTTTGCTCGTCCAATCCTGACTCATACGAAGACTAATGAGATAAAGGAACTTGACTTTAAAATCCGTTTTGTTTTCAACCAATTTGCAAATAACATTCAGATTAGGAATTAAAGACTAGGTTAATCTACGAATCGGAACTATCGGGCTTCGAGATTACCGAGACCAAGCACAATGATTCCACATTAAATTAAACAAAGAAAATAAAACCCCAGGTATCTCATTCATGGTCAACAACACTCACACACTATTCCCCACGGGAATACCGAGTCAACCCTTGACTCTACGGTTTTTGCTTCTAGGCAAAACCCGACTATACCACTCAGAGCTACCGTCCACTACGATACTCTGGTATAGTCTCCGAGTCAACCCTTGACTCTACGGTCTTGGCTTCGAGGCTAGACCCGACCATACTACCCAGGGCTACCGCGTACCACGTACCCACGGTCTAGCAAGTAGATGCCGATTTCTAACGGGCTATGGCTACGATACCCTGGTACGGTCTCCGACCCTCTGAACCGAGAACCTGTTTACACAAACTAAAGTGATGCCAACTCATCATCTTTTTCGTTTACAATCTTAATTTGTACTTGGCCGTCGGGCATCTTACGAAGACGGTCATGAGCGTATTTTTGTAAGTATGCTTGTTAACTAGGGATTTTAAAACGTATCATGTAACACTTAAAAAAATTTGAAATTACCCTCTATACTTCACGTCAAGCTTAGTTTGATTACACTCTTCGTTCTCAATAAGCACGAATTCACCGACAGAAAACCTACACGCTCGCCTTTGTACTATCAAAACGACTTCCATCGCAACGCAACTTCTCAATGCCTTTAGATACCAATCTCATAACTTCATCAAAGTTTATAATATCGTCATTGTTGTTAAATGAAATGGACGTGCTACCGTACCTATAAAAGTTCTAATGGACTCAACGGTAACGGATAACGATCTGGCACTGTATTATTATTAACTCGTCGCGCGCTAACTAGCAGACACTAGAAATCCCACTGCTAGCCGCACACACGGCGTGCAATCGACACTTTAAGAGAAGCTCTCTATAATCTATGCACCTACCGTCTAATCCATCATACTTTTTAATTAAAAGGGCTGGACTAGCAAACGGCGAACTACTGGGTCTAATTATCTTAGCTTGCAACAATTCGTTATTCCTATCGCGTATGATTCGATGTTCGTCTGGAGAAAGTCTGTAAGGATGTCTTTGCACTGTACGATTAGAGTCGATCAATCTTATCTCCAACTCACCAGTGTTAACACGCGTTGTAGGAAAAACCGTTAATAAAAAAGTCAGAATATAATTCTAAGATCACGTCACGACAAGATCACGTCTTGTATCAAATGGTAAAATTGGGAATAATCGAAAATACAACGACCACTTCCCTGGGCCATGTACCATAGTCGATCGAATCAACCTTTAAAAACACTGCAACCAAAACTGCCAAGCTTACAGAAACCCTCGAGTAAAACCTCTAACGCCACGGCTCTCCAGCCGACCAGCAATCGCATTGCTCTCACACTTCCAGCGCATGGATCAAAACTTCTGTACGCATATCCATCAAGTGGATCGCCCGTGTGCCACCCACTGACTACACACTACGGTCTCTCTAGACCACGACCTCCGCCAGAGTTAAACGCGCATCGCGCACCCACGGACTCTGGTACGGTCGAACACAATACGGCCGATAGAATCCCTTACTCGACCTTCTATCACAACTTAAGCTTGCTCATTACTACTGTAATCACTATCTACTTCGACTGGTACATGACCTACTAGCACTATCGCTACACTTCATAAGATTTGTTCTGTGCTGAATACACGTGTTTGACCAACAAGTCGTCAGCAGAGTGACCCTATGCAGAGGCTAACCATCTCAGCTGCGTAAGTACTACCCCTCGCAATCAGACCACATGTACTTCTTACATGCTCCGGCGCAACTACATATGGACACAAAATAAAAATGTGTAGAAAGGGTGACCCCACAATCTACTGACTATCAATACTACCGAAGACTATTCAGAAACAACTGAGAATGCCAATGAACTGAGTCTCGTCTAATTTTAACTGTAGTAGAATTCAATTCTCAGGGACGTCATGCAGTAATAGCTCGCAACGATCACCCCTGTATCAGAGCTGTAGACAGTAGTTAAAAAACCTATTAGCTAAACATTTCCTTGTTCAGAGATCACTCAGTATCTTGAGTCCAAACAAAATGAAAACGACTCACCGGATTCGGCAGATAGCAGATCCGCAGCTAGCTTAACGATGCAGACACTCACTCGCCTCTCAACTCGCCTGGCACCGGAATCGGTTTCCTCATCCGGCCAGCGTGTGTCGACGTGACCCGGCTCGCCACAGAAGAAACAGGTCACCGGCGTCAATAATGAGGCTAGGCCGCAAAAGGTTCGACGCACACGAATCTGACCATGATCGCGCATCGGAATCGGGTTTTTAGAGTTTGAAAATTTGAATTTCGCGGCTACTACTGCAGAGCCCCCTTAAGCTTTCTCTTGCAAGAGAAAGACCTCATATTGTAGTTAATTTCTGCCGTTAGGTAATTGCTCTTAAGAGATGTATTGGATGTGGCATTTATCTTATGTGGATAAAATTGGACACTGCGTTAGCCCTTCTTTATCCATTAGGTGCGGATCTGATGTAGAGATTCTTGTCCTGCATGATTTTCACATGCAATCTTTTCTAGTAATTTTAAGAAAATGCCATGAAATTAATGAGATAAACGCCATACGAATTTAGAAGGCAGAAAAAGAAATTTTGTGAGTTTACTCACAAGCGGGGGTCATGATAAAAAAAATATAATAATGATAAAAAACCGGCCAAGTTCGTGTTGGACCACGAACAACGAAAGGTTCCGTAGTTGGAAAGAATTTATCCCAAAAACAAACTTAATATTGTACTTGAAAAACATGTTCTCCCATACGTTGATATACGTCACGGACCTGACATTCATAATAATATTTTTTTATGTGATAAAACTAGAAATTAACGATTTTCCAACTTTTCCTTTATTTGTGCTGCGAGATCTTGCTTTTTGAGAAATTTAATTATTCTAGTTCAACGGTAAGAACTCTATATGTTTTGATTTACTTGCTAGTATCAAAATATGTCGCATAAGTGGCCGTATTTTTTTGTTGCGTTGATTTAGAATCTCGATTTTTTTAGAGCTTCAAGGGAGGGTCCCTACCTACTTAGGCTACTAAGACCTAGCTACGTATTTGATATTAATTTCAAATTTATACTTCTACGCGTTCCTAAGAAAGAAGCTCATGACGGACAACGAAGTGATCCTATAAGGGTTCCGTCACAAATTAAGTGTTTTGTTATCTGCAACCCTATATATATTTTTTAAATAACCACTATTTTCAAACATGTCACTTTAAAATCTTCATCCAAAATAATAAATAAATAAAGTATAAAGAAAGTTAGGCAAGTCGCTCGAACAGTTCTGTACGTCAGAAAGTTCTTTGTACTTTAATATTTGCATGATATTGCTTTTCTGGCGGCTATGTGCCGCGGATATTACCGCCAGTGATTCGCTGAGAGTTTCTACAAAACAATATTTATGAAATTGGTTCTACAATTTTATTAATCCGGTTTTATTGTGCAGTGACTGGAGTAAAACTAAATTGAAGACAAAGACAAGCGATGTAAGATAATTGGAACTAGGTATTTTTATTGGGAATGTGTTTAAATAGCTTTATACGAAAAGAGTAAGGTTTTTTTTAAATTAGTAGGGGCCAACATAACCAGAGATCGCACAAAGTAGAGAGGTTTGGAAAGAAAAACAGGAGAAGCTTTTACCCAGCAGTGGTAATCTCACAGTTTTTAAAACTTTTCAACTCTTTTTGTCTTTGTACAAGCCCTACAATGCAAAAGGTATCGCTGCGATATGGGGGAGGTAAGCGATCGCTGTGTGCGATAAAACCAACGCGAAAAATCATAAGGTCCAAGGTAATTGCTTACCTTGGACCTTATGATTTTCCTTGATTTTCATTCAATAAATACATTTCTGTGCGTGTATTTGGTGCTGTGCTCCGATTAGGAGGGTTACAATGATACTGTTAAGACATTTAGCTTTGCCTCAGGGATGGCATAACATTTGCGATGCCTCTGGGGTGGCAACGCATCTGCGATACCTTTAGGGTGGCAGCGCATCTTCCATGCTTCTGTCTTTTTCTTCTTCTTCGTATCGCTGGCACGACTGTATTTCAGATCTTGTTGGCCCATCGCCACTTCCATGGCGTCATCGGCGGAAGCGCAGAGATCACTTTGGGGGCATATTTTCGGACACAGAGGGCAGGATAGGAGGTGGCGCATAACTATGCTTCTGTGATGGCAACGCATCCGCGATGCCTCTGGGATGGCAATGCATCGTCAATGCCTCTAAGATGGCAACGCATCGACAATGCCTCTAGGATGGCAAAGCATCGAAAGTACCTCTAGGATGGCAAAGCATCATCAATGCCTCCTAGAAGGCAACGCATCGTCAATGCCTCTAGGATAGCAACGCATCGTCAATGCTTCTAAGATGGCAACGCATCGTCAATGCCTCTAGGATGGCAACGCATCGTCAATGTCTCTAAGAAGGCAAGGCATCATCAATGCCTCTAAGAAGGCAACGTATCGTCAATGCCTCTAGGATGGCAACGCATCGTCAATGCCTCTAGGATAGCAACGCATCGTCAATGCTTCTAAGATGGCAACGCATCGTCAATGCCTCTAGGATGGCAACGCATCGTCAATGTCTCTAAGAAGGCAAGGCATCATCAATGCCTCTAAGAAGGCAACGTATCGTCAATGCCTCTAGGATGGCAACGCATCGTCAATGCCTCTAGGATAGCAACGCATCGTCAATGCTTCTAAGATGGCAACGCATCGTCAATGCCTCTAGGATGGCAACGCATCGTCAATGTCTCTAAGAAGGCAAGGCATCATCAATGCCTCTAAGAAGGCAACGTATCGTCAATGCCTCTAGGATGGCAACGCATCGTCAATGCCGATGTCCATAGGTAGCAATAACTACATGTTTGCCAACCTATAACTTAAAAACTTTTAATAATTTATAGAAACACACTTAATATTTCCATCGCAATAATACTCTAAAAATCTATTGACTTCATCAATCTATTCCTTCTCTACTAGCCACAACCCTTCCTGTCCCTCGCAGTGGCTGCAGTACGTTGCACTGCGAGTGACGCAAACAGTTAATTACAGTAACAAACTGATGACGTCGACACGTGTACCGTGTTATGTTCACACAGCGGGTTTGACCAGTTGAGGTGGTATAGGTCATAGGAGAAAGCGGGTTGATACATTAAGAGTTATTAACCAGGCTAAAAAAAAATTACCCTATTAAAATGTCTAGAATAATCATTTCCCAATTTAGTTGGGAAAATACTTGAAAATTAAAAACGCTGTATGAAAATTATTAAAAAAAAACTGGCTTTGTACGTAACTTTCGCAGCAGTAAAATGTGTATAAATAAATAAATAATAATAAATAAATAATAACTTTATTTCCAATTTTACAATTTGCGGCAATGAGTTAATTCTATGACAATGTTCTTGCATAAATCACTGATGAACCACTGGCACCCAAGCTAAGATTTAACTTGTGTTATGGGTGCCAGGACTCTCTCTAATAATACATTTCTCAATTTATACAAAACTAGTACGGAGTTACATTGGGTAGGTAGCTATCGATTGAGTACAAAAAGAAAACAATGTTATAAAACAAAGAAACAAACGATAGAAAAGATTAATTATAAAAGATAAATAAAAATGTATAGGTAGCCTCTCTCTAGTGTGAATTAGGTGAGGTTTGTGGTGTAAAGTGTAAGTGTATGACTGTATGTGTCATGTGTATGTGTTGTGTGTATGTTTAATGTATTTGTGTCGTGTGTGTGTTTGAAAAAGCAGAAACTTTATAGAAAAGCTTTCCAAGTAACTTTTCAGTCTCCTCGTAGGTAAGAGTTGTGAGCCATTGGCTCACTTTCTTTTTACATTCGAATTTATTTAAGCCATAAATATTGCATTGTTTGTTAAACGTATTATAAATTCGACTACCTAATACTCGAAAGTGTCTTTCGGCCAATGTAGTTTTGTAACGTTCTCTAGGACAGACATATTTTGATCTCATATTTTCCAGACGGCCAGTACTGTATATCAGAGAACCATGCCTGCGCAAGATGGAATTGAGCACAAAGAGCTGTCTAACAGTCATAACTTTACAGTCTATACAATTGTATGGTACTATATCGGAAATGTTTAAGCGTCATGACCTTGAGTACAGCTCGTTGCGCTCTTTCTAGTTTAAGGAAATAAGTTTTTGGAGCACCTTCCCAAGTCGTTATCCCAAATGCGAGTACTGACTGACAGAGTGAGAAGTAGACCATCTAAAGTGTACCTAAGTCTGGCACTATGGCGCAGACTCTTGATGATCGCTATGAGTTTCCTCACTCTGCCGGACGCTTCATCAATTTGCACTTTTCAGGACATCAGGTTGTCTATCATGATACCGATGTACCTGACTTGTGTAGTTCTGACTAGGGGAGGACAGAGGCATTGGTCTAATTTCTGATTACAAGTGTGGGCTCTGACAACAAACGAGTCTTCTCCGCCCGCTTCCGAACTTCTCTCCAGTCCAGACCCTGCACGAGCAAAGTATAGGTAAATACTATTTATAAGATGTTTATGATTTACAATGGTTGCTAATAAAATATCTATGACTACACCAGCTTTAGCAATAATCGTGATTAATCTTTGGCTGTGTTGTTGTACCTGAATATGAAATCTTTCATTGTGCATACTTCGTAAAATTAACTGAGAGGTCTCCGAAACTATCAATTGCAATTGATCAACTGCCATCAATTTCTATTGTAGTAATTAATTGTCAATCGCTTCAATTGCATTTGGTAGATGATTAATTTGCGTATCAATGTGTATCAATCACGTAAAAATTGACAAATTGCAATTTATCGTTTCGGGGGCACTTAATATTTTTATAGGTATAATTAGCAGCCCAAGCAATTGATGACGACTTGCGAATCCGCTTAATAGGCACTAGGTATGTTGTAGGCAATTAACAATGCGAATACTGACTCGCTGTGGATAGTGTGAATAGAACTTTAAGAAACATGAACTTCTAAATGTGATAAGTAGAGGAGAAATTGCCTTAAGTCATACACTCGAGGTAAAAAATTACTTCTAAGCAAAAAATATTGTCTCCTTACGGTGTGACATAAATATTTTCATACATAAACTCACCTCTTTTTTCCCATGGGGGAAGGCAGGATTTACAGAACGCCACCTGCCTGCCTATAAGTATTACATTCACGATCAAATTCGAAACACGTAAAAAACCATTAGTAAGTCATTGCAAAGCTATTGTTGTCTAATCTAAACATATCAATATAAATGAAAAGAGAAGTCCTGACTGACTGACTCATCAACGCCCAGCCCAAACCCTTGAACCTACAAAACCGAAATTTTGCACAGAGGTTCCCTTCATAATGTAGACAAGGATTATGGAAAGATATCCCGGTAGTACGTTCCCATGGGATATTTTGCGACATTCACGCGGGCGAAGCTACGGGCAAAAGAAAACATTACAAAAAACTTAACAAAATGAAACACAACAAATGAAACAACAAAACAAATAAACTTAACAAAACACACACTAACAAAAACACACACACAACAAAAAACAAAAACACAACACAAACACATACAAAACACAAACACTTAACAAACGAATTTTAACATTATAAAAAACCAAACGTTCGTTCTATAAATTAATTGCTGGCAAGGATACCAACTTAAGATTAATGTAATTAGAAGCTCCGCTATTATCGCATGTGCTGCAGCCCTTTAAAATCTACTAATCGATCGTATGAAGTTGGTCTAATTGGCGAAAACTTCGGAACGACTGCTTCCAAATTAATTGCTATAAACTAATAGTGATTGCACACTGGAGACACGCTTCGGTAAGTAATTAGGAATATTTTTCTCATTGCAATTTATTCACATTAGGTAGCCGTAGCAGGAGCTCGTGGCTAAGTAATAACAGCCATACGGGTCGATCCATCAGGTTAAGCTACGCTTGCCGGGGTTGGTCAGTGGATGGGTGACCATTCTTTACATACCGAGACTCCTCCGTGCCTCGGAAAGCACGTTAAGCCGTTGGTTCCGGCTGTCATTCGTGGATCTTTGACAGTCGTTACGGGTCGTCAGAAGCCCGAAAGTCTGACAACCAGTCTTACCAAGGGGTATCGTATTACCCAGTAACTGGGTTGTGGAGGTCAGATAGGCAGTCGCTTCATGTAAAATACTGGTATTCAGCTGCATCCGGTTGGACTGGAAGCCGACCCCAACATAGTTGGGAAAAGGCTAAGCAGATGATGATAGGTAGCAGAGTAGCAGTAGGTACAGTCCGGCTGTCGCGCCGAAAGAATGCGTTCTTAACACCAGTCAGTTGGACAATTTGTAGTTACGAGTACTACTAGAAATTGTCAATACAAAAATAAAAACTTTTTTACAAAAAAATACAACCGACTTCCAAAAACAACACTACAAAGTGAAAAATAACTTTAATTGTGGAAGTCGGTGTCTAGTTAAATGTATTGTCGTTTTTTGCCACCGACTTCCGAACTTAAAGTTATTTTTCACTTTGTAGTGTTGTTTTTGGAAGTCGGTTGCATTTTTTTGTAAAAAAGATATTATTTTTCACTTTTTAGTTGTGTACCTACCCCACACAAATTCTAATACCACTATCTGCAAAACAAACTAGAACATCATCCATATAAAAGTGGGAAAAAATACGTATTATTGAAGCTAACTCAAAAACTAGCCAAGCAAAGTTAACCAAATCGGTCCAGCCAACTTCGAGTAATCGGGGAACATACATAAAAAAAAAAAATAAAAAAAAAAAAAGGTTCCGACGAATTGAGAACCTCCTCCTTTTTGAAGTCGGTTAATAAGGATAAAATTTACAAAACACATATTTGTTAGTATGAAACTGACAGGTGAAGGACGCATTCTCTCAACGGCCGAACTATAAGATGGAATTATTTCCATCTGACCTCCTCCACTAAAGACTGATTTAAAAGGTGCAATTTAATTGCCTGTGGCATACCGTAAGTTGAAGCAACAATAAAACTTGCACCGTCTAAACAGTGTTTAAGCAAGTTAGTTAGTTGCTTCAAGGTTATTGTATGCCACAGGCAAGAATGGGAATGTGCGGAAATGCTCGTGGAGTCATTATCTCAAGGAACTCTCTTTTGGATCATGCATGATACAATATAAGGCCCAGTTGTCATCGACATGGCAAATAAGTAGAATTGTATTGCGAGAAGATTCCTGTAACCAGCGCTGCAGCTGTTATACAGCCACGATTAGGAATAAGATTAATTATCCTACTAATATTATAAATGTGAAAGTTTGTGAAGATGTTTGGATGTTTGTTACTTAATCACGCAGAAACGGCTGAACGGATTTGGTTGAATTATGGCACTCATAGTTTATAACCTGGATTAACACATAGGATACTTTTTATCCCGGTAGAAGTTTCCCGTAGGATAATTTCCGACATCCACGCGGGCGAAGCCGCGGGCGGCGGATAGTTATTAATAGTAGAATAGAATAGAATAGAATAGAATAGAATAGAATAGAATAGAATAGAATAGAATAGAATAGAATAGAATATAATAGAATAGAATACTCTTTATTATGCACACCATTTAAATTACTGGTTACAATTTTACAATGTTGAAATTTTACATACGACACAATGGGCGGTCTTATCGCTAAAAGCGATCTTTTACAGACAACCTTTGGATGGAGTATGGGGACAAGGAGAGACACAAGAGAGACAAGAGCAAGGAACTATGTATGTAATAATGACGTTTAAAGAGAGAGGAAGTGTTTAGTACCTGCCTATAATTGTCCCACTGCAGGGCAAAGACCTCTTCTCACACAGAGAAGACACGAGATTGCTCAAGACAAGTTGGCGACAGGATTTCAATTAATATGTACTTTCTGAGTTCATCTTGGATATTACTGACATCTGTGAAGGCAAACATCGTGAGGAATCCTGCAGCGCATTTATCCAACTTCCTACTAATATTATAAAGTAGCTTCTGCTCGCGACTTCGTTCACGTAAAACTTCTTGTTCCCGCGACCCACCCCGTCGCATCGCATCACCTGCCCCCGCTATTACTTCGTTTTTGCTTAGCGTTCTCTTTGACTTTTTTACTTTTTGTTCGGCTCCTAAAGGTCATAGCGTGATGTTAAATAGCCTATAGCTTCCCTTAAGAACTGAGCTATCAAATTGCAAAAAGAATTTACAATTCCGACTGGTGGTTCCAGAGATTAGCGCGTCCAAACAAACACAAAAACCAAAAAAACTAAAAAACAAACTTTTCTTATTATTAGTATAGATATTTATGTGATAGTTTGTATGTTTGGATATTTGTTACTCCAGTAACGAAAAACGGCTGAACGTATTTGAATGATATTTGACAAACAGACTATAACCTGGACTAACATGGGATACTTTTAATCCCGGTGCTACGTTCCCGTGAAATATTTTTGGACTTCCACGCGGGCGAAGCCGCGGGCAAAACCTAGTAGTTAAGATAAAAAAGATATAGATGGACTAATGTGTTTAAAATTATTCCCACCACCCACCGTCAACCAAATTGTAGGTATCCTTATAAAAACCTACAGTCATCGGTTTCTGTTATAGACCCGCGTCTGTCAAACCCCGGCTACCCGTCAATTAGTCACCCCTGTGATTATTATTCACACACGGCCGACCCCATACCATCTGGTTCTAATGATCGCGACACGTGACCCCCTGTGGGGGTGCATGCTCGGAAATGTCGGTGGTTGTCAAAAAAAAATATGCTGATTTGCGAAATATGAATGTAATTCTGGTTCTGAGATGTATCGGTTGCGTTAACAAACTGGAACACTGAAAATCTGTCTAATATTATGATTTGGAAAAAAAATCTTAGATAATAATTTTGTGGTGAGTTCCAAGTTTAATAGTCAGATCTTATAGAGTTACCTATTTTGTTATTTTTTTTTGTCCGGTTCGTCTATAATGCATGACAGTACTAAATACAGATGATAAAACAGGTCAAGTACATGTCGGGCCATGCAAAATGTAAAGGGTTCCGTAGTTGGAATTAATTAATCCTGAGAACAAACTTAACACCGTAGTTGAAAAACATATGTTTTGCCATACATTCCAACTGCAAATTTTTACTATGGGACCAAAGCTGAAATCCCAAAAAAAAAACAGATGTTTCCTACATTTTGACGAGTTATGCGAACACAAATGTAGGGAACAGCTGATTTTTTTTCGAGATTTCAGGTTTGGGCAATAGTTGTTCATAATGATGAGTATAATGACCGCTTAAGATATTTCGTGTATGAACAGATAAACATTATTATTTCAACATAATCGGTCCAATAGATTCGGAGCAAATCGGCTATAACAGACGGACAGACAGACATACACACACGCGAGTGATCCTATAAGGGTTCCGTTTTTTTCATTCGGACGTACGGAACCACAAAAATATTGCAAAATAATCAAGATTGCCCTGCCTTATCCCAATGCAAAAGATAGTTCACATTAATCCTGATGATTATCCCTATGATCTCTAAAATCAAATCTCGTTAAAAGGTTCACGCATGGTAAACGAGATACAGTAGAAGTTTTGTTGTTTTTGTTTGCTATAGAGCCGCACACCGCGCCGAAACGTGTTAATTAAGGAGTAAACAAAATATCGAAAAGATTCAAAACGTCATCGCCAGAAAATTGATAATTTTCACACTCAATCTACCGAAACAATAACCAGCATAAAGTGGACTTCAAATCTTTAGTAGCCTTTGCAATTTTGTTCCTATCTCTGATACAGCGGAGGTCAATGCTAGGTGGACATATATATCTCGATACTTAACTTGTTACAGGTTGTTTGGAAAATATCGTATAAAATGAATAGCAATTAAAATTACGTTGAAAAATGATTGCTCTGCGATTCATTAAAAGAAGGCGTTACTTTTTTTTCATTATTTGAGCTTCTTTCCAACATTATAGTAAACTTTTCAATTGCCATGTTAGATTGTTCTCTGTTCATTTATATTTAATTTTTTAGGCTATTTACTTCATTATTTCATTAAAAAAGTATTGTCCTGTTCATTTTTTTCACATGAACAAGAGTGCGGCTTATTTTTAATTTTTAATTTAGTTATTTTAGTTTTTATCTTTTTATTACGGACGCTTTTTAACGTGCACGTCTTTCTACATTGTTCTCACATGTATATTTTCAACATGAACGACGTAACCAATATTTTGTAAAAATACTTTGATTTAAAAGAGTGTCCGTGGAGCTTCTTGCCCGTTCTTGTCCATAGGGACCTACTACACTTTGGAATGGCCAACTAGCTTCATCTTTCTGACTGACCGACCCATCGACAATTCAAAAGTGCCTGAAATTGGTTTATTTGAAATAAATGCATAGATTGTTTGAGTTTGAGTGAATGTGTCATTTCTAAATTCTGTAGCACGATATTTATAATTAAACTCCTGAAAACTATCTATTCTGAAAGCTCTAACACATTTTGAGATATTTTTAACCGACTTCAAAAAAGAGGAGGTTATCAATTCGTCGGAACCTTTTTTTTTTTTTTTTTTATGTATGTTCCCCGATTACTCGAAGATGGCTGGACCGATTTGGATTATTTTTTTTTTGTTTGAAAGGGTATACTTCCCAGGTGGTCCCATGATCATCAAGTCAGGATCTGATGATGGAATCCTGGAGAAATAGAGAAAACTCTTCCAATTTTATAGGCACACTTGAAGCGATTTGGATAGTTTTTGGAAGAGTACTTTCTTGGAGTGGTCCCATTTCAATTTGGTGAAGACCTGATGAAGAACTTCTGAGATAGGCAACGGAACTCCTCAATAAATGATAGCAAATGGACTGGGATTGCTGAAATCTTATGTCTGTTTGTTGTTCACACCAGTTCATAACATAACATCACGCCAGTACGCTGTGAAGGGGTAAGCACATGTGAACCACTAAAAAGTGAAAAATAAAAACTTTTTTACAAAAAAATACAACCGACTTCCAAAAACAACACTACAAAGTGAAAAATAACTTTAATTTCGGAAGTCGGTGGCAAAAACGAAAATACATTTAATCAGACACCGACTTCCGAAATTAAAGTTATTTTTCACTTTGTAGTGTTGTTTTTGGAAGTCGGTTGTATTTTTTTGTAAAAAAGTTTTTCATAATCGAAAACAAAACAAGTAGGTATTCTTTCACCCAAAGAAAAATAATGCAACCACGCTGTATACCGTCAGTGCAGCGGGGAGCTGTCAGACGCACGCTACAATTTTTACATCGCTTCACTTGCTTATTATCTGTGCGATATTATATTTTCATAGGAAGTTACGGATTCCTCAAATACTTTAAAATGTTTGTCAAGCCTGGTTTAGCTAATTATCAAAATGTTTTTGCTCACTGACGACGATGGAATACCTGCCTGTCCAAACTTTCAAGTATGACAGCTTTGACCGAATTTCTGTATAATTTTGACATTAAAAAAGTGTTAATTCTCTGCCTAATTTGAATAACTGACTTTATATTTTGATTTGATTTTGACAAGCTTAGAAAGATTTTCTCTGGGGTTACCAATGTTCTCCCCTAATGTTATGACTATAAATTACTAATATCTGACTGAAGTGTTGTATGGAAAGCTTACCAGAATCACAACGTGTAGAAGACCAAAAATAAAATAATCAAAGAATTCGTGGATAAGGCTACTGTTCATTCTGTTGACATAATCTGTTGGTCCATTCAACTGAGCAGTGCAGTGCAACAATTATTATTGCAACTCTAATTTACGACGATGATTCCTAAAGTCACAGTTATATAGATACATAAAAGACTATAACGTATTTCTTGTTACAGTTAGCATACCTACAAAAGAACGAAACAAACGGCGGTCTTTTCCAGATAACGACTGTATGGAGAGAATCTTAAGGAAAGTGCTAATCAACATTTAATTCAGCTTACACTATGTACACCTCCCTAATTGCACTTTCAATACACCAATCCCATTAAATGTTTAACAATTCATTGAATTATAAATCTAGCTATTTCATAAATGTATTCTGCTACAGTTTGTGGTCAAATATCTACTAATTGGACACCACAATTGGTTGTCAACGCAACGAGGGAAAGCACTGGGCAACAAATATAGATATGTAACTAATTTAACTATAAAGCGTTCAATTGTATTGATAATATTATAGTTTTAATTGATTTCAAAATAATGCTTAGATTGCAGTGTTTTCTGTAGTGGGGACCTATTTACTTGATTGGCATAACCAATCTATGGAGAGCGGTTACTGCCACCTCTAAACGTGAAACCAAGTTTTAAATGGCGTAAGACAAATCGTAGAATGAAAGTATGATATGGTATACAGGTAAGGTGATAGACCAGTCTAAGAACCATTTAGATTGCAGTGTTTTCTGCAGAGGGCGTTTAATTGATTGGCATGGAGTGTGGTCACTGTCACCTTTAATCACAAATCAAAACTTTGAATGCCTAAGACAAATCGTAGAATGGAGGGTTGGTATGGTATAAAATGTTGGTGATAGAACAGTCTAAGAACCATAATAATAGGCAGGATTTACCCAGACAAATCCAGGAGATCTATCAAACATATAATTATTATATACCTACTAATTTTGCCCGCGGTTTCGCCCGCGTGGATGTCCACCACCACATTCATGACATCTGACATTTTAAGTTGGATGGATTAAAAGTTCCCTATGTGTTAATCCAGGTTAAACTATCTGTGTGCCAAATTTCATCCAAATTCATACAGCCGTTTTTGCGCCAATCCGGAACATGAAAATTTTAAAATCTCCATTTTCGGCATCTGACTCGTTCTCACACCTCGTAGCAGTTACTTTATTCAAAAACAATCAACTTCGTTAACTATTTTATTATTTAAGTAGGTGTAGAAGTCCTTTAGATAATTTTGCTATATTAATATTGACCAAATCACCTCACTCAAGTCTTCTAACGGCTTGTTATCTTTTGGCACGTTCACAGTCATAAGCTATTAACATGGAATATCCAGCTGTTTTCCAAGAAACAATTGTTTTTATCTTCACTTAAATTCTAGTCACAGCTTCACCAAACGGGCTTTCAAAATATCATTGACAGCGATAAACACAGGACACACGGCCGACGGATGTCCAGCAGTTTATATGCCGATATAAAAGTCAATAAAGTCGCGATTGTCAGAACCGTTCAGAATTCCGTCGGCGATCGCTGACTCAATCGCTGACCGTTTTACATGCATCGCTCGTGCGAGATTTGTGGTGCAGACGAGCAGGCTTTCTAGTTGAAGAGAACAACTTCCTTTTTTCTAAACTGCTAAAGAAGTAGAAGAAGAACGGTAAAGGTTTTCTTTGTCCATAATTCAACAGTTATGGATATTAAGGCCGTGATAATGACATTATAGTTAGGAATTATTAAAACATTTTTAAAACGAATTCGCCTTTTAAAACAAATCAAATATAATTATATTTGATTTGTTTTAAAAGGCGAATTCAACGCGGCGGCGCGGCGGTTTTATTAGTCAAAATTAAGGGTGATGTTAAAAAATTCGTCTTAATTATTGAAACTTTAGGATAACTGAAAAAGTATTTTAAAGTCCAAAGAGTTCAATCCGTATTATAAGAAACTGTCACATTCTACTATCAGTCTCATCATGTCATCTGCCTAGTCTGTTCCCAACTACGTTGAAGTCAGCTTCCAGTCTAACCGGATGCAGCTGAATACTAGTATTTCACATGCAGCGACTGCCTATCTGACCTCCACAACCCAGTTACTGGGTAATACGATACACCTCGGTTCTTGACTGGTTGTCTGACTTTCGGGCTTCTGACAACCAGTGACGACTGTCAAATATCCACGAATGACAGCCAAGACCAACGGCTTAACATGCTTTCCGAGCCCTTTTGGAGGGTCCTGGTATGTAAAGATGGTCACTCATCCACGGACTAACCGCGACAAGCGTAGCTTAACCTGATATATACCGTGTGGCTGTTATTACATAGCCAAAACAAAATACCTCCATTTTCCCTACATTTTAATTTTTCCAGTAAGTATTTTCTCAAGAATAACATAAACACACATAGTTTTATTCTTAACGTTTTAACCGCAGCGTTTTGCCCGCCCGTCTACACCACAACCCCGAGGTCGTTTGACACTGGCATTGCTTTATCTGATTTACACTACATCTGTGCATTCTTTAGTCTGGCGAATTTCCTATCAGTGGCATTTGCATAGATCGTTGCACCTTCAATTGCTGCACATCCTGTATATTGTTAACACGTCCTGTATTGGGGTCGTAATGTGTGTCAATTTGTTTGTAAATGTGTCACTACTCATCGGTACTGTGTCTTTGTTCATCATCACAGTCCACTGCTGGACAAAGATCTCTCCAACTGCACGTCATTCAACTCGTTTCTCGGCAACTCTCATTCAGCTGCTACGCCCCGAAGATCTACCCGAAGAGCCTGCGAAGATCGTTGCTCCACCTAGCCTGAGGGTGTCCTACCGTCTATGTCTTTGTTAGGCATGAAGTAAATGTATGATATTACTTCTAGCCTTGGTGAACAGTTTAGACAGTGAAATAGGTTTATAGCGGGCTGACCGCCTAGCGCCGGGGACGAGAGGTACTCCTCTCTAGTTAACCGACTTCAAAAAGGAGGAGGTTATCAATTCGTCGGAACCTTTTTTTTTTTTTTTTATTATTTTTTTTTTTATGTATGTTCCCCGATTACTCGAAGATGGCTGGACCGATTTGGATTATTTTTTTTTTGTTTGAAAGGGTATACTTCCCAGGTGGTCCCATGATCATCAAGTCAAGATCTGATGATGGGATCCTGGAGAAATAGAGAGAACTCTTCCAATTTTATAGGCACACTTGAAGCGATTTGGATAGTTTTTGGAAGAGTACTTTCTTGGAGTGGTCCCATTTCAATTTGGTGAAGATCTGATGAAGAACTTCTGAGATAGGCAACGGAACTCCTCAATAAATGATAGCAAATGGACTGGGATTGCTGAAATCTCATGTCTGTTTGTTGTTCACACCAGTTCATAACATAACATCACGCCAGTACGCTGTGAAGGGGTAAGCACATGTGAACCACTAAAAAGTGAAAAATAAAAACTTTTTTACAAAAAAATACAACCGACTTCCAAAAACAACACTACAAAGTGAAAAATAACTTTAATTTCGGAAGTCGGTGGCAAAAACGAAAATGCATTTAATCAGACACCGACTTCCGAAATTAAAGTTATTTTTCACTTTGTAGTGTTGTTTTTGGAAGTCGGTTGTATTTTTTTGTAAAAAAGTTTTTTTTAGTTTATTGTTTTGTTGATACAGGAAGTTATAAAGTAATTAATAAGAATGGCAATAAACTGCCTATTTAATAAATTCCACTTTTATTGCACCCCAATCTAACAGTATCTACCGGAACTACTTTTTCATGGCCTAATGAACTGTTTCTTAAATCCATATAGCCGCAACTATATATTCCTAGTAACTAAAACCACTTTAAAAGAGTTATCATGATGATAATTATTATTAACAAAGGGTAAAGAGTTAAAGTTACCATAACACAAGCATTAGGTTGCTTAGCTTGGGGCTAGATGGCGTTGTGTGATATGTCCAAACATATTTATTATTATTATTTATTAAAGTTTTGACAACTGCCCAAACTGAAGTCCTTATTGGAAATACTAGGGACCATCAAAGTTATTGAGAATTAAATTGTATATAATTTTATTGTAAAAGTCAAACACAAAAGGTGATTCACGTAATTAATCGTTCACGTAATTAATCGATGAATCACCTATTAATCGATTAATAATTCTCAAATCAAATGAATATTCAAACAGTAGTTTTCCTGTCCTATGAATAGGAAATAGATAAATTAGATTCTGATTTTTGCACGAGTGTTATACACGACATAGAAACAAACGGTTGACAGCTGTCATATTATGAGCCTATTTAATTTATTGCCCACTAAAAAATAAGCATAAAATAAACATACATAGCTATAGTAGGTAAACGGCTGATGAACAATAAAGTTGAACGCAGGATTTAAAGAATTTGTGGTTTACATTTGTGGTTGGTTTAAGATCTCCTTGCCGTAGTCTGTGTAACCTGGGAGTCTTTAAGTCACGAGTAAAGGGGTAAGGTTTCCTACGTCAGTGGTGTCCGCACATGACGGCCGTAGTGACGGCCGTCATGAAGATGATGGCAGCGGGGATTAATTTCACGGTGTCAAGAAGGCTCTCTGGAGAAACACAGCACCTTACTTTCATGAATTAACGTTTCAGTGAGGTGTGGTGGCTATCGCAGCACATGAGTTCTTTACTTTTGCTTTAATACGATCCAAACGTGTAAAGTTGACAATCAGGTAAGATAGAGATCAAGTATTGACCAAGAACTTTGTCCTCAAAACTGAAAACTGCTTCCACTTTTTATCAATACCTAGTCACTTATAAAACTTCAATCCTTTTTCCACTATATCTTAAACCCTCGGACCAAGTTTTCTCACCTAAACTAAAATACATCAAACAAATAAAACTGTCATCACTCGTATACCTTTTTTGAAACACAAAAAGTATTGTATTACTAAATAAGCGAGGGACCAAACTGTTTATACGTTTAGTATTAACAACGTTCCTACACTTACACCCTTCAAATTTAAACCTTATGTTCATAAAATTAAGGTTGAAGTGACCAGAACATATAAATTTGCAACCCACATGTATTTTTATTAGGTTTTCTAGTGTAGGGTAGGTCGGGGGGTGGTTGTCATGACAACGGCACGGCTGTCAGTGATGGAGAACAATTCAGTTTGTTTTATTGTTTGAAATGGAAATAATGAGAGACTGGCATATTATTAAGAGCTTTTAGTCATAGCTGCTAGTGAATTTTTAGGTATACAGACGAGTGGCTATCAACGCTTGTAGTAAATGTTAGTTTGGCTTCAGTAATGTGGAGTTTGTTTGAAAAACTTTCACATTTAAACAAAATAAATTAAGAATCTCACTTTCGTAGTGCAAATTTCTTTTATTTTCTTTTTCACCTCCTTTCTTCATTTATTTTGTGGCATCCATTCTTTTCTTCATTCATTCCCGGGGTAGCTTCAAGTTTCGTAAATATCATTGCGAGGAAAGATTGCCCGTTCGTCCATTATTATCAAGCCTGCTTGTTTAATAACATAGTTATTAAGGTTAATGTTTACTAACAATTTATGGATGTTCTTCTGAAATAAAATTAGCAGTATACTTTTCGTTACTTTCTCGACAAGTTTCTTTTTAAAAATATCTCTATCACAATGATTATCTAACATGATTTCTGATTAAAGAACCAAAATTATGAACTAAACAGAAGTAGACTTACCTACACCTTCTGACTCAATACCAATACACAAAACCAACTTCAAAATAATCCTGACCGACAAACACCAACCACAAACTTCTTTAAATATTACTGACTTGTCTTCAGAACTTGGAGCTCTTCATAACATCAATAGAGAAGTCCTATTCACGCTTAACATGTTTATCGGCGATTAAGAGCTCATTGCGGCTGATTCAGCCGCAAACTGTTTGCCAAGTTCGCAAATTGAGGGTATTCATACATTGGAGGATGTTCGCTAGTGTGTATACCGACTTAGTCTTACACTGTTTGTAGTTGTGCATGTGCGTTGTAGATTAGAAGGGAAGATACAGGGCTTAGTAACTGTATAGGAGTTTTTGTATAAAGGTTTAGGTTGACCAGTTCCTGTAACGTAACACAAGTCGTTCGTGAAAGATGTTTTGAGAACTCAATAGTATCGAAGTGGAATGGTCGTTTGGCTTGATTTAGAAAATTTAACCCTAATCCGTCCGTAATGATTGTAGGGTGCAAATGCAAACACACCCTAACATTAATTATAGAATGTCAGTGCAATTGTCAATGAGTGCCAACGGGCTCGAATCAGGAAATAAAAATGCAAGTTGTCCGACCCAAACCGCGTCTAATTGAACACTAAATTAAATATTGGTACAGAAAGCATCATCCGTGCCCTGCATGCTGCTGCTGCATGATTGTCATGCTTTCTAATGTAGGTCGCGCATGTAAGCGCAAAGATGCTAGCCTACTTATTGCACAACTCATTGCTTTCTACATTATTTTAAAAACCATGTACGTGCACCGTACAATGATTATGATGATGATAAACAATGATAAGATTTGAATTGTAATTCGAAGAAACATGAAAATGAGGGATAAGCCATTTTTGATTTTGTTGTCGATATAAATAATTAAGTATGTAATTAAACTATCAGAAAACTGAATAACATTTTACTTTATATTGAATCAGAAAATAACGGATCCTGACTAAAAAACACGATGGAAATACAAAGTAACCCTTTTCTAAATCTCGCAATAGCCCTTCACTTCAGACACGTAATAAAAGTCATGAACTCAACAGAAGATACTAAATAAAACATACAAATTCCCATATAAATTCAACCTCTGAAAATAGCTGGAACACAAGTAGATTTGACAATTTATTACACGTCATAACAGCATTAAGTGCTTCTCAGAAACAGTTATAACTCATTTAAATGGAAGATGGAAATAACATACGCTTTGAACGATTGTAACTATCTAATTAAAACATATGAGCATCTAGTTGAATTGAGTTTGTGTGTACGTGGCTTAAATTTCGCGAAATTATATGCTCTGTATGTCACATTTATGTTTGGTCATAATAGAGTATATAGAATCTTTCGACAATCGCCTTTTACGATAAACAAACAAGAAAAAAAGGCTTACCTAAACCTACTTACTCTGTTAACAATGAGAACACATCAATAAGATATGCTAAGTATAAAAACTTTTTTACAAAAAAATACAACCGACTTCCAAAAACAACACTACAAAGTGAAAAATAACTTTAATTTCGGAAGTCGGTGTCTAGCTAAATGTATTTTCATTTTTTGCCACCGACTTCCGAAATTAAAATTATTTTTCACTTTGTAGTGTTGTTTTTGGAAGTCGGTTGTATTTTTTTGTAAAAAAGTTATTATTTTTCACTTTTTAGTTGTAGTAGCTACCCCACACAAATTCTAATACCACTACCTGCAAAACAAACTAGAACATCATCCATATAAAAGTGGGGAAAAAAATACGTATTATTGAAGCTAACTCAAATACTACCGAAGCAAAGTTAATCAATTTTATATGGGACCAACTGTGATGTATGCCCTCTCGAATAAAACAAAAAAAAAACAAAATCGGTCTAGCCATCTTCGAGTAATCGGGGAACATACATAAAAAAAAAATTAAAAAAAAAAAGGTTCCGACGAATTGAGAACCTCCTCCTTTTTGAAGTCGATTAAAAATGACATCAAAATATAACATGACATTTATAAGAATTCAGAGAATTTTAAATTTAATTTTGAGTAACCCTCTTGTCTCATTGCTCATTTTGCTCTTTTAATAATTGCGACATAATAATGAAGGCTCGAAATAAAGTGATATCATTGTTACTTTATTATCATCAAGCGTGTATATTAATATTTTCCCAAAAAATTGGTTTGTATTAGGAACGATAAATTATATTATTGGAGCATCTTGCTCGACTTTGAATAATAAAAGCGATTCCCAGGTGTTTTTTTTTTTCATATCATGTTGGTTTAGTATTAAACACAAAACAATATTGAAGTATCTTGCTTTGACTTCAACTAATAAAAATGATCCCCGTGTTTTCTGTCAACAATATCAGTAACAAATTCACAACGTTTTTGTGAACGCATTACATTCACAAGTGTTTGCTGCAGAATGTTTAGTATGGAACACGGCTACAAATGTTTGCTTATGGGTATTGCATGTCAAAGCATTTAATTTTGTTAAATCCAAATTAATATTATTAACGGCTTTCCTTGTAAGGTTACCCACGATATTATATTTCGGCACCTTGATAAATTTTATTCTGAACAAAGAAATTTTAATAAAATAAATTACATTCCAAAAAATTGCAGGAATCACCGCGGGGCATCAGACTACTGCAAAGTGAAATTCCTTTTCAATTACAGTCAACAAAAGCTCAATTTCAACCCTGATGGAAAGATATAAGATTTATAATCGCTTGTTAACGAAGACCAATTACCTGGCCGGTCATTCGCTCACTGCTGCCAGTTTTCCAAGTAATAAAGCAATCATTCATTCCTTTTGGTGTATGACATTCACGAGAGATTAATGTATTGCGATTCTCATAACAAGTTGAAATATTAATTTTAACATTTGTCTTACATTTTCATGCTGGGAAGAAGAATAATTAGGTAATAAACTTAAATTGTTGGGATAACTATTTAGACAAGCTAAATTCACTAATAAAACTGGGTTTTTTTTATTAGCTAACATGTTGACACCGTATTTCTTGCTGAATTGGATGTCACGAATGTCAGAATATCCAGTTTATAGCAGAGGTTTTTAATCTGTGGTCCATGGAACCCGAAGAGGTCCGCGGATCAGGTCCTGGGGGTCAATGATGACGTTAAAATATAATGCGCGTGGTCAATAAAAAAAAGTAGCTTGTTACTTGAGAGCACTCACTTGTCACACTGTTGAGATTATAATGATGATAAAAAGAAATAACAGCCTCACTCTGTTAAAATTGTAACTTGCAACGACGCAATTAAATCAATTTTAGCTCGTGCACCAATAACACCTACTGTTCTGTTTAAATTTACTAAATAAATCTATACAGATTTTTCAACTTTTGGTTGAGTTTAGGACAGACTTACCCTCTACTAGTGAAACGAGCTATGTAGTTGTCAGTGCAATTTGCTACATCTTTGTGAGTCGGGATTCTGAACATTAGTTGCAATAAAAATTAAAAATCGAAACCGACTAGACGTGAAACAATTAAACGCAAAGATATCAGGCCAAACTGTCAAATTTCTCCAAATTATTTTAAACCTTAAAATGTTGACGCTTAAGTTCAAAATCAAATGAGAAAATTTAACAGTTTATAACTTTACCTGCTGCTGTGTGTACTTATCGAAAAGAAGCAGCAGCAATCGTCACATTAGTTTTATCTTTTTCTTTGCCAATAAATGAAAGTGTATTTTTAAAATGTCTTGTTTTCTTTCCCTACATGTTTGTAAGAAGTCCATCAGATTGTTTAAATATTGTAAGTGGTCCATGATAGTAAAAAGGTTAAGGAACCCTGAGCTAAAGGGTAAATCCATCTTGTTATACCCTCCTGGACAATCCAAACTGCAGCGAGAATCTACAAGATTCATAAAGTGATTAAAGTGGTAACTGCAAAAATATTAATATTAAAAAGTGGGAAAACACGAAACAGTTTCGAGGACTAAAAACAGAAAAAAGTCCATTGTGAGATGATTAAACAACTGAAGCAGAGTCGAGACGAAAAAGAAGAAAAAACCAACTGACAATTAAAAATTACAACCACGAATGAAATAGGAGTGAGCCTTTTAAAATAACAAATGAAGTATCATAATTAATATCTACTATCTTGGCTGCAATATGAAGATACATCTCCATACATTTATGGATAAGCATCTTGACGTCCAGATACCGATCGATGTTGTAAACAGAATACAGCCGTCACCGCCCATCCCGTGTTTATGTGTATCGTAAAATATGATATAAATATCATCGTCGTGAATGATATTTTGATGTTAAGGGGATGCTGTTTTTGGAAGCATTTTATTACTTAAATCTTCAGTAAAGTCTTCGTTGAGTATTCGGTTTCTAATGGCTTTCGTCAAAAAAAGTTGAAAGTTAATTTTAGTGTGAATGTAGACATTATTCATTTAGGAATGCCACAGGGACGTATGACGAGGCCATGTTCTTCTTAGTTTAACTAAGTGTATAAACAATTTATCACCATCAACATTGTTAATTAAAGCCAATGCGAATATTATTAAAGACACTGATGACACAATTAACATACACAGTGATGATATAGGACAAGTCACTTTAAGAAAAATTATGAATGATTTTTATCACTGGTTTTTTTTTGCCAATCAGACCAGACACTGCCAAATTACAGTTATACTTCCTCCAACTAACTAACAACTAAAAATATATATTTTATTTCTCGTCTTACATTTAACCCACTGATACCTGTATTAATCACGCGGACGAATACCTCATACGATCGAACACTTGTTGATCGTAATAAATCGTACGGCACCCAGTCGTAATAATAATTATGAATCTCTAATAAATTGTCTTTAATTGCTCCCTTGATATTTTAATTTGCTGTGTGGCTCTGGCTTCTTCTATGATAGAGAGAAAGTAAATCTATTTGAAATTGGAGTCTATTTTCTAGAGAAAATAGACTCCAATTTCAAATAGATTTACAAAACTATTTATTTGTAGACAAATAAATAGTTTTGTAAAATTATTATTTTGCATTCCTAAACGTTGCTCCACAATTTCTTCGAAGCCGGCCATATTTTTAAGTATAGTTGCAATTCAATCGAAAATATAATATAGCACATCACGCGCGGCTTCGCCTGCATGGATGTCGTCAAATATCCCACGGGAACAAAAATCCTTCCTTATTCCTTGTCTACATTATAAAGGGAAACTCTATGTAAAATTTCAGCTTTCTAGGTTCAAGGGTTTGGGCTGGGCGTTGATGAGTCAGTCAGTCAGTCAGTCAATCAGTCAGGACTTCTCTTTTTATTTATAAAAATAATCTTAAAAAGATACCAGAAATAATTAGATCATTGGTAAAAATAGTCAGAGTAACATTTAATTTGATATTTCCGATACAATATCCAATTACAGTTGAAAGTGATTGTCAAAATAAATTAACATAATTACTAATGATTAGCTGATCGTCACACTAGAGGTGTTAGTACAAAAATATTGTATTATAAAAAGTATGCCTACAACTGGTGTAGATGACAAGTAAGTAGCTCTATGGGTATTAGTTACAAACAAGACAAAATATAAATACGAACTTATGGTTTTTGTTACTGAATACTGAATTAACGAATTATTTTTATTAGTTTTATTTAATTAATTTAAGGTGCTTACATTAAAGGAAACATCTTATGTGTTGATACAGAGCAAGTACCTATAGCTATAACAAAAAAAAATAATTTTCATCTACTCATTGTTAAAAAACAAACGTGTTAAAACAAGAATAAAACTAAAATGTTTAGATTTTCCAAAGGACTACTCAGAAGAGGATATTATGGAAATTTCACTTAAGAATCATTTGATGTTTTTTCACACCTTAAAAGAAAATCTGATGGAAAAGTAAATGACAAGAATCTCTGAGCATCCAAAACAGTAACGGAATTTATATTTACGAGAAAATACTCTAGGTAATAGTGGGGTCCGTGGCTTAGGCCCCCAGTGGTCGAGGCACCTGTGGCCGACGCCCCCGATTCGATTAATTTAATATTTTTCTTTTTTTGGGGTTTTTCACTTAGTACGGTAAATGAGAAAAGTGTTTCACCATAATAATAAAGTACTTTTCCTTGCTAAACAAAATTTATCGATCAAATAGCAGAGAGAATAAATCGCCACTTGACCTTATCCTTACACAACTTTTTCCCAATTAAAAGCATATTTATTATGTACAAACATACAACAAATCAAAAAAATACTTCATATAAAAGTTACTGAATGTTGTTAATATACATATATAAAAAAGAACAAAGGGCGTTTTTTTTATAAACCCCGTCCCTACCCTTGTAGTATGTTAAGTTTCGGATGGAAACATGCAAAAATATCATAATATCTTTAGTGAAGATAACAAATGTGAACGAATGAATGAATGAATGCGAGAATATGGTATTTTGTGTAAAATTATTTTACTTAATTATTTTTAGGTTTCTGTATTCATTAATGTTTGGGGATAAATAAATAAACGAATGTGAACGAAATATATTAAATTATATTTGGGCTTTGTACAATAATATCGTCCCAGGCACTTTGCAGGACCAACGAAATTGTTTAAATGTGCCCAGATACCGAAGTACCAGATAATGCTCACGGTATGCCAACAGCGCTCATGCCCGTTAAGCATGAGCAATAATATTCCTTTATGGCAGATCTGCCCTCCGAGGTGGAATCGATCAGTAAATAACTGTAATAAGTTTTATTTGATATGTGCCTCGATGAGATACGACCTCTCAGGAGCATACAATCTTCCGTTTGGATGTCATACTGTATCAACCTTGGACTTGGTGTTATGAACACTTCCATAATTATTATATACACCTCCTCGCATAATTATGTTCGCTAACATAAGAGCGTGCCAGGCGCAACATCCAATATAAAAGCATTCCTGTCATAAATATAATTATAATTTAAAATTATACATATAGGTATCTACTTACAATCAATATCAAATCATACTACCGAGATGACGAATAATAGAGAAGTATGGAAAAAAAGGACATGTTGCGCCGACCCCAAATAGATTGGGATAAGGGCAGGAGAATGATGACCTACTTACAATCAATATACATTTATTATTTATGTAAAATATTTTTGTGCCTGACAGTACATTTGATCAAAAAATGCTTTAAATTAAATTAATCGAATCGGGGGCGTCGGCCACAGGTGCCTCGACCACTGGGGGCCTAAGCCACGGACCCTAATAGTGCTGCAGACGCAGCATTTTGTAAACCCCAAATTGGCTATACATATCTCAACTACATAAGGCTAGTTAACGCAGAGATATGTAACTGTATGCAAATAGTTTTAACCCCTGAATACATTAGCTAAAGCCGGAATGATTAATTATAAATGAGTTACGACTTGCCTACAATTTCGTACCGTGTGTGCATATCATTGTTTAGTTGAGCCTTCTGTCTATCTGGGAAAGTTGGAAAACCTTTTTGTCCAGTTTAGTCTATGTGTCCAGTCCAGTCTATAATATGTTCAGCCTAGTCTGTGTCCAGTCCAGTCTATAATATGTTCAGCCTAGTCTGTGTCCAGTCTAGTCTATGTGTCCAGTCTAGTCTGTGTCCAGTCCAGTCTATAATATGTCCAGTCTAGTCTGTGTCCAGTCTAGTCTATGTGTCCAGTCTAGTCTATGTGTCCAGTCTAGTCTATGTGTCCAGTCCAGTCTATAATATGTTCAGCCTAGTCTGTGTCCAGTCTAGTCTATGTGTCCAGTCTAGTCTATGTGTCCAGTCCAGTCTATAATATGTTCAGCCTAGTCTGTGTCCAGTTTAGTCTATGTGTCCAGTCTAGTCTATGTGTCCAGTCCAGTCTATAATATGTTCAGCCTAGTCTGTGTCCAGTCTAGTCTATGTGTCCAGTCTAGTCTATGTGTCCAGTCCAGTCTATAATATGTTCAGCCTAGTCTGTGTCCAGTCTAGTCTATGTGTCCAGTCTAGTCTATGTGTCCAGTCCAGTCTATAATATGTTCAGCCTAGTCTGTGTCCAGTCTAGTCTATGTGTCCAGTCCAGTCTATAATATGTTCAGCCTAGTCTGTGTCCAGTCTAGTCTATGTGTCCAGTCTAGTCTATGTGTCCAGTCTAGTCTATGTGTCCAGTCTAGTCTATGTGTCCAGTTCAGTCTATAATATGTCCAGTCTAGTCTGTGTCCAGTTTAGTCTATGTGTCCAGTCTAGTCTGTGTCCAGTCTAGTCTATGTGTCCAGTCTAGTCTGTGTCCAGTCTAGTCTATGTGTCCAGTCTAGTCTATACGAATGGCATCCAAGGACTGGAAGGCAAAGTGTCGGTCGACCGGCGGAAATATGGGCGGACGACATTGTTACTGTCGCGAATAAATCTTGGATGAGGCTGGCACAGGAGCGTGGGGATTGGCACAAGAAAAGAGAGGCGTATGCTCTGCAGTGGGTGAAGTCAGGCTGTGGATGTTGATGGATGAGTCTATGTAATTGAACACAGTTCCTGGAATCATGAAGCAGTATAAATGAAACTCAAGTTCGAATGAAAACTACGCTGTACTTTTTCTTCTCTCAAAACATTTTTGTGAAAATGAGGTTGACCTTTATAAAAGTTGCGTGTATGGTTCTTTTCAAATAAGCCGGGTAGTATTGCGAATACAATTCATTATTCTTGCCAATACTTATACTCCATCTGAGCAGTGGTGGCCCAGCGAGCAGTGATAGCCCAGTAAAAACGGCCGTGACTTACGAGTAGGTCGTAGGTTCGAACCCAGGTAGGCACTTTCAATAAATCAACTCAGCCTACCGCAGTCCACTGCTGGACATAGGTCTCTCCCTGGCTGCGCCACAGCACCTTGTCCTCCGCCTTCTACATCCAGTCTGTCACAGCCACCTTTATAATGTCGTCGATCCATCTAGCTGGGGGGCATCCCACACTACGCTTGCTGATACGCGGTCCACTCCAGGACTCGTCTGCTCCACCAGCCATCGGCAGGTACATTACTTTTTGTAAATTATTTCATCACTACTAATAATAATAATAGAGAAATCGAATTAATGGAATGAGTAGGTATTCTGTACCGAACATTTTTGTTTCAATTTTAATTTTCAGTGTTTATCAATGGAAACTTTTATCAATGGAAACTTTTATTAACTTTTTAAATGACCTTCAGTTTCATATTGTTTAAGAAGACTACGTTAACTGTAAGTTTCCCGAACAAAATAAAATAAAATAAATAAATAACTAGTTTCGGAAGTCCGTGGCAAAAAACTAAAATACAGATCCAATGACACCGACTTCCGAAGTTAAAGTTTTTTTTACTTCGTAGTGTTTTTTTTTTTTTTGGAAGTCGGTTGTTTTTTATAAAAAAAAAAATCATTCCGAACTACTGCTACGTTATAGGTTTATACCAATATAATTATCTTGAATAAAGAAGACCTCGAATAAAATAAAATTTCTTCAATTAAAATACCATCATGGCCTTTGATGAAAATTATAACTCCGAAAAACTCCTGAAAAGCTATCGATTTCATTAAAAATTAACGTCGTTCGTTGCAACCCCTTGTTTTCTTAAGGAAATTGGCATGATCCCCTGTTAGGGACGCATTGAGCAAACTTTCTTAGAACTACATAATAGATGATGTTACCTTATGCAAGGGAAATAATTTATAAGTGTATTGTGTGTCTTTAAGTTAATTCTATTAGGTACGGGTGAGGTAGAAAAAAAAGTCCTGGATAAAGGCTGTAGTTTTCAATACGAATTATATTTTTAGAAGTTCAAGAATTTCCCTTTTATGTCTTGTCATTTGGGAAAAAATCTAATATTTAGATAGTTTCATTTGCCTATTTCGTTTTCATGAAAACTAAAAATGAAATAAGTAAGGAGAAATAAAAAAAAGACATCTACTTTCAGTTTCAGGTTTTTCAAATGGAATGTACCTACCTAGTTACTAGGTACCTACAACATGAGAAATAGCCAAGAAGAAAGTAGAAGTTGTAACAAACTAAATTGTCAAATAAAAAAATATAATAATGCATATTTTAACTTTTCTTTCTCAAACGTGTAGCTATCGAAAATACGATCCCCTCTATATTTATTTTTATTTATGTAATATTAAATTCTATAGGTTTGATGTTCTGGAATAAACACTATCTTCTATGACAGAGTTCTGGTACTTACGTTTCTCTTTAGATTTTTATTTTCTATCTATTTTTGTAAAAAATGTTCTGATCTGGACAGACTTCAGGGAATTACTTTTAGGTATTGTATACATAAAAAAGAAATATTTAAACCGATTTGAGGATTATGTAAGATGCATGATTTGATAAACTTCATATCTACCATTTTAAGAACCAGTACTTAAGTCCTCATAATGGTATATGAAGTTTAGTGTTTTACTAACGAAAGGAAAAACTGAAGAATCACATTGCACTCAGCTCAACTTCAAGAAAGCTAACAGGGACTGAACATAATTGGCTTTCAACAAATGTGAGGTCTGTGTCGGTTGATCTTAACTATTATAGATAAACGCTCATTTTAAAACATATTTCTCACTAAAATCAAGTAGCAACAAAAAGTGTCAGAACGTCGTACTCAAACATAATAAATTTCGTTTGCAATCTCGTAGATCTTTAATTTACAAAATATTGTGACATGAAAAAAACTTTAAATAAAAAATTTCAAAATCCCACGACCTTAGATTATAGATAATCTAAGCCGACGACATTAAAGCGTAATATGATTAATAAAAACTTTTTTACAAAAAAATACAACCGACTTCCAAAAACAACACTACAAAGTGAAAAATAACTTTAATTTCGGAAGTCGGTGTCGGTGTCGGTGTTAAATGTATTTTCGTTTTTTGCCACCGACTTCCGAAATTAAAGTTATTTTTCACTTTGTAGTGTTGTTTGTGGAAGTCGGTTGTATTTTTTTGTAAAGAAGTTTTTATTTTTCACTTTTTAGTTGTGTACTTAGCCCACACAAATTCTAATACCACTATCTGCAAAACAAACTAGAACATCATCCATATAAAAGTGGGGAAAAAATACGCATTATTGAAGCTAACTCAAAAACTACCACAGCAAAGTTAATCAATTTTATATGGGACCAACTGTGATGTATACCCTCTCGAATAAAACAAAAAAAATCCAAATCGGTCTAGCCATCTTCGAGTAATCGGGGAACTTACATAAAAAAAAAAAAAAAAAAAAAATGGTTCCGACGAATTGAGAACCTCCTCCTTTTTGAAGTCGGTTAAAAAACTAAGCACAAATAAAATTTATAATAATTTCAAATATCCGACGAAACAACCATTTGTATTTAGTTTTTTTATTAATCATATTACGCTTTAACGGCGTGGGTTTTTGAAATTTTTTATTTGAAATTTTTTTGACACAATTTACCATCGTAGGTTTATAAAATTTTTGATTTATGTTTAAATATATTATATCAGTTATCGCTTCTTTGCTAAGCTACGCATGCCGGGGTTGGTCCGTGGATGGGTGACCATCTTTACATACCGAGACTCCTCCGTGCCTCGGAAAGCACGTTAAGCCGTTGGTCCCGGCTGTCATTCGTGGATCTTTGACAGTCGTTACGGGTCGTCAGAAGCCCGAAAGTCTGACAATCAGTCTTACCAAGGGGTATCGTATTACCCAGTTAATGGGTTGTGGAGGTCAGATAGGCAGTCGCTGTATTCAGCTGCATCCGGTTAGACTGGAAGCCGACCCCAACATAGTTGGGAAAAGGCTAGGCGGGTTGATTTATCGCTTCTTTGCATCAATGAGATATCTTTCTGCTTTGCATATAAAATTAATAAAGTGACCTGTACATAACTCAGTTCCTATTTATGCCGTTTTTTCTTGGAACTTACACTGGATTGTCCACCGCACCGGGAACGGGACGTCAATGAGAAAAATACACTGCGGCACGGAATCTTGGCCAAGCGCTTATCTCGCGATAGCAAAAGTTTTAAGTGTTTCTGATGAATGTATGTTGTGCAGGTATGTCAAAAAATGTTTACTTTTAGTTCAAGAGGGTAATCCATTATGTTTAAGTGCACCACGACGAAACTTTTAATTTACAGTTGAATCGGGTCATTTGAGCGACTAAGTTCACGTTTTAAATTTGTGTGTTGTGAAAAGTTTACTGTTCGGTTTTTGAATTATTGTGATTTTATGCTTTTAATTCAATAAGTAAAGGTGCTTTAAAAGCAATAAAAATGCCTCTTACACCAGCACAGGTTTCATAAGCAGTTGCGTTAATTAACCAAGGGCTGACACAGCGTGAAGTTGCTATTGCTCTTAACGTACCACGGTCATCAATGCAGTATGCCCTTAAAAGATACCAGGAGACAGGCCAGTACACCCGCAGGCCAGGCAGTGGAGGCGTAAGGTGCACATCCGCCCGAGACGACCGCTTTATTGTCCTGGAGATTTTGAGAAACCGCTACCTGACCGCTGTTGAGATACGCCAGCGGCTTCAAATTGTGAGAGACGTTAATGTTAGTGAGCGTACGGTGAGAAGACGAATGGAGGAAGTCAATTTAAAAGCTTGTAGACCAGCACGAGGTCCAGAACTTCTCAGACAGCACCGAGTAGCTCGACTTCACTTCGCACGAGAACACGTTAACTGGACCCACGAGCAATGGGCTAGAGTACAGTTCACAGACGAGTGTCGAATAGCTTTACGTTCTCCAGATGGTCGAGAACGAGTGTGGCGAAGAAGAGGAGAGCGGTTTTTACCCATTACTACCACTCAAACAGTGAGTTTCCATGGAGGCTCAATAATGGTATGGGGAGGTATAAGTTCCGACGCACGTACAGAGTTGGTTATTGTCGATAATCGGCTAACAGCTGTTCGATACATCGAGGAAATTCTTCAGGAACACGTAATGCCATATTCGGGGTTCATTGGACACGACCAATTCCTCCTAATGCACGATAATGCACGCCCACACGTTGCACATTGCGTTGAAGAATATCTGGAAGAGGTTGGCATACAAAAATTGCAATGGCCAGCTCGTAGCCCAGACTTAAACCCAATTGAGCATGTCTGGGACATGCAAAAGAAAGATAAAGTCCAGCTCCAACCCGCCAGAAACTCTAAACCAGCTCCGAACTGCAGCGCTGGCCGCTTGGCGCAGTATACTGCAAGTTGATGTCCGAAACATCATCCAAAGTATGCTAGATCGAATGCAGGCAGTTATCAGGGCTAGAGGATGATACACCCGATATTAAAACGTATAGACAATAACGAAAAAGACCTTATTTTTTATTTTGTACTGTTTTTAAATTTATAGTGAAAAATTCCTAATTTCAGTGAAAGTGTGTGATTTTAAAAAACTGATTTATTGGTGAGGTAATCTTTTTATTTCTAAGTTCTTAAAGCATAAGAGACACGTACTAAAGCCACGTACCCTTAATTTATTGTCATAAATGCAAATACAATTTTTTTTATGCAAATAATCAGCAAAATCACGAGTGGCCAAGTTTCCGTGCCGGTGAGTGTATGACGGCGCCGAAGTAGCGACAGTACATTTACTGTGGCCGAATAATCTCGTTTCTCGTTGATGGTTAGTTTCATAAGCACAAATAAATCTTGCTGTCGTTGCAGTAGCTAACTCATTCAATAAATCAACATTATTTTAATAAAAATCAGTACCTACTTGACTGTGTACAAAAAACATGGCGGCTTAAAAAAGTAAATAAACAAAATCGTTTGCTTCACATCACTGTCACATCACTCTGACCATTACCATCTCACAAACATTTACATACTTTTATTATCAACCTTATTTTTTTATGAGATAGAATACAGTTTACTCTGTGTACCAAAGGTCATAATCTTGGCGAAATAAACAGACAACTTAATGTCACGCTGTCATTCACGGATTATGCAAAGTAGCCAAGTTATTTTTTTTCTATTACCATAATACGCGTGGCAGAATGTTTGATGTAATGAAGCAACGTGGGAAAGGCTAACAGGGGCCTTTACAGCTCTATGTCTATAAAAACATAAGGCAAAGAATTGTAGGCTGTATGTGGAAAAGAATAAGGTTGGAAGTGGCTGAATTTGGAACTAATATGCGGGCATGTTTGTCCGTTTGTTCTAAACCAAATTATCAAATTTCAGAGATATCACGTTTCTGCTACTGGCCCCTTTTTGTTCTAATGTAGGTAGTAATTGATTTCTGGTTCACATCAATTGTTAGTACACTTAGTGGGTGCTGTAACGAACCTGTTTTCGGCAAATTGTCGGCTTCCCTCGGATGTCAAATTATCATACATTTTGTAATACAGGATGTTTAGTATGGACTTACATGGTTTGTTAACTGTACACAAATGATAAATTGACTCTGATTTAAGCGGTAAAGTAAAAGTAGTTGTTTATGATTCACATGAAATAATTATTGTGATGCTAATAAGGTACAGCTTTCTCATAATATGGAAGTTTGTATTCAATAAATATTCAAAACTAAATTTTCTAATTTATTTCATGTAGATGTAAGCCATGATAGGCTCATAAAACGCTTTTGTTTAAAAAAAAAGTGCCTAAATGTAATCATCGGAAATAAGGCATCTTATTATCACTATTTATGAGTTTAGTAAGGTCGATGATCTTAGAGGGGCTTGTGGCTAAGTAATAAAAGCCGCACGGGTCGACCAATCACGTTTAGCTACGCTTGCCACGGTTGGTCTGTAGATGGGTGACCATCTTTACCGAGACCCCTCCGAGCCTCGGAAAGGACGTTAAACTCACAGAAAAGATAATTATCTGTTCTGTGGTTAAACCATTACGGGTCATTAGAAGCCTGACAACCAGTCTTACCAAGGGGTATCGTTTTACCCAGTAACTGGGTTGTGGAGATCAGATAAGCAGTCGCTCCATGTAAAATACTAGTATTCAGCTGCATTCGGTTAGACTGGAAGCTAACCCCAACATAGTTGGGAAAAGGCTAGGCGGATTGAGTAAGTTAGATGATAGATACCTATAAATGAATTTCAGAATTGACCATACACAAAACATTTTTGTTATTTTTTTTTTAACAAAATTTAGTTAATTACTTGTAAACTTTTTGTTCCTTCCAAAATAGGTTTTAACTACTATTCTAGGCATGTACTAACTAATGTTACGTGTTAATGAGTTACGCATCAGTGCGCGTGGTACTTTAATTAGTACTAATAGTAAGGTGGGTAACCCATGTAAGGCCCTACTCTTTGTAAGGCCGATATTCAAAAATCGCAGTTATTGTTGTGTGATCGCGATTTCGCTCTTCTTACGCAAAGATCCATCCAACTCAAGGACACGCCTTTCGCTTTATCAAAGCCGGTTGTGGTAGCTGAAATTCTAATTCCCGCCCATGCAAAACATAGATTTTCAAGTAATAATAATGACAGTTTCACGTAGATTTTTATTCTGCATTGTAGGATGATTTTGCTTTGCCATTGAAAAAGGAATTTATTACTTATGTTTGTATATAATTAGAAAACCAGTACTGTTCCTAGGAAGGTCAATGTTTCTTTTAAGGTCAATTAATAAATTAACGGTTGGTCTTGCTAGGGCATAATTGGACTTACGAGGAACATAGTTCCAGAATTATAAATATGAAAGAACAGAATAGTGAGTGTGTAGGTACTACATAGGTACAAACGTGTCGCGAAAGGTAAAACTAAGCGTAAGCAATATTCATTCATTCATTCTCGTTCTTGGTGATGTTCAGAGAATATTTTTTACGTGAAAATGTTAACAAAACTGCGTGTTATTTGGTTTAAACAAAGATTATTAAATGTAGTTTAAGTATTACCGTAGTCTTTGATTGTTAAAACCTGTTATGTAAAATTACTGAATTTGTATATCGGCCATATAAGGAGCCCTGTTCCTATCAAGGCCATTTGGAAGAGTTAAACCTAAAATTTGATAAAGATTTATAAGCTCCGAAGTTAATATTTTTATATTTTATGTTGAATAATGCCCCAAGTGTTACTTAATACTTAGTTCATTTTATTTTCCCAGTAAATAAAGGAATAATGTGATTTTGTTGTTACGGGCGGTGGCCTTCCCTGGTCCACCCACCTTAGGTATAGGTACAATTAGTGACATTGTGTCAGGTTCTGACTATGCAAGAGTCAAGTTTTACATCATTTGGGTTGCTTTTGTAAGTTGTTTGACGATAGAATCACACATTTAAATAAAGTAAGTCTCTTTAGGGTCACTATTGTGTGTATATAAAGAAAAACTGTTTGTCCGTCTATCACAAAGGTTATTTTTAAACCTTGCATCTTCGAGTTTCTTAACTTTGTAGGATTGATTTTTTAAAATAAATTCTTCACGTACAACTTTGACTGTGTTAGAAGAAGGTGACAGAAATACCACAAAAAAATAACTACGTAATATTTTTCCAAAAACCAGGATCAACACGCATTCTGTAACTTTCTTGTAGCTTCAAATCCTGTCTCCATCCTCTTATGTATTTAAAAACAAAAGAAGTCCTAATTTATTTCAAAAACCCACAAATCAGTGTAAGTTCCGCTTCGTCCTGTCACTTTGAAATTCGGAAATACTCGTATCACTTCGTGTAAACTCGGGTTATTTGAATGTGCAGGAGTGGCGCATGTCTGGTGCCAATTATAACAGCCGACTGACAAATGTGGATGACGTGGTGTACTGGTAAACACGGAGTTAATTAGGATTTATTTAATTTACAAAACAGGAAACTTAAGAAACAAATGAAAAGTATGGATCATTCAGAAATGCCTCTAAACTAGACTAAAAATCACTAAAATTTAGTGTATTCCTGTCAAACGGCGATTTCCCATTCTGAAATTGATTAAAATGACATAACTTAACTAAATTTTAGTTTGACAGCACTAAGATTGTACTGAGATAATAATTTAGTGAAAATGGCAATTTTGCTATTCTGTATTTGACGTTTTTTCACCTAAAATTTAGATTGTCAAACGAAATCACACTATTTTTAATCGCGATTAAAAAGGTGTGGAATAAGATTAGTTGTCATGAGCTAAAATTCACACGAACACCTTGACTTCAAGTGCAAAAACCTCCGCTAGGAGTAATATTGTTCTGTGGCAAAAACAGTACTGTATTTTTTTTTTCTTTTCCATATATCTCGAAAATGGTGTGTCCTATCGCAAAAATATTGAAAATTTGGCCCCCCTTTATGAAACTCTTAAACCCCTAAACCTCAACACATAGGTATCAAAAAAATAAATCCACAAAAACACGTTGAAGCTGCCCCCTCCCTGCCCCCCTCCAGCTCTAAAAACTATAAACTGACACGGTAATGGCGGCGATGTCATATTGTCGCTAAACAAAATATGACAAGCCTTCTCACTTTTTATAGTGATTTCGTTAGTTCTAATTAAAGCCACCGGGTCAAATATACTACGACCACCACTACCATGCGGAGTCACGATTGTCAAACTCGAATTTAGTTGTGTCAAATTGTTTCTAAATTTAGAGGATTTTTTTTTCAGAATAGCTCTAAGATTCTCATAGCCAAAAGTAAGGAATTTACAAGAGAATCGGCACCAATATCAAGGAGAAAGTTCAAATTAAAAATTAAAGGTTTACCTGTGGGTCATTAATTTCATGTCATGGTGGCAAATAATGCATGGGTTCCTAGAACTTAGATTCGTTGTTTTTTTTTTTCTAAAAACAAGCTTTTATTGTAGGTACTAAAAAGTACTAAGTAAATAAAACTCGCGTAAACATAGAACTATCTATCACTCTATCATCAGACCTGGATAACATCTAGGACCAGAGTCCTTGTCAAGACGAATCAAACGAGCCCAAACTCAATGGGGTTGAATCGTTTTATTACAGAGTTCCCATGGCCATCTTCCAGTTCCATCATCAGATCAGCTCCGTGTCATAATAATATTGCATTGTCAACCGATTTACATATGCGTGCAAAATTTCAGCTCAATCGGAAATCGGGAAGTTGGTCAAATTTAACTTGCAACATTTGATTACGGACAGACACTGAGACATGTGAAAGTAAATAAAAGCTTGAAAAAATACATACTAGGAAGTCATGGGGACCGCTGCAGAAGTGAAAACTTAAACTTCACTTCACTTTCTGGCCAAGCGCAATACGTACATAATAAAAATAAAAATATATGAAAAAAAAAGAAGCTTTGATTCCTTCTGTCACTGAATGACCTTCGCCACATCCAAAAAAACATATTATATTTTGACGAACCACTGTAAAATTCATTTGTGATGACAGACATCAAAGTATTTTCCTCTCAAATGTACCACTGCATGCTACGCTTACTTTGACTAATGTGCTGTACCGTACCAGCTCAAACCAACAGACGGCACGCGACATTTAAGTTTAATTTAACATACCTAAGAACACGGATGTCTTAATGAGTAACACCAAGATTCTATTTACTTAGGACAAGAGTATTTGGAATTTATTAACTTCAAAGACTGATAGTAAATTATATTCTGTGCCTTTGGATGAATTATTGTGCAAAAGCTAAGAAAAATAATATGTCATAATTTAAAATAAAAGATGGATAAAAAAATTGAGATTGAATTTCGTGGAGATAAATCAAACGCTCGTCTTTGCTATACCTCTCTATTGCATTATGAATTTATGATATTATGTCCCTATCTAGTTTCATTATAGTAATATTGGATTGCAATCATTTATTTCATGGATTATTTGTTTGAAGTTGAGTAACATGCAGACATGCCTACCAATTTTTTACCTTTTGCACTGCCGGGCAAAGTAGCACATTTGATTTCATATTTTTTTTATTGAACCCAAATCCTTACTCACTTCGGTACCTACTATGGTATAGAACCAGGAAATCCCGGTTCTTTCGCGGTTTCGGTACATTTGATGATCAAAAATTTAGTATTTAAATATCAGATTTTCTTTAGGGGTAAGTATACGTTTTCTTTTGTTCCACTTATTTGTATTTGCAGTAGGTTGGCTAATTGTGTAACTGAAGGTTTATTATATCAGAAGTCGATAGTGGGCTGAGACGTGTATCTCGCAATGCTTGCCAGTGCCAGTTGAGGTTCCATTGAGTCGGAATAGTTCACGGTGAGTCGGAACTGTTTACGGTGATTCCCCAGTGAGTTGGGGTGGCGTTGCGTTATGTTCCAGTGAGTCAGATGTACAGCGCCGGTTTGAGGCTGACTGCTGGCGTCGACCAGGAGAGGGTAGGGCTCTTCTTGTTGACCGGCCGATAGTGCAGTGTGCTGTGCCAAGGTTGCTGATGAGGCTGAAGGTGATGACCAGGAATGCGCATCCGCTGCATGCTGGTGGTCAGGATACCCGATGAAGCCGTAAGTGCTGGCTGGCTGTGTGACTCGCCGCTCAATAGCTTGAGGATGTGATGCTCATGACGTCACGCTGAAGAAGTTGCACGAAGGCTGCGCTGACATTCATCACGTCGAGGTCACCAGTATAGATGCATGAGGAACAAGGTGTAAAGTTCACTCATCCTCCATAGAAAAGGGAGGATCCTCCAACCAAATGGGTGTCGTGTCTGGTGAGCAACTGCCCGACGATTGATGTCGGGACGTTGTATATATGCTGGTCGCGCCGTAAACTCTGATTGCGCGATGCAGGATTTTGCGTGACGTGTGATGCGGAGCACATGTGGCAATGTAGATGCCACCACAATGGCATCCATAATTCCATACCATAAGCCATTAACCATTAAACTAAATTATTTAATTATTTATGGGCTGACCCTGGTGCCTTGGAGGAACGGCAAGTGCCTAATTTGGGACGCAACTTGCGTGAGCACAGTTGCCGCCAGCCACCTTGGTTGCACAGTCCTCTCGCCGTCGGCAGCAGCGGAAGACGCCGCTGAAAGGAAGAGCGTATACTTAAATCGATGTCAGTACATTTTAAATTGTAAATAATTATTTAATTCAATAATAAAAACAATTTTCTTGGTTATAGGTTATCCTTTTTGAAATTGCGATAGCTACACTATCGCAATTTTATCCCTTCACGTAACACTTATTTTACGTAAACGGTCACCTTAAACCGTTTCTACATCGCCAAAGAGAAGAAAAGACTGGTACCGAAAGAACCGAAAATACCGGGAAATCCCGGTTCCTTTGAAGACTAGTACCGAAAATCCCGGTTCTCAAAAACAGTACCGGTTCTCGATTCACTAGTATCTAACTACTTTGGAATTTTTAACAAATCTTTATTAATTACTTTTTCTTTATCATCAAATAAACATAAGACCCAATTCCAGCAAGTCTACAGAGAGGAATTTTTCACAACATCAAAACTTTGATACCTAGTCATAAAATTATAACAAGTCCGCGACAATCTGTTCCAATTATTTTTTTATTCTTCTCAGGAACGTTTTTGTGTAATTTGTTTAATTAAGTTCAATTAAAATCGTATTATTCAGTTTCTCGTCGGAGGGAGTTTTGTTAAAAACTTTTTCTTCCAATTTCTTTTTGCTAATTAAAACAGAGTTTGAAAATTTCGAATTCTTTGCTTGGGTTGGCCTGGGTTGCTCCGGGGTGACTATTGCAGACTTGTTGTTGACAATCTGTTTTTTATTTTATTTTAATGTGCTTAGCGTAGTCTGCGGTTCTTTGCTCTGATTCATGCGATTTTAGTAACAAAATAAGCGGGACAAATGTATGCGTATTATGTTGCTTTGTTAGTGGTTCATGACAACATTTCTACGATGCGGTTGCATGGTCTTCTTACTTCAACTTCAATACTAAGGACATTTGAACCAAACCATGTAAATCACATCCTTACCAACATTCTATACAAACGCTCCTTCTCCAAAGTTCTAAAGTATTGATTGATTGCTACCCATTTTCTTGGCGACATTCGATTCGATTAGGGGAATCGTGTTACTATGGTGATTGTAGAAATGTAGACGAACGGTAAACAATACTCCAGTTATGTACTAATGCAATAGTCGTTAGAGGGGACTAAGGGATTATTGGGAGAAAATCAGCCAACTGTTCATTCATTAAGAAGGATTAAGATCTCGATGTCCCCAAAATCTTATATCATAGTATAAGTAGTCGAAATATATTGATTAGTTAAATCTAAATTCTCGTAACTTAAAGCACAACCATATTTTTAACCAATGCTGGTGAAGCGTGTCGGTCATTGTCATGATACAATAGTAATATGTTTTTGTTTGTAGGTACAAACTGGAATAAATTGGTACCTTTTAAGCAATACGGATTAGAGTGCAAAGTATCGCCACGTCACTCATATTTTAGTTCTTCTCTCTCTCTCTCTCTAACTATGAACTTACCTTCCAACTTATAGAGGATATGAGGAATAACGTTCAAAGAAAAAGATCAAAGGATGTAAAGTTCACTCATCTATAGAAAAGGGAGGATCCTCCGGCCAGATCGGTGTTTTGTCTGATGGGCTACTGCCTGACGGTTGATGTTGGGATGTTGTATATTGCCAGTAGCGGGTTTTTTTTTTTTTTTGGTGGGAAATCATCAAATGACTTCTCCCACTCTGGGTGAAGCGGGAGGGCATGTCAGACTTTTACTGACTAAAACCCACCCGTGTCCTTCAGTTGGGTGAACTCTGCTTGCGAGTTCTAGGATTTGTGTAACGTCAAGTCTTTGATGAGAAGTTTGCATGTGGCACTGATTCGTCTTTTAAAAAAAAACAATTATTTGATTTAGAACGATATATTTTAAGATATTAAGGTTACAAATAACACGTAATTTAGGAATATTTAGGATAACGCGTGAGACCCATGGGCAGACCCGTCTGCTAAGAAGGTTGAGTGTCAACTGAGGACTCTAAAGATAGCATCTCCGGCCGTCAATTAGAGAAGAGACAGGGACACAGACACAGGGAGACAGGGGGAGTAGTAGTCAACGCCGATGAGGCGCTGATCTGGCATTACCCTTACAGATTTAGGGTATAACAGTTCCATTACCAACATTTTTAAAGTCTATCATTATTTACTCGGTAAATATATTTTCTACCATTATCTTGAACACAGGACTGTTTCAAAGACGATCTGCGCCAGATAAGCCCCAACTTTCAGTGCAAACAATCGTAAAACATAGCGCAAACATCTCGGAGGCAACAATAGCCTGCGAACAAAATCGTATAGACCCTTACGGAACTCGTAGACATTTCTAATAGCCCTTAAGAGTGAGGCAAACAGTTTTACTCCATTGTCCACTTCACTCGACATTGTTACTTGATAACAATCTTACTTTTTACTGCCCTGTTAAACGATTTTGATACTTGCATCAAAGGCATATTAGATTCTACAGATGCAAGATTAATTTGGCGCACCGTTCGTGCCGTTTCCATGGTAACGGGTATTGTCCAAGCAATTTTTCAAAATATTTTTGAACGAAAATCAGCTCTCTGCCTTTGTAGGTAGGGGTGGGTGTCCTTTGAACAGATTTTCGCCAAGGATATTTTTATCATGAGAAGAATATTTTTCTGCGATTTAATTTTATTTAGTTGGAATCGATGACAATTATTACTGTTAGATACCTCGTATTTTTGATGTCGTAAAATCATAGAATCTTCTGACATTTTCGTGCCTTATTTTTTAGCAACACTTTTCTCTAATACAGGGTGTAAGTGTAAACAGTGGTAACCTTTTAAAGGGTCATTGAACTCATCATTATGAACAACTTTTACTATGGCACCAAACCTGAAATGGCGAAAAAAAATCAGCTGTTGCAAAATGTAGGGAACAGCTGATTTTTTTTCGTGATTTCAGGTTTGGTGCCATAGTAAAAGTTGTTCTAATGATGAGTATAATGACCCCTTAAAAGATTGCCACTGTTTACACTTAAACCCTGTATACACGCCAGTAAAGGTAATACTCATCTATTCCATATCTTTATCAACGCTGCTAGTGAAGTGGATTCAACAGAGAATATTCAAAACTGTTGTCGTATCAAATTATCACTGGATGCTGACCAAATCTGTGACAAGTACTTCCCTTCTTTAACATCTCTCAATGGGAAAGACAGGGTAACTTTTGCATTATGACCCTCACCAGTATAGAGTGCAAACTCAAAAGTCACGATCAAATTCCTGATTGTCCAAAACCTTTTGGCGAAGATTACAAACTCTTAATGTCAAGAGCCATAAGAAGATACCAACCATAGGAACAGAACCCACTCACTAAACACAATATCTATAACCAATGATATTATAAGTAAAAAGAGGCGTATATATAGCAACTACTGTCCTGAAGCTGCGTGTTATCGTTGACGATTTTAATATGATCGATTATGTTTTTGATGTTCAATAATATTTTATTGCATGTCAAAATAGGTGATACCTTAAAATTATATGTGGTTATCGTGGACCTTGTCAGGCACAGCAAAACACTAGGAGAGAGAAAGCTTTGAAACTTAGCATAACAGTCTAATAATAATAATAAAATAAAATAATAATAAAAAAATAAAATAATAATAAAAAAAAAAATGAAATGAATGTTGACGTCGTGGTGGGGCTTGCGCGCTCCGAACTCTGGGTCTGTGCCGATGGAGTTTACTTTGCCGAAACAGGTCTAGGGTGAGGAGCCAGACCAAGAGAGATACGTGAACCCGCAGGGCAGCTTGTGGCGAGCTGTTGGGCAGTAGCGACCCCACGGACCCTATTTCCCGGAGAAGTCTTGTTCTTCACCTCTGACTTGCCTTTATTGACCGGCTGGAGTGAACACTGACGAGAACAGAGCTCCCACCTCATTCTTGCCTTTATTGGCCGGCTTGGGTGGAGATTCGCAAGAGCAAACGTGCTCGGAGGAAGGAAGTATTCTAGTAAGTGCTTGTAGGGATCTTGACCATCTTCCGGGCTCTGGGATTGTTCTGAGAGCCGTGGAATACCTCTCCACTCCTCAAGCACCTCAGGACATGTTGCCCCTTGTCGCTACGTCACTATGTGCTAGCGAACGTTTCCGGGGGCCCATTATTGAGTGTGCAAGTCACCCCCTGCCAATTTATCTGTGTATATTATATAACATTGGTCAGGCAGGGGACATATAGTTCTTCCATAGTTTAAGGTACCCAATCCACTATAGCCACCCAAACCCATAGACCCAATGTGTTTTGTTTCCATGTTCTGCAATAGTTCTGCACCAACCGGGGGTTGTCCTTGGGTGCAATTGCATAGCGCATACATGGATAATCGTCGGCTGGTGCCTTCTTTTCATTTAAAATTGTCTAAGAGGCCTCTGCGAGTTGGCTTCGGCTCCTCGTACGCCTTCCAAAGGTCCGGGACCCCAGGGTCCCGAGATATGTCAAAGACAATTTAAATAATAATAAAAACACGCAGAGACATCATTCACCGTTGCACTATCACTTAGCTAGGTGAGCACTTTTAGGGGTAGCACTTGGCTTTGGCCCTATAAAACCTGCAGATCAGCCGAGATACAAAAATGTATACCAACAAATAATAAAAATAACAATTAAAAAAAATAATAATAATATAATGATAATATGTAATAATGTTTTAAAAGATTACAAACTTCTTAACGTTGCAATACTTAAATACAGTAAATACAACATCAACACTGTCAGTAGAACAAAACCCATACAAAACACAATACCTCTACCCAGCGACTACTATCCCATCCCATAGCTGCAATGTTAAAGTTGACTATTTTTGTACGAGAGCGCCTTGTTATGAGAATAAATCGCGCGGCGAGACAACACATTGAATTGTGCTCGTCTTTTAGCCACGGTTAGGGATCGTACACATTCTGTTTGTAGTTTATTGAATGGACTACTTTCTGTCTTTACAAAACAAGAGCGTAAGATTTTAAGTTTACGTGCAAGTCAGAAAAGGAGTTAAGTTTTAGGAAAGGAATGTGCGTTGGATAAAATAGTCATTATGTTGAATGCAAAAATATTTAAGAACAATACAGCTACATAATTCTTTGATAAAGATTAAGTATTACCCAATCGGTTTTCCTGTTCCGAAGGTTCTTACCTACATCAATATAGAAATGGTAATCGACATAGCAAATATATAATAGTCATTATGTTAGAGGAGCTCGTGGCTAAGTAATAACAGCCGCACGGGGCGATCCATCAGGTTAAGCTACGGTTGCCGGGGTTGGTCCGTGGATGGGTGACAATCTTTACATACCGAGACTCCTCCGTGCCTCGGAAAACACGTTAAGCCGTTGGTCCCGGCTGTCATTCGTGGATCTTTGACAGTCGTTACGGGTCGTCAGAAGCTCGAAAGTCTGACAACCAGTCTTACCAAGGGGTATCGTATTACCCAGTAACTGGGTTGTAGAGGTCAGATAGGCAGTCGCTACATGTAAAATACTGGTATTCAGTTGCATCCGGTTAGACTGGAAGCCGACCCCAACATAGTTGGGAAAAGGCTAGGCAGATTGAACCGACATAATTAATGACAGAGAGGCAAATGAGATCCGAATAAATACTTCAGACTGTCATTGTAGATCGTTTGATAATCAACATATACTTGGCTATGTGTGTATGCATGAGGACATATCCACATAGAAATATAGGTTCATAACCCTTCTCAAATGATCATTAACTTAATAAAACTCTTCAACTTTAACCTCTACAAATGTACCAACTCCTTAACGTTAAAATATCTGCGCCTGATATTTTCTCCGCAGTTTCCGTTATCTTACAGTATGCAATAAATACTTCAAGTCACCGTCACAACGGGGCATCTCCGTATGATTGCGGGCTGAACAAATAAAAACAGAGTTAATGTGTTGGATATACAAATAGATCTTGCTGTGCTGTGAATATTGTGGATTATTTTCAAAAAGTTGCGCTTCGGTCACTGGATTTGCACGATCTTGAAAGTGTGCTAATAGGTGATAAAAAGAGACCAATCTGCAGACAAAGTTGGTCTAGAGGGTTCGTTAAGAGAAATCTCTTTTAATTTTAAAGAGATTTTGTTCTTATTTATTTTCTTAATAGATTTCTATTAAGAAAATAAATAAGAACACTAATGTCGTGTAAGATTTACCTTGGTAAAAAATAGCCTGGAGCATGTTTCGTATCCAAAGTACATTTTGATCTGAGGGGCTTGTAGCTAAGTATAATAACAGCCGCATGGGTCGATCGATCAGGTTAAGCTACGCTTGCCGCAGTTGGCCTGTGGATGGGTGACCATCTTTACATACCAAGCCGTTGGTCCCGGCTGTCATTCGTGGATCTTTGACAGTCGTTACGGGTCGTCATAAGCCCGAAAGTCTGACGACCAGTCTTACCAAGGGGTATGATATTACCCAGTAACTGGGTTGTAGAGGTCAGTAAGGCAATCGCTCTATGTAAAATACTGGTATTCAGCTGCATCTGGTTAGACTGCAAGCCGACCCCAACATAGGTTGGGAAAAGGGTAGCCAGATTATGAGTATATTTTGATCTGAGCCCCCAAATATTAATTTGTATGGAGATGTTCTTATTAGAAGACGTCTTAAACAGTTTAATAGTTACAATAGTTACATAACCACTGAAGGAGCATAGAATCTATAAATCAGATCAATTAAATGATTAAAACGACGGACTATACAAACGGTCAATCAGCGGACGGAACAACTGCATACATTTGACGCACCATCACGTTAATCCTTTAATTGTTGCGACGCTCCGCTTTGTTGCATATTCTCATGGTAATTCTGAGCTGAAACGAACGATGGGATTGTGAAAGATTAACAGTTTTATAAGGACAAATATTCTGAAAATTTTGGGTGTCTCGTCAAGCACAATTGTTATAAAAACTTGTTTAGAATTTGGATCACGAAAATGTAATCCATATCTCTGAAGTTAAAATTCTCTTCAAAATCAGGTATTGAAGCAAATCGTTATCACATAACTTATCATAAATTGAAAGTAATGTGATTTGTAAAGTAATGAAAATATAAAAATCTGTAATGAAAGAACTAATGCATTACCTACAATACCTTTTATAGTTAATAATGATCTAAGTTTGAGGTAGATAATGTCAGTAAGTATTAATGAAAACAAACAACACAGACGTAGATACATACTGGTTACAAAACAACGGTAGCGAATTAACAGCAGCCGGTAATCCTTTAATTGATGCAACACGACCTCTTGTTCCGATTCAATCCGATGAGCGATTTAAATTGCTGTTTGTTGTCGCTCTTTGTGCATATCGATTACAATTCACGTATAGTCAGCGCGAACATCGATAACAGAACATATTACATTCTAACAATTTCAGGCTAAGTGCTGGCTCGTGAATCTTTTCATTTAAAACCAGCACCTTTTCTTTCAGCTGTATTTATTACTTAAAATTTTTGTCTAGTCTCGGAATTGTCTACCTGGGTATACATTAGCATCATAATCTGTCTTCTTCATCTCTAATATCCTTCACTTATAATTTTGTTTCGAGCTTCCAGTACATAATGGCCACTACACATTATGTACTTTTCCTTACTCGCTTATATCCATGCTTAACGGGCAAGGTAGAAAGCATTATTTACATTTGTAAAACTTCTACAAAACTTTCCATCTAACTCGAATCAAAATCATGATTTCAACAAAGCCAACATTGCTATACAATACTATACAAGAAAATTATACCCGACGTTGCCACCAACGGGTTCTATTTACTAGGCAGTCAAATACTAATCGCACACCTATAGAAAATCCTCAATAGCACTAGTTTTCACACTAGTGTGGTGTCAATTTTATGTAAATAAACATAGGTCAGCCACTGTTATTACTGTCAACATGTCGGTGCTAAATAACAGCGCGAGTTAGTAGGAATGTCCCGGCGACTGGAAACTATCAATTATTGTTGCAGTGTGGTTGATAAGGCTTTTACGTTAGCGAGTTTTGTTCTGGCGTTTTACTACATAACATCACTGTTTATCGTTCTACAAAAAAGAGTTCTAGTATAGCCAAGTGCGTGTCGGACCACGCATAATGGTTCATAGTTGGGATGAATTTATCCCAAGAACAAACTTAAACTTAGTTGAAAAACATGTTATCCCATACATTCCAACTGTAAATGTAAGTTTGTACTCACAATATTGAGAGATTTACCATGTTATTTTAAGACCACAGACTTCTTATAGGTTTTCCTGCAATCTACAGGTTTTGGTTTTTTTTTTTTTAATTTTAGGCTCTGTAGTTTCGGAGATAAGAGGGGGAATGGTCAATTTTCGTCTATTTTCTTAAATAACTTTAAAAAAATATTTTAAAATTATAAAATAACATATTTGAGACCCTTTCATTTTATATGTCACACGGTACAGTTTGCAAAATTTTTTTTTTTTAATTTTCTTATTTGCCTCCCAAAAGTGACCCCCTATTCAAAATTAATTAATTTATTTTACCCGTCCGTTTTTGGGTCACAGAAATTCATATGTGTACGAAATTCGGTCCATTGGATTCGGAGCAAATTTTCAAATTTTTCGTCATGGGTGAAAATTTTCGCAGCCGCCATCCTGAATAAAAAATAATAAGATAATTAGAAAAAAAAACTTAAGAAAATAAGTAGCCACTCAAATGTATTTTACTGTATACCTAAACAAGAAAAAAAAAAATGTACCTAATCTAAAATATTTATCTAAATCTAAATCTCTATCTAAATCTCATTTCCGCAACTTTTTCGCGCAACTGTCCTGTCGCACAAGTGGATTCGCGCAAGTGTCTTGCGCGCAAACGTCCATGCGCGCAAAAGTCCATTCGCGCTTAACGGGCAAGGTCCAGTCGCGAAAATGTCTTGTCGCGCATGTGTCTTTCGCGCAAGTGTGTGTCCCTTCGCACAAAAGTCCGTTCGCGCAAAAGGCCATGCGCGGAAATCTTTTTGCGCAAGTGGGTTCGCGCAAGTGTCTTTCGCGCAAATATCTTTCGCGCAAGTGTCCTGCTACCACAGACAGCACATGAGTGATTTTAAAAGGGTTTGATTTTCTCCTTTTGAGGTACGGAACCCTAAAAGCGTGCAATAAAATGAGATTATCTCATTTTATTGCATGATCAGCGATCCGAATAGATTCAAGAAATTAACTTTACGTACGTTTTGAACTGATTTTGTAAAACTATGCACGACATTTAACACATTTATGTAGCCACATAATTATTAATATTTTTTTTTTTATATTTTACAAGCTTAAGAAAAATTTTTAAATGATTGTTTATGTTCAAGACGAACATAACCGAAATGACAACCATCGTGTGGTTTATACTCAAATCAACATGACAAAATAACTAAAAGCCAAGCTAATTAACAACCAGCGATAAATCAATCAAATATTTGCAATCCTAATCGCTCCCTTCATAGCCACTTACGAACTGGTGCACGGCAAACCTTAATTAGCAAGAGGCGGCAATTTGCGGTCTTCAAATTGACTGACTGAGTCAGTGTTTGAGTGAGGCATGGCTGCAATGTCAATTATGTAGTTTGTGCTTTTATGAAATGCGGTAAATGAACAATTTGTCGTTAGTTCTTATGTCTGGTTCTTAGAATTTACTGCGGTAATCCTAGTTCTGCAAAACGTGATGATTATGATTGTTCAATAATTTTTCTGTAGAGAGAAGTTCAAGTACATGTGACTAAGAAAATTTTAATTGGATTAGACCTTCCATTTGTTCCTTTTATTTCTTCCCTTATAATTGATATGCAAACGTTTTACGATACATAACATCACGCATTCACCCCTACATTCTCCGAATGGTTAGGCAGAGGTAAACTTATAGTACACCCACATTTCGCCAATTATGTTAAAGTCCCTCGTATTACGAACGAACCTATTGCTATCAACCGGCCACAAATCCTGGCTGTTAACGAGAAATTCCAGATAGAAAAACTCAATAACACTTTTCCCAACCCAGGAATCGAATCCAGGACCTCATGCTCAGCAGTAGCACTTGCACCACTAGACCGACGACACAGTGAATTTACCTAATATCTTCAACAATCATGACACCGTGTAGGTAAGTTTTTTCTTTCTATTTCCATACTAGCATCTTTATCCCCAAAACCCTAAAGTAAAAGTGCTCCAACGAGGAATAGAAATAGAAATCCAAAATTCATAGTGAGGCGTTCACAAAAAGTAGCCCGAACCATCCATCAGGGGGTAGACAGTAAACACAGTATTTGTATGTATTTCGCTGCATTCAATATGCGAGCAATCGCGTGCTGTGGACATTTGCTACTAAATGTACGGAGTTTTTGATACTTGTTTTCATGTAGAAGGATGGAGTAGGAAATGTTATAAGTAGTATTCGTAATGTATTGGGTAACGTGAATGATATGAGATGCAATAGTCCGAAGTGTCGACTTGTACAGATATTGAGATTTTAGCCATTTTTTAACCAACTTCAAAAAAAAATTATATATACGGTTGAATTGAGTAACCTTCAATTCAACCGTATATATATATTTTTTTTATGTGTGTTCACGGATAACTTCGTCGTTTATGCACCGATTTTAACGATTCTTTTTTTGTTGGAAAGGAGACATTCCAAGAGTGGTACCATCATAAGGAAACCAGGATCTGATGATGGCATCCCAGAGAAATCGAGGGGAACCTTCAAATTTTATAGGCACATCTATTATAGCGATTTGGGTTTTTCTTATAGTAACTCGTGCATTTGCTCCCGGAAAGCACCATTTAGTGAAGTGGAACTGATGAGGAAGACCAGAGATGACCATCGGAACTATTCAATAATACGTATTTCACGGGTTGCGATTCGATTATTGCTAAGCAATTTATGACCGTCACAATACATATGTTGAAATGAAGCTGATGGTGACTTCACCATCAGTTCCAGTTCTCCTGGTCAGTTCTACTGGGAGAACTCCTTAACAATTAACGTCCTTGTATCGGGAAAAGTAATATTTTGTAAAAGGCGATGAGCAGTTGACATTAGGTTATTGTAACTTTAAAAAGTGAAAAATAAAAAACTTTTTTACAAAAAAGAAACAATCGGCTTCCAAAAAAATAATACTAATTTCGGAAGTCGGTGGCAAAAAGCTAAAATACAGATCCAAAGACACCGACTTCCGAAATTAAAGTTATTTTTCACTTTGTAGTATTTTTTTAGAAGTCGGTTGTTTTTTTTTTGTAAAAAAGTTTTTTTTGGTTCTAAATGAAACACAAGAAAACAGTACTATTCATTTATTAGTTCCAGAAAATTTTCAATAGCATTCGGCTGGATAAACCATAATAAATGTCAAAATAATTCGTATAAAAGAGAATAGGTACCAAAGATTTTTTAGATAAATGACAAAAAAACTTAAAATAAATAAATATATGTTTTTACTTTAAAAGTTACTTTAGGACTTTAGAAAATTGGTGTCCCTCAAAGCTCTATCCTTAGCCCGTTTGTGTTTATAACATGTTTTTCACTTGAAGCATTGAACATTGTATCTTACTTTAAGTCAGGAATATCTTTCTTATTTGTTGCCTCAAATAAATATACCTACCTATATTTTTAGGTAGATAAATGGCAGGTTGACAAAATTTATCTCCCCTAACAAGACTCCATCCAACAACAAACATTTAAAATCGAATCCATCACCTCATTGCAAATCTAAAACTTTCTCAAATACTCTACGTCACACCCCTGATACCTACACAACTTAAAAACTATCCTTCAACAAGCAAATAACACCCTTATCACCACTTAAATAAAACATATTAAATCTGTATACATAATTGGTCATCATGCAAAGTTAATCAAGCAGTTGTTGCAGGCCAAATTTGTCTCTCTTGTTTGGACGTTAAGATGTAGTACGGTGGTAAATAAGAAGTGGTATGTCAGTGGACCCTCGTTGCATTGTTTGGGAAGACGTTTAGGAAGAATGTCGCAGCGATTTCGGATATGTCAGTCGCGGCCGCCTGTCACGTCATGTGGCAGAGTGTTGGGGAGACTGAGGCCATGAAATGAACGGGTTTTGGACGATGCGGTTGACTATGATCCTATGGTCAGAATAAGGTGAAGTAAGGTAAGTAATCCATTGATTCTATTAAACGACAAGTTAGATTGTATCGGGCTCAGTACGGCTGCACAACATCAAGCCTGTTTCCCCAAAGGGTTAGGCAGAGGTGCCTATAGTACACCCATATTTTGCTATTTATGTTGCATAGTAATGTGAAATCTGAGTTGATGGAATATTTTGCGATATCATACTTACAGTCAAGAATATTCTCATAATGGTTTTTGTGGAATAAGAATGACCTTACACGTATGTTTATAAAAGCAGAACAGATGGTGTTTGCCGATTGGCTGCTTGTATGAAAATAGTACTTTTAAATACCTACTATTATGCCTCCTTCAATACATTATAATTAAATAAATAAATAAAAATCTTTAATGATACAAAAACCTTTGACATTGCTTAAACTAGGATATATAACTTGGTTAACAAAGGTCAAACGGATAAGGTAAACCCTGAGTCCTTTTGTTAGTTTACTAGGTGATCCTGTGTCATAGGAGTCAGTGTTCTGCTGTCACTGTCATGCCAAAAACCTTATATGTTGTGTTCTATCAATACAAAAATAGTCCTTGACATTGCATGCTACAAAGTATCAATATTAAAATTAAGGTTAACAACGAAGGAATATTAAGGGATATTGGAAACTTTTAACGTGTATTGTATGTAAGAGTGAGGGTGTGTATGTTAGAATGAGGGTGTGTATGTGAGAGTGTGTATGTAGAAGTATGCGTAGTAATGTTGAGCGTTTGCGTGTGGGTGAATTCATCGTTCATTGTATTGCTATCTATACTCTAACACGCTTGCCTCATGGCTTACAACTCCGTCGTCTTCCCTACCATCAAGTGATTGCTTACAGTAGGAGGGTAGATTGAATAACGTTTTGTTTATTTTTGCTTCGTCCTACCCGTAAACAATAGTCTCCGGTTTCCCAGATTATGGAATATAAGCCGGCTTCTAAGCCCTTGATTATGTTTTCATGTTCAAACTAAGTGCTGAGTTGGGTTTTGTACGAAGGAAGACGTAGCTATATAAAAAAGTACCTAATGCTTGAGTAAATACAGGATTATTTTAATATGGCTAGCTAAACCCCGCAGACGCGATGGGTAAAGATAGATTGGTAACATAACATATTATATCAAAAAATAAATAAATTTGTTTTTTTTTTTGTAATTGACCGCTGTTATTGTAGTCATTTGATATATCAGTTTAAAAAAAAAAACTGAAAGTTATTTACTATTAATACAGGCAGTAGTTTGAATATAACTATGGAATGGATAATGTCTGTTCTGAAATAAACATTAAGTCCTCTTTTGGCCGATCTCTATAATTTACGGGAGGTAAAATTAGCTTATGAATCTATTAATGTGCCCAGTTTGGCAATAAAAAAGTCTACCATTGGTAAGCAAAACGATTCCTTTTTGTTTAAACTTTAAAGGAACCGAGCATTTATCGATTTCCCATTTTTCTTTTCCCAACTATGTTGGGGTCGGCTTCCAGTCTAACCGGATGCAGCTGAATACCATTATTTTACATGGAGCGACTGCCTATCTGACCTCCACAACCCATTAACTGGGTAATACGATACCCCTTGGTAAGACTGATTGTCAGACTTTCGGGCTTCTGACGACCCGTAACGACTGTCGAAGATCCACGAATTACAGCCGGGACCAACAGCTTAACGGCTTTCCGAGGCACGGAGGAGTCGCGGTATGTAAAGACGGTCACCCATCCACGGACCAACCCCGGCAAGCGTAGCTTAACCTGATGGATCGGCCTGTGCGGCTGTTATTACTTAGCCACGAGCCCCTTATTTATTTATTTATTTATTTATTTATTAAACTTTACGCACTTAAAACGACGATCGATCGATCGATCGATTTGTTATCGATTTCGATAACGCCCTTTGAAATTATTATTTCCTAGTGTGTGTCCTAATATGACTCGCCAGGCCGAATTTTGTTTTATAGACCCGGTAAAATAAACATGGTAAGTAAATGTTAAACATGGTGAAGTAAACATGATATTTATTGATTTTCAGTTAACTCCAATCTCAAACATGCAACTCCTGAAATTATCACTCTTTGGCAGAGGAATTAGTGATCACAGTACGATTTTAAAGAAGAATGGAGCCTTCTGTCTCCAATCTTGTTCTGACGATATCCACAAATAATGAAGGGCTTGTTTTTATTCATCGATGAGAACTACTCGTATTTGCATCTGTTTGCGTATTTGCAGTGAAAATATTTGAGTCAGGCAGCTGGTATTTCAAGGTTCTTCTAAAATTTTAAACGTTTCGAGTATTTATTATTCGAGGATATATTAATTAGTAGCGCCTACTAATTAATATAAATAACAAATTTTAATTATCATCACAATTACAACCTGAGGTAGCTATGCGGTGCGGGAGGGGTGTTGACGCCCATCAGCGGGCGAATGACTGAGCCACGGTTGTGACTGAGCTCTCGCGACACGTCACCATACGGGCGCGGCACCGGTAGCCGTAAGCCAGTAAACATTCATGATCATCATCATTATTTTAGCCTGCTAAGTATAGACCTCTCTTCCCTTCTGCAATTCTTTCTGGTTCAAGATAATGTAGAATATGAATAAAAGTAAGTATTACTTATATTATCTTCTCCATCTTGGTTTTCTTGGTGGGAAATATCAAATAACATCAGGTCCCACTTCTGCCAATGGTGTTTGCAGCAACGTAATAACGGCGTGCTACGGATTCAAATACGTTAGGTACGTAGCACCTAACGTAAATTCTGGTAAAGGTGAGGTCATCCTGAAGGTTGACATAAAGAATGCCTTTTTTTTTTTTTTGGATGGGAAATCATCTAATGAATTCTCTCGCTCTGGGCAGAGCGGGAGGGCGTGTCAGACTTTTACTGACTAAAACCCACCCGTGTTCCTTCAGTTGCCCGTGCCAGGGCCACGGTATCTCTTTCGAACTACCCGCGACCCCGGCGGCATCGGCCCTATTGAACCCCTTCACTGCTGACATCTCTATGAGGCGCGCGTGGAACACAACGCGCCGTCGACCCGGGCCTGGTCCTTACCGGACGGCGAGCTGCCCATTACTCGTCGTCCGCAAGCCCGCGCCTACGGTGGCCGGGAATCGGCGATAGATTCCCGCCGCCCAGGGCGTCTCCTACGGCGGCTAGGGGTGCGAGGGCGCGGCTGTTGCCTCTCCCTCACGCGTTCCGCTTCCTCCTTCGCGTGCATTACTGCTTCGCAGAAGGAGGTGACGGCCTCCCATGCACTCTCGCTCCGTACCATGGCCTGGACCAGGTTCGGGCGCGAGAGATCGCCGCTGCCGTACTGTATCGGGACAACCTTCTGGAATCTGCTGTTGGCTGTCAACAAGGTGACCCCCTCGGGCCAGTGATTTTTAGTTTAGCCATTCACCCAATTATTCGACAACTAAATTCCAAATTTAATGTTTGGTATCTTGATGATGGTACCTTGGGAGGCGATGTTGAAACTGTTTTAAATGACCTTCAATTTTCAAAAAATGAACTTCATTCCATTGGCCTTGATCTCAACCTTTCGAAATGTGAAGTATTCTTATCGGACGGTACCGACAGACATCTAACACTTCCCAAATTTAACGCAATAGCCCCGGAAATCAAAATTATTGAAAAAAACTCTCTTCGTCTCCTTGGGTCTCCTATCTATGAAAATTATTTTCCTGTTTTCATTGAAGAAAAAATTTAAAATTTCAATGACGTTTCGGAAAGATTGCTCCAAATTAACATGCATTCGGCCATAACATTAATCCGTTACTGCTGTTTTGGCCCTAAATTAACATATTTCCTTCGCGCTTCCCATTTATGGAAGCACACTCACCTTTTAGACAAAATGGACAAAATTATCCGGCATACTTTATCTTCGATCTTAAATGTGGCCATGGACGACTGCGCTTGGGCACAAGCTACTCTTCTCATTCGTATGGGAGGCCTCGGCGTCCGCAAAATTTCTAGTATTAGTTTACCGGCATTCATATCCTCGGTCCACGGCACAGAGAAATTAATCAGGAAAATCCTAGCCTCCACACTGGTTAATTTTGATGTGCCTTGTTTCACCGAGGCTATGGATGCCTGGAGACTCGCTTACCCGAATTCAGATCCACCCGACAATCCATCTTCCCAGAGACGGTGGAATGAGCCACTCTGCAGAGTAGTACAGAACAATTTACTTGATACGTCTGCTACTACCTGCTGGCTGTGGGTAAGTGGGAGTCGGGTCTGTGGCTTCATGCACTACGGTCGTCGAACATAGGCACTTTGTTCGACGACACTACTTTCCGCCTCGCTGCTTCACTGCGACTAGGAGCTCCTTCTTGTTCTCCTCATCGCTGTCACTGTGGTGAAGTTGTCAACAGCCTCGGACACCACGGCCTGTCTTGCAGCCGAAGTGCGGGTCGCTTTGCGCGGCACGCAAACATCAGTCGGCGTTCCAGCTGTATTAGAACCCAATGGCTTGGCACGCGACGATGGCAAGAGACCGGACGGCATGTTTTTATTTCCATGGAAGGTGGGAAGGCCTTTAGTGTGGGACGCAACGGGCGTCGATACTCTTGCGCCATCCCATCTTCCTGGCTCAGCGTGCTGTGCTGGCACTGCTGCTGCGGTTGCGGAAAACCTCAAGCGGCGAAAGTATAATAACCTTATCGGTAATTATATTTTCGAGCCGTTTGGGGTTGAAACCCTTGGGCCGTGGGGTCCGAGTGCTCATGGTTTATTCAATGAAATCTCCAAGCGGCTGGTTGACACTTCCCATGACCCAAGGACTGGCTTTTACCTTGGCCAGAGGCTTAGCATTGCCATACAACGTGGAAATGCCGCCAGTCTCTTGGGTACTTTACCACTGGACAACGATGCGGAGGAAATTTTCGATACCATATTTTAGTTTTTTAATAGTTTTAGTTATGTTAGGATATAATTTTGTTATTTTTAGGTTATGTTTATATTACATTTAAATAAATCTTAGTTATTATTTTTCTCCTCTAATAAGTTTTATTTTATCATTAATAATTTGATTATTAATTCCTTATTATTTTAATTTAATTAGATTAAGGGTTTTATTTTTTTTATGTTGCACTAAATTAGGGGTTTATACTGTGATAATTGCTGGCTGATCTTACTACGTACGTACGCAGACAAAGGAAGAAAGAAAATAGTGTGTTTATTTGGCACTTATGCCAAGGAAGTTGATCTTATTATAACGCTTTCGCGGGCGGTCGACGTATATTCAAGGTGGTCCAAATAGTGGCGTCAAAATGAAAAATCTGAATTCCTCATACCTAGGGGTATTGGAAAATACTCCATGTACACACATCAAAAGTGTCTAGGGATCAAGCATTTTTATGCGGATTTCTTGAGATTGAGATGTGGCTTTGTAATAAATTTATGATTTTATAAATTTATATGGATCCTTTTTGGTGCATTTCATAATTTGAATCAGGAACTGTGAATCAAATTCGAGTAAAAGATGAAAATCAGCTGTCAATATTTTCCCTATAAAAACATACAACGCATTGAAGACATTATTAGTGCTACTGTTTCCCTACTACTGATTAAAACCAACGTTATTATGGAGCGGCGACGTCATTTAAGCAGGGAAGAAATGCTCAGAGCCGTGGGAATGATAGAAGCTGGTTCCCGGCAACGTACTGTGGCTTTAGCTCTGAATATAAGTCAGAGTGTTATCAGTCGACTTTGGACACGTTACCGAAGCACTGGTACCGTGGCTGAGCGCCATGGAGGACGGTATCGCTGCACCACACGGAGACAAGACCGATACATTCAAATCTTAACTCGAAGAGCTCCAACTATAACCGCCATGATGTTAGCCGTGAGGCTTCATCACTCTTCAGGGAACTTAATTAGCGACCAAACAGTCAGAAACCGCTTGCATGAAGTGAACCTTCATTCCCGAAGACCGCTACGGGTACCACCTATAGCAATGCACAATCGTAGGATTCGATATCAATGGGCTCTTGAACACAGAAATTGGGCAGAAGAACAATGGCGTTTCGTGTGCTTTTCTGATGAGTCTCGTTTTGGTATGAGACCGGATACAAGACGTATACGACACTGGAGAACCCCTGGACGCCAACAGCGATTAAAATCCTGCCAGGAAGTCCATCCTTATAGTGGTGGAACCATCATGGTATGGGCGGGTATTTGGATCGGCGGAAGAACTGAGTTGATTTGGATCAGAGGCAACCTCAACGCTCAAATTTATGCTGAGACGATTGTATCAGACGTCATCGTTCCTCTACAAGTGCAAATCGGTCCCTTATTTCAGTTAATGCATGATAATGCACGACCGCACACCGCAAGAGTTGTAAGACAGACTCTCGCCGCAGCTAACATCAATGACCTGCCCTGGCCTGCTCAGTCGCCAGACTTGAACCCGATTGAGCATGCATGGGATATGCTACAGAGAAGAGCTCTGCCGAATATGGAGGGTATCCAGTCGCAAGAAGACCTTTTTTTGTTGTTGCAACGAACATGGGCGGCCATTCCACAGAGTGATTTGGATGAACTCATTTCGAGTATGCCAAACCGATGTTCTTGTGTTGTTAGTGTTCGCGGTAGAAACACGGATTATTAATTGTTTAAGTTACCCAATAAAATTTTAAAGAAAACTGTTATTTCAGTCTTTTTTTCGAACTTTAATGTTAGTGGTTCAAATGTCAAAAATCCCTTTATTAGGAAAATGGCAAATTTCTTTATTAATGCAAAGGTGACTTGGTTTATCGTTACTGTGACAAACGAAAACACTTTATTTGATGAATCCTTAAAGAAAATTTTAATTAATATCAATCAGGAGAAAAGTTATTGCAAAAATATATGTTGATCCCTAGACACTTTTGATGTGTGTATGTTCTGCGATTTTTTGTAGTTTTCGAGTTATTTTTGTTTTTATAATTATTTACAGTTTTCTGCCGGTGAAGCTTCAAAAATTATTATTTTTTTTTAGTGGGCATTTTTCAGTTTTTTTTTGTGACATTGTCGTCTTGAATGTTACTTTCATGACACAAAAAAAATATCTAAAAAATACGCACTACAAAAAATTATATGAATTTTCGAAGCTCCACCCACCGGCAGAAAACTCTAACAAAAAATGAGGAATTCAGATTTTTCTTTTTGACGTCACTATTTGGACTACCCTAATGACGTCATAACAATAAAACTTCTATTGTGTCTCGTTTACCGTCTACGAACTGATTAACCAAGTTAACACGCCAAAATAAATACTTGCGTCAATAAAAAAAAACAGGAAAATTATTACCCACAAAATTACTGGTAGAAAAAAAAACGTGATAAATTGTTTACACAAATTAATGTGGCTGGCATATTAATAGTAATTTAAAAGTAAAATTATAAGTACACAGTGTGAACAATAGGTGCCCAAGTCTAAAACATATTTGTTCATTTTGTTCCAAAGTAAACTAAGTATGTAGGTACACATTTATGGGCTCGGATGTTTAATTACAATTTAATTTTTATGTTTTTACTAGCAGAGTGAGGTACCTTAGTAGAAAAGATGACAAAATAATGGCTTGAGACATTGATTGGAAGCGTCACATATTTAAACCGCTACCTACGTGCCTGTTTCGTAGAAGAAAAATAACAACACATAACACACACACATACACACATGATGATGAGACATAAGGAGCGAAGTCAATGTAAACAGATTTAGAAATAAATTAAAAACATATTATTTAGAAACATGTTAACTACTAAGTCTTAAAAGTATAAAATTGTAAATTGTGTATGAAGAGTCGCCTGAGCCCACAGTCAAACTATTGCCATGGTTTTGTGGGGCGTAGTTTATAAGCTGTTTAAGTCATTATAATTAATAAATAAATAAATATTTTAAATATTTTAAGAAATATTTAAAAATGTAAATAGATAAAAAATAAAATAAATAAACGAAATAAATAATAATAATAGAGATAAACCTAAATGTATAGACATTCATTTCAATTATTAGAAACCAGCCAAGTGCGTGTCGGACCACGCACAATGAAGGTTTGCGAAGTTGAAAAAAAAATATCCCAAAAACAAACATAACATAGTAATCTCAAAAAAAAAAAATTATGTGATTAAATTACGAATTAACAATTTTCGGACAAAGGAAAAACCTTTTCATATGCTATGAGTCCCTGCTTATTTCATGATTCTATTTGATTTACTTGCGAGTATCAAAATATGTCGTATAAATGGCCGTATTTTTTTATTGTGTTGACTTAAAAGCTTGATTTTTTACAACTCCAAGGGACCATAGACCTACGTATACGTATTTGATATCAATTACATACAATTTGATACCTCCGCGCGTTCCTGACAAAAGGGTCTTGACAGACTGACAAACTTGAAAATATTTTTTATGTGATAAAATTATAAATTAACAATTTTCGAAATTTCATCATACTAGGACAACGGAAAGTACCCAGTAGCCGTATTTTTTATGGGTAGTATTTAAACGCACATCAAAGATTACCAACTACTACTAATTATTATTTGTACCATGTACTCAGAAATAAATAATTAGTAGTGCAATAACAAGTTTATTGTTTTTTCATTTAATTCATTTGTTATTTTTGATGAACAGTTAGTATTTTTGACATTATAATTAATATGTTTGTTGTGACTTTGGACAAAAATTTATGTATAAAAATAATGGTTATTATTTGTACAAGTTTTGATATTCATTTAGTTAATTAGTAGTGCAATCATTGATTTGGTGTAATGTAGATTATTAGATGTAAAGTATTTGATGTAAGAATATTTTTCTGGTGTGCGATTAATACTTCCCCTTTTTTATTGCCTGAACTCCAAGGAACCATAGACCTACATAGAAAAAGGGTCTTTACAGACGGACAATGAAGTGATCCTATAAGGATTGCGATTTTTCGTTTTGAGGTACGGAACTCTAAAAAGTAATACAGAACCTTAAAACAAAATACAAGTCATAGTAGCAACACATTTTCAGCGATTGAATAAACTATTTACTTAATATAAGAGCCTCCGTCTTTGCTCTGGCGTCATTCGACATCAAACAGCAAAATGATGAAGATACTTCTAGTAATATTTTTCACATCTGTGTGTTCCGTTTTGGGAGATTCTTCCTACTACAGTTCGTTTTTTGGTAAAGTTTTGGATACAACTGAAGTTGCTCAGTATACTGCAAATGGTACCCTAGCGTAAGTTTTTTTTCATCAATTTAAGTTTTGCCTATAAAAACTTAGGCCGAAGACACACAGCTAGGAGTTTTGCTTGATGCTACGCATTGTGTATACTTCGAACTTATGGTCTGTTCCAAAATTTTCTAATGAAAGTGTAAACAAACCCCATTCAGGTTAAAGGCTTACGCAATTACCTACTCACTAAGGGATGTTAGTAACACATTCAGCTGTATTTAGAAGGTTTAAACTTTACATTTCACCACTTCTTCCAGCAATTATTGTTTAAATACCATTGAAATTGAAAAATGATCGACGTAAGTTAAGGACAAAATAAAGACATAATTTAAGGTGATTTAAAATTATAATTTCGGGTTAAATTATTCAGATATTCGGGGTAAATTATAATTTTGGGTTATAATTATTATTCGGGTATTCGGGGTATATTATAATTTGGGGTTAAAATTATAACTCGAAATTATAATTTATCCCGAATATCCGAATACTTTAACCCAAAATTATAATTTTACAATGACAGGAAGTATTATAGCATCATCAAGATACACAAAGTAGATTACGTACGTATTATCGAAGGTAACTCAAAAATTGCCCAAGCAAACTTAATAAAATTTATATAGGACCAGCGCAAGCTTCCTCCACCAAATGAAAAAAGAATTTTCAAAATCGGTCTATAATTAGTAACGAAAATATCGATGAACACATATTAAAAAAATAAAACATACTGACGAACATATAACCTCCTCCTTTCTTGAAGTTGGTTAAATCTCGCACGCAGCACGCAGTGTAGCACTAGGCGTAGCACCTAGCTATGTGGCTTCATCCTTAGATTTCTGTCTAAGACTGAAGGCATCATTTCCGACTGGTCGAGAAAAGCTTGACGGAAAGCTATGAGTAGTGTAATTAAAACTTCATTCCGCACTCTATAAAGATTTCTTATAAAGTTATTAACTTACAGAAACTGCACTATCGAGGTCGAGACATGCGATGAAGCTGAAGGCAGACGAATAGATGGGACGTGCAACAATTTGAAGCACCCCTCTTATGGTGCCACCCGAACTCCTTACTATAGATTACTACCGGCATCTTATCATATTCATTCTAAATCAGGTAAAAATTACTTTGTTATTTTAGCCTGCCTGGTTGTCTAGTGGTCGCAAGCGCTACCGCCGGGGTCGCGGGTAGTTCGAAAGAGATACCGTGGCCCTGGCACGGGCAACTGAAGGATCATGGGTGGGTTTTAGTCAGTAAAAGTCTGACACGCCCTCCCGCTCTGCCCGGAGCGGGAGAAGTCATTTATTTTGATGATTTCCCATCCACAAAAAAAAAAAAAAAAAAAGGGTTCGATTTCCAGGTCGGGCAAAGTGTTATTGAGTTTCCATCAGGAATTTGTCAGTAGCAGCCCGCGTAGTCTGGATTTGTGCCCGGTTGATGGCAATAGGTACTCCCCCTATTGAACAGTCGATTTATGGGTACACCTCTGCCTTCTCCTTCCGAGAATATAAGTGGTATTATTATTTTAAATAAATGGTGGTACTGAGTAAAATAAAAACGCTAATTGTGTGTACCTACAACCTTATTTAATTCACAGAATTTGAACCACGTCGCTCAGTATCCGGTGTTGAACTCAATGTCTCTAGGGTTGTACGCACTACGATCTGGTCCGAAGGTCGTGTGGATGACGAGGTCCTGACTAGCATTATCAATCACTTGTTTGTGTTCTTCGCTACTGATATCACCAACACTCGAGATACTAGTAAGTACTTATTTTTGAAGGATTGTATTGCTTGAGTTTTTATTATAATCAGTTTAAGTTCTACTGAGAACCGTTTGGGATTCACATTTATTTTTATCCTCTGCTCTAGATGGTTATTAAATGAATAGTTTACGTTTATTATTGTTCAGACAAGAATTTGAAATTATTAATGACTGAAATGCAAGGAAGGCCTTACACTATTGCACCAAGTATAATACTATTCCACCAAGTATTTTCAATAAATTCCACGACAAATGAAGAATTTTATTATTAGTATGTTTAGAAAAAATCTGAAACAATTTTTAATTCTTAAATGTTTTAAGTCCACAACTAAATTTTTGGAGGACACCACTGAGTTTTTTTTTACGATATTATATTTAGACAAATAAAATATTTAGTAAACAAAAATAAAAAAAAAGATTATTATTATTTTGACATTGGTAATTGTGTGTTAGTACGTAAGGAATTGTGTTAGTATATAATCGAGTTATTTCTTTTTAAATGTGTGTCTGCTGTTTCGATACAACTAACTTTATTATTATTTGTATGCTCTCGAGTAAAATATAGCGAACTAACCATCTTATTCGAACATCCTATTGTATTGAAACCTAATTTTTTTTTATCTTACTTATAGCAAACTATGTAACATGGAGGCCATACTGCTGCAAAGAAGCTGGCAAAAAAGAGTACGCATGCACTCCCAACAAAGTGCCGGAGACTGATTATGTGCATCGATTCTCTGGTATCAGATGCCTGAACATGACCAGGCCGCTGACGTTCCAAACCTCTGGTTGTCTGCCCAACACTACCACTCCTTTGAGAGTAAATATTATTAATTTTCTGTTTTTTTCCGCTATCTCAGATCATGCTTTTTATCTGTCTCAGTTACAACTTTTACGTTAACAGAAGGTCTGTTGAGCAATAAAATATTCAGAAGTTATAATCACATCGTCAATTATGGTGACGATTTGGGTGATCAGAATATATGTACATGTCGTCGCCGGATTTTATAAAACACCGTAAACCGTAATACAATACGTCAAGCCGAAATACATAATGGCGCTGTTTTCTATTACGGCTGATTGACGTTTAGCCAAAATGTATTACGACTAAATAAACGTACGCTGCATTGTGATTTCGCATCGCGTTCTACAATGCGGCTGATCAACGCTCTGCTATAATACAATTTGGCGCGTCGCTTTGTAGTTTTTAGTTCCAAAATGGTTAGGTCAGAATTGTGACCAACCACGCGCGAGCCGAGCAAGCGAACCAAGCGGTGCCACGTGGAGCACTACTTCCAAGTTGGTTGCAGTTACTTGGCTTGGTTGCCCTACATTTTGATCTGTTTGCAATAGGGCTAAAGGTTTCAGCAAACGTATCATTACGACATTTTGCCTGAACGTCAATCAGTCGTAATAGAAAACAGCACCTTTATGTATTTCGGCTAGACGTTTTGTATTACGCCGTATTATAAAATTTGGCTGCGACATAGACACGAGGACACATCGAAATAGTTATATATTTCCAGTGTAAGCTGGCCTTGCATTGTAAATGAATAAGAATAAGAATAAGAAATTTTATTTGCGCAAACATGTGTACACATACAAAATTAAAATAATAGATGCAATGCTTTCCGTACAATAGAACAGGTCAGGACATGTCAAAATAAACTAGAAATGGATAGCTTTTTATGTCATCGTGCGTACGTGCTAAATTGCAAGCATTTAACGTTCAAATCCCCGAATATTGATCTAAACAAAGTAGATATTATTATATAACATGCAATTCACGGATATAAAAAAAATCTACATAAATCATTGCTGCGCTTCTAAACGTATCTTTTTTATAAAATTTGCAGATCGTAGATGCCACTCCCCTAGTAGATTTATCTCCTGTGTATGGTAACACGATTGAGAAAGCAAGACGAACCAACACTGGGGGAAAGTTGGTTACTGTGACAACCAATAATAGAATATATTTCCCTGACACATGTAAGTTCAATGCTTAAAGCTCGATTTACACGGTGCAATTTTCTGGAAAGTTCAAGAGTAATAATCGCATGCCATAAAGCACGTTCAATTATTGCCATTCTAGAATTGCATGCAAGAGTTTATACGCGTGCGATTTCCATAACATGGCATACAATAATTGAAAGCAAATTTTACCGTTCAATAAAATTGCATGTGACTTACACCAAGGCAATTTTATTGCAAGGCGTTTATTACATGCAAGTTTTTCCTGGTATTGCACGTGTTTGCGCTGCCAAATTTTCTCTAAAATGTTATTAAACGTCTTCTCAAGATTTTTTTTTTAACTAAAACATTCGTACTTGTTGAGTTAAATGCGATTTTATTGCACGTGCAATTTTATTATTAATAATAAATAATACATTTTTACTAACAAATGTGCGTACAACTCATCTACCCTAAACAAAAACATAAAGTACAAAATTTTGAGTATTTTAAAGATTGAGTAAACGACGACGTCTGTGCTAGTATTAACTGTGTGACAGACATCGGCGCCTTCCTCCTACAACCTTTTTATATTTTACTGTACGTGCTGTACCTATACCAGTTTTGAACGGCAACTAGTTTACCCGAATTGCGCAACAATAAAATTGAACGTATTGTTTAGACGCTGCGTGGCAATTATTGCTTCAATTTGATGTTATGCCACAGGCAATAAACTTGCACTGTGTAAATAAAGCACACATGACTGTACCCGCATATAGGTATACTAGTAGCAGTATAGTAGTATTAATCGTAAGTAGTACACGGCTACAAGAATCTTTTGGCGCTCGAATGACGTTGACAGGGGGACGCTGTTGTTAAGCATTTACGCAATTGTTTTGTGAAATGTAATGCGATTTGCGAAACAAGATGGCGGCGTTAGTTCAGATTTCGGCCGCGTGTCAAAATATCCTTCTAGTACTATATGTGACATTCAGCAATTAAAAGCTGTTATGGCAAGTTATGAACGAAAATCTTACTTTTTCAGCAAGCCTCAATCTCCTTCTTGGTATTAACTTCGTGGGTATTATTCTTTTCTGGAATAACCACAACTTCATTGCTACTAAGCTTGCTGAGGTCAACCCCTGCTGGACCGATGATCAACTGTTTGCGCAGGCTAGGGAAATTAACATCGCCTATGCTGTTCAAATGTTCTACTATGAACTTGCTACCACATTGCTGGGTGAGTTAACTTTGGTTTTTATTTCTAGTTATCGTTTTGAAATATTTACTTCCTATTTTTCGGCAAACGTCAGTCAGAGCATTGCCATTTAAAGTGACGATGCTGCCAGCCTTTTGGCCACTGTTCCCGTTGACAGGAAGGCCCAGCAAGGTCTATGTATGTACATAGACCTGGCTGGATATCAAAAAAAAATTGCAAAATCCGTAGAATTCGGGAAAAATAGAAATAATTAATTTAAATGTATACTGTTGTGGTAGTAGTGTTTTGATGTTTATAAATTATTTTTATCGACTTTCAACATGGTGTCTCACTGACTTAGTTACTCTGTGCTTAAAAATTCTAACAGTTAAGGCCGATTTTTCAATCGTCAGATAACTTTTATTTGAGGAATAAATATGGCGGTTTGACATATTTTCTATAGAAAAGCTGTCAAAACGTCAAACACATTCCCCAGATAAAATTTATCTGACTATAGATAAATCGACCCTACACCATAGATCGACCATTGCAAGAGAATTGTCAACTGTCACAACAGTGTCACTTCAGTCACTTTCGACAGAAATAAACATGTCAAACATCATTAATCAATCAAAATGACAGCTTTATACTACCATGACGGGTTTTTTTGTGTATTGCAATTTCAAGTGTAATTTCTTGTGTTTTACCAGCAAACAATGGTCATCTCCATCATCTCCTTTCGATGTTTTTAAGGTATCGACATAAAAATTAAAAACAGATTTTTTATTACTTAAATCACTTTTTTGTCCGACTGTCACACAGGTTTTTCTCGAGATCTAGGTGACGTATGAATTTGAATTTTGGCATAATGTTGGGACTTGATGACGCGCACACGGATCGCCAGTTAAACACTAAAAAACTTTTTTTTTACCTAACTTTTAATATTAATGTCATATCATTGTAATTATACTTTTCTTTTGTTTAATATTTGTAATCCTTAATTTTATAGGTAAAGACAATTTGGTCAAGGACGGTGTACTATCCAGTGACTCTGGATTTAGAGATCTTTACAACGACACTGTGCTGCCACAAATATATCTGGAGTACCCGGTTGCTTTGAGATGGATGCATTCTTTACAAGACGGAGACTTGAGGTAATCAGAATGTTCTTTTTTAACTACATATATTTTTGGTATACACGGCTACACATCAAGCTCTACATTTCCAGTTTATACTGACCTCTCATTGTAAGGAAATCCTATACAATGCGAGATCAGAGGGGTAATTCCCGTATTTTTAACAACGTTCGCAATGTCATGTCAGTCTCAATCTGTCAAAAATTGTATAGCATTTACCTACATTTTTGACATTTGTTTGTCGCTGGCATGAGATTGCGACTTCAATTTGAACGTTTTTAAGTACGAGAATTGGCTTTCTGCTTATACTGGAAATCTATAGCTTGATCTGTAGCCGTGTGTACCAACTCGTTTAATTTAGGAAACCATCTTACATTGTAGTCTATAAGAAATTCTATTTGTGCTTGTTGAAAAGTTTTGACACCCAATTATTGATTTTCAATGCACCGGGCTTTTCTCATTTACGTCACTGCAATGTATATAGCAATAAAAATTGTCTTCTGTTTTAGGATGTACTATAAAAATGGAACCCGTAAGTCAACATTCCCGATTGTGGACCTCACGTCGAACACTGACTTTTTGAAAGTCGACGATACCATGGACTTCGTTACTCAAGGCTTCTTCAGGCAACCGACAGCCAATTCTAAAGATTACATTGCTGACCCTGATGTAAGGAAAACATATTTTTTCTAGTGTGACGAAATTCCAAAAATAAATTTTGTAGGCGCAATTCGAGTCTGCGCCGTTTGTTTTCGTGAAAACAGAGTTTTTACTACGGTTTCCGATTCTGCCGCAGCCATTGTATAAGATGCTTGACACTAGTCTTAGTAGGCTCATTGCGTCCTAACTAATATTATAAATGCGAAAGTAAGTTTGTTTGTTTGTTACCTTTTCCCGTCTAAACCACTGAACTGATCATCCTGAAATTTTGCATATACGTTGTCAGGTGTACAGAAAAAGACATAGGGTACCTTTTATCCCCAAAAAAATTACTGTTCCAAGCAAAACAACAATAACTTTCTAATGATATAGATGGCGCCACGTGTCTTTTGAATCATGATTTAATTATATTATTACATGCAGACTACAACCCGAATTTATTGTCAAATTCTAAACTAATGCGAGTGAAGCCGCGGGAAAAAGCTAGTTCCTTATAAAGTATTAGTAAGCTTTCACTTATTATGAGATTTTTCAGTTCTGAGTAGATTTACGGCCGATATGAGACGAGATCTTAAACTTTTTTGCTATTTGCAACAAATTTTCCTATGGTTACTGACACCGCCGTAGCTATTGCATTTGCTCGGCAGTAGACTTTTAGGCTCATTGCATTTCCTTTTGAAAGCTTTCTTCGATTGCGGTTTTTTTCATTTCTGAGCAGTTTTATGGCCGATATGAGACGACATCTAACATTATTTTCCTATTTTCAATATCATATTAATTTTTAACCCTATTTTGCCTAATATTTCTGTTGTTTCTCTTTAGGTCTTGGTAGTGCTTTGTCAACTCTTGACAAAGACGTAACAATAACTGATCTAGCAAAGACGTTTTTGCGCTTTATGAATTGATATTTCGACACTTAGTGAAAGGTCGCGCACAAATTATAGCCGGCTTTTTTTTTATTATAAACATGACCTATCTTTTGAATGTTCCACCATCAAGCATTAAAAATCTCGTAAATATTAGCGGTTGAAATCTTACATGTTTCTGTCGGCCAGAAACGAGTAAAAGGACGTTTTCAACTTTTCACGTCAAAAAAAATTAGAAAAATTATTCTAATATTATTTTGTTAGAAAAATTTATCTTCTAAAAAATATTTTTCTTTTTCGGGGAAAGAAAGTATTTTTTTGAGGCTGATTCGAAATGTTTTCGTAACACTATTTATTATTTTTTTCCAGATTGTGCAAAGAGGCTTAGGTGGTCTGCAAAGGTCGAATGATATAATGACAAATGATTTAGCCAAGAATCGTTACTTTGGTTTCCAAAGTTATATTAGCTACAGAAAATTCTGCTTCGGAGATATTATCACTAGCTTTGATGATTTATATGACTTCATAGATGTGGAGGTAATCTTTCAATTTCGTCATATATGAGTCTTAATAACTTGATTCGTACAGACATTGTAATACTTTCATGTGTGTGTGTGTGTGTGTGTGTTAGCAGTGCTTTTTGGCAGTACCTAGTGGCCCAGTAGAAACGGTTATGACTGACAAGTCATGGTCATGGGTTCAAACCCAGGCAGGCATTTTAGTTTGTGTAAATTTTTTCATCACCACTGCTCTCAAAACGGTGAACGAAAACATATTGAGGAAGCCGGCATGTCCAAGAACTAAGAATTTGAAGACTTGTGACAACCGCCAATCCGCATGAGACCCGCGTGGTAGATTACGGCCCACTCCCATTCACAGGGAAGAGCGCTGTGTCTTCAATACCATGGCGGATAGGACTAAATTAAACATTTTCAAAATTACAGAGGATAACTCAGTTAAAAGAGCTGTACTCGTTCGTAGAGGACATAGATCTTTTAGCTGGTATATGGGTGGAGAAGAAAAAGGAGAACTCACATGTGCCGCCGACGTTCTACTGTATTGTGGTCAAGCAGCTGAAACTGTCGCTTGTGTCGGATAGGCACTGGTATGAGAGGGCTGACAGGCCCAATGCGTTCACTTTAGGTGAGAACTAAAATGATATTCATCTTGTTTGTTGTTCTAGGAATTGATGAATGTAAATTACATTTTCATGAGTCATCAAAACATTAATTTCATACTCAAATAACAGCCACTTCAACAGTTCCTCTTTTTTTTTTATTTCCCTGTTTGTGTTATTTTAATTTTATGTGGCCTTATAATGAATTGGAATACAAATGCTTTGTTTTTCCAAAACTACTTTTTCTACTCAATCTGCGTAGCCTTTTCCCAACTATGTTGGGGTCGGCTTCCAGTCTAACCGGATGCAGCTGAATATCAGTATTTTACATGGAGCGACTGCCATGTGACCTCCACAACCCAGTAACTGGGTAATATGATACCCCTTGGTAAGGACTGGTTGTCAGACTTCCGGGCTTCTGACGACCTGTAACGAATGTCAAAGATCCAGGAATGACAGCCGGGACAACGGCTTAGCGTGCTTTCCGAGGCACGGAGGAGTCTCGGTATGTAAAAATGGTCACCCATCCACGAACCAACCCCGGCAAACGTAGCTTAACCTGATGGATCGACCCGTGCTGCTGTTATTACTTAGCCACGAGCTCCTCGCTTTTTACTATCTAGATTATTTGGCACATTTATTTGACGTAAATTTTTTGTGAACAGTACAACTGCAAGAAATAAGGAAGGCGACTGTAGCACGCATGCTGTGTGACATTGGAGATGGTGTAACCGAGGTGCAGCCCAGAGCATTCGAGTTACCTACGACTGGGTATACTGCAAATTTTATTGCTACTTGTATTTCGAGAGGCTCATAGCTAAAGACCAGTATATCAAATTCTGATGGCTGACCAATTTCTTGACATTGCGTCTCTTTTTTTAATTTTATGAAAACCACTATTAACTTACGAGATTGTAGAGTAGAACTGAACCAGATCTTTAGTTAGTTTAATGTCATTAACTAGACTTGACTGGATGTGAACAGAAAAATATGTTGGTGCTGTAACTAAGATCTTAATACTTATTATTTACTTTTCAGTAACGAGATTGTCAGCTGTGACGAGATTCCTGCCCTCGATTATACACTGTGGAAGGACAGTACTTGCACAGCATAAACAATTCATATCTTGATACGTTGGTGGGGTTAGCCAGAAAGTATACTATTCCCTTGCACTGTCGTATGCCAATGTGTAAGGCTATCAATTTTTAAAAGCTGAACTTAAAATTATGACTCTTAGATTTCAATTGTAAACAAGCAAAATATACCTAAAATTTATACTATTATTATAAGTATTTTGACTACTTATCACCCTTTTCTCCTTAAAATATGTCATTATATCGTGACTCAATATTCACGACAACATACATTATTTACTGCTTTTGGTATTAAAAGCAGTAAATAATTAATTTTTGTGTATTGCGCATGAAAAAAAGAATTTAACAATATTTTTTTAACGACTTTGCATACGATTTTATAATAAACTGAAATAACTTAATAAATCACGACTTCAATTTCTTTCACTTTGAGTCATGTATTCGTAAATATTAATTCAAAACAAAATTAGAAAACGCAGATTAAAAAAAAAAATTGACAAGTTGTATCTTCATAAGATCAGTGGACTGCATGATGTCAAAATACTGCTAGGCTGATGTTGAGTTACTGCTCTTTCACAAACTTTATAATACAACATAGTGAATATACAGGACGTCCCACGGATATGCTAGATGGAGGGAAAGTACCTTGAATATTGTAGATGGAACATTTTACTGAAAGAAGACATTATTTGAATTTAAAAAACAATTTAAACTACATTCATAGATATTTAAATAATTACATGGTTGAACCGGAAATCGAACCCGTTACATGAGAAAAATAATCACCCTGTAGCTTTATCATCGAAAGGCTTCATCATAAGGATTATTTTTTGCCAAATATCATAGTGTCACAAATAAAAGGAAGACCATGAATTTTAACATAGATATCCCACGGTGGTCAAAAGTACTGCCAATTTGTATCGATATGTTTTTTTAAACACCCCATCACTAGAAGCTACTGCACCGTAGGTGCTCAAAAGGGAATAAAGTTGAATATTTTTTATTGTTCCCTTTTGAGCACCACGTTAAAATATTGATTAGTGCTCAGATGGGAATACCTTTGGTGCTCAAAACATAGGTGCTCAATCGGGAATGCTTCGTGATTTTGCCAGTGTTGTTGGGGTTATCCATCTGGAATTTCTCAGTAGCAGTTGCCCGGCAATAGGCTCACCTGTTAAATGGAACTTCAACATAGCTGCTGAAATTTGGGTGAACATAGGTAGGTACATCTCTGCCTAACCTTTCGGGGATTACAGGCATGATATTATGTAATGCTAAGTGTGATTTTCGATTCTTGCTCAAAATTTATAGGTTTGAGAACATTTTTAGGGTTCTGTAGTCAACAAGGAACCCATAAAGTTATGCTATGTCCGTCCGTCTGTCTATCCGTCCGTCCGCAGCTTAGCTCAGAGACTCTTAGTACTAGAAAGCTATAATTTGGCATGGATGTACATATTCATCACGCCGAAAAAGTGGTAAAATAAAATCATGAAAATAAAAACAAAATTAGGGTACTTTCTGTACACGTAAACTTGGGATGTTTTTTTTTTCTCGTCTACCCCATGGTGTGGGGTGTTGTTGGATAGGTCTTTCAAAAATATTGCAGGTTTGTGAAAACAATTTTTCGATTTAGGGATCTGTTTCTGAAGTATTAAGCTTTAAAGTGCTAATTTTTGTTAGAGTCAAGTGTCCCCCACTGCCAGCTAAATGGCTTTGGATAGGTGAAAAAATTCACGGTAGTAGAATATATAACCAAATTAAAAGGAAAACTATCACAACTAAGTAGGCTTTTCAAGTTTACGAGTAATAGTCAACCAACTTGTAAATTGTACTTGGAAAAGTAAAAATTTCGTACAAATTCCATTAAAAATTACTTATATAATGTTGTTAGTTGTGTAAAACAGATAGTTGATATAAGTTTATGAACCATGTAAAAATATATACAAAAATAAAATCATAACATTCTTATTACTAATGATTTCTAAATTAATTTTATTTACGCTCGAATAACTACGGGCCGCGGCATGCACTACGGAACCCTATTACTGCGCGTGTCCCGATACGCACTTGGCCGGTTTTTTTATTTTTTTAACTATTGCTTTGTTTTAGGCCAAGCAAAAATATGCTCAAATTGTTGACGTAAGAAAATTGATAACTGTTACAATCGCCAAACTTATTGAGATCTGGGATGTAGAATCAGTACACAGTTAGATATTGCTGTCCTAACCGATATACCCGTATTGTTGTCCCAATAATCCCCCGGCTGTCTAGTATGACACGAAGCGTTTGAATTCTCCTGTATTGGAGAAATCCAAGAACTTAAAGATAAAAATAATTTGTTTGCCCAAAACTTGATTAAACACACACCTGACATGCAAGATGATACAATAAAATTATATCACAGTCATGTTTTGCCTTAAAGGCGTACAATTAGCGGTGTTAGTGGCCAGGCCATCAAGGAGTTATAATTTTTACGTTCTTGTGCTTTCTTATCTTCTCAACCTGTTAACTTTTAAGGCTAATTTCTGTTTCAATGTATCCAGGATTCTTCTGGTTTCCTATTGTCGTGTTAGTTTTGTGCCTCGTGTGGGTAGCTATATTTTTAAATATTGCTTTTACTCTCATAACTACCTTGTTTGATCTATTGGTATTACTATGATGAGTTAGTTTACTGCAGTCTGCTCTAAGTTTTTATCTTTTTTTCAAGCCTGTGCTGCCATGCTGGTTTGTTAATATTTCTTTGTCTTGGATTGTCTGTATATTCTGTGAGTTTAATATTAAGTTCTTCGGAAATGACTATAGCTTTATGAACGTGTTTATGGTTAAACAGAAGTCTGCAGTTCATTAACTGACGTTATTTATGATAAAATAATACTTTTCATGGCTCCACTATACTTTACAACCCACATTGACATTTTACCATAGACAATGTACATGTATCACTCCTAGGTGGTTTCGTTTTACGTTCAGATAAAGTGACAGCGGATTTTAATGGTTTTTGGTTCTAATATTGTAAGTTTTTTTAACTAATTCATTTTTCAAGCACTGTACTTTATGACCCAGCAATTTTTTATAGTAGCATTTTTTTTTTTTTTTTTTTGTAGATTGTACTCTTTGTATTGTAATTTATAAATCCCCAAAATTTAAAAACCAGAGCCAATAAAGCTAATTAAACAATTCATAAAAGTTAACCCCATTATTGAGTGATACAAAGCTCATACTTACTAAAAAGATAAAACTACGAAATACAAAATAACGATAAACAAAACTTCGGCAAAACTTTCAACAATTTACAAACTAGCTCACCGAACAGAGCACTCAAAACCCCTCACTGCCACTCAAAAAATCGATTCATAACAATATACACCCATCAAAGTTTAATGCCGTCAATCAATACTGTTTGAACTAAAATGCAAGGTAGCTTCAAAAGGGCAAGGGGGTCGCAAGGTAAACAGCGGGGCCCCACTGCGGGTAATTTACCAATTTACCCCAGCTCTAGTAAGCTAGGGGTTTGACTACTGATGCTACCACCTGCCGCGAAAACGTTTAAAAGTAAAGCTGTGAAAGTGTTTGAATGTGTTTTTGTTATTGCAGTAGAAATTATTTTAAGCCATAAAATGTAAATTACTTAAGCCAACGAACCTAGAACCAAAAATTCGAAGACGTGTGACATCTACCAATCTACTGGGCCCATGTGGTGGATTACTGCCCACTCCGTCTCACCGAGAGGAGGCCTGTGGCCCAGCAGTGGGAACATTATAGGCTGATACGAAGCCAACGAATGTTTAGGGTGTGGTCCTATTTATGATGCAAGAAGCCTTACATGAATATTTTCTGGTGATCATATTCAGGGTGCAACATATCAGATCATACTGCCATTATTGCTGGAGTGCAGAGATGGGTGAATAAGCTGTTATACCGGACCATTAACCACCTACCAACCAACGTTAAAACGTGCATAACAAATACAAAATATCTACTCATGTAACGAAAACTGTCGCAGTAGCCACTTGCCATGGGTATTGTGTAAAGTATTACCCAAAGCTCAAAAACATTTTCTTGTTATCTCAAGTCCAAAGTCGTCGTGCTCGTTGCATTCTGAAGTTTAAACAGTAATATTGTCGGCGCATAGCTGACGGACTGTTTGCTACAACTTTATGCTTATACTGAACAAATATTTATTTTAATTGCCTGTGCAATATTAATGATAACGTCATAAGGGTCTCGATTCTGTATGGTGAGAGTTGTGAAGTATTGTATAGCTGAATGTAGCTGCAGATGACGTCTGGAGAAACAGGAGTAGAGCTAGAAATACCGCTTTTGCACATTTTTTTTAGTAGCCATAATTGTCCTCCTGCTGGGCAAAGGCCTCCCTACTCTCTTTCCACCTCTCTCTTTCCAGAGTTGCCAAGGACCAATCTTTATTAAAGGAGTCCAGCTCATCCCGTCATCTCCCGTCTGGGCCTGCTGCGATGTCGTTTGTCACTAAGCGGGACCCATTGGGTCGTAAGTTTGGCTCATTGATCGTCTGACATGCGGCAGATGTGTCCAGCCCAATTCTATTTAAGCTTTTGCACATTACTTTTTTCTATTAACCTTTTAGTTTTCTATTATATTTTCTTGACAGGTATTATTATACAAAAAAACTGTATTTACCAACTTTACAAGAAAAATGAGAATTATAGCTTATTTTTCACAAATCACTTCCTCGAAAGCAAATTAAAAATTAGAACTAGAAAATTACGAACCCATACTTTACTACCTGACAGCAAAATCAAACAAAACAGCTCACAAACACTATCCCTGATCCTTGGTGTGATTTTGACACTCTATCCCTCTGCTACAACGTCTCAATCGATCGATAGTGCTGTAGCAGCTTCAAGTTTAAGCGAGCAAAGCATGCTGATGTGAATACACTTGAAACTTTGCCCACCCTTCTAACGACAAAACTTCACGGATTATCACTCATTTTTTTCGGTAGTTCCCGTTGTTCCCGTACGCAGTGTCCCCGTCCTACGGGGACAGCGGTACTTCAATTAAATATTTAAAAATACTTCCCGTTGTCCCCGTACACTGTCCCCGTTAATATAGTAGAATAAAATAAGTAAAAATTATTGCCCACAGTCCCCGTTTTTTTCTTTTTTGTGTAGTATTATGTGTGAGTCGGCCATCTTTTACCCATCAAACAAAGTTTTTTATTTGGTATTTAATCAAATGATTTATTACAGCAAACAATCTTTAGACAATAAACATTTGGTCTTTTTGGTCAAATGATTGGTTATGACAAAAAATATATAGGTTAGGTTAGGTTAAAACTGTGACCTTCTACGCACGAGCTGAGCGAGCGAAGCGAGCGGTTCCGCGGCAGCGGCCGGCGAGTGCCAGAAATGACTAGATTTTACAGAAAAAAAAATGTGGAAAAAAAGAGATTATTTTTAACAGGCTATCAAGAACTGAACTAGTTAGAGGACAACGGCTCATGAAAAGTTTGCTTCCCGTAGTCCCCGTTAGCCGAATGTACGATATGGGGACAGCGGGAAATACATTTAATCACGTCCCGCTGTCCCCGTGAAGGGGATATGGCATACGGGGACAACGGGAATAAACCATTTTTTTAATCAATCGTGTTACGTCATTAGGCAACACACGTTTAGGATAATTGTTGAATGTCAGAGTATTAGATACAAAACAAACAAAAAATACGAACTTATAATATAGAAAGATCACAGAAATGAAACGCCGATTGCCTCTGCGAGAACACAGCGGTGCTCCACCCAAGCCGGGCAGACCTCCAATGTATGCTCCACCGTGTCCTCCGGGCGATCCACACAATGGTGATACCCAGGCGTTTCCTCCCGCCTTATCCGAAACAGGAACCTCCCGAAACAACCGTGTCCGGTTAGGACCTGCTTCAGGCGGAAGGTGAGGACGCCGTGGCGCCTCTCCAACCACTCCTCAAAGAGCAAGAGAGAGAGAGACTTATCGCCGCAATAGTAGCGTGCCCAGCGCTGGGTTCGTGTTACGTCATTAGGCAACACATATTTAGGATAATTGTTGAATGTCAGAGTATTAGTTTAGATACAAAAAGTGATATAGAAAGATCACAGAAATAAAAAGATCCTCTAATAACTGTAAGATAAATGATTTTGCTGCTGCTGGTCATAAATTCGTTGGCGTAGAAGGTATAAAAACATGACAGTAAAATCAGGATTGCTGATAAAAGAATCAAGTTCATAGTCCAAGCCTTTCTTACCGAGGTAAAAAATAACTACTGGACATATGAACTTAATCCTTAGGTCGGTCCTCGGACGGACCTTGATAGACCTTAATTTCGGTTAGGATGCTTGCGTCCTAACCGAAATTTAAAAATGATAAATAAATATATTTTATTTCGAACCCATACGAATAGTCCATTTGGTTAATATAGGTATACACGACTTAGAAACTAGTGTCAGTACTTCTACATTAGGTACTTCCACACTAAGCGTATTCAATGTCCCAGTAGATTGACCTTCGCGCAAATACAGATCACGCGAACGTTTACCTGAATAATGACGTACATACGTGACTTGATTGATCGCGCGATGATGTCATTTTGGCGCGAGGATCACTTTCGGTTAGGACGCAGTCTAAGAGTGCTCTAGTCCCACAATGTAGTCCTCAGATTGATATAGACAATGATACTAAATGAAAATTAATCAGTAGTAGAATAACCAGGCTCTCACCAAGACTTGACCTTTTACTGTAAAAATGTGAGCCTTCCTGTATTTATTTACTTAGCAAAAATAACAAATTACGTCTACTTTTTGACGCATGTTTACAATAAAACAAAGTCAGTGTAATACCAGAATTAATATCGGTGAGTTTCCGTAATAAGGACAGATGGCGCCACTTTGTCTCGCTCAGTGGTGCAGGCGGAAAAATCTGAAAACTGGTTACTGGGACAAGAATTTTTGTGGACAATTTATTTGTGGGTGGTAAGAAACTGTCCGTTTGCTGTATGGGTGTGGCCCATCTACATAGTAGTACCGTCACTTGTCATTATTGTAAAAAAAGTTTTTTTTTATCTTTATGCATCTGCTATTACGTTTTTCGGCCTGAGAGGTGGTTAAGGTTATATAGGGTACCTTGCCTTACCAGCTGTATTTGTGACAAAACAAATAAGTGTCTAATGCCCGTTTTCACCAACCCTAAGTGACACTTAAATGAATCCCTAAATAAAATTGCACTATTGGATTTTCAACTCTAGGCTTAACAGCGCCGAGAGTTGAAAATCCAACAGTGCAATAATATTTAGGGATTCATTTAAGTGTCACTTATGCTTGGTGAAAACGGGCATAAGACTGACCCCAATCTCTTCCATACCTTGCTATTTTGCCTACATCATTAGTTCAAATAGCGTGACGAAGTTACAAAGTCATTCAATAGGTCACGCCACTTATGCTCGTATGGGTACAGAAACGGTTAGTTGAAGTCATAAAGTAAATATTCCCAAGTACAATGCAACAATGTTTCTGTGTGTTCGCGATTTGAACTCACTTCTGAAAATCGTCAGGTCTAAGCTTTCCATTCCCAGTAGAACTTGCAATTTGTAGGCAGAAATTTTATTACTTTGTAGATGAAGAAGTAGGTAGAAAACTAAGAGACAAAAAAATATTTGAAAGAATGCGAAGATAGTAGATAATAGAATAGAATACTATTTATATGTGAGAGGAAGAGAATTGTGATAAATGGTCTATTAACTGATACTGCCTAATTGACCGAGGTCTCGCCTTCGTGATTTTCCATTATTTTCATTGCTTTACTAATTCCCGGCTGTCATCATCGTAGTCATCATCTGTCTAGCCCATTTTTCCCAACTATGTTGGAGTCGACTTCCAGTCTAACCGGATGCAGCTGAATATCAGTATTTCACATAGATCGACTGCCTATCTGACCTCCACAACCCAGTTACTGGGTAATACGATACCCCTTGGAAAGACTGGTTGTTAGACTTTCGGGTTTCTGACGACTCGTAACGACTGTCAAAGATCTACGAATGATAACAGGGACCAACGGCTTAACGTGCTTTCTGAGGCACGGAGGGATCTCGGACAGTCACCCATCCACGGAACAACCGCGGCAAGCATAGCTTAACCTGATCGAGCGACCTGTGCGGCTGTTATTACTTAGTCACGAGCCTCATCGGAGTAGTATTCAACGATGTTATTAAATTTTCTTTGATGATATTTATTAGATGTTGTTTTGATACCTTCGAATAAACCCTCAAAGTTTGTTCCATCTGATGATCAAACATGATTTGTTTCGTATTCGTGTCTACGCAAAATAGATTATATTCTCTGCTACGTTTGATAAGCAACCAATCCGAGAAATGCATAAATCCACAACTATTTCTCGAAGTCATCTCAAGTTTCATAATGTCATGGCGTCTTCTATCATAATTGTAATCTAATAGGTTGGGGAAAAAGTTTCTTCGCATTTTTTAAGAAAATTCAAAACATTTTTTTATATACATTATTTACATTTATCTAAAGTATGTAGGTACCATTTTGTTCGATAACTTTTTGCCATCTTGTAGGTAGGGACATGATCCCATTGCTATAGAAATTTTGGGACTTCTGATCAAAATACCGCGACAAGTGGTTTTGGCAGTCCTCTCGTGATGTTAACCTGACACTACCTAAAGAATTCTGAAGAGACCGAAACAGGTGGAAATCTGAAGGTGCAAGGTCAGGGCTATACGGCGGATGCATTAACACCTCCCAGCCAAACTCTCTTAATTTTTGCTGAGTCGCTAAAGATGTGTGAGGCCTAGCGTTATCATGATGAAAAACCACACCCCTTCTGTTGATTAATTCCGGCCGTTTTCTCTCAACTTCTTGCTTTAATCTCATCAGTTGTTCGCAGTAGAGTTCAGAATCGATGGTCCTGCCTGATGGTAACAGCTCATAATGAATAATGCCCTTCCAATCCCACCACACACACAGCATCACCTTGTTGCGAGTTAACCCGGGTTTCGCCACAGTCTGTGCAGCCTGACCGGCCTTTGACCACGACCTTTTTCGCACGTTCTTGTCGTACGTGATCCACTTTTCATCACCAGTTATCAGCTTCTTCAAAAATGGTTCGGTTTCATTACGTCGTAATAAAGAATCACAAATGAGTACACGGTTCATTAGGTTTCTTTCAGTGAGCTCGTGAGGTACCCAAATATCGAGCTTTTTTGTGTACCCAGTTTTTTTCAAATGCGCTAAAACTGTTTTGTGGTCAATTCCCAGTTCTTCAGCTACGTCGTAACTACTGATATGCCGATCTTGCTCCACTTTTTTAAAAATGGCATCCATTTTATCCGTAATAGGGCGACCAGAGCGACGTGCATCTTTGACATCAAAATTTCCGGATAGAAAACGCTTAAACCAAATTTGTGCTACTCTCACAGACACTGCACTGGGTCCATAAACATCGCAAATTTTTTTCGCGGCTTGCGTTGCATTTTTACCTTTTTTGTAGTAAAATTTTAAAATGTATCGAATTTCTTCATCAGATTCACTCATCTTGACAGTACGAAAAACAAGTGAAAATAACACATTTTTCTAATTTGAATTTGGAATTATGTTCTTTAAAATTTAAACTTTCCATGATACCAAAACCAGCCAGATACAAATAGTATAGCCAAAGAGATTTTATTTTAAGTTCATACATACTATAATGCGAAAAGACTTTTTCCCCAACCTAATATGACGGCTCTCCACAGAATTGTAAGAATCGGCCTCGCTTCCGCATCGTAAATCAGTTTAGCGTCTCCTTCTAAGATCTACATGGAAACTGCACGCTCTGGCGTTTTAAATTTTGAGTAGGTGATATTAGGTTTTACCTTAATGCCCTGTATTTTAAAGGGTGTTATCAGTGTTAGGAACTGATTTTTTTAGGTATCTACATAACTGTAGATGGGATACTGTACCTATTTCGGGGTTAATGGTGTTTTGAGCTACGAGGAGTTAATTTTAGAAAAATTAATCATGAAGACAACGTACGTTTCTCTGTTTAAAAGTTTATTTTGTTAAAGCTTGTAACGATGTATTGAGTTTAGCACATATTTAGCAATTTGTCACCATCCTACGAGTTTCTGAAACCAACAAACAACCTTGACCTCTTTTGAAATAACCCTTTTGCTCTTTATTTTTTTTTTTCAATTTTACATTATGATCAACAAAAATTACGTTGAACATAAAGCTATCACAGTAACTTTACAACCTAACCCGTTTACATCCACCTGGATCAAACATACCCGTAAACATTTAAAGGGGAAATTAGTTAATTAAAAAATGCAAGCACTGGCCAAACCGGAGTCTCCGTGTTTAATGAAACAAAAAAAGAATAAACAGAGAAATTGTTCTTAATAAACTTGTCACGCGAGAGGGCGAAAGTTAATTTCCTGTTTCGTCCAATCTACCAGGAGACGGAGCTTTGTCCAGTGCAAGGCAAGCGATCAATTAAAGCATAACTTTATTTCGCGAACTCTCAATCATAATTTGTTATTCATTACAATTCATAAGGATAAGATTAGGGCTAGATGAGGTTTAATATCTTAAATCAAGAAGGAAATATGGATGAAATACCAAGAGGCGCTATAAAGCGTTTTGAAAAAAAATCATCTCAAGGCAAACGCAAAGCGAGTGCGGTACACACGCCTCTCGTAAAACAGCTGAACGTAACGCCGAAAGCACATTTATTGTTTTTTTTTCGTCGCTATATGCCAGAGTATTTTACACACTTGGTGTATTTTACTAATATTTAGTTTTGCATTTCTTACGCCTGTTTAGACTTATTATTTAACTTTTATAACGTACCTAATAAAAATGATTATTTCTTTTATGTAAGTACGTATGGGAAGTTTAATTTGAAAACAAATAACCTTATTAAGGTAACTACAAAAATCATGACGAGTTATTTTAATATTGTTACGTGACAGCGTTTTTACGCCCAGCGACTACGACTAGATATACCAAATTGTGTTATAGCTTTGGCTGTACAGCTGACCCAACGGGGAAAAATTAGTGTTTTATTGGCGACCACGGCTCCGTCGGCTGTCGTGGTGTTATTTACCCCTGCGACGAGGGAAGGTTAAAAAGCCTTGTCGACTTAATGTGATTTAAGTTGAGCACCAAGATTTCCTGTTGCTAAACATTCTGATTCGCTTTTTTTGTTAAGTGTTTTTTTATTTATTTGTTCGTTTTGATTGGATTCAGGGTTGGCTGTTTATTTTTTAATCGATTTGGGGAGCTAGCCTGAGAGTCCTTGCCTTTTTCTTATTCTTTGAGGGAATTATTAATTCAAGGAGTCTTTTCATTGATTTTTTCGTAAGTGATTCCACGTCTGCTTCCTAGAGTTGTCTCAATTTAAGCCTAGTTAGGGTCAACGTTCCATTCTTCAGATTACTTTAAGCATTTAACAGCTTTAGTAAATTGCCATAAAATGCAAATACAGATTGATAAATTAAAACCCATTTAGAACTTCACTTGAAGTCGTCTATATTCTCAGTATGAAATATGATCTTATTCGACTTTTACGACACCCTGATACAGTTTCAAGTGGTACAGTCATAAACATCACTACTCATCTGATGAGCAATGTACTATCAACCTAGTTTCAAACTGTAGCACAAACTTCGCAAGTGTGTTAGTATCTTCGCCATATTTCCCTAGTGACGAAACGTATCTCCTCGTATCAAGGAGTGTGAATTAGTTTAAAGTTCATCTTGAATTAAACAGTACAGAGAGTTTTAGTAGAGTGCTTTTTTTCTAAGATGGAGGTCGATTGTTGAATATGAATACGAATTTTACCAAAGATGGCAGATGCTTGGTTATTTGCGCATTGTGACGTCCCTTCACGGTTCAAAGAAACAGAATTTCCCAAACATGATTCACAAAAATATTATATTCCTTTCATGACAAAAAGCAGTCTACGATAAAAAATACTTCAGATTTCTTTTACAAAACCACAAGAATCAACCTAATCACAGTATACAGAAAGTCCCCTAGCAATTTGAAAATCACAAAATTAGTACTTTCAATAGCAAATGGTTGCACCATAATTGCAGTTCTGAAATTTTTGAGGGGAAGGTGATCATCCCTCTTATTCGCGTCTAGGGATTGATTAAAGGGATTGAATTTGTGGGGTAAACCTGCAGCCTTATTGAGTAACACACTGACAATCACAATCCTTATCAGTTTGACAATTTAATAATATTCATTGCGTTTGTGTAAGAACCAGAAATTCGAAGACGTCTGACATCCACCAACTCGTACTGGACCTGTGGTGGATTACAGCTTACAGCCTACTCCCTCTCACTAAGAGGAGGCCATTTTTCCAGCAGTGGGAACACAATGAGGCTTGTATTATATTGCGTTATTAATGTTGTCAAATAGAATTTTTAAGAAATGGATTATGTTGTATTATTAAAATGAAAGAGATAGTGATTGTAAGGACTTACGTAATAGGGCTGCTCTTCCTGTGGGCCTGTAATGAAGATGTTATTATTATGGGCGTGTAAACTTTGATTGCCTTTGAGGGAAATTGGGGTAATTAAAAGTCGATGTAAGAAGGGTAACGTGTTGCTTGGGGGAAGGTTGAGTGCGGTTTGCAAATTGTATTATTTGAGGTTGCGGTGTTTTAAGTCAATAACGTGTTGTGTTTTCATCAAGATCGCATGATGTGCTGGTAAAATAGGTCGAGAAATAACTTGATTATCACAAATCCCAATTTTTTATATCATTCATTCTTTATATTAGCGATAATGGACTGTTGTCTATATTCTCCTTTCTCTCTACAAAATCGGTTAAGGACTATAAAATCCACAGGCTCAAAATGGTTAAATTGCAATTCATGAATGAACCTAATGCATTGTTTAGATCATCAATGACACAGCAGCATCATTAGCTTCCAAACCCCACACTCAATGAAAGACTAACCACAATACTTATTTTAATTAAAACAAAACTGGAAAATAAAGGCACACAGAGACATAACATAACACAGTCTAGTGACCACCATAAACAGTTTATGTTCACATAAACGTCAGTAGGACGAGCTTCATCCGAACTTTACTAAACGCTCTCGTAAATTAAACATTTTATGAGAGCTTTATGAAGTCGTTTGGCAAATGTCTTCGTTTGTGGTAGTTGTCTGTTAATATGGCTTAGATATTAATATTTTGAAAGGGCTGTTATAATAAGGCCTAAGCTGAGTAAAATATAGGGATTTACATGTTTATGATGTGTCCTAACTATCTGAATAACTTGTGTCTTTTTCTGACGACGTGTCAATTTACGCTGTCAAATATTAATAGTGACTCGACAAAATTTTATTACGCCGTGACACAGCTAGAACATACGTATGTAGCTCATGTGAAAGATATACTGTGTAATCCGCCCGTGAACGGTAAGTTTGAAAAGCTTAAGTGTGAATTGATCAAGCGTCTTAGTGCATCTAAGGAAAAGAAACTGAAGCAGCTGTTCCTGCATGAAGACATGGGAGACCGTAAGCCCTCACTATTTTTAAGACATCTTAGGAATCTGGCTGGCCCAACCGTATCAAATGACATGTTAACCACATTAAGGACCAGTCGCTTGCCACACAGCTTGCAAACCGTCGTAGCTTCACAGCCCAAGCTTGCTTTAGACGATCTGGCCGAACTGGCAGACCGGGTGCACGAAATAGCACCATCAACGCCTCATCATCAAGTGGCCATGGCATCAACCACAGCACAACCATCAACATCCTCGCGCATGGACGAGCTGGGTCAGGAGATTTGTGCCTTGACTAAAGAAGTTGCTAAACTCACCTCTTATGTGTACAGACAGTCACGCGCGCGTTCCAGATCCAGGTCTAGGGGACCCCACAGCCGCAACCACAGCCGCAACCGCAGCCACAGTCAGTCGCGTAATCGGCAACCACCACCTGACCACCCTCACTGTTGGTACCATTACAATTTTGGTGCAAGAGCCAAGAAATGCAGCGAACCATGTAAATTTAACGCGGGAAACGATGCGGGCAGCCGGAAGTAATGGCCAGCGACTGCCCAGTCCAGACAGGCCGTTTATTTGTAACAGACCGGACCAGTAAGATGCAGTTTCTTATAGATACGGGATCAGATTTATGCGTCTACCCACGTTCAGCAACCAGAGCACCATGTAGCAAGAGCAAATATGATCTCTCTGCAGCAAATGGCACAACCATACATACGTATGGCCCTATAACGCTACATTTAGACCTAGGACTGAGGCGTGATTTTACGTGGCAGTTCATCATAGCAGATGTATCTAAGCCAATCATAGGAGTTGATTTTTTAAGCTATTACAATATTCTTGTGGATTGTAGAAACCAGCGCCTCATAGATGGGAAAACGTCACTATCAATAGCCGTACCGAAGCAAAACATACCAGAGAGCATTTTGTCCATCAAGACTGTCACGGGGGAGTCAGAGTATCACGACATACTGCGCGAGTTCCCAGAGGTTACGCGACCTACTGGAGTGGTACGTACCATTAAGCACAATACAGTTCACCATATTAACACCACTCCAGGCCCTCCTGTAGCTTTCAGACCGCGACGCTTGGATCCCGTACGACTCAAGGCGGCCAAAAAGGAGTTTGACGAAATGTTGGCTAATGGCACAGCTAAGCGTTCGGAAAGCTGTTGGTCTTCGCCTTTACACATGGTTAGAAAGAAAGATGACGGCTGGAGACCCTGTGGAGATTACAGGGCACTCAACACAAGGACCATTCCAGACAGATATCCAGTTCGTCACATTCAGGATTTTTCTCACCAGTTATCAGGCTGCACAATCTTCTCTACAATAGATTTGGTTAAAGCATACAACCAAATTCCAGTCAATCCAGAAGATATCAAGAAAACCGCCATAACAACACCGTTCGGGCTATTTGAATTTAATTACATGACGTTTGGCCTGCGGAATGCTGCACAAACATTTCAAAGATTCATAGACGAGGTTCTGCACGGTCTTGAGGAATTCACGTACGGATATTGCGATGATATTTTAATCTTCTCTTCTTCAGAAGATCATCATAAAGACCATCTACGGCAAGTTCTCGAGCGTCTCACAAATTACGGTGTTCTCATCAACACTTCCAAGTGTGTTCTGGGAAAGCCGGAGCTAAGTTTTCTTGGGTACAAAATCTCCGCATCTGGTACACGACCGCTGGAGAATAAAGTACAAGCCATCATGGACTACCCAGCACCGAAAACCGTGAAAGAGTTAAGAAGGTTCCTGGGAATGCTCAACTTCTACCGACGTTTTGTACCAAAAGCAGCAAAACGGCAGGCACCACTAAACTCACTACTAGAAGGCACAAACATCAAGGGTTCACATCCACTCCAGATGACTCAGGAGTTATTACAGGCGTTTGAAGAATGTAAAAAGTCTCTGTCAAACTACACGCTACTAGCTCATCCAGACCCAAACGCTGAATTAAGCATTGCTACTGATGCTTCAGATGTGGCAATCGGTGCAGTTTTGCAGCAAAAGAGGAATAGCAACTGGGAACCATTAGCGTTCTTCTCTAAAAAACTGACACCGCCTCAGAAAAAGTATAGCCCATTCGATAAGGAACTGTTAGCTGTGTACGAAGCAATTCGATACTTCCGCCATATGGTCGAGGCCCGTGACTTTTCTGTCATAACCGATCATAAGCCACTCACACATGCATACAGAGCAAACAGTGAGAAATATTCGCCTAGGCAGTTTAGACATCTGGAGTTTGTAGCGCAATTCACAACCGACATACGGTATGTTCCCGGGAAGCAGAACGTCGTTGCAGATGCCTTGTCAAGAATCGAAGAAGTCTCTCAGGGCATCGACTATTATGCTTTAGCACAATCACAGAATGACGATTCAGAACTGCAAGGTCTGCTAAAAAAAGGATCATCGCTCAAGCTGCAAAAAGTCAATGTGCCAGGAACATCTATTGAAGTTTTTTGTGACGTTTCAACTCAGCCACCACGTCCGTATATCACGCCAGATTTTCGACGACAAGTCTTCGACTCACTCCATAACTTGAGTCACCCAGGAAGAACAACTACAGTGCGACTGGTCGCGCAGAGGTACGTGTGGCCAGGGATTCGAAAAACCTGTAGGGAGTGGTCTCGCAGATGCCTCAAATGCCAAGGCACTAAAATAACTCGTCATACCTCTTCTCCAATTACCCCATTCCAACCTCCTTCATCCAGGTTCACCCACATCCACCTCGACATTGTCGGTCCATTACCAATTTCTTGTGATTTCAGGTACTGCCTCACTGTCATTGACAGGTTCACGCGATGGCCCGAGGCGTACCCCATCAAGGATATCACTGCAGAGACGTGTGCAGCTAAGCTCATGTCCGGCTGGATCACCAGGTTCGGCTGTCCACAGAAGATAACAACGGACCGTGGGCGACAGTTCGAGTCTCACCTCTTCAAAGCCATCACTTCAATGGTTGGTGCACAGCACTTCCATACGACCGCCTACCATCCTGCTGCAAATGGCATGGTCGAGCGACTGCACAGGCAGTTGAAGGCAGCCATCATGTGCCACTCGACGATGCAATGGACAGAGGTTCTTCCATTGGTACTTCTGGGCATCAGAAGCGCCTGGAAAGCAGACATCCAGGCGTCACCAGCAGACCTAGTCTACGGAGAGCCACTGCGGTTACCGGGCCAATTCCTTGCACCTACAGACGACCACAGTACAGCTGACGTCACTGATCTGGCAACGCGTCTACGAAACCACATGAACAAGCTCACTCCAAAGCCCGCGTCATGGCATCGAAAAGGTACCTTCTACATACCACGTTGTCTCGATAGCTCCTCTCATGTATTGCGGCAGGATTACGTCCGAAAACCGCTGGAGCCGCCATATGCTGGACCTTACAGGGTTCTAGAACGGCATCCAAAATACTACAAGCTTGATGTACGTGGGAAAGAGATGATAGTAAGCGTGGACCGGCTGAAACCAGCATTTCTGACACGAGATGAGGACCTCACTTCTTCGTCAACAGCATCTGAGTCGCCAACTGGAACATCACAGTCCAGAGTAGATGAAGAGAAAAGAACGAGAAGTGGACGACGAGTACGCTTCCCTGATTTTTATCGCCCGCAGTAGCGGTCTCAGCGGGGGGGGGGGGGGGGGGGGATTGTGACGTTTTTGTGTCGCCACACTCCTTTTCTTTCGACATAGGAAACTTCAAGAATAACGTTAATATATTACTTGCCTTTTGGCTTAACTATGCATAGGGCATTCAGCTATTGTGGGACTCAGGGCTCGGGGCAAATATAGAACATGGCTTAGTTTCCAAAGAGATATAAGTAGATAACAGTAACTCTAGGTATGTACCATACTTTCCCTGCAGAAAATTAATAGTTTTGCAATTACTAAATGCAAAACTATTAACTCTTAAAATGTCGATTGCACACCATGTGTACAGATAACAATAGAATTTCAATTGTGTCTGCTAATTAGCGCGCGACGGGTTAATAAAATATTAAATTAAAAACTAATTTAGAAAATGATTTCATTTTTTGATGGCATGAGCCAAAGGCCCATCGAGATATCAAAAACCGGCCAAGTACGTGTTGGACCACGCACAATGACGGGTTCCGTAGTTGGAATAAAATACCAAGGACAACCTTTATAATGTATGTAGTTGAAAAACATGTTCTCCCATACATTCCAACTGCAAAAAATGTAAGTTGGTCGAATATTACTCGTTAACTTGTAAAGCCTACTTAGCTATGACAGTTTTTCATTTAACTTCGTTAATACATATCCAAATTGACTCGAACAAAAAGTAGCACTTTAAAGCTTATTATTACGCAAACGGATCCCTGAATCGAAACATGGTTTTCAAGACCCGCAATATTTTTGAACCGCCTATCATAGGACATCCCACACCATGGGATAGACGCGAAAAAAAATATCATCCCCACTTTACGTGCAAGAGAGGTAACCTACAATATTTTTTTTCGGCGTAATTCATATGTATACCCATGCCAAATTATTGCTTTCTGGTACTAAGAGTCTCTGAGCTAAGCCGCAGACAGACAGACAGACAGACCGATAGACCGATAGACAGACAGACATGGTGAAACTATAACTACGCACTACTATGGTGCTACTATGGGTTCCTTGTTGACTACGGAACCCTTAAAGCAGAAAGTTAAAATCGTTCTTTACTCCTAATTAGCCTCAATTTAAACATGTGGCGGCATCTACATCGCCACATGCGAACTACGCGTCACTCTGACGTCAAGCTAAATCCTGCATCGTTCAATCAGAGTTTACTACGCGACTAGCATAATATTATAAATACAACGTCCCGACGTCAATCGTTGGGCAGTTGCCCACCAGACACGACACCCGTCTGGTCAGAGGATGAGTGAGCTTTACACCTTGTTCCTCATGCTTCTATAAACACATAATTTCCATTATACTAAACTATTCTCATCATATCAAACTATTATATCTAAAACCCATTTAGTATTCGGAACATCTCGATACAGTTCTAGTTGGAAACAGTTCGATAATCGATTGGATATTCCTCCGCAATGCACTAGGGAATCGAGTCGACCACGGTATTCGATTCAATCGGTACGATTACTGATTCAATATTAGAATTGTTCGGGCGTTATGTGTTGTGTTAGACTAATGTTTGGATAGATGTATTGGTTCCTATTGTACCTTCCTGTGAGATTGTTTTTGTACATTTTGGAATAGACTGTGGTATAAGTACCGCTATATCGTTTCTTTCGCTCACAAAGTTAACTTCAAAGATATTACAGGCCTAAGAATTTGATTGATAACTTTTGATATTATTTTTTGAGTGTTGAGACGTGTGGAACACATTTGTAAAAATTTCCGTAGGTATAATAATCGGCATGCTATTTCTGGTTTTATTCCATTTTTTGTGCATTTATAATTATACTAGATGTTGCCCGCGGCTTCGTCTGCGATCCAGCATGAAAAGTAGCCTATGTCCTTTTCCAACTCATGGTATACCCATGTGCCAAATTTCATCCAAATCTGTTCTGCCGTTTTAGCGTGAAAGCGTAACAAACAGACATGCTCACATTCGCGTTTATAATATTAGTTAGGATTAACCTGGTCTACATTACTTCTATTCAAGTCCCTTATTTACATAAGTAGCATTGAATTACATTGAAGACGTAATTCGTTGGATCTCTGATACCTACCTTGCCATTTCTCTTGAAAATCCTTATTTTTACACATTACTGATTACAGTATCATTCACCTATCTCTCATCAAAACCAAACAGCATACAGCCAAGTGAACCGTACGAAACAAAATAAACACTAGTTACGGCCGCTGCATTCAACGCCAATCGAGCGTGCAAAACAACACTTCATCATTTCAATTCGGCGTCGCTCCCATACGGCAATACGTCATATCAATAGCGGGTAATGACCGGCAGTTAATTAGGCATCATTGCGCGCATCGGCATCCAACGCGGTGGCCGTACATTGTTATAGCTTTTAGGATATTGGTGTTTCATCAGAGAATGTGTTTGAATCTAAATACTTTCAAAGGGCTACTTATCTTGTCACAGACAGTTGCTGTTTGACATCAAGTTCCAGTTCTGTTCAATCCTGAGAACTACCACTGTGCGGACTTTGAAATTTTAAAAGTAAAAATTTTGAGGCAATCTGGACTGAAAAGAAAACTATGGTCTGGAAATCTGGACATAAATCATCACCATGCTGATTCCTACTATGTGGGTAATTAATTCCCTGCATGAAAATAGACCTTTATAGCAATAGTTTCTGCCTGATACTGAAATTCGTACTGATATTACCTCTGCAGGACCTGTAGAAGTAATATCTGTCCGAATTCCAAAAGTAATTATGAGAGCCTTTGCTCACTGGGCGGTAACAAACTCATTATTAGGCAGATTCCAGCACAATTTCCGCGTACGATAAGGTTGTACGTACACCATGTTGCCACAAGAGTCCAACAAACATTGTGTCGGTACTACGATGACGTCATTTGCCGCTGTTTGCTGTTTCGGGTTGTAATTGAGAGCTGCGTTTGACTTGGAGATCATAAACCGTATATTGGCTGCTTATCTCGCTGAATAGGTTACTGGATATTAGGTAATCTCAGTAACGGGCAGTGATATTGGATCTGTCTCATTCCTTACAGGGCGATAAACTTGTGAGTTGTGTCCTGTATCCTTCGAAGAATATATACGAGAGCAAAAGATAACTTTTTTCTAAACTTCTTAAATGCAGAAAGTCTTCAAGATTTTTTTCCGTTGCAGAAATTATGGCAAATGCGCAGAATGTCTACGTTGTCACATTAAGTGTAGCTTCGGGTCAAAATTTCTTTTGACTCGTTGAATTGCTTTCTTTGACCACATCAGTTGCAGAAAAAACCTCGTCTATGCCAAGAAAATCTAGAAATTCTCCAGATCGCTAATGAAAACACAAATTCATAAATGACTCACGAATATGTCAAAAGCAACTTTCCGATACACAGAAACACAATTATCTTGGACACACCATGAGAGCTCATCACATGACTCATCCGATAATGGCAAGCTATTAACTGAATCCCACGCTGTGATTACCTATTTTCTTCTGAGAATGGGAAAACAAATAGAAAGATAGAACTGATTTTTCTTTGATTACTCATCAGAAGTCGAACATTAATACATAGTCATAATCATTATTATTTCAAGATAAAGATATAAGTTTTTCTACAGAATTCCGCGAAAGAGGGCCCCTAATTCCCGGAATTCTGTAGAAAACCCTTTGCTACTTGCAGTTTCAATAGATGAGTAAACCACCAAGCAATCCCCTCCTCCTCTTTTATGCTAATAATAAAATAAGTTATCAAAACACGGTGATTATTGGAAATCCTCTTTACTTCGTATTTAGCCGTTGACAACAATAAGCCGTTTGACATGACCAAGTATCACCACGCCTGGCAAAGAGGTTAGTGATTAATTTATTATTAAATGTAACGGCAGAGGCTCCAGCTACATGTAAAATACTGGTATTCAGCTGCATCTGGTGGTATGAAAGCCGACTTCAAAACAGTTGGGAAAAAGCTAGGCAGATAAGGGTCATTCTATTCTACAGCCAAAAAAGTGTGCATTAAATAATAAAAAAATATGATTTAATTACTTTAAGGTCTCATTTTTAGCTTTTTCGATAGAGATCGACCTTAAGTTTGGTCGGCTTAATCAATCAAACAATAAATAAAAAATAATTATTATGAAAACGTTAATTTAAATGGGAATCGTCATGTTCTGTTATCTGTGTATTTCGTAAATTGTTATCTTTAGACATCGTTAAAAAATATAATTAATTAACTAAAAATAATTTTCCTTTCTTGAATAACTTTCAAATATAGTTGTACTTTTGTTACTGCAAAGAAATTAAATTCAGTGAAGTTCGCTAGTCATGTACTTGATTCTACTTTTGTTACAAAATAATCTTCACTTCGGTTATCAAACATAAATTAGAAAAAAAAATATCTAGTAACATTACTTTCAGTCAGTCACATTTTATAATGTTGCATCACCACCCACTGTCATTCACATACTGGCTTCAAAGCGTAGCTTCAAAGTGTAAGAAATTTATTAGATTTTTTTAATGAAAACCTGTTTTCTTTGCCATTTTCATGATGTAAAAGTTCGTGCATCATATCTGTTCAGGCTGTAGTAAGCTAAGATATTCAATTTAAATTATAAAATCACTAAGCGTGTATGGGTTTTGATGTCAGTCATATACTATTGAGTACTAAACCAGTTTGAACTTGGATTACAAAACTTATGGGTGCTCATCTTAAAGTTCGTCATTTCTGTGATCGTCACACCTGTTATCAGTGTGATAACAGACGTGACGAATGCTCACATAAGTGACGAAATATTCATTTTGGAGGAACAGTAGTGATATTTTTATATGGTGGCGTATGTGACTTTTGATTTTCACTACATATGTTTTCAAAATAAATGAATTGTTAGTTATGTAATTCTTTTATTATCAAGATTAACTATATAGATATTTATCATATTAGTTGGTTTGTGCAATTTGTTACGATTTTTATAAAATATCGAGTTCGTGTTAATTTTGTTATTTTTAGCTATAACATGGCACCTCATACACGACCTAAATAAAAAAGAAAAACAAAAAAATGTAGAGTTGTAAAATCTTCGAAAACGGAGGGAACAAGTGAAACTCGCTATGAGACTACACCAATAGAAATGATTAGCAGAAAGACTAGAAGAAAGAAGAAGGAAACACAAAGAAAGATACAAACGAAAAAAGGAACAAGAAGAGTGTCAATGTTCATCAGAAGAGTCACTGGCATCTGACTCTTTTGATGAAAAAATATTTTAAAAACCATAAAAACAGATATGTCTGATTAAAAAAAATATTGTAAGCAGTATGTTGAATAACAAAAAACTACATCAGAAGTGAGGTCTTAATCAGCATCTTCTTACAAAGAAGGTGACGATTAAGACGTCACTTCTGTGATTATATCTTCAAGATTTTTTTTTATGTTTGTCCTGTTAGTTTCAAACATAATTATTTTTATTCCGGTTAGTGACCATTATTATTGTTAAAATATCGTCTGTAATGTACACTTTGCTGTTCTTAAACAATAATTATTTAGATTATCGTCATTTCTGTGACGTAAAGCATCACTCTGTTACCGCCAATTTGTAATTACGGCCCTTTTTTTAGTAATTAAAATGGAAACTACCTCTGTTAGTAATTATTTTGTTAATTGGTAGTGCTAATAAACACAATAAAACTATAAAGAATATGAAATCCGTTATTTTTCTTTTTTCTTTTTATTGTTCCCTAAAAGTAGAATGACCCATAAATAAAATAAATAAATAATGTTTATTTATATATAAAACAGATTGTAGTACAACATGTAGCATTTTTTATAAAGTGATGATGATTCATTATGTAGATGGTTGCATAAACTATAATAATTGTTACAACTAATTATTTACACAAGGTACTAAATAACTAAAAGGGCACTCGGACCCCATGGCCCTAGTGTTTCAACCCCAAACGGCTCAAACATATAAGTTCCAATAAGATTAGAGTATTTTATTAGTATCGCCAAGCGGTTGGTCGACTCTACACATGACCAAAGGGCTGGCCTATTTTTTGGCCAAAGAATTAGCATTGCCATACAACGTGGCAATGCTGCCAGCCTTTTGGGCACTTTTCCTGTCGACAGCGATGCGGACGAATTTTTTGATGCCCTATGATTACTTCCCCTCCTTTTTTATATACTTGTACATATTTTTTTGTTTTTATGATTGTTAGAATTTGTTGTTAAAACATTATTTTCACATTATTTTTTTTTTCTTTTGTGTTTTGTGTTTCACATCAACTTTTGCAAAGTATTTTTAAAATGAGGTACTAAATTAATTAACAAATTACAATCAATCTGCCTAGCTTTTTCCCAACTACGTTGGGGTGGGCTTCTAGTCTAACCGGATGCAGCTGAATACCAGTATTTTAAATGGAGTGACTGTCTATCTGACTTCCACATCTCACACTGGGGAACACGATAAGCAAGACTGGTTGTCGCTCTTTCGGGATTCAGACGACCCGTAACAACCATATCAAAGATCCAAGAATGACAGCCGGGACCAAACGTCTTAACGCGCTTTCCGAGGCACGGAGGAGTCTCGGTATATAAAGATGGTCACCCATCCATGGACCGAACGCACCAAGCGTAGCTTAACCTGATCAATCGACCCGTGCGGCTGCATTACTTAGCCACGAGACCTCTAATCAATTAACAAATTACATAGGACATTTATTTAAACAAAAGCAAAATAGATGTCAAGTACTCTTCCGATCGCTGATGATTACTTTGTTGTTTATCACTTTATATATTGGGACACTATCATATCTATGAAAGGCTGGTAAAGATTGAATACGGAGCTCAATGACCCGTGTGTACCTAGACGATCATACTTGGCAGCTGTTTCAATGCACCCCTAATAAATAAATAATTAGGTAGTATCATAATGGATCTTGCACTGTATCTTATGGCTGCGGTGCGACAAGTCGCGCACATACCGCGTGTCGCGCGCTTGTCGTAGACCATCCGACGTGCATGTCTGACTACACCACGACATATACACGGGCTGCTAAAATGACGCTGAATGATGAAAAAATGGAAAACTGTTCGAAGGCAGAGTAACTTTTATCATATTCATAATGTTTAATGATGTTACATAATATGAAGGCTGTATAGTAATATGTATAGTATGTATAGCTAAGTACATTATGGATCCTGTTAGGACACAGCAACATAGTTTAGAAATACTAAAATACTAGAAACTAAACTGTATCAAATCTATCGCGACCCTTCTTACAGCGATTAGATATATTATCAGGTAAAATCAGTATGATTACATCGTGAAATAGAGAACCCAAGATCATTCGTGGCAAGAGACCGAACATAAACGGGCTGATATTATTATAGCACTTCTAAGTATCGGTGCGACATGTCTTGTGAATTCCGCGTGTGTGGTGGGCGGATACGACATCCGACGACGTGCAAGTCTACGGACATCGGGCTAATAAAATGACGTTGGGTGGTCAATAGCCGGAACACTTCCGTTTTTGCTTGACTCATATCGTAGGTTCAAGCCATTGACTTCACTGGGTTGCGACTAGTAATCATAATCTTAACACCGATTTTTTATTGGAGATTTGAAGATAGGTTTGAGTGATATTTTTTGTTATAATTTACTTGTAAGTTCTTTTAATGAAACATTCGAATCTTCAATTGCACACAGCAGCATTTTAGCGGCGTGCAGTCCTAAACTCGCAGTCGGCACGTCGAGTTCGCTGCAATCGAACATCTCCGGAACATTCTGTAGGTTATACTACCAAATAACAGATAACTGCCTTCCAACACAACCAAGCCGCAATCACCTCTAGGAGTGAAGCAGTAGGATTCAAAATCGTCTGTGCATTAAAGGCATTTATCAGGAAGCTTGCAAGGAGAAATGCGTCGGTACATACTTGTGAATGGAGCATCATTTCTGTATATTCCGCGTAAAGATTCTTCTGTTACCGAGATGGCAATAACTATTCGGTAACTAAAGCACGATTAATTAGGTACGATTGAATAGAACAAGTACAATAGTTAAACAACTTTCAAAAGCTTGCATAAATTTCAGTAGGAAAATAATCTATATTGGCTTGAAAATTATGAGAAAAATGTAAAGATGTGCATTTTAATAGGGTTTTACATAAGTATGTACTTACTTATCAGAAGACTGATCTAGACTGAATTTATTGGAAGATGTACCTAGTAAAACTTGAAGTTCTTTGAGGTACCTCGTTCCTTTAACTGGCTGGTCACATGCTGAAAGTAATAGTACTGATCTTTTTAGGCTGAAATAAGCGACAGTACATCACTACCATCACCTGCCATTCCAAAATCTGCATCAAAACTCCGAATTTGCCCAGCAAAGCAAGGAAAGTGTTAATTAAGGTAATAGTTTCCAGGAACTGTCAGAACAATTAACTTAATGAATATGCGGGTAGTTGTGAGCAAACAATCATTGCATCTGTCTCGACGCCGACGGCAGGTGTGTGCGGTGGACAGTGTTTATCATAGGTTTTGTATAATTTCATTTTCTATTCGTTTGGTGTAGTATTCAAACTCATTGCTTGTTTTTCCCATATTTTTTCATGTCGAGTTTAAATTCGAATCACAAATGATTCTGTGTAGTATGTCATATTTTTTTCAGTGGCATACCATATCTTTAAACATCATGTCATCTGCCTAGCCTTTTCCCAACTACGTTGGGGTCGGCTACATCGAGCGACTGCCTATCTGACCTCCACAACCAATTCCAGAACCCAGTAATTGAGTAATTCGATACCCCTTGGTAAGACTGGTTGTCAGACTTTCGGGCTTCTGACGACCCGTAACGACTGTCAAAGATCCACGAATGACAGCCGGGACCAACGGCTTAACGTGCTTTGCGAGGCACGGAAAATATATTCGCTGCGTCAAGCACAGTTGAATCTCAAGTTGTGTATATTGACTAACAGAAACTATTATTTTCAATTTATAATATAATTATAATGTCATATTTATTTATTTTCAATTTGGATCATATTAGGTCTTTACCTATGAAATTGCCGTTCTGCAGTATTGGCCATTTCAAATCAAAATAATTTTTGTTTGGCTAAGAATTCTAATTTCAAATTAATTTTATTTTAAAAACATGGATTTTTTTTTCCAAAAGTAGTCATTTGTTTATTGATTAGTGTTACATTTTCATCGCATTTCAATCTTTTTCGTCATCATGGATACGTTAAAAATTCGAGTAATTATGGAATATGAGTACCGTCGTGGCAGCAACGCGGCACAAGCGGCACGCAACATCAACGACGTTTACGGAGCTAACACTACAAACCAACGCACCACTTGTTATTGGTTTGCTCGCTTCCGTTCTGGAAATTTCGACCTGAAAAATGAACCTCGCGGTCGTCCGAAGACTTTGGTCGACAATGACGAATTAAAGGCGATTGTGGAAGCTGATGATACACAATCTACGGCTGAATTAGCAGCAGCTTTCGACGTTAGCGTCAAAACAATATTGGTCCATTTGCGTCAAATTGGCAAGGTAAAAAAGCTTGACAAATGGGTGCCCAACGAACTCAATGATCGCCAGCGCGAAGTACGCGTAGAGACGTGCCTTGCACTGCTCAACAGACACACAAATGAAGGAATTTTGAACCGCATTGTTACCTGCGATGAAAAATGGATTCTGTTTGATAATCGCAAGTGCTCAGCAAGTTGGTTGGATCCTGGTTCAGCACCTAAACAATGCCCTAAACGAAAACTTACCCCTAGAAAAGTGATGGTCACTGTTTGGTGGTCTAGCGCCGGTGTGATTCATCACAGCTTCTTACCAAACGGGGTGAGCATTACTTCAGATGTGTACTGTGAAGAACTGAACACAATGATGAAGAAGCTGGCACATCTCCAACCAGCATTGGTCAATCGCTCGTCTCCGCTGCTCCTGCACGACAACGCGCGACCTCATACTGCACAGCAGACGGTCTCCAAGTTGCAAGAACTGAGGTTGGAAGCTCTCCGTCATCCGCCCTACTCACCAGACCTTGCGCCTACAGACTACTACTTTTTCCAGAATTTGGATAACATCTGTGCGGGAAAAAAATTCAATACCCGAGAGGCAGTACAAAATGCCTTTGAAGAATTTGTTGCCTCCAGTCCAGCTGATTTACCGATTTCTTCGGTAACCGGTATACTTACTCGTACTTGGCCGGATTGGTAACTTTGTAGGTTCTTTGTGAATTGGAATGATAAGTGGTCGAATGTAGAGTTAGGCGAAAGTTTTTAGTTTTACTTTGCCTGCGTATATTGATATTGTTTGTTATTTAATTCATCTACAAATAAATATGCTCTGTATAAATTTCTGACGTAATACGTAGAACTGAAAATTGCCATTTTAAACAGGAGTAATATTTGAATTGCCTTTTCATTGCTCTATTGACTTAGACCCAATACTACCACGAATGTTAGCTATCCCCACATTTAATAAATAATTGAAGGTAGAAATAAGTTGTTGATTTGACAGATAGTTGGAAGTGAGCAGCGCCGGCGGCCATTATCAAATGGAACGTTAGGCCTAACGCTTCTCAGTGGATGTCTGCTCGGCTTGGGCGGAGCACCGCCGTGTTCTCGCAGAGGCGATCGGCGGCGGCGATCTCTCGCGCCCGAACCTAGTCCAAGCCATGGTACGGAGCGAGAGTGCATGGGAGGCCATCACCTCCTTCTGCGAAGCAGTAATGCTCGCGAAGGGCGAGGCGGAACGCGTGAGGGAGAGGCAACTGTCGCGCCCTCATGTCCCTAGTCGCCGCAGGAGACGCCCTGGGCGGCGGGAATCCGTAGCCGGTTCCCGGCCACCGTAGGCGCGGGCTTGCGGACGGCGAGCAATGGGTAGCTCGCCGTCCGGTAAGGACCAGGCCCGAGTCGACGGCGCGTTGTCTTCCACGCGTGCCTCAAATGGGGTCAAATGGTCAAATGGGGTCCAATATGGCCGATGCCGCCGGATCGCGGGCTGTTCGAAAGAGATACCGTGGCCCTGGCACAGGCAACTGAAGGAACACGGATGGGTTTTAGTCAGTAAAAGTCTGACACGCCCTCCCGCTCCGCCCAGAGCGGGAGAAGTCATTTGATGATTTCCCACTTACAAAAAAAAAGGCCTAACGCTTGTAAAATTTGTTGCAAGAGAAAGTTGGAGCCTATCGATTAAAGCATTTCAGGAAATTGAAGACTGTGTATAATTGGATACCCCTCACACAAACATTTTACTTAGTTTAGTAATTATGCAACCAACATCGATTTCATTTCCATTAATCCTTTTTAATCTATCAGCAGTAAAATTGTTTCATACCTTGCAATAAAATACTCATCTCTAATTGAAATAATTGTGTGGGACTGTAATTTTATGTTTTCACTTTAGGTATGAATACTATCAAAACATAATTCCCACTGGCCAGTGACTCAATAAATCGATGTCTACCGTCACAAATAGCAATCACGCATATGCGACATAATTGTCCGATTGATTGATTAGTGGTTTCCATTAGATACTTCCGCAGGAATTACCTGATATTATGTACCTGTCTGCGATCGGAATCAAAAGTGATCGCTGGACAGTGTGAAAATTGTTTTTACAATAAAAAGTTTTTTTTTGTGAGGAAGTACAATGCGTGCCACGAAAGATGACTTGACACACCACGTAGTTTGACTTGCGCAGTAGATTATAATTCCCTGATTCTGATTATTCTGACATATAGGTCTCTTTAGCGGCATGAGGTCTGAGACGGGAAGGGACCGGGCGTCATCGGGGCCCGGCGGAACGAACACGGAATGCGCAATCTGCACTCGTCAAGCCTTGTCTTTCGTGGCATGCATTGTACGCTTTTTATTTTGTTCTCTCATATTTTAAATTATCCGAAATTTTCTGATGTCATCATCTACATCTGCTTAGCCTTTTCCCAACTATGTTGGGGTCGGCTTCCAGTCTAACCGGATGCAGCTGAATACCAGTATTTTACATGGAGCGACTGCCTATTTGACCTCCACAACCCAGTTACTGGGTAATACGATACCCCTTGGTAAGACTGGTTGTCAGACTTTCGGGCTTCTGACGACCCGTAACGACTGTCAAAGATCCACGAATGACAGATGTCATACTTCGGAATATTAATTTTGCAAATCAATGCCCAGATCGCGCACTTATGTAAATTATGCATAATCAGCCGATAATGTTCCCACTGCTGGGACATAGCGTGGATATAGGCCTCCTCTATTTGAGAAGGAGTGGGCTGTAATCCACCACGCGGGCCAAGTGTGGGTTGATAGATGTCACATGTCTTCGAATTTTTGGTTCTAGGACATGCCGGTTTCCTAACGATGTTTTCCTTCACTACACCATTTTGAGAGCAGTGGTGATGAAATTATTTTCACAAAGTAAAGAGCCTGCCTGGGTCCGAACCCACGACCTACAAACTCGTTAGTCGGGGCAGTAACCGCTGGGTCACCACTGCTCTCATAAAAATTGTGACCTGCGTGAAATAATATGGGGTAATTCAGTTGAACTTAAAAGAGTGTTTCGAGCTCAGAAAAAATGCGTACGCTCAATTTGTGGAGCGCACACACTGGATAGTTGTGTTCCACTATTTAAAAAACTTAATATACTGCCACTTCCAGCTCTATACATTTTTGAAATTTGTATCTTTGTACACCAAAACAAATATGAATTTGACTTGTTTAATGATGTTGTATCCAGACCCAGCCGCAAAGTTCATATGCTTAATGTTCCTAGGCGAAGAATTAAAATGTTTTCTAATAATGTATACTGCATGTCCATTACTGTTTACAACAAATTACCTGATGGCTTCAAAACTCTCAGCCTCAGAACATTTAAATGTAAATTATTTAACTTTTGTTATAAGCAAATGTTATTACTCGACTGAAGATTTTATGACTGAAAAATTTACCTAAACATTTGTACATTATTGCCTACTAAGCAGACTTTATCTCCTTGACATCATAGAATGTTGACATATATAATTAATCTCTTTTACAACTATTGTTCAATTTATTTATATTATTTGCAATTCTAATTCTAATGAATAATAATGTAATTATAATGTAATGATGACCCATAATTTGACAAACCATATTTGTACGCCGGAAACGGCAGAATATTATGATCGTAATATATAATTCACATAACAGCTTTGTACAATATTCTGACAAATAAATGCATTCTATTCTATTCTATTTTAATCTTTTCTAATAGTAATTTGTATGATTTATCGTGCATAATTATCTAAAACAAACTAACGAAAATAAGACAGGTAACAAACAAAATTAAAATCAATTAATTTCATTAATTAACCTCTAAATAATTGTGGAATAGAGAAGTGGACTGTAAGAAATTACGCTGGTTCTAGAAAGAAAAAAATAGGTAGTTATGTACGAACGGACTTCGCCGTTCACCCCAATCCAGGAACAAATTCAACAGAGATGACTGAGTACGACTCACCTTTTCTCCTGCTGCGGCTGGCTCCCACTAGATCTGAACGGTCCTTTGAGTGGACCGTTTACCACGGAAATTGGCACGAGTGACACCACACGGTAATGCACAATTTGTCCTTGTTTTATCAATTTTCACTCACGGAATCGAAAATTAGCTAGTTCATGGGTCAATGGCGGACGACAGACTTGCCGGCTCCGCGCGCACACCACGCTTCTTGAAGATGGCGCGCTTGTTGCTAATATGTGCAGCAGCTCGTGGGTACGGGACAGCCAATCGCATGCCGACTTAGCGAGTGCACACAGACATTCATTGTCAAATTTGTCCAATCATGGGATAAATACAGAACAATAATATACCCGAGAGCGGTCACTTTTCAACTAGATACCACCAGGTAATTTATGTCTACACTAATAACAAAGCTGAAGAGTTTGTTTTTGTTTGTTTGTATGTTTGAACGCGCTAAACTCTGGAACTCTCAGTCGGATTTGAAAAACTATTTTTGCATTTGATAGCCCAATTCTTGAGGATATGTTATTAGGAGCCGAGCAAAACGAAAAAAAAAGTGACAAAGAACGCTTAGCGAAAACGAAGTAAAAGCGGGCAGGCGATGCGATGCAAAGGGGTGGGCCGGAGAACAAGAAATTTCACCCGGACAAAGTCGCGTGAATAAGCTAGTGTAAAGTATAAATTCAGATAACAGACCATGTAGGAAATGATGTTGAAAATAAATTCAAGTCATAATAAAATGATTACCCAGGAAACTTCTTGGAAAACTCATTTAGTAAGGATAAACACAATGCTTTATGAGCTTTATGCTTCATAAGACATAGATTATTTACCTATGGGATAGACTTCATTAACCATACACTATGTGTATTTCCCGGAAAATTGTTAGTCATACGAATCTTAGATATTATTTTTGTTTGTGTTATTCATTCTTTCTCGGAATCATAGTAACAAGAAGGTTATGAGTAACCAACCTCCTTTAAGTTATGTGCTCCTAGTAGCAAGGCCATTCCTTTATCTTGATTCACATGTTGCGAAATTGGTTTTGGATAAGATGGCCAGATAGTTTAGTTTGTTTATGCATATTACTATTGTGTGGTGACTCATATTCAAATTAAATGTGTAATTTAAGGTTTAGGCAAAAAAGAGAAAGCAGAGAGAAGAGCATATTGGGAGTTAACTAACATCACAGTTTTTGCTTTAAAAAAATACGAACTCATCTAAAACTATCGCAAAGAAAAGTTTCGAAGAGTTAACGCTTCTTAACACACGGCGAAAAAATAAAAATCCTACTAATCCTAAATCAGAACACCTTTAAATTCTTCGAAAAAACCCAAACAATTAAAATAACTCAAACACGCAATAAATACAGGGTGTCCAAAAATGAAAAATCTGTAACTCCGTTTATAACACTGAAGTACTTAAAGTGTCCCAATTAGTGAGTCTTAAGTGACAAATGTGAGCAGTTAAAGGAACTTTGAACTTGTTTTAGTCATACAATTTGACTAATGGCCTCATACAAAAATAGCTTTGATTTGTTACTTGAGAGGACTACCACTTCATAGTTACGTGACGATCACGACACGAGTTTGTAGGTATGACTTCATCTACGAGTATGTTTGTGATTTTCAAATTACTTTAGAAACACAAGTAATAAGTAGCGCTCGGTAGGCAGCTAAACTCACTTCCAATGTTTGTTTTTTTTTTTTTTTGTTTCGTTATATCTATCATAGAGTGCCCTGGTGACTTATAATTAACTTCAAAATCCCTTTCAAGGTAATTTCTTATTTCTCATCCATAATTTTATAATGTAAACTAAAGACACTCACAATTTCCTGGAAATATTTCAAGCACACAGAAGTTAACGAATTTAATCCAGAATATCCATAATAAAGGATTTGAAAAGACGGCAGTTGTGAAAACAAAATTAGGCCAATTGACCGGATGAAATGTCGTGCACTATAAAAGCTACTCTATTTTATATTAATAGCTCTTATCTATCATTTAAAAGGGTTTTAAAAATTGTTTTAAGTGTTTCATTTTTATTGGGTGATCGAACACCGTTATAAAGCGTTTGGTTATTGACGTTACAAACATACCTACTACAATTATGTTACAGAACTACCCATCACAGAAAACCCACCACAAATATTTTGATATTGATGCTCACAGAAATATTTTGATATTGATATAAGTCTTAAAAAATTGCTGTCATAAAGTTCTGTTACACCATGATTCTTCGACCATTTGTTTAAGCAATAAAAGTATACTTACTGCTGAAATTGAAACTCAGTTCTTTTGGATGATACAGTTACCAGAAGCAATTCAAGCGAAATCGTTTTGGGTGCTGGAGTTGCCACAGGCAACACAGTGGTTCTTTTTTGTGATGAATGGCACGGGAGTGGCTAAAGAAGTTCGATTCGACTACATTTTATCCGAAGAAACTGCTTTTAAAGTTAATGATAAATTTACTTTAACTTTATCCGGTTTTTTTTTTAACTGTCATACATTGTATGAACTTCACCTTCTGTCTATAATTCAATACATCCAACTCCATACATTGACCAGACTATCCCGCTGAGTTCCTCCACAGTAATTGGACACGTACGATTAATAACCGGCCATTAAGGCAAGCTACTGTATATAGGTACTTAGTGCCTTCACGGTTGAATGGTTGCTATCAAAGTGGTGCTAATGGCAAGCACGAAATACAAAGTACAGAAGCACTATAGAACGAGTGGAAATGCATGCTTCTGTTGCACACATAGAACCGTAGGTATGCGCGGAGATCTCAAATTTTCTCAAGGTCGATAATCATAAAAAGTAGGTAATGAAAAGTTTGACCATCAGTCAGTGCCAATCTCCTTGCATACTCTAACCCGATTTAGGCCAAACGAACATAGAACCAGAAAAGGCAACTTTTCCTGCTGTTTTCGATATTTTAGTATAGACTGTGAGGAGGGGCTTGTGGCTAAGTAATAACAGCCGCACGGGTCAATCGACGGGTCCGTGGACGGGTGGTCATCTTTACATACCAAGGTCCCTCCGTGCCTTAGAAAGCACGTTATGCCGTTGGTCCCGGCTGTTGGTTTGGTATCGTAATACCCAGTAACTGGGTTGTGGATGTCAGATAGGCAGACGCTCCATGTAAAATATTGGTATTCAGCTGCATCCAGTTAGACTGGATGCCGACCCCAACATAGTCGGGAAAATATTACAACATGATTATAGATAACTGCGAAAGAATGCTCTTTCCCTGTTTACTCGTACACAAAGAGACTTTGACAGAAAGGAGATAGAATGTGCTTTTGCTCGTTTGTTCTCATCCTCCTTCAAACGAATGATAGCCATGATGCGATTGTACTCGCTGTACGTGAGCCGTGTCAGTATGTGCGTGCGCTTGTACTCACTGTACGTGAGCCGTGACTGTACCTATGTGCGTGTGTTTTCGCTCATTGTACGAGGCGGACCTTCTGAATCTGTCTAGTTAGTGGTGGTGCTAATGGCAAGCGTGGCAAGCCACGTGCAAAGTAAGGGGTAAAGATCAATATTATAAGTTGAATGTTCTGGTAGTGTTAGATAAGGAATCTTTCGTTTGTCATTTGGAATTGGATACTCGTGAGAAGGTACCATCAACATTTAAAATACTTGCCAAGTGCATGACAGGTCAACTCAGCAGGTTAACCTGACAGGTTTTCTATTTGTACCATGAGCATTTCCGTCTGACCTGTAATGTATCAAGTTCAGACCTGCTACATTACCGCTGACTCAATCAATCTGCCTAGCCTTTTCCCAACTATGTTAGGGTCGGCTTCCAGTCGAACCGGATGCAGCTGAATACCAGTTTTTTACATGGAGCGACTGCCTGTCTGACCTCCACAACCCAGCTACTGGGTAATACGATACCCCATGGAAAGACTGGTTTGTCAGACTTTCGGGCTTCTGACTACCCGTAATGACTGTCAAAGATCCACGAATGTTAGCCGGAACCAACGGCTTAACGTGCTTTCCGAGGCATGGAATAATAAAGATAGTCACCCATCCACGGACCAACCCCAACGAGAATAGCTTAACCTGATGGATCGACCCGTGCAGATGAAATAACATTATTTCATAGCTACGAGCTGCTACATTATCGCTGGCCGGTACGCCATATTATAAACAAACGTTCTGAAATACTTTTTGCAATATTACCGGTTTTACAGTTATAAAGAACTACATAAAATTAATTAACTCTTAAAATGTCGATTGCACACCATGTGTACAGATAACAATAGAATTTCAATTGTGTCTGCTAATTAGCGCGCGACGGGTTAAATAGCAGATGTTTCGTACCACAAAACCTTATTCAAAACAATTAAGACGTTGGAGACCTACTTGTTACCAAAGTACACACCTACCCCCCACACACACATACATACTCACCCCACACACATATACACACTCACCCCACACTCATACAAAATTGTAAATGAGAATAATTTATATATTATTATATCTAAGGGTTTTATGGTTGTTTTTTATTTTATTATTTTTTTAATTTTAATTTAATTTTTTTTTTTTAATTTGATTTTTTTTTTTTTCTATTTTTCTCTTCATTCAACTATTTAAAGAAATGCTTTATACCAATGAGTTACAAATATTGGCTTGTGAGTTTGCTGCGGAGGGACACTGATCTCTAAGATACAGGGATACCCCTAGTTTGGATATCTGGGTTTCAATGTATTGTGCATAGCATAGCCACCTAGTTAGAAATATAATATTGTTTTAGTTTGTTTGTTTCGTTTTAGTTTGTTTTGTTTGTTGTGTTGTTTACTTTGGCTTTTTCTTCAATAAACATTTTTTTTTATTGCTTTTTTCGAACGACTATCACAAACCACAAAAAACTAGGTCATTTTTATTTTAAGCAAAAGAAAAAATAAAATATGTTGATTAATAAGAGCAAAATAAAAACACGCTTTTATCTCGCACTAAAAATTATAAAATAATTAAATTAATACATACAACCAAAAAGCGTGGAGCGATTTTTGTTGTGTGTACTTTTACCTAATCTTCCGCTACGTTTTGTTTCAAAAAATGTATGTTAATTATTTTATAATTTTCAGTGCGTGTTTAAAGCGTGTTTTATTTATTGGTTGTAAAAAGTTATTACCAGGAAATAAACAACTTTTCTGCTAGAATGAATACCAACACAGAAAATATCTAACCATAACCAGCACCCTAATTGCGTAACACATTATCAATCGTAGTTGGTTTCATTTTGACAGTTCAACAACATTTATTGCATTATTTACGTTGTCGAGCTGGAAAATTTTTCGAACATATGAAGCAATGGATTAGTAATTTGTTTCAAAATGAAACCAACTCCGATCGATAGTGAGTTACACAATTAGGGTGCTGATGTATGAACGTAAACGGAGCAAAAGTAGTATGTAAGGATCGTAGCAGGTGGCGTTCTGTAGTTTCTGTCCATGGGAAGGAGTGATTGTATGTATGTATCTAAGCTTTCTTCAAATCATGTTTATTTTAGTAAGTATTAACAAAACTTAAGAATATTTCGGCTTAATTTAGACAATTTAACTAGGCAGGCTAAAGTAGGCAGGTTCAATTTAACTAATTAGAAATAAAAGAAACTGAATAAATGTTACAAATTAATACATTTAATATCACAGATTTAAATACAAAATTTACATTTGGTTAGTATCTACATACTTAACTAAACGCCTTAATGTATTAAATGAAAATATTACAAGCTTAGCAAACTATTTCAATGTTAACATTGGAATACTTAATAAAGCATTTCCATTAGGCATATAGCAAGCAAGGCTAACTCCCTCAGCACACCATTTTTAATTCATGTAAATAAAGCACTTTTTTGCTAACCTTGGTTGGTATCACTTTTGGTAACAATATTCATCATTCTCAACATTATTGTTATGATCCGGTTCTAGTCTAATCAGATTTGGCAGAATAATAATAAGTAATATTTTCATTTATTACGATCAGGTTGAATAATAATATACAAAGCTGAATTAAAAAAAAAACAATAATCATAAATGCATATCAAATTGGCAGTTGATTCATCGATTCGTTCAGTCTTTGAAAGAAAAGTATTGATTTTAAATAAATCTAAAGCTGCTGTAAAGATTGCAGAATTGCATAATATAATATGTTAGAAGAACTTCAACTTTCATTGATCCTTTTGTATCCAAATACATTTCAGCAAAGTGCACACAATCTTCGACTTACGTCAAAATTAGGCCTTCAACTTTCGATTATTTATAATTTTTACGATATTCAACGACTATTTCATAATACTTGTACCAATTCTAGCTAATTTATAAAATTTTATTTTAGAATCACTACAAAATCCAAAACAAAATAATAATATTCACAAAAATAGAAAAGAAGAAATAAATAACATAACTAACGGGTCTGATAATAGAACCTTTTTCGTTCAAACTGAACTGTTTTTAGCTACATCCTCTGGAACTAATAGGAATAACATTCTTACATAAATGCATATCAAATAAGTACTTAGTAACATTTGCAATGTATTCAAAGTAGGCATGTTAATGATTATAAAGATGCACTACGTAATTCAATATCAAACATTTCATAAATGTGATCAGATCGCTAGAAGCCTTTAAATGGTATTCATTTCACATTTCTAATGACCATTTATGCATGAATGAAAATATTATTGACATGCATACTCGAACTTCATAATAAAACCCACGAACTGGTCCCACTTATAGACAATCTCACGACAAACACAATAATAAATAGTAAGTATTTACTTATCAGGAAAGCCTAAATAATCAGTTGATGAGAAAGAACAATGACAAAAAAAGCAATAATTATAGCATTAAGCATAATAATATAGCATACACTATGTGCTTTAAATCAGAACAGGATCAACCTTTCATTATTATGTACACTTTTAAACTGTCAAACTAAATTCCACTAAGTTCCAGTATGCAAGATTGTCACAAAACATTTCAAAATGTTAACTACAGCTTATAGATTTCCATTAGTTCCATCAAAAATCATCATAAAACATAATCACTTGACAATAGTCAAACATATTTTATCTCTATAGCTGGTATCCAGGTGTCCTGTGGGTAGCGTTACTGCTACATCGACCTTAGACATTGATGTAGGTGATGCCGTGACCAGCTCAGCGAGTGCGGACGAGCATTCACTTGACCTGGATGTCATTGTTCTGGCTGTAAAGAGATCGGGAGTTAGAATTTTTATGGTAGAATATTGGCTCTTACAACTAATTGATGCCAATAAGTCCGCTCAATATGCTTGCCAACTTGTCAATTACTGGTCAGAAGCAATCACGGATCGCCCTTAGGCAGGAAATGCGATTACTCAGCTAACTAACAATTACCCAGCCCTGCATTATGAGTTTATAATTGTAGGTATATCACATAATATGGGTTGTCTCAAGAGATGGTAGTCAGTTTAGGAACCGTATTGGTAATTTAAAACCAAGCATGCTTATATTTTAGATTTTCAACGGAATTGATTGCCGATTAGATAATACCAATATAAAAGTTTGTAAAGGTCTACTGACTTTTTAATAAGGGGTCCCATATTTGAGTGACGTCAAAGCATGCAGCAGCTGCCCTTAAGAAATATCAAGTTTCAACTTTTAACGATGCAGGTACTTAAATATTTATTTTAATAAAAGTGGTTTTAAAAATCATTTAGTACGATAGTATTTATTTCAAATTTTTCTTTCAAAAAATCTGAAGAATTTTTTTAGTCGGCCGCTTATACGTCTTGTGATTTGCCCTATATTCTATTTCTAGCTTCAAATATCGCTATTGCCTTCATATTCTTTATTATATCAACAAATAAACTCACAATTGGTATAACAACTGGACGCCGAATCCCCGGAAGGGCTGTAAGGCTTCATCTCGTAATGGTTGCTTCCAGCTGACGACTGATGTCTACTCCGGTTCCCAAATGGGGACGAATAGCTAGGGGTGGAAGAATAATGGCGCATAAACCAAATGGATGTGAAAAGTTATTACTATACAAACAACAATATCTCATAACATCACTTTTTATGTTACGACCTTTTTCTTTTACCGTGAGCAGGACTTGAGCCCTTTAGGTTTTGTTCAAAGGAAAGTATTAAAAAATACGGAACTATAAAAATAGATTGTGTAATATTATTTGAATTCGGACGTTTATGTGAAGATATTGCTTTTTATGACCTAGTTAGAAATCCAGATAGGGAAACTTATGTGATGGTTGGAGGTCCCCATAAGAATGTTCAATACACCGATACCGATATTTGCTTTGGTAAAATAATCTTCACAGAGATATAAAGTGAAGAAAGAGCGGCTAAAAGAGAGAATAATTGCTGCAACAAAGACAACTTAATTATGAACTTGATTCTGAAAATTAAATTAAAATTAAACTCAGTACACTCTTATTACCAAGATTCAAATATACTCCTTAGGTTTCAAAATCAACATAGACTGGAATGCTAAAACTACAACTGAGCAGAGTAATGTCCCAGAACATGGGGATATAATACTAACCTGTCTCTAACATGAGGCATGTCATAGTGGTTGTCGGTACCCTGCATCCAGTACTCATTGCAGGTGCGTGTCAAGTCGGGCCCCGCCGTGCTCTTGTCTCTGCCTGAATGTGTCTTTGGTATACCTAAGAGATGTATAAATTACTTAAGGTCTCGCTAGTTGCTCATTCTTCCATACAAATGTAGTTTGGTGATTACTCGTCTGTTTGATGGAGCACGTTCAAAACTAATAATTATTTAATTTTTTCTCGTCATTATCTAGCCTTGTATGGAAGCAGAATCGGAAAAAAAAATATTGGTTTGGAAGTTATGAGCGTGGCAACTTACATATTTCAACACGAATCTTTGGGCGTAAATAAATAGCTAATGGAGTATGAAAATGGCAAAATTTTTACTGTACAGGGAAAGATAATTTATTGAAAAATTCAAATCGTCCAGTAGTTTTTTCATAATATCTAAACGCCCAAAGGTCTGTTCATGAAATTGTATGCGTTATAAAATCATCTCTCAAATAAATAAATATTAAATAAATAAAAATAAATAAATAAAGTAACTAAATAGCATGCACATTAGCCACGTCACCAACGAGTTCAGCCGCCGACTAGGGGGTATTAAATGCATCTTAGTTCACTTTTAGTGTAATGTTTATAATAAAAATACAAAAACTTTACGTTTGTACGGTCAGGGAAACGGATTATTTTGCAAGTAGCCTAACTGACAAACGTTCTTATGCTTACTCAAATCAAAATACAGTTATTTTTTATCTGTCGTATGAAATGCACCGTTGACAATTTAAATAATGTTCAGTATTATATATAAATAGTTTATTTTTATAGTTTATTAATTAAGAAACAAAACAAAATATAATCAGAAACATCACAAAAACCAAAATAGGTTTGTCCGGATGTTGAAACACTATAGATATAGATAGATGGATATTTTATAATCTATCCATGGGAAACCGACAAATTTAAAAAAAACTTGCTTGCGACGTAACGCTACTTGCGCTAATACTAAATAGCCTACCTAGCTGCGAGCAACTTGGAAGTAGCGCTCGCTCGGCTCGCGCGCGGAAATAATGCCGATAGATTATAAACTAACGGTTCTCAGTCTTACGGTGACAGATATACCACGACATACGTGGTGTGTTAGTCCGGTAAGCAATGTATTTCTTAGACTATTCATGAACCCAGATGGTGGTATGTCTATTATAAAACTAAAATCTTGCTTTAATATAGATTGGCATAAGAAAAAGTTCGTTTATAAGAGAAACAAAAAAAGATATTGACGATAACATACCTATTCTGCCAGCAGAATAGCCAGGTCTGCTTCTGTACTTGCACCACACATACAAGATGGCGACGCCGGCAATCAGCATAGCGACTGTTATCCCGATACCGACGTATAACGACGTGTTGTTTGTGTAGAACCCTGAGAAACAGTAGAAGAACTCAATGGTCTCATAGAAGTTGTCGAATGGATAATAAATGATAACGAGACTAATGATACAATTAGATTGCAGGCAAAGAAATAAGGTAATGAGTAAATAAATAGCAAGAACAGGTTCAGAATTGACCGAAATAACGTACAACCTCTTAAGGGATCATTGTACTCATCATTATGAACAACTTTTACTATGGGACCAAACATGAAATCGCGAAAAAAAATCTGCTGTTCCCCACATTTATGTTCGCATCATAATCAGCTTATGATATTCTTACTGCTGGGACACAAGCCTCCTCTCTTATGAACGCATAACTCGTCGAAATGCTGTTTTTTTTTAGTGCAATGACCCCTTAAGAGGTCGTGCCTTATTTATTTAACAATTGTAAAATAAAAATGAAATGATGTTCGTTAGTAAGCGCATGACTTCAGAACGGCTGGACCGATTTGGCAAATAGTTTTAAAATATTCGTAATAGTCCGAATCGGGTGTTTACGGAAAGATAAACTGGAAAATTCGGGATAACTAAAAGTACATTTTCTATGGGAATTTTGTATGAATTATATTATTGTTTGGACAGGACAACGTCTGTTGGGTCAGCTAGTAGATGATAAATGAAACAACATGATGATGACAATTTTAAAACGTGGATTTCTTAACTAATAAAGTAATAGGTAACGTCGTATGCGGACATTTTTAGTTTCTTACTCATGCCACTAGTGCACTGGCCATCAACACAGGCAGCGTGTTGGAGTGTTGATCCCTGGCAGTTATTGCTAGAGCATTCCCTCCTTCGTATCCTGACACAGTCTCCACTGCATGTAGACCATGAGTTCCATAATGACCAGGAACCACCTGTACAAAGATTTTCTTAAACATCTGTTTACATTTTTGATACGATACATGAAATTGTAAATTTTAATTCTTACACACGCTGACAAAATTAATCAGTATCATAAAAAAACTAGAATACAAATTGGAAAGTATGACAGTAGGTAATTATCATTATTGGCAACCCTGTTTTACCCATGGCTGATTTTTAGGCCTCCTCCCATTATCCATGCAATTCTTCTTTACGCTAGTCTCATCTAGAGCTTATCTGCTGTCCTTTGATAGTCCGCCACCCACCCGTTCCTATCATCTTTCAGCAATCACCAGGAAATATTGTTTTATTGATTAAATCCGTATATTTCTTCAACACTTACTATTCTGACATGAAACGCAATCCTCATCGCTCTGTGAGGCGTGACCCCTGCACGGCGCTCCGCCATTGGCTGGGGAAGGCTCGGTACAGCTGCGTGAGCGCCGACGACCGCTCGTGTCTGAGCCACATCGACATGGAGCCCAGCCTGACCATTCTGACCAGCCGCCGTTTACTATACGAAACGTATTCACGTGAATTTGACAGAAATCAATATAAAATGCTGTACAGAATTTAGAAAGTCGCATTTCCGGTATTACTACAAATATAAATTAAATTCTTTAATTCAATTTTGAAATCGATTGTAGAAGTCAACCCTCCGGGGGTAGTAGGCTGGTTTGGGTGTTTCTTCATAAGAGATGAAAAATCTATATTGTAGCACTTCTAAAAGAGATCTCCTTGTCAACATATCTTTTCAAGGCACCGGTTTAATAACAGACAGTTACATAACTTAGATCATCACAATGGCTCTAACATTGATAATAATAACTAATAATATAAAAGTTATGACAACATACCGTACACAGACAAAACAGCGACGTCGGACTCCCGCCGACCTGCGATGTTCTCCGCCACGCAAGTGTAGTTTGCCATGTCCTAGATATTATGAAAATCAATGAAAATCTTTTTTTGAGTTTGTGTATGAAAATCTACTTCAAAAATGTGTTCATGTAATCATGTTGAAGTTAATACAAACTACATGCCTATAAAAATTGGAAAGCATTAGGCTCGCCACCTATAACGTTGGACTTAAACATGACTGGTAAAGTATGGCTGTACTGTAGGTACACCTCTGCCAACCCTACGGGGAAACAAGGCGTCATGTTTTGTTATGTCTTTACAAGCTGCAGAAAACACATACTTATTAGTATCATAATAATTTAAATGAATATCTGGGTAACCAGTCCACTTTAGCCACCCAAAACCATAATCCAATAGCTTTACACCAACCGGGGGTTGTCCTTTGGTGCACTTGAATAGTACATACAAGGATAATCGTCGGTTGGTGCCTCATTTCATTAAAAACGTCTTCGTGCTTCGGCCCCTGGTACGCCTTCCAAACGTCCGGGACCCTTGGGTCCCGAGAAATGTCACAAATGAATATAATATTTATTGTTAACGTTATTAACTAAACGCTTTGTAAGAATGACAACTTATGAACCCTTATCTGTGTATGTTTTAGGGAAGTCTTTATGAATACAAGCAAACTTTCTACCTTGCAATATATTCACACAGAATTAATAATCTTACCTGGAATAAATACTGTAAAAATCATTAGAACTCACCTGCAAACTGACTCTTGGCAGCACAAGAGTTTCAACAGTAGGTTCAATCGTAACTCCATTCCTAGTCCACTTGATGGCAGGAGGTGGAGCGGCTGTTGGTGGCACACATCTGAAGGTCACTCCTCTGCCAGCCTCTATCGTTGAGGATAGAGGCTGCTGTAGGAATTGCTTCTTAATGTCTGGAGGACGAAAGTTAATTTTAGGGAACAAGACTTATAATGTAAAAAAGTTTAATAATAAATTTACTTTAAAAAAAGTACAAACCGACTTCAAAAACTAATAAAATAACTTTAATAAAAAACTTAACAGCTTCTGAAGTAGGTGCCAAGCTAAGATGCATTGAAGAATTGAAGACACCGACTTCAGAAGCTGTTAAGTTATTTATTAAAGTTATTTTATTCGTTTTTGTTTTTGAAGTCTATTTTTACTTTTTTTAAAGTAAATTTATTTTTCCATTTTTAGTTGAATATATAATTACTTAAGTAAGCCCAAGACGAACGAAAAGATTCTTCTTTTCGTTTCGTCAAAATCGGCTTAGAAATGCCGGAGATACAGTACATTTATGCACATAACTTCGTACATAAGAATAATGTATATATGTAGATCACATTAGTGAAAGAATCATCAAAATTGGTTTGTTAGTATTTGAGAAAATCGCGGACAAACAAAGATATATAGGTGACTGGTAATTAATGACCGATACTTAAACACATGATTGTACTCATGATAACAAACAACTTTTATTATGGGACCAAAACTGAAATAGCGAAAAAAATTTTCAGCGGTTCCCTACCTTTTGACGAGTTATAACGAACATAAATGTAGGGAGCAGCAGATTTTTTTTCGCGATTTTAGGTTTGGTCCCATAGTAAAAGTTGTTTGTTACTACATACTACTACTGTTTATGACTACAATGATGTGTTTAAGTATCGGTCACTCCACCAATCACCCTATATACATACGGGTCGAATACAGAACCTCCTTTGTTGAAGTCGGTTAACAAAAGGTAAACAAGACAGATGGGAATGGAAACGCCAGGAGGAAACGTCCTAGGACGTCCTAGGGCCTAGACTAAAGTGACCTTATTGTTGATGTTCTTCAGTAAGGTCAGATGCGTAGTACTCGCAACCGGCGGCGTGCGTATGACCAGATGTATGAAGGTAAACGAGGCAAAAGAAGTATGTAAGGCTCGTAGCAGGTGGCGTTCTGTAGTTTCTGCCTACCCCCATGGAAAGAAGGCGTGAGTTTATGTGTATGTATGTAAGTTTATCAGCAATAAAGTGAATCCTGTGGATTTGAATTTGTTTCTAAAAGTCATCGTAAATATGATTCGTAGACCGTTTAGGTAGATTCAGATAAGAAAAGAGAAACCGATTACTTTCAATAAAGAAAACAAAGATTGCTCAACAACTAACATAAGCATGAAAGCTCACATTTCATGCAGTTATATGTCAAGTGAAATCATTAGCAAATAGAAAACTGACGAACCACTATCGTTCGAGACTTTCACTAGAACAAACGTAGATCCACCCTCATATCACAAATAGAAAGCTAGTGAGCATTCATCAAAGTGCAAAGTGCTCGAGTTAACGAGCGGAAATAATGTTTCCTCCATATAATGGTTCCGTTACCCACCCTCTTAAAAACGAGGGATGAAAATAAAAATAGTCGTAAAAAAATTTGGCCACCTAACTTGGAGCTGTATCGTTAAAAGTTGAGTTTTTCGATAAATACACAACGATATGGAAATTAAAAGTAAGCGAAACTGTCGCTGAGGGCGATACACTATTATCGACATCTCACTTTTTCACTTTTTTCACTTTTTCATTTTTTGTCTCTAAACTTCCTTTTCATTTAAGTTTCCACTTGCACTTATTTGTGAACCTAATTCCTCTCATTTTGAGTGGAATTTATAAAAGAAGCTAGAACAATATATTTCTTTTCTCCAATTTTCCAGTCGTTATTTGATACTTTAGCATTATATTTTTTCCCTTGCCTCCCACATCCTTTCCACTAGTCCAAACCTACACACATCTTCAGCTCAATTGAAAAGTAATAAAGTCGTTAAAATATTCCATCTTTCTGAAGTGTCATTTTGTTGAACATTTCTTTCGTTAACATGGCGTGTCGAGTCTTGGCGTGGGGTGTTTATTTCTAGACAATAGGCGTGCCTCTTAATTGTCTGCACTCCACTTTATTTTCATCCTTCTTCTTATTGTTACAATTTATGCGTTTTGGAGTTTTGTGTTACGTTTGTCTGTTGTTTTTATTTTATTTTCGAAGTACCGTCGAGATTTAATTATGAAGTTATTATCAGTGAGCTTCATTATATTATCGTTTCATGCGAGAAATTACAATTGAATTTCAAATTCAAGTCTTCCATGATAATAATCAAAACAATCAAGGTTTGTTGTCATATAGGGCAACGATATTTCAATCCCGAAGTACAAGTTTGCAATGTCATACATGAAGAAGCTGCTGTCCTCATACTTGCTACAAAGCCAACTACAGGTTCCATTAAAATAAGATATAAGTAATAAATATAGCTATTACCTACAAAGATAGTCTATAATAGACATAGTACTAAACTGTAAGACATAAGCAGAGGTTCCAAGAGGCAAAAACAAGTTTAAGTACTAGTAAGCGACGCAACCTGTCCTGTAAACCTAACACGATACTGTTATACGAGTCTTCTTTGACATAACTCGTGTGACCGCTTACAATTCAGTTCATTGCATAAAAGGCTAAGAAGGGTAAATTAAATTAAATTAGTCCCACAGCGTAGTATAACTTGTTCTTGTGATTTAATGTAGGGAATATTGATTCAAAGTTGTCTTGCTTGACTCGTGTTGGTGGCTAGTCATTGTATGCATTCAGGCTTTATAAGAATTTTAGTGTCGGCTTCGCTTCAAAATCTATAATTGTCTACACCATGTTCACTTTTTGGTAATATATAACCATATCTGTCCAGTTTCGATTACAATTATTCCAATGGGTATAACTATGCCCGCGGCTCTCCGATTATGTCATAACTTTCAATACCAGAACATTTCTATAAAATGGATAAACCTTCTCGTTCGCATAATTTATAAAAATATTGGTATTAAAACTGCTCCAGGCGTATCGTTTACTAAATAATAGAAACATTTGAATGTTAATTATATCAACGAGAACATCGTTAAGCAGCGGAAACTATTAACTTGTAGAAACAAAATAAATTAATGAAAACAAAACTGAACGCGGCACGGTTCTTACTTCTGCTTATGATAGTCGTAAAGTTTTTAATTTTACCTGTTGGATGGGGAATATTTATGAGAAAGGGCATGCTCCGGTTAACGGTGAATGTTTTTAAAGAGGAAACAAAAAATGTTTGTTCGATGGGACTGTGATCAATCATAATTTTGTGTGTTCCCAAATTCATCCTATCGCATTGCAGGGAGTTGATGAGAACCACCTTTTAACGTTTTTTTTTTTCAAATTTATGAGCAACTGATAACGTTTTATGCTCTCTGAAATTGGTATCCCTAAGGGCTGTATCATTAGACCGCATGAATTTTAAATTCACTAGGTATAACGTAAACGGATGTAGATTTTAGGTACCGCTTATTAGTAGGTAGCAGTCCTATGCTTGGTAGTGGGTTGCTAAGCAATTAATTACTTTTATTCTCTTTTGATAATACTTAATTATTGTCTATCTTATGAGATTAAGATTTTTAATTACTTTCTGTGTTATAATTATAGGCTTGAGCACTATTTTAGTTGCTTTCCACTTCTAAAAACTAGAAATTCTAAATGGCACTTTTTAGCTAAAAGTTCAGTGTCCCCAAAGTTTTAACTTGGAAAACAATGCACTAAAGTCTAGTGTTCAAAGTTTACAGCTAACTTGGCACGTAGACCCAGTTGGCTGGGGAAAACATTTCTTGGCGGAAGAATTTGCCAAACGACATTGTGTATGATGCAAACGAGTCGGTTAGAAGTAGGATCCACTGTGGTAGGAGCATTGGTTTTAAGTAATAATAGGTTTGTTTTTATTTAGAGCTACCTACAATAGAAATACATGTACATGCTACTAATTGGAAAAACGCAGGCCAAAGACTGCAGATTTCATGATTGATTAGCCGAAAATCATGCAATAATTAATTTATTTTTCAAGGTTTATTCATGCACAAGAAAATATAGAATTCTAAGACATTAGAAATACTTACAAGCAAATTCAATCAAAACACCCTGACTCCTTATCCTGCCTTTACTGTTCCACGCGTAACACTCACAGCTGTACTTCTTATTGGCTCCATCCAGCTCATTTCTCGTCACATTGAGTTCTGCTTCAACAACCCTTACTCCATTATGAGGGTCCACATGTTCTAGTTGAACAGTTTTATCAGACCTTACATCATTGCATTTGAAATAAACTTGAAGAGCATTGGCTGCTCTACAAAGCAGATTCGCTGGTCGATTTCTAAGGACATATGAGTTTTTAGGTTCTAAAAGGAATATTGGTAGTCCGTCTAACGTTTCATCGTTTTCTGGTAAAGGTATATAGTCGTCTTCTTCCTCAGTATCTGCTTTGAAGTCGGAGAGATATGGATCGAAGTTTAGAAGACCATCTGGGTGTATGTATTCTGGTCTCGTTTCTTTTGTTGTGTGTTCTGGGTCTGAAACAAGTTGATAAGTTTGTTGAGAATAGTTTTATTTCTTAAATCTTAGTTTGTTATTACATTCATTTTCTTTCCTTAGCCCATACTGCCCCACTAGTGTGCTAGTCACATGGCCTTGATTTTTTTCTTAAGAGCCCATACTACCTCAGCTTTTTATCTCACTCGCACGATACTACTCGCGGACTGAGTGAGAGCGAGACTGAGTGCATCGGCGCCCAGCACCGCACTCAGTAACTCACCGTAAAAAGCAACTTAAACTATCGAATTTAAGTAATTGCTTTTTACGGTGAAAATAATGGTACATAAGTAATTTGAAAAAATAAAAAACATAAGATCTGCTTTATAGTTCAATTAGTTTGCAAAGTTTCATAATCTAATTTGAAGTATTTTTTGAATACCAGCAATTTATTGTTCGGTTTGGAGCTAACTTTGGAATGTTTCTCTATCGAGAAAATTTTATGGAATCGTGTTTTCGTCAAATATAGTACTTAATGTTAATCCACAACTTTACCTTATATTTATTTCAAAACTAATGCTGCAGTATTTTCGACATAACGGAGGATCATGCTAAGCCATTTGTGGTTGTATATGCTCATAATGCAAAGTGGGTTCGTATCCTATCCGTCATTAGACTGCAAGCATTAAAAACGTCATAAGGAATGGTGATGGTACAAGCATTGATCAAATGAAAACTACATTTAATTTTAAGATTTATCTATCAAGTAGATAAAGATTCTATTAAAAATACTAAAGATTTTAGTTTCCATTCTTCGGTATATCAAAGAGCGTATTTAGCCCACATCAGGTAGCAGTCTTTTCGTTGATAAATAGTTAAGATTACAGCGAGTAAGCCCAGTCGGTGCTACTACATGCTTTTAACCAAGATCATAAATATTTAAGCGCGCATATCTGTGCTATGAAAATAGAGTAGATAATGGCGTAATCAAGGTTGCCCATAGATGATTCATGGAGCATGATATCGTAGATACATGTATGAATAAATTACTGTTTTGATCTTACATAGACTAGTAAGAACTACTAGGTACTGGAAATAGTTTTCGAAATAAAAATAACATAACTTAAAAACCTAGTACATTAAAATTGTCTTTTCTTTATGTTATTTCTTAAGTCTCACTTTTCTGTATTCGTTGTGTAACTTAGGTATTGGTGGCAGTGTTGATATTCTGTTCCAACAGCTAGTACAGCTGTTCACAAAATAATACGTAGAAAACTAACAATACTAGTACAGGGAATTTTGGTGACAAAGTATCATAAGTCATACATAACACTTGCCTACAATCGAACGATAACACTGCCATGTCAAACATTCTAAGCCCAATAATTTATCATTAAATTCACCATTACCACTAAAGGCTATCGCTATCCGACCCAATATCCTTAACCACCTGTCAATCCCAAACGGTCGGTTACACACAGAAATCAACGACGCGTTATAATCGCACACAGACTTGCTACAAACAGTAGGAATATATACAATACAGAATCGATAAGTACTGGAGGCCGGCTCCATACGAGCGAAAACCGGTGCACGCACTCATATACCATGTTCCAAAAGTATCTGATGAAAATGTAAACAAACGTATCAGAAAACGTACAGACCTGTAGGGCCCATTTGTAGCGCCACTTACAAATTGCGTGCTTTGATTTGATTATTTGAATTCTTAAACCTGAAATTCTATTTATAAACTACCTTAAACGTTGTGTGTAATTTAACAATTGAGGTTAATTTTATAACCTCAAAATTGTCGTCGGTGATTTTTGTACTTATTACAATTTAATAATGATACTCGTATTCAAATAATAATTGTTGGAAAAAGTGCTAAATTAAAACCTCCAAAAACAAATAAATATTTTACTAATTCCCTTTAGTATGTGATAGGGTAAAAAAACACCTAACCAAACCTAAACAGGGTTTGTTTACACTATCATCAAATACGTTTGTAACAGGCCATTGACGTGTACGTGTGTGTGTATGTACGGAGATATCAAACTGTCTCATCAAACAAATGCCGCTCGATGTACGTGAGCCGTGTCTGTACACGTGCGTTTTCGCTAATTGTGTGGAGCTGACCTTCTGTATCTATCTGTTCTGTATTAGGGTGCGCGCACATTGTGGCAGAACAGTGAATGAAGTGAGTACGGCTAAAGTGATTTGAACGGTGCTCCCCGGAGCGCACCTAAACGAACCGCGACTCAAAATGATTATGCAGATGGAGCCAGCGTAGTGTGAAAACTGTTTTGTTCCTGATAAAGTTGTTTTTTGAGAGCTTACTATCATACTACATGACATTTAAGTTAAACTTTTTCTAAATCGCGATGCCTTTGTTTAAAGTTTTGCCGCCAATTAAAACGTACTAAGTAGTGTAAATTGAGTTGATGAGCTGTCTGTTGGTTGAATCAGTTTAGCTTCTAATAATGGTCTTATACATCCTGCCATTGACAAGCAGGAGGCACTAGCAAATGGCAAACCTTCCATAAAGTTGTCAACAGTCTAAAAATATCCCGATTATCATAACAATTTTGAACCACTTAAGATTTTAAAATGTGGTAATTAAAATAATCGCGATTGCGTGTCCCAGCCCTGCAATTGAAAACTGCGACTGGTTGCAGCAGTCGTTCCGCTTGTCTTTAGACTTTTTTTTAGACACGTAATTGAAGCACTCATACAATGATGATGATGATGATTATCCAATAAACAAGCTGACGACTATTAAAAAGTTAGTATAACTAGTACTTGAGAAGAGTGATGTCAACCTGTTTCAAGATGAGGTTTTACGAGGTAAACAAAGCTATTAAATAAGTTATGATTTCAGGAGTCATAAGCGTAGAGTTTTATGGCTCAAAAACGATAAAGTTCACGTAAAATATGACTTCAACAAAACCATATCAAATATCTGTAGCATGAAGATTATCTTGACATGGGCCGTAGACTCACATCTCTTCATTATTTTTTTATATCAATTTTAAGTCTGTCACACCTAAAAAATCAATCTGCCTAGCCTTTTTCCAATTATGTTGGGGTCGGCTTCCAGTCTAACCGGATGCAACTGAATACCAGTATTGTACATGGAGTGACTGCCTATCTGACCTCCACAACCCAGTAACTTGTTAATAAGATAACCCTTGGTAAGACTAGTTGTCAGACTTTCGGGCTTCTGACAACCCGTAAGGAATGTCAAAGATCCACGAATGACAGCCGGGACCAACGCACTGGTTAAATGATTGATTTCTGTAAGGTTTGAACCATCATTGGTTTGAACAAACACTTTTACACGTCAATGATATTTTTTAAAACTAGATGAGATCAGATAGATAGATCACCGATTCCTATCTGACTACTCTGAGAAGAAAGGCCGAAACAAACTCAGAGGTCAATCTCTTTTAATAGTGAAAGGTTTAACGTGCTTGCCGAGGCACGGAGGCGTCTCGGTATGTAAAGACGGGCACCCGTCCATGGACCAACCCCGGAAACCGTAGCTTAACCAGATGGATTTCCCTGTGCGGCTATTATTACTTAGCCACAAGCTCCTCGTCCTGGTCACGCCTTTCGTGTTTAAAAACTTTAGAAGCACATTTACCATGCGTTTGCACTGGCGAAACATTCAGTTAAAATCAAGTTGATATCTCTCTCACATATATTAATAGAAATAGAGATAGCAATATGTTTTATGCGATGTTTCGCCAGTGCAAACGCGCGGTTAGGCACACGTGTTTTTGTTGAAATGTTGATACACGGAATTACAAAATGTCAAATTCAAATCATTTATTTCATAAAAATAAGTAAATTCAAATCATTTATTTCAAATAGTCATATAAAAGGCACTTTTTCAGTAGTTAGATTCGATCAATACAACTCTTAATGTCTCATCTCAACCATATACACACACACAGAGACACACACACATACACACACACACACACATACACACACACACTCACAAACACCACTTACACACTTGCAAATAGTCAGCCAATCGTAAAAAAGAACAAATTGTCAGTAACCCAACGTACAACGGCGACTAAAACGGTTTAGCTAACCGTTTACACGTCTTACCACTGCGCACTGGTCTGTTAATCAAAGAGGATGAAACTCGTCTCGTAATTGGCTTTAATAAATTTAGGATGTTAACTCCATGTAAGTAACTAAGTCTTGTTGCGTAACTTCCTTTAAAACCGTGTTGGATTATGAATACGGGATATTACGTCAGAATTTATTTCCTGCCTTTGGCTAATTAGATGGTCATAATCAGCCTATAGCTTTTCCACTGCTGGGACACAGGCCTCCTCTCCGTGAGAGGGAGTGTGCCGTAATCCACCACGCGGGCCCAGTGCGGGTTGGTAGATGTCACATGTCTAGGAATTTAGATTCTAGGACATGCCGGTTTCCTCACGATGTTTTCCTTCACCGTTTTGAGAGCAGTGGTGATGAAATAATTTACACAAAGTAGGTAAAGCGCCTCTCAGGGTTCGAACCCACGACCTAGAACTCGTAAGTCGCGGTCGTTACCACTGAGACACTGCTGCTCTGCTCTCAATTAGATGGTGTTAACAAGTAATTATTAGGACCAGTTATGTTTATTTCTGACTTTCTGATGGAATTGGCATATTTATACACCACTAATTCTAAATTAGTACAAATACTTAAAGGGCTTATTAGAGAAGGTCTTTTTATTATATATGTAAAGTCTCAATAAATAATATTCATAAACAGCAACGTTATTAGCGTTTGTTTATATGCCAAAATGACACTCAGTTTATGGAAATATTGCACAGACTACATAGTAGTATTGATTAATCATGGAAAAGCACTGCGCGAAGTATTTGCTAGTAGCAATTGTTATGTATAATTGATTTAATTATGAACTTAGCAATCATGACAAATTTTCGTGGACAATTTTGGGATTTAATTTTTCTGACTTTTGACTACACAAATATGATCTGTAACGGGTAGGGATAGAGCCCCATTTTTTTTTGTACTAATTAAAAAATAGTAGTGCATAACTAAGGTTTTGAAGCCGCCGATTAATATTGTTTAAAGTTTAATATTCATAGTTTCCGGGTGACTACAGACAAAGAAAGAAAGAAAAATGCGTTTAATTGGCATTACAGCAAAAAAAAAAATACACCTTAAAATTATAAAAACATAAAACAAAGATTGTATTGCCAAAAGGGCCTCAGCTCAGCATATTGTCAGATGACAACACAAGGTGTACCACCTGACGCTGATTTTCAGCTGGAACCTAGAACCTTTTTGTTGCGGCCTAGAACTTGGCCACATTGACTATGTAAGTTATTTTTAATATTTCTACACCGGCAACGGTAGTGTATGTGAAACTGTTTAATATTAAGATCTTAATGTACCATATACTCAGAAATAAATAAATCTATCTATCTATCTAACCCACGAGTGCCATACGCTAGAATCTAAGCTTAGAATAATCTGAATAATTAACACAAGGAGAGAATAGATTTAAGAGAATTAATTAAAATTAAATGATGTGACATGCATGCGTGTGTGTGTTGTATTGTGATTAATTAAAAACTAAAATAAATACCCAATATCAATATTACCACATTAAAATAATAAAATAATAATAAATCTATATCTAACAAAATCAGGAGACTGCATTACATTCTTATAAACTACCAAACGTATTTTGATGTGGTTTTATTAAAATTAAGAGCACAAGACAATAATAATTGATTATAATAAAAAATAAAACTGATAAAATTGGTATTATTAAATTGATAAAAAATTATAAAATAATAAATGGCATTATATGGCGGATATCTCGGCTCGAACATTATCAAAATCTTTTTGCCGGTTTAATAAAAATTCTTTGAGTTTCAATTTGAAAGTCGCGTTACTTTTACTGTACTTTATGGGAGGAGGGATGTTGTTGCAGCATTTAGTAGCAAAGTTGTACGACATGTCATAATATTAATTGTATTAGTTTTGATTTGGCCACATTTGTTGTGATTGGTAAACATTCTGAAATCGGAAACCATACTGCCGAAACTTGTAACACCATAATGTAACTCTTAAATTAGTTATGGTGTGCAATAAAGAGTATTCTATCTATCTATTAAACTCTTCAAATCAATTTCTGGCCCAATATAAGCCTGTACGGGCTACACTCATCTATATAAAAGTATAGTGAGACCCTTCGCCAGGCTTCCCCTCAGCCTTCCTCCGCTCTTTGGTTTAACGCCACCTAGGGCGTCATAAATGGCGACTCAGGGATTACATGAAGTGGATAAGCAGCATCCATCACTCTAATATCTCCATACTGTGAAAATCTAGCCTCCATTCGGATTGAGAAGATCAAACGATAGCAAGTACACAAAATGCAAAGACACACATGCATATTGAGGAAAGAAAACTGGAATAGCTCAGTAAAGACTAGGCTTTCCGTGCTGAGAAAGAGATGGGTGGGAAGAAACCAATATGGGTACTCTATGATTTAAAGATATATATATTTTGGGACTACTAGACTATAATATGTAGTTCAGACAACTAAACAGAAGTTTATGTTATGTACAAGACATACAAGGACAAGAGCTATGAACAAGAAATGTTTAAAAAACCGCAAATATCACTAGATATTCCCGTTATTTTTAACCGACTTCAAAAAAAGTTGGCTATCAATTCGACACGGTATACCTATATGTAATTGGAACTGCAATATATTCACATTTATGATAGTCTATTATAGCTTCCAAGCAAGCATACAAAATTTCATAGGCGTATGCATGTACGATTATATGTATGTATGTTTGTCCACGCATTTCTCCGAAACAACTAATTGGATTGCTCGCATTTTTTTATTGACTTACACTTACTTCAACTTAGGGAACAGTGCAAGTTTCATCAAAATCGGTCTAGTAGTTTTCAAGATAGATCAATACCTGTGTGACGGCCTGGCTTATTGATACGAGCTAAGGGTGTGGTGTCAAAGGGAAAACTTCTCAAAACCTTGGTCAAATTCTAGTGCAATATTTACAACAAAACTATTATGTACTTGTTACAAACAAATATTCTAGTTTTTACTTAAAATAAAAATTACGAAATAATAATTTTAAAAAAATTAAACCGACTTCAAAAAGTAATGAAATCAAAATTATCAAATAACTTTAATTTCGGAAGTCAGTGGCAAAAAACCAAAATAAAGACCCCAAGACACCGACTTCCAAAATTAAAGTTATTTCATAATTTTGAGTACATTTCTTTTTTAAGACGGTTTAATTTTTTTTTAATTACTATTTTGTTTAACATTTCAAATGATCATCTTCTAGTGTAAATGACGGATGATCATATTGATGATCTAACAGTCCATTAACATATACCAGTAGTACCAACGTAAGCAAAAGGCAAAATAGGCGTACCAAAAGGACACAAATCGTAAATGAACCTATCCGATATGTCAACGCCACAGCTCTCCAATTGATTACATTCACAGTACGTCGTTACCGATATGAATGAAAATATGGAATGTATCTGCTGCTTATTATTCCGCGCAAGAGTTTGTCCCGAGAGGCAGGTTACTACGCATGTAAGCGATGGATTGACATCCTGTCAGTATCAGCTCCAGTACTTATATTATGCAGGCTATATTACGTGTGATAACGTGGTGTCGTGTGTGTGAGGAGCTCGTGGCTAAGTAATAACAGCCGCACGGGTCGATCCATCAGGTTAAGCTACGCTTGCCGGGGTTGGTCCGTGGATGGGTGACCATCTTTACATACCGAGACTCCTCCGTGCCTCGGAAAGCACGTTAAGCCGTTGGTCCCGGCTGTCATTCGTGGATCTTTGACAGACGTTACGGGTAGTCAGAAGCCCGAAAGTCTGACAATCAGTCTTACCAAGTGGTATCGTATTACCCAGTTAATGGGTTGTGGAGGTCAGATAGGCAGTCGCTCCATGTAAAATAATGGTATTCAGCTGCATCCGGCTAGACTGGAAGCCGACCCCAACATAGTTGGGAAAAGGCTAGGCAGATTGATTGATTGATTGATTACGTGTGATATGATTGATAAGGAGAGTACCTATCATGACGAGAAAATACAAGTGATTTTTAGTACCGAGCCTTAGATTTAACCGGTTATAAATGTATTAATTATCTAACAACTTACACCTTAGTAAACCTTATTTCAAACATAAATGGGGTTGGTGAATGTTTGTGCTAGAGCAATTTTACGCCAACAGTGTAACCGTAGGGTGGGGATCGAACTCACGACCTCTTGCTCACATGTTCGCGCCACGCTAACTTGGGCTATTGTTCATTTAAATCACTATTGACAGTGAACAGTCTCAATATCTAACTGATCCGAGACCCCCAAATGATACAAACTAGAGGGGTGTTTCGCGTTCTTGACGTAGGCCTATGCCAATAAGGAACCACATTATAAAATAGGTATAGTCTCTACAAAAACTGTGAAGCCCAAGAAACTTCAAATTGAACAACGAGATTACAAAGACAACCGTATTGTACACTAGTAAGTACATGAAATTAGAGTGTAATGCAGGTGGAGAGACATCTGCATTCATCACAATAGCCTACTCAAATTACAAATCTTGTCATCCGAGGGGACCACGGCTTTATCTCACCGAGATTCGTTGTAACTATGACAACTGACAGGCATCATATTTAGCTATGAATCTGCGGGCTGATATTGTATCTCTGAATCATCTCTATTGTATTTTCTCATCATTGTAATGTTCGGCTTTCATTCTAACCACATATATGTAGATAGAATTTAGTATTAGATCAGGGCTCCTGTTTGATCTCTACGTCCATTTCCTTTTTCATTACCCTTAATGGTATCGGGTTTGACTTGCTCGTTTAGGTCAAAGGAATTTCTGGCTTGTCGTTACCTAAAAGTCACCAAAACGGTAAAATGGTAGTACCCGGTAAAAAACAGGGAAACTACTCTTTACTCGTGGGTAGACATTAAGGTGACCATGGAATTACCGCAAAAGAAGCCGCGGCGTCTTCTTTATCTGCTAATAACAATATGCAATCACCAATAAATTGTCGGGAACATATTAATACTTGTGGTCAATAGAAGCCCATGTTTAGCGGTAGCCCATTTGATACCATTTAAGATCTATTAAGTTTAGATATTAAGTATATAAAGGATATGTTCATAAACAGTCTTTGCTACGCCATTACAGTTATTTGAAGCATACATCCTTTGCGTTATAATTGGATGAGTTCAAGTGGTAATCGATTCAATTAGTGGTATAATCTTGTGGCTACTGTTCTCAATAGCCTGCTACAGCCACACTTAGACGTCCGTTCATGTATAATTAGGTAAGTATGTGTTGCTTAAAGTATGAATTGTGGTAGACACCATTCTTAATAAATATTACTGGGTACTATATTTGAATTGATAACATTTTCAGGCATTATACCTAGTCCTCAAACACCAATTGGATTTGTGTTATGATTATTCCAGTGCAAGGGATACGAGTAGGTACTAAGGGAGATAATATATTACCTATTTGGATTATATGTAGGTGCCTTTAGATCTTGAATCGTACTTTCGACCACCAAAATCAAGCTTTCAAAGTTTTAGATGAAAAAGCTTTGACAACCGTTTTGTAATTTTAATGGAACGAAACAAACTCCGATCATTGTAAATTTACAGATATACACCCACTATTATATTTTTTAAACAGCTGCAGTTGCTCCCTCACGTATGACTCAAGCGGTCAAAGGGTTGATACAAAAAGCTCCCCTTAAAAACAAAATGACCAGTATAAATAATGAATCACACATTTTTATAATCATATAAATAACAAAGAATACTAATCTCACCTCCGTTCATGACACTTCTAGCACACATGACAAGAAAGAACAAAATCCTCAAAGTCCTTTTCAAAATCATCACTGATCAAAAATTCACTAAAACTTCATTCAGTGTTTATCGCGATGTTTTTCGAAAAACTAACGAATAGGAATAAACGTGCACGCGTCGCGGCAGTCCGCGGGTTACTGGAGAACAGGAAAATGAAGCTACAAGCTACTAGCTACCCCATACATCATGGTGATACATTGTATGGGCCATGCGGGGCCATAGGATGCGTACCAATTAATATTAATTACGTTTCCTCCTTTAATTTTTTGTTCTAACGAGACTAGAAATTGAAACAATTGAAGAGTAAACAGAATGTTTTAAATGTGTTAAGAGAGAAATTAGCGTGTGAAGATGGTTAATTTGAATACAAATTAGGTCTTGTTATGTGGCAAATAATATAGGTACGCGGTAGAAACTATGTAAGTAGGTATTTGACAAAAATGGCATTTTCGGTCCCATAACTTATTGCTAACTTAAAACAATAATAGAATCGGCAAAATCTTGAAATTAAACTAATGATTGAAATTACAAGTTTAATTGAAACGCAATTTTTAATAGAACGTAAGTGAACGCGAAACGTTTTGTAAGCGTACCTTGCCTTTCATCGATCATTAATGTTTATTAATAACAAGAAAATATTAAACGAGCTGTACTGAAACTGAAATCACTTTTAAAATTTAACCAAAACATTTATTTGAGTGGGTCGTTAGAAGACATGAAACAATGATCATAATAGTTACAACTGCGCCACGAATAGATACTAGATTACAAAGAACAAAAGCTATAAAAGTTAAAACAACCTTACAACAAGACACACAGCGCCATCTATCTTTAAATTACTACAAAATTTCGGATTGCCCAACCCCACAACGAAAGCTCTTGGTATCAAATGCTCGAACAAAGCTCAGTGCACAACAGCGTGTGTAGTCGGTGTGGTTCCAAATATGGACATTAGATGGCGCTGCGCCGCCCGAAACTTTTTTAAAATAGTTTAGAAACAGCTCAGCAGACGTCGCGTTGGAAATATTTGTGAACAGCGCTATCTACTGTTGTTAGGGGAACGCTGCTGCGAGGGGCTGTCTCAAAATGGTGGATCCTACATTTTAGCCTTTGTTCAACCATGGTTCAAACTTAAGGGGTAGCTAGGTAGCCAGGTAGGTAGGCTCTAATAGAATACATGGCAGTACCGGGAAGTTTTTGTTGTAACCAGTACCGGACAGTCTTTACAGTTAGCTGTTTGATCGATGAAGGTACTTTGGAGCCGGACTATACGTATGGCGGGATCAGCAACACAAGGATAAGAGAGATTAGAGCAAAGGATTAATTTTCTAAGCACTGGGAGAATACAGCACTAAGGTGAAAACGCGGAAAACCGAATGTTTTGGAGTAACTTGGAAGATTATAGGTAATACGGGCTGGTATCCGTAACTCCACGTCAATGCGCGTATTTTGCGTATGGGTGGGAAAATCAATTATTCGATCCACCCCAACTTCTCAAAGAAAGCCAGCAGCGCCTTGGTGTTACTGATAACCTCACGGAGGGTACCTCGGTTACTGAAGTAGTTTGCCCTGTATGCGGCGACCACCGGGCAGTTTAGAAGCACGTGAGCTGCTGTCTCGTCGTCTTCCATGCAGGCCCTGCACGGCGGAATGTCTATGACTCCTATGACAAAGAGGTGTTTATTTATGACCCATCACCAGTTATAGCAGCTGTAACTATACGCAGCTGTTGTTCATTAAGTCAGAGAACCTGTTTCGTGAGGCGGCCATCAATTGTAGGGAAAACTTCCTTAGCCTGCCTACACTCACCTTGGTCAGACCATAGTTTGACTGGACTCTGATATGTTTCTTTACCAGAGTCCGTAAATACCCGAAGGGGAGCGGCACTATGGGTTCTGGTCCCACTGGTGCCATGCTCGACCCCCTTCTGGCAAGTTCGTCGGCTGCGTCGCCGTCGTCGTCTAGCAAACCGCTGTGTCCTTTGATCCATTGAATGGTTACATTATTGAGTCTACCCACCTGGTTGAGACACTGGTGGCACTCGTTATTAGCCCAGAGTCTACTGTGTGATACTTAGCGCTTGCATGACAGGCATGCTATCTGAGAGTATGCGAATCGAGTGCCCTTTAACTTCCCTGGCCATGATGTCTGAAGCGGCTAGAGAAACGCTCATGCATTCGGCCAGGAACTCTGTGTTATGGACCTCCAATGGTGTAGCTATGTATGGCATTACATCTGACAGTAATTACGACACTAATTTTAATATCGTATCAGGATGACCATCAGAAGTCGTAGCTAGTTCGAATTGTTATAATATAAAAGTGAGAGTCCTAAAGTTAGGTACTTGTCACGGTCGATTTTTTTGGCATTAAACATGGTACTGATCCTCTGAGAAAAACTTAGTTTACTATGAGTACTCTAGATACCTTTGACCCTGCATACCGACCAATTTACACACGAAACGTCTTCGATAGAAAATTCAAATGATTGGTTTCAAATTCAAACTTGGAAGAGTAGTGTTGCCAACATTGAATATTGATTGCACAAAAGGCGTTTGGCGCCAAAGCGTATTCTCAATTCAAAATTATTCGAGAACCATCGACTTCTTTTGATGGCGCAAAAATATGTAAGTAGCTGAATTCGTCAGTCACATTTTTATTCCGAATAACATTTTCTATTTCGCTTACTCCCCTTGAAAGAACATCTCCTTTCCTTTTCTTAATTTGCGGTACGGAAATTCAAATTTGACGGGTTGGCTCGCCTTTCCGCTGAATTTCGAAGTATAATGAACCTTTAAAGGTGGAGCAATCAATAAAAATATCAAAGGTTTACTTATTTTACGGAAAGCTTTGACTTTGTTGGAATATTTCACATTTACATGAAAAATTCGTAGTGAAGGTAACGAATTTGCATTGATTAGAATTTGCCCTGAATGTTGTGGCACTTTGAACCAACATAAACTTATACAACCTGCCTGTAATTGAAGGTTCTGCTAAATCAAATCAAGATCGCCATCATACGTAATGACTTTAAGATGCTGAAAAAGCTGGGACCATAAACAAATCCAATCATCCCCAGTATCACCGTACCCTCTTTCAAAAATACACCGAAAATAATATCCAAACCGCTAGCCACTGGAACCGATTATCATAATAGTTTAGCAAGCAAAGTGAACAAAATAGACAAACTTAAGTAAATCCGTATTTGTGGGTCCGCGGCCGCTTGTTAGAGACACTCCAGCCGAGTTTGTAGTGAGCCGCTTGAGTGCGGGGTACTTTTATACGATACGATGAAAATAACAGGAATTTCACTTCTCCAGATTAGGCTGTTGAAGAATTCGGTTTTTGGATGGACCTTATCATACAATTACGCTCATTAGAATTAAATGAGAATATTATGGTAACACCGGCAAGGTATTATTGTATGTGTAGGACATGTTTGAGCAAATAAATATATATCTTAATCTTATCTTTACCGGTTACGAGTACTTACTGTAACCAAAAACAGTTTTTTTGTCTCTTCCTACTTGGTACTTTTTAGGGTTCCGTACCCAAAGGGTGCCAACGGAACCCTATTACTAAGGCTCCGCTATCCGTCCGTCCGTCTGTCACGAGTGTGTTCTACTATTGCCGCTATAATAAATATAAAATAAAGTTAAAACTAAAAGGGGTCCTCATACAAGAAACGTGTTAAAGAAATACATCAAAAGTGTCTAGGGATCAAGCACGTTTTTGCTAGTTACTATAAATCCTTCAATCTGCCTAGCCTTTTCCCAACTATGTTGGGGTCTTCTTCCAGTCTAACCGGACGCAGCTGAATACCAGTATTTTACATGGAGCGACTGCCTATCTGACCTCCACAACCCAGTAACCGGGTAATACGATACCCCTTGGTAAGACTGGTTGTCAGACTTTCGGGCTTCTGACGACTCGTAACGACTGTCAAAGATCCACGAATGACAGCCGGGACCAACGGCTTAAAGTGCTTTCCGAGGCACGGACGAGTCTTGTTAAGTAAAGATGGTCACCCATCCACTGACCAACCCCGGCAAGCATAGCTTATCCTGATGGATCGACCCGTGTGGCTATTACTTAGACACGATACTTTTTAGTAAATTTCGTTATTTGAAAAGGGATTTTTTTTTTTAATTTTGGACAAAAGATGAAAATCTTCTGTCAAGTAATATTTCCATTTTGCAAGGGGTTTGAGGCCAAATCAGTAAAATTTCTACCAACTACTGAGTGGGATCAATACAAACAAACACTATTATGGAGAGAAGACGTCATTTGAGCCAAGAAAAAATGATCAGAGCCGTGGGAATATTAGAAGCTGGTTCTCAGCAACGTGCTGTGGCCATCGCCAGGGCACTACGCAGAGTACTTAAGTCAACTTTGGACACGTTACCGCGGCAGCGTGGCAGAGCGACATGGAGAACGAGCTCGCATAACCACATGCAAGCAAGATACAAATAAATACAAATACAAATTATTGCTCAACGAAATCGTACAATGACCAACATCATTGTTGGTTACGAGGCTCCATAATCTCTTCAAGGAAGTTAATAAACGATTAAAATATAAGAAATCGCTTGCATGAAGTCAATCTTCCTTCCCGAAGGCCGCTACGTGTACCATCTATTGAACCCCATAATTGCAGAACACGTTTACAGTGGGCTGGTGAACACAGAAATTGGGCAGAAAAAAAGTGGCGTTTTGTGTGTTTTTTGACAAATCTCGCTTTGGTATGAGGCCAGATAGGTACTAGACGTACACAGTATTGGAGGACCCCTGGACGCCAAGAATATTTGAAATCATGTCAGGAAGTCCATGCAAACAGTGGTGGAACTATCATGATATAGGCGGGTATTTGGATCGGCGGAAGAACCGAACTGATTTGGATCAGAGGCAATCTTAATGCACAGATTTACGCTGAAACGATTATATCATATGTTGTCATTCTTTTGCGAAACCAATTATTTGGTGCTTCATTTCTGCTCACGTATGATAATGCACGTCCACACACTGTCAGAGTCGTTGCAAACACACTTGCCCCAGCTAATATCAACGTCCTACCATGGCCTGCTCAATCGCCACACTTGAATCCCATCATTAAACACGCATGAGATATGCTTCAAAGAAGAGCTCTGCCAAAGGAGGATGGCAGCGGTGGACTCAAAATTACCGAAGCGCCATACACTTGCAAGTTTATATTGATATTAATAACAATTTTATAAGAGTTTTATAAAAAAATATTGAGTCACTAGGAGCTAGGAATTAAATGTTAGAAATGATTTTGGTTTATTAAAAAATAATTTATCGTGCAGTTACGAAACGCAAGGTATTTCGGATTCCATTTCAATCTACAGAAATGATTACAATGCATTCATCTTTTACACTTAGGTACTTTTTTACTTGAGGGTTTTCCTTTTTGATACTTAAATCTTGTTAAATCTAACAAAAACATATAAAACCAAACATTAAAATAAAATGTAAACAGCCTATAATAAATACACATAATTATCATTATTTTGTGATAATAACTGATGATAACTGAAAACGGAACGTTTTGCTGTCAATATAGACTAGCTGTCACGCTGTCATTGTCAATTCTTATTCCATTGTTTGTACTCTTGGGATTTATTGATTTTTATTCAATAAACCTGTTAAAAAATTCCAGTACCTAGATCTACAGCCGACCATCAGATCAGAGTTGTTATGGCGCTTTCCTCAAAAGGCCAAACTAGACCCATCCAAAATGTTGTCACATAATCTGCTTTCAAAATGTTTACCTAATGACCCCGCCTTCCGAGTACCCCGCGACCGCGCGATGCAGGATTTTTCGTGACGTCAGTGTGATGCGTATTTCGCATGTAATGGTGATGTAGATGCTGCCACACTACTATTAAATAATGTCCTTTAAGTACTCTTGGATTAATTTTAGGATAATCTTCTACCTTGAATATCTTGTTTCTCCCAACTTCTATAACTTACTTTCCATTTGCTTTTTTGTTCGTTTTATACCGTTCTTAAACTATTTACAAGTTTCCATTATATACGCTACCCCTATCCCTGAGTCCCAAACTACATGTAGTTTCGCCATTCTCCTTTGGATGCCGTACCAGAAAATCTTTTTTGTCTGTTACAACGGACGTGGGCGGCCATTCATTCATTTATATGAACTCATATGGAGTATGTCAAATCGCTGCGATTGTGTTATGAGCGTTAACGGCGGAAATACAGACTACTAATGGTTTATTGTACTACGCAATAAAAACCTTTAAAAACTTTTATTTTTATAATTTTATCACATTTTAATGTCAGGTTTAAAGACGCTATTACAAGTGGGTAGTCAAATCATTTGTAGAATGCAAAGCATTTTATTTAATAAAGATTGGCACTTTTGTTTAAAAAAGTAATGATTTGACTACCCACTTTTAATAGCGTCCCTAACTAACGTGAAAAATCCAGCATAAGCAAAAATCGCAAAACTCTTTATTAATGCAAAGGCAGAGAGTACTTCATTGATACCACCATATCGTCTACTTCTGCATAACGAATCGTATCGTCCCCGTCTCTTCCACCCTGAACATCTCACAACTGTCAACTTTGTATATTTCTTCCTCTACATGCTGTTTAGCAGCCACGTCACGTGCTGCCAACGAATGCGGGACGACGACGACGCTTCTCCAATTGTTCGAATCTTGGAGCTTAACTCGATCAATCGGGTTTAGTTGCCAAGTGATAAACCGCTTACAGACCGCACTTTTTCGGCTCACGGCTGATTGGAGATCGATAGCACGTTGGATGGTCTGCTAGCCTAGAGAAAGGTTTAAGTGATTAGAGTGAAGTTGTGGCTGAGATTGGTAAGTGGCTGTTTGTGTGGGTTGTTGCAGACCTACCGTGGTTAGCAGATTATTATAATCTTTCCTACGCTACCACTCTACATGCATAAGGAAAAAATACTGTTAGAGACGGAGTTAGGAAAAAGATAAGATTAATAATGCGAGGCAAAAGAACCTTTATTATGGTTTGAACATGATTGCTAGTAGGTTTCGGTAGGTATTATTTACGTAAGCTACGTTATGTGTACGTACACAACGTTTTAAAATTAAGTATACACGTAAATATTACAAATTATCAAAAAAATCGTATGCATGGTCTTGAGCATGGCCAGAGGAAAATGTCCGGCAACGATTCCTGCCGTAAAATTATGTGGAACACCACTGAAGAGGGTGGAACATATTAAATATCTTGGACATATGTTGTCCTCTGATCTGAAAGACGATGCAGACATAGAGCGAGAGCGCAGGGTGTTGTATGTGAGGGTGAATATGGTGGACCGCCGCCGCCGCCGCGCCGGTTTGCTTGTTGTAGCAATGAATTGAAGTAAAAACAACATTGTTCACAGCATATACAGGGTGTTCAAAAAGTCGTGGATCAAACAAAATAGGGAGATAAAGGAGGTCATTTTCAACAAAAAATATTTCTACAGCTTGACCATAATTCAATTACCCTAAAAATTTATTGCTCTTGAAATTTGGTTACCAGAGCCACAAAAAGACCAGTTAAAAAAAAATGTGACATAAAACAATAAAACAAACAGTATTGAATTACTAGATAATTATCAGCACTACAAAAGTTCTATTGCGGCTCTGGGTACCAAAGGATATGTCCAGTTTATGCCCTCTGGTATCGATAAATGTTCATGATTTATGGTTTTTCAGTAAGATTTAAAAATTCAGATCTAAATTACTATGGATTTATTAATTCAGTATTACTTGCGTAACAGAATTCTCAAAAAAACAATACTTAATCATAGCTTCCGCCTTGCCATTGATAACAGGAAGTACTCAAATGTTTTTGACGTTCCATTTTATCCCGTAATTACCTTTAAACATTGTGAAAAATAACTATAATTTATTAACGTAAATGCGTATAAAATTAGATATTATTAGATATTACTGAAATATTTTTGTATTCACATCAAACGTGTTTTATTTTTTGAACATCCACTTCTTAAAATGAAGGTAAGTATTTATTACTTCTTTGACATGACATTGACATAATATTATGTTATTTTCTTAAAGTTCTGATTGCTTTGCTTGCATTGCAGTTCCAAGTTTCGTTGTTTCATTTATGTGTTCCTTGCTTTCTGTGCGATTATTTTATAATATTTTCTTTTAACGACCATTGCTATTCCACTGGGACTGACTTCATTGTGGACTTCATCTAGACACAATTACTATAGCTGTACATAAAGGATTCTTTTTCTTTTCAATTTGGATATTATGATGAGGTGCATCAACTGTGACATCGCTGTGCAGCAGATTCGCAAAGATATCGTGTCAAGGCTGGCGTTACCCCTGCAAGTGAGACTTGCTCGATGGTTAGCAAATCAGGTACGCCTCTATAAGTGCAGTAAAGGCAGTATATTGAGCAGTTGTGTTGTAATTTGAAAAATACAATGTTATTTATTTTTGTTCCAGCTTCCATTAGATGGATACGCTTGTTGCTAGGTCATACAATGGTCTGCCATGGATGTGGTATCTCAGTCGCACTTCGTAATCCACGACGCCAACGTTTCTATCCTGTGGCAGGGGATAGCCCTTTACTACCCTTTATTTCCAATGATAATAATAGTTATCAGATGAATTATTTATTTTTGTTAATAGTAGATTAAGTCTTTGAAAGAAAACGGCAAAATTAATTGGACAGACCCGTCAAAACTGGAAAGACGAGCGATGAAAGGACGATCACGAAAGATGGAAGGACTGTCTGTCATGTAAAAATATAACATAAACATAATGTCACGCCAGCGATCCCCGAGTACACCCCACATTTCGCCAGTTACGTCATGTTGTCATGTAATAAAATGCATTTTAATAATATTTTCAGGATATGGCAACAATTTATGCATGTCATGCCTGTTGGGTTCGAGCGAATCGACACCTGATTCATGACACATCAAGGGGCTTACAAGAGGATGTTGTTCCATCCGTGGAACGTGGATCATCAACACCGCCGCCACCACTATCTCTACCACCAACACCGCAGCCACAACTGGCTGTCTCACCAACACCACCGCCGCTACCACTGCTGCCTCCATCACCCGTAGTACAACGAGGTGCTCGTACAGCATTAGCTGTAAGCTTACCAAATTACAAGCGAGCTAGTAACACTTCTAGCCTAAGTATATTGAATAGGTGTAATAATGGTGCACACGGCTACACATCAACCTCTCAATGTAAGAAAATCCTATACAATGCGAGATCAGCCTATATTGGAAATGTATAGCTTGATCTGTGCGTACATCTAAAATATATTTCACCTATATTTTAATAGACAGAGAATATAGCAGCAATTCTCCTTTATAGTATAGTTAAAATCTCGCTGCAGACTTGGTCATAAATCATAATCGGAGTAGGGATGTGCGCTAGTTGCGCGCGCTCAAGGCCATTATAGCACCAGCGTCATTTTTGACAATGTTTTGTTGTCTCTAGAAGACAGTTAATGTTTTTATCATTTTATAATAATAATATAAGTACGAGTACTTATGTACTTAACTACAATAAAAGAATTCGTTCGGCAATAAATACATAGTTTTATTTATTATAATCCCAATTCAGTACCAACAAGTAGGTAAATATAAATAATATTATCTCTTCAAGTGCAGTTATATACTAATTTATAAACACAAAACCCCCAGGGGTGGGGGAGGGGGGTTAATTGCGAACCCCATAGGTTCACAACTACGTAGGATGTTTTTTTTCCAGAAAATGGTGTTTTTTATGTTTATATATATAATGGGTGGTTTATATATAAATGTGAAGGGGTTTTTCCTTATGCACCACATGGGGTGCAGGAAGCCTTTGAGGGGTTAAGGGTATTGAGGACAGAAACCGAAATACGGAATTAAAAATGATTCAAATATAATTTTATGTGTAGGTACAATATAGAATTAGAATAATTTGTGATTAATTTAAAAAAAATGTCAAGCACTCTATAGGTGCTTTACATTTTTGTCACACAAATTAAAATATCCAAAAAGATCTCAGACCAACAAAATATCATGTATGTTTCACTTACCTCACAAAGGCAACCACCAATTAGTACCTGTGTTCGCTCACAGATGGCGTTATAATAAAATAAAATAAGAAAAATCCCCGTTTTATAAACCTTATTTTGACCAGTTTTGGTAAGTTCCTGACTCCTGAAACTTATTATTTTATAAACTACAAAATACGACGATTTTAATACCTACCATAACAAACATTACTGAACATTGGCTTTGACTACCTAGACAACCGTCCATTGCTCCACCAGACATGTCCAATTTATTTTTAGGGCAACTGAATTATGGCCATGCTGTAGAAAGATTTTTTGTTGGAAATGACCTCCTTTATCTCCCTGTTTCGTTTGATCCACGACTTTTTGACCACCCTGTATATACATATATTGCTCTTATACACGCGCGGACAGTACAACGCCTTGCGTGTGCAATGTAATAATGTATTCAGGGTGTAGTGGAACTGCCCCGATTCTAGAACGCATCAGGGATGTTCGCCGGGTTGCAAGTAGTCTGTTTTATTCTACTATAAAAAATAATAAAATAATAATAATAAAATGTATTTATTTTCTCCCACAAATATTAAAATTGACACAGTATAAAATTACAAAATTTGAATATGGAAGACAGGAGCCCATACTAAGTATAACCTGTGCTACGGGTCTCCTGGTCTCCTTATCTCGAACACAGAATTGAGAGTCAAACTAAGGACATAAATTGACAGCAGCAGGGAGCTCTTACAGCTATTAAACAATAAAATAAAGTAAACTTTAAAAACAATACAAATAAAGAAAAAAATAAAATAAGAAATGGTGTTTTCATAAGTATGTGATTTAGTTCGTGAGTGTATATGTGGGTTTAGTGGGTGTGATGTACGAGTTGTGCTTGTGATGTTTTGGGTGTGTGTGGGTGTGTTTGTGTGTGCGAACTATGCGAAAACGATGCACATCTCTGGTGCGCAGGGTTCGGGCTAGCTCCAGCGGCATCCTGAAGGCCTTCACGCAGAGGTTCAGTAGCCACTTCGCGCCCGCGGGAAGTTTGTTCCCCAACAGTAGATTGTCCGTAGGAACAAAGTTCCCAAGACAATCTTTTTTTTACTTTTAACCTTGTTCTACCACTATTAAGTAGTACTATCCAATTCCATGCATTTACTGTGATAGATTATCTGTGTCCGAACCTTTTGAGATACGACAACACTCACTGAACTAGTCTATGACATTAAAAAAATATTATATTCGCTGTCATAAAATCTAAAGTAAACAATAACAAGTTTTTGTCTCAACTTCGGAAGCTTGTAAATAATGAATATTGTACTGTGGTAAGTGGTTTTATTTATGTTTCACGTTAAGAGTTAACACAGCATGCATTTTAAACCATAAAAAATATAGGTCATCGCTTGTTTTTTCTTTGTAGAAAATCTAGAAATCTAGAATCTAGAAATCTAACTGTGTTTGCTCTTTACGTACCTATTTTTGTGAATTTTATACGATCATACATTCAAACGAAACATACACTACGATAGAGTCCAGTTCTCTGGCATCCATAAACCCATTCGAGCGTTACAAGATTCCAAGAATCTTCGTCGCTTCGGCATTATTTGTAAACACGTGCGAAGTGCGGGCTGACGTCACGGTGCGCGTACGCATGACTGTACTACCGACTGTTTTTTGTGTAGAGCCGCTTTCGTTCGAGTGGGTAGTTGAACCGTTGCTGTATGTTCACATACTGAGCAATCGAAGTCTGTAATACTGGTATGTTTACATGTGGTGTTATTATTTGTACATGCTTTTATTTTATTTTTTTTTTAATTTTGTAATGTTTGTGTTTATGATCCTTTGTTGGTCTATGTAAACGTTTTTATTGTTTTATGTTACAAATTATTCTGCTTGATGTAAATTATTCTAATATTATTCATGTACGGTACAACTATTTTCTTAATGTCCCTCGGCAAACTTCGTGTGTTCGTCGTGATTGAAAGCGTCCGGTCTGCACCAAGTGCAAAGATCAACTGATAGAAATTCGATGACTGACGAAACACGAAGTTTGCCGAGGGACATTAAGAAAATAGTTGTACTGTAGGTACATGTGTACTCAAAATGTTTTCGCATTATAAAACAGTTCAAATTAACCCCGTTTTGTTTCTTTTGCCTCTAACTAGATCAAACTCTTCTTGTTTCTTTAAAAAAATCACGTTCATAATCCTTCCTAATCCTCGCCACTTGTGTCATCCCAACTTATTTTATCTTGCGTCTCGCTCGCACACAAGTGTCAAAATTCCCACAGACTATACGAGAACTTTATTAATTTGTTCTTTTCTCGTCGAATTAAAACCTTTATCTGATTATCTTTTATCGGTTTTTCGGAGCAGTAACAAATAAAATAAAATAACTTTATTATTTTCGTTCGTTCAGTAAGCTGATGTGTTTTTACGCTGCAATGATTTTCAATGAACCTTTCATTTTTTGGCGAGTGATGTTCATTTTGATATAGCACTATTTAATTGAATATGACCTTTTTTGTGGGCACAGGTGTACGAAGTTGTTGGGCCAAGTGTTGATTAATGCGTTTTTTGTAAGTTTTGTTATCGTTGAATATTGCACATGTGGGATGATGTCTCTTAATCCATTTATAAGACAGAATATGGTATTTCATAAAGAGTAAAACATCAACCATTGAATCTAGCACTATTGTCGCTATAAGTATTCAACTTTATCTCCAGCTGAACATGAGGGAAAGTTACCACCATTGAAATATATATATTTCAGAGTTTATTAAAGGAAAAAGGCTTCACGGCACTATGGTCCTAATACAGGGCATTAGGACAAACATGACTATAACAAAATAAACATTTGTTTTATTCAATAACGTTTTTAAAAATACACTACTATTGTCCCCAAAATCTAACTGACCTATGTGCACAAAATAGATTTGAAAACCAAGCTCCGTAAGGCAGTAATCCTGCGGCAGCTAACTGATATAGCATCGCGTTTGAGCTGTGAGCTACGGATATAATCCTCGAACAACCCCGCCCTACCCTTTAACCAATACGTGACCACAAGCATTATGTGGCATGATGTAGGAAAACTTGGATGTGGTGTTGCTGTCTTTAAGTGAGAGGGATTTTTTTGTATCGAATTCCTTACCATGAAAGATGTTTTCCGTCTAATGCCCGGCTACAGATTGATGAAACGTAACACAAGGAGTCGTCCTAACTTATGCAATGCAACATGAAATGTAACACAATAACTATGCGGATTTGTTTCAATGTGTGTTACATTTCATGCTACGTTGGAAGGAAGCATTCGTGTGTGTGTGTAATGTGTTTTCATTTGGTGAACCAATCTGTACCGGGCATTAAAATACATTATAAAAACACAGTCTCTATGAATGAAGCTTCCAGTGCACAAGGTGAACAGCTATCTCGAAGCCTTTGCCGACTGGTTAACCTTTTTTTGCATGACACAAGCTAAACTGAATAAAAATTTAGGGATGATTGACTAGGTAGTACCTACTGCAATAAACTTCTCCGATTCCTCTTATAATTTCTAGTTTTTCAAATAATACGTAAGTAAATATCACGAGTCTCTGTGTACAACTGTACCTTCTCAAGTTTATTATTACTTATAGGGGTGATTAGTCCAAAATCTGGTATGGCAGTAAAACTGGGACAAGGCTTAGTCTTTTAGAGGCATGAGGAACAGGGTGTAAACTGTACTCATCCTCTATTGAAAAGGGAGGATCCTTCGACCAGGCAGGTGTTGTGTCTGGTGGGCAACTGCCCGACGGTTGATGTCGAGACGTTGTACTCGTATATATGTTAGTCGCGCGGTAAAAATATAACTTCTATATAATAGTTATTGTTTGTTATTTAAGAGCGTTGGCTCCGTACGGCATTTCATACAAACGTTCAAGTCCTTTTTCATCGAAATGCATGAACCGGTTTTAATTAAACTTCATACGCATAAGCAAGATAGGTCTACAATTTTAGTTAAGAATATTTTCGAAATGTCTTTTAAAAAAAGATAATTGAAAATCTCTATTTAATGGAATATTTAAAATCGCTCGAATGCAACACTATTTTTCAAAAATGTTCTTAACTAACTTTTTAGACCTATGTATCCTGATTATGCGTAAGAAGTTTAATTAAAATTGGTTCATTCATTTCGATAAAAAAGGACTTGAAATTTTGTATAAAATTTGTTAATTAAAAGTTTGCCTTAGTGTCCTGATTTTACCCCACTCTCCCATATTTGTGTCAATTGCTAACCAAACAATTTCAATGACATTTTATACCACATCCGTCACCCCGTCACCCGTGCCCCCAGCAGGCTTGTCTCTTGTCTCTCACAATCGGCTCAGTGTCCACCGCACCGTAAAATTGTATTTGACGTTCGCTCGGACGCGGGGAGAGCTGGCAAATTAACGCAGCTTAGGAGAAAATCTCTGTGTTATGATATTGTGGCAGTTGTGGACCGATCATCGCTTTAAGTATGTTACTGGATTTATTAAGTAGATTTTTTAGACAGGTGCGTTTTGGGTAAATGTTGTTTTGTTATCTTATAGGTTAAATGGTGAAGAGAGAAGGATTTTATGTACCTATTGGTATTGTATGAACTCATTGAGAAAACAAGGATCAGGAAAGACTTCTTGAAGCACAGTGATATGTGAAATCAGCCATACTTTTACACGCTTTCAAGATAATTCTTGTACCTCTAGTGGCGCACCTAGAGTTTTAAAATATTTAAGAAATTATATTATAGTAGCATACCAAATTAGTTGTATTAGTTGTTCGAGAGCATAATATCATTTGCATTCATTCGGTGTCTTTTACTACATTCATAAGTGGATATTTTTGGCAGAAAATGCTAACTATCCAGAGTTGGCATTTTCTGCCAAAAAACAAACGGTTTGCAAAGACATCCTAGATAACCCAAATAGGTACCTACATGAACTTTTATTCCATAACCACCAACCAAAAAACATTCGTATCATAATTTTCTCCTACATTTTATAAAGGCTGCATATTTCGCGGCAGTCTGCAGCCCGATCCCATGAGGGTTGATAAAAAGTGACGCTAAAACGTCTCTCATTCGCCCGGAGTGGGAAAATCATATTCTGTTAAACTCGTTATGTGTCCACGATTCGCCTTGAAGCGCTGACCTGGCAGGGGGTGGAATAGGGTGGATGTGGCTTTAGATAAATTAGGTTTTGGGGTTTTTTTCTTAAATAGATATCACTGTTTTTTTGTGTGCTAAAATAAATATTTTGTAAAACAATAAATAATAATCCTAAGGAGAATATAGAAAACAGTTTCAAGAACTCTTTTGAAATACACAAACTTTCTTTTAATTCAATAAAATACATTCGGAAAAAGATTATTCAACGCGCACAATGGTCCACATGAAGGATTAAGTGCGGAAACCAAATCCATTAACATAGAAGATTATTCAATAAATTTCCTCGAAAACTGGTTCATATCGCACTACGATTAGGTTCACAATGCAATGTATTTCACACGCGTGCGTTTTTTTTATTTTCCAATACGTGTGCGGGAATAAAAATTGCCACAGATAACATAAGTGAAACAAACCATAAGTAAGTATAGGTATAAACCTATACTTAGTCCAAATTGGTTCAATGCCTCTATTCACACCGTCTCGCGCCAGTTTCATTTTGGCACTTGCCGGTGCCAAGTGCCAAGATAAAACTGGCGCGAGACGGTTCTCTATTCGGACGTTAATGGTTTTTTTAATCTCGGCAAAGAGATATACGTCTCTACGGAGTTAAGTAATATTTTTTGAATATTTAAATAATGTTTATAAACAGAATATCATCAAAAACCATGATTATTACAATAAAAAAAAGTTTATGAACAAATTAACATTTATTTGTGTTCTAAACTCAAAAATATTTGAATTTTCTATTTTTCATATAAGGCTGTTTATCGGTTTTATATCTTTGCTTCTCCTTCAACCTGGCGAAAGCAAAGCGCGAAAAAAAAAGAAAATTTAAATCATAGTTTCCTAATAATTCATGACAAAAATATTTTTCGTTATTATTTTTTCAAAAGTGTATTGAAAAACGTCGTTTGATACACGTGGACATTTGTTATTGCAGCTCTCGGCTCAAAAACAACCTCAAAAACAGCCTACGGCTCGAGCGTTAATTCCGCCTCGAATGCCATAACAAACATTCTCCACTTGTATCAAAATGTACCATAAAACAATTACTTTCAATCCACAACTTTGTTTTGTGTTGGTATTTGGTCCCGTATGGTAAGTAAAGCCTGTACGCACTTAATGCACTAATGCATTTTATTTCCAGATTTTTACCCAGACTTGAAATCTTAACTAACTGTAGTATGCTAACACAGGCTTCCGCAGACAGGCACGACGCGTGACGATGGTGGTGCGACGCGATTCTGGTATTTCCATGAAGTTTTCATAGAAAGTGCTCTACTCGATTCGCGTTGCGCCTGTTTGCAGGAGCTTTAAGGGGACTGCAGGACCTTTTTTTTATCGTGGAGATATGCTCATGCATATTGTACTACCACAAGGAGATGGGAGATAGTACAGTTATGTGGGACTCTAACTCACTAAAACTCCACTTTGTCCTCCTCTGCCGCTTACGGCGGTAACACGGGCACGCGTTAGCACTCATCCGTGAAACCGCCGCGGCTGTCCGTCACTGTACCCTCCTCTGGGGCGTACTCCCCATCACCGGCGCACCAGAAAATATTGCACGCCGTGACCACCCCAAGGACCAAACCAGCACATGGGCGCCACACAACCCCGTGTCTGGGCACCCTTGGTCCCCCTGCGACGGGTCAGGTCATTGACCCCGCCGCCTGCTAATTTTCGGCCGCAGAAGATAGGAAGAGCGACCAACATCATACAAACACTCCTGCTCCCCTGCGGCCCCAGCGCGTCCGCCATCAGACGGTGGCGACCCTGACAAGGCCGCGGAAGGTAGGGAGAGCGGTGCACCGCAATACAGGCAGTCCTCTCCCGTCGCGGCCTCCAACCCTCAGCCGCGATGCCTCCCATACGACATCGCGGCCCGTCTCAGTTGCGATGTCGCTCAAGCGAAACCGCAACTTACCGGGAAAAGCCCTGACGAGCGGCCCCTCCTCAGGTTCCTCTTCACTTCACCGTGGGTGACCAAACCACGGCTACTGAGGCCCCCCACCTCAACAATGCAGGAACCCACCGGGGGGCCGGGGGGGGGGACTACAGGACCTAAATGCATGTTTTATAATGCCTAAAAGTATAAGATCTACTGCAGTAAACAAAATCAGAAAAATATATGATATTTTTCAGGATATATGCTCGAGGAGCTCGTGGCTAAGTAATAACAGCTGCACGGGTCGATCCATCAGGTTAAGTTGCGCTTTCCGGGGTTAGTCAGTAGATGGGTGACCACCTTTACATACCGAGACTCCTCCGTGTCTCGGAAAACACGTTAAGCCGTTGGTCCCGGCAGTCATTCGTGGATCTTTGACAGTCGTTACGGGTCGTCAGAAGCTCGAAAGTCTGACAACCAGTCTTACCAAGGGGTATGGTATTACCCAGTAACTAGGTTGTGGAGGTCAGATAGGCAGTCGCTCCATGTAAAATAAATGCTGGTATTCAGCTGCATCCGGTAAGATTGGAAGCCGACCCCAACATACTCGTAGTTGGGAAAAGGCTAGGCAGATTTATTGATTCTTCGGGATATATGCTAATTAGATAGTATGTTGCAAACATAATAATACAACTAATTTCAAACGATAGAAAAAAATCACGAAGATACCTCTAAAATTTTCTTTTAACGATTAAAACCCATACTAAACATGCAATCATTCTGATTTTTTTCAGCAAGCAACATATTAACGTAATCGTGTTTTAATTTTTTAGTCCAATCGGTAGATTTTTTGTAAATAGATTTAATTTGTAAAGAGATTTTGTAAAGAGAATAGCTTCATATTTTGCAATATTTACCAGTGTGTGTCATCGCGCTTTTCTTTCTTTTCTATACAATCCGACTCCGACAGTGACTGCACTTTAGGTCCTGTAGTCCCCTTAACGCCAAATCTTTCTATAAGCATTCCTTTCAAAAACCTTAGCAGAGAAAACGAGAAACATGGATTCATGACATTGTGTGCTTTAAAAGAACCAAAAAATCATCGTCGTATCCTCATAAAGCCCAACAGTTACTTCGCTGTGAAAGCAATACTGTATTGAGTTTTTAGTGCTCGCAGGGCTCAACCAGCTCAACTGTCGTGCGATAACAGAAAATATTGGGTACGGAACCTTTTTACCGGCGAATGTGGGCGATGATTGATTTTTTGATTGGACTACTATCGTGCCCTACTTAGACAGGGTTTTGTGTAGGGGTGGAAGAAAACATGTTGTGTTTTTTGTTACTTGTATTTGGAACGAAGTAACTAAAATTGCGTTTCTAAAAGATATTTAGATTTTTTTTTTATTTATCATTATACACTTCTTTATACATTACCAGCTGTTGTCCGCGACTTCGTCTGCGATCCAGAATGAAAAGTAGGTAGCCTTTGTCCTTCTCCAGGTCATGATATACCCTTGTGCCAAATTTCATCCAAATCTGTTCAGTTGTTTTAGCGTGAAAGCTTTTCTTTCTTCGCAGACTTTCGCATTTATAATATTAGTCAGGATTAGGATAGTCTATGGGTAACTATGTTAAAATGAAGCTGCAAAGAAAACTTTTGAGAATTATAAAAACAATTAAATACTGCCGTAGTCGGAAAAACCGGTAAGCAATTTGAAAGTAAGTGCGTCAATCTTCATTTAAACTTCTTGAATTTTATTTCGTACAATCTGCCCAAAACTTCTGCTCTCAATGCTTAACGCACTCAAAACCAATATTCTCACAGGAAAAAACCCGACAATGACCACCGCACTTCAGCGGGACGAATGTTGGAAAAATTAATACTTAAAAAAAAACAATACCAACTCTCCTGAAACCGCTGAGCCGTTATCTCTTACAATTATAGAACATTTTTATTCATTTATTTTGATCAATTCAAGTCAAGTACCTATCGCATTGCATGGGTTGAAAACTTTACAACTTTATTTTACACTTCATCAAATCCTTTCTCAACTTTATCCTGATAGACAGAAGGGTCACATTGTAGTTATCGAGGATCAAAAATATGGTGGTATGGGGTGTGTAAGTGGTTATTGGAAAAATGGCTTTTGAAGAACTCTTAAAATATTGGTCGAGAGGTTCTCATTGCAAGACGACACGATTTCGGTATTACTGTAGAACAAAAGAGGTATTGTTTAGTAGTTTTGTTTGTGAGAATTATTCACAGGAGTGAGTTTATTTACGGAATAGACCAAATTATTAAATAGCTAAAGCTTTGGTTTGCTAGGAAAGCTGTACTCTCATATAACAGCCGCCATGAAAAAGTGTAATTTTCACCAGTATTTGACATTAAGTCAAAGCCCGCTGCCCAAAAATTTAAATCGCTAGACTTGCCCTCACCGTACCTCACAAAAAAAGTGGCCATACAGAGAAGAGGGAGCTCACTGCGTCATTGTGTGTCAAAGGTGTCAAAATGAACCAGAAATGTCAGAATGAAATGTCTATCTTTTGACGCATTAGGGCGAATCTAACTATTTAAATCTTTCACTACTTCTTTAGCAATATTTTACCACTGCCATCGTTTTCATGATAGCCGTCACTGCGACCGTTAGTGGTAACCACCGCTCTTCTAGCAAACCGAAGCTTAACTGACTAAAAATATACGAAACAGGAATCGTATTTAAAAGGAGCTATGGGATGGCTATTGGGGTCACTCGTACGAGTAAGTAGAATCATAGGTACAATCTAAAATAGCAACGTCCCTGGAAGATACTTTATCTGAGTACATGATTTGACTCAGATATCAATAAATCCGTTAACATAGTGAGAATGGGCGACTCATAAAATATATCTAGTTAATAACACGCGCCTGCTGTTTGTGCGCTGTTTTATGAGAATAATATGATTATCATGACGCTGAGTGGGCAGTATGATAACGTAGAGGCTTTCAGAAAAAAGTTAGGATTGATGGGCGTATCATATCTACATAGACAGTCTCAAAAAGCATTTAACTCTTAAAATGTCGATTGCACACCATGTGTACAGATAACAATAGAATTTCAATTGTGTCTGCTAATTAGCGCGCGACGGGTTAAAGGTAAATGTGAAGAAGAAAACGAAGTTCCACAAGAAAGCGATTGGTGAGTGCTTAATACTAAGTACCTAGGCGATCGAACTCTGCACGGGTGAAAACTTGAGAACAAAGAAAAGGTTTTTTTTTCAGAAATGAGACATAGGTAGATCTATTTTGATTAAGGTACCTACTTTGAAAAAAATTGAATTTGTAGGTTGTGAATTTTGGAACTTTAAACTTTCATTTTTTCTCGGACGTCCACGAGGCATTATAATATTTTCTACAAAGCATAGTTCAATGATTATTATATTTGAACACCATTTGGCAATCAATAACTTACGAACAAAAAGAGAATATTATCTGTTAGTAGTTATTAATACGTTAACGTTTCGTGTTGGCGCCAAAAATGTTGGTTCGGTTCTTCATGTCAGTGGAGAGGCAAAAGAACGATACCCAAACAGCCTTGTCAGATTTGTAAAACAATGTAAGTTTGTCATCAGTTCTAATATCTCATGAAACCACCAAATATAAAAAAGTCATTAACCAGCCTTTTATCTACCTTCCTAAAATCAGTACCTATGTGTTTACTTATTTATAACTTTAATAAATAATCTACTGAAAGACAGAAATGAGGCTTTTATAGGACAGTTGATATTTAATATTCACATCAATAGATGGCACCTGGAAAAACTAATCGAGATCGAGATTAAAAACTCTTTGGTCTTTCGTTAAGTTTATACACACAATTTTGCAGCTTTTGTATACCAATGAAAATTAAAAGTTATAAAAAAAGTATTGATTAGATTTTGTTAAATTCTAAAATTGACGAAAAAAAACTACTTTTTTCAACCTCGCGGCTAAAAAGTATGCACATACCCACTGAAACGCTACAGCCAACTATCATGGTCGCTAAAAAAAATCCGTTACAGCCAGGTTAGCTGTGCCGACTTGTTCCTTTTAAAACGTTTTTGTACCGTGGTAACTTTATGAAAGCATCTAAAAGTTATACGAGATGGAATTCCGCTTCTGTGGATGTACCTATAGAACACTATTCGGTGACCACTAACAAAACATCTAAAAAAAGTATCAATGACAAGATGGCGCCGGCTTCGAAATTACGAACCGAACCGTCTTTTTGCGTAAAAATACGGAGAAAACGAAATTTCCCAGATATGAGACCTAGCTAGATCGATTTTTCACCGCCGTAAACCCCTATATTGCAACTTTCATCGAAATCGTAAGTGCCGATTTCGAGAACGTGATTATAAATATATATATATAGCTATATAGGTATATATATACAAATATGAGCAATGTTTGTGTTTGTTTAATAGTATAGGGATACTAGAAGAAAAGATTAAACAGTTTTCAGAAATCAAAAGTACGAACATGGCTACGTAGAGTTGGATTTTTGGATTTTTGTGTTTCGAATAAATGCTGATTAACATCAACTCCATCGTTTGATTGTAAATCACAGCCTTAAAAGTCGTTTTTTCATATTTAAGAAGAAGCGCATCGAAAAACAAATTGTGCAAGCTGGAAAAAACGCTACCGTTAGAAAATCATTTGTATCAAATCATTATAACAGTGCTACAAAACAATTCAACTCAAAGTTTTCCACGCCTTCAAAGTACATGCCACAATATAAACACAAGGTATATCACATCCAGTATATAAAATCAGTATCAAAACAGCTCCCAGCACAGTAGATATAAATAAGGTATATATTTTACGGCAGCGAACATTCGAGGGTGTCGGATTTTCTCGCTATCTCCAGCGGCCGTGGTTTGACCGACATATTCTTAGCGCTTGCCTTACGTACCCTGGCACAGAAGTGTAGAGTCGCCTACATTTTTTGTAGGTATTGTATCTACACCAGTTATAAGAAGTAGAAAGAAGTACAGGCGAAAGCCTTCATGCATCTTGTTATGCATTCTGTTGTGCCCTACATTTAACGGTCCCAAAGTTTACCTTTCTTATGTGGTGATTTTAATTTCGTAACCTACTGTCGTTGATGCTTTAGTGACAGACAAACAAACGGAAATCTTTAAAAATAAAAAGAGAAGTCCTGACTGACTGATTGACTGACTCATCAACGCCCAGCCCAAACCTTTGAACCTAGAAAGCTGAAATTTTGCACGGAGGTTCCTTTTATAATGTAGACAAGGAGTAAGGAAGGATTTCCCGTTAGCACGTTCCCGTGGGATATTTTCCGACATCCACGCGGACGAAGCCGCGCGGGAAGTGCTAGTTATTAAAATTGCTAGCTCAAAATAGTAGATAAGTTATAACTCATAAGTCATTTATTTCATAACAAAAAAAATTGTGTTGAAAATTACAGTGATGATAAATAAAAAAATAAAATAAACAAAAACACTAAATTCATATTAAAAATTGATTACGCATCAGAAATGTACCAATATCACTAAATAAATAAATTATAGGTATGTCAATAATTCAGTAACAATAAATTAAATTAAATTAAATAGCCAACATTTCATTAAAAATTACAATTAATTAGAAAATAAATAATAATAATAACAATTTAAGAACACAATATCATGTCCATCGTTGGTCATTTATGAACTCATCGATACTATACTCGTGGACAGTGGTGAAATTGGAGGAGCTCGGGGTTGTAGATGGCATCCGGGTAAAGGTCACTGCGACTGGGGCCCGGATACTGGAAGTTCCTGGTGCGGCTAGCGGCCCGACCGCTGACGCTCTGGCCGAAAGGCTTAGGGCGTCCTTAGATGCGGACGTGGCCCGAGTGTTCAGACCCGCTAAGTGCGCTGACATGCGCATTCTGGGTCTGGACGACTCAGTGACGGAGGGAGAGGTGGTGGCTGCCGTGGTCAAGACTGGGGGGTGCGCCTTCGAACAGGTGAGGGTAGGCACCATCCGTCCTGACTCCACGGGGATGCAATCCGTTACGGTGAGCTGCCTCGTATCGGTGGCCCAAAAAATAGTTGGGGAGGGACGAAGGTTCCAGGTGGGCTGGGATTCCACGCGGGTGAAATTGCTGGAACCCAGACCTCTGAGGTGCTTCCGTTGCCAAGTGGGCAACCACGTGGGAGCCAAATGCACCTCGGAGGTGGACCGCAGCAACAATTGCTTCCGTTGTGGTCAGCCCGGTCACAAGGCCGGCTCGTGAAATGCCACGCCGCACTGCTTTTTATGTGCGGCTGCTGGCAAGCCGGCCGATCACCGGGCTGGGAGCAAGGGTTGTGGTCCACCCGCTAAAGCCCGGAGCAGGGGCAAGCCCTCTGCCACCTCCGTCACTGCCGCAGCCGCCGCCACAGCCGTCGCCGTTGCCGCCTCCACTGCCGTCGTCGTCGTACCCACTGCGGCAGGGCCCACACAGGGGGCTTAGGGAGGGGGTGAAATGGAATGTCAGTAATGGCTCCATTACGCCTCCGCCAGGCGAACATCAACCACTGCGCCCCAGCTCAGAATCTGTTGCTCCAGAGCATGGCGTAGTGGTCGATTAACATCGCCGTGGTCGCTGAGCCGTACTTTGTCCCGCCCAGTGATTACTGGGTGGAGGACCTGAGCGGCACAGTGACCCTCATTTCGTCGGCCGCCGCCGGTACCCTGTCCCTCGAAGCTGTGAAGAGAGGACAAGGTTGCGTTGCAGCACGGTTCGGGGAGATTGTCGTGGTAAGGGGGGGTGGTAAGGGGTTCTCCCCGAGCCGAACTCTCGCCGAGTTCCACAACTCCCTTGCGGAGTTGAAAACCGTCGTCGTCGGGTTCCGTTCCCTTCCCATGCTCGTCCTCGGGGACTTCAACGCCAAGAATGTGGCTTGGGGTTCCCGGTATACCGACACACGGGGCAGGATGGTGGAGGACTGGGATCTAGATGTCTCTAGATCCCAGTCCTCCAACAGCAGGACAGGCAGGCGGGCAGGCTGTGGCTTGGTCGTCCTAAACCGGGGTTCTGTCCCCACGTGTGTGCGGATGCGGGGCGAATCAGTGGTGGACATTTCATTCGCCAGCCCCGCTCTGTTGCCGCATGTTGTTGACTGGCGCGTCATGGAGGGGGTGGAGACCTATTCCGACCACCGGTACATCCGGTTTGATGTCTCCGCCCAGACCTCGAGCGCGCCGGTCCGACTGGCCCCGAGTGGTCCGCGGTGGGCGCTGAAGCAGCTGAACCGGGAGCTCCTCCTGGAAGCCGCGATCGTGCTGGCCTGGGTGTCACCACCGGACAGGCCTGCTGACGTCGACGACGAGACGGAGTGGTTCCGGGAGGCCATGTCCGAAATATGTGACGTGGCAATGCCCCGGGTTCAGCCCGGACGCGCCTGGCGCCAGGTGTACTGTTGGTCCCCGGTGCTGACGGCTCTGCGCGAGGCATGCGTTGCTGCGCGGTACCGGTACACCAGGTACCGCAGGCTCCGTATCCACCCTCCGGATACGGAAGCCATTCAGGCGGAGCTGTACGAGGGGTAGAGAGCGGCGAAGACTGCCCTCCGAGCGGAGATCTCGCGGGCCAGGGGTCTGGCTCGCGAGAAGTCGCTGGGGACTCTGAACAGAGACCCGTGGGGACGCCCCTACAAAATGGTGCGGGTTAAACTCCGCCCATGGGCTCCCCCGCTGACGCAGAGTCTCCGGCCGCAGCTCGTGGAGGACGTGGTGAGCGCTCTGTTCCCTTCGCGAGGGGAACAAACTCCCCCGCCCATGGCTCCTCCTCCTGCGGTGCCTGATGTGGACCACATCACCGACGACGACGACGATGCTCCGGAAGTGACCGAGGTAGAGCTGAGAGCGGCGGTACGTAGGCTGAGTGCCAAAAATAAGCCCCAGGACCCGACGGCTTGCCAGGAAGAGCCTGGGTTGTGGCCTTTTGGGCTCTCGGGCTTCGACTAGGGGGGCTCCTAAGCGCATGCTTGGAGAGGGGCCAGTTCCCTCTTCGTTGGAAGACAGGGAAACTGGTCCTCATTAAGAAGTCGGGGCGCCCTGCGGACTCTCCGACCGCTTACCGGCCCATCGTGCTGCTCGACGAGGTGGGCAAGCTCTTTGAAAGAGTCATTGCAGACCGCCTCGTCGGGTGGCTGGTGCAGGAGGGGCCGGATTTGGCGGAGAGCCAGTTTGGTTTCCGCAGGGGCGCTCTACGGTGGACGCCATCATGCGCGTGCGAGCTCGCACGACGGGGGGTGCTGTGGCCCGGAGTGGGGTCATCTTGGCGGTGTCTCTAGACATCGACAACGCCTTCAATACCCTGCCCTGGAGTTGCATTAGGGAGGCACTCCGGTATTAACGGGTGCTAACCTACCTCCGTCGAGTGGTCGAGGCCTATTTGACGGACAGGGCCGTCATCTACCCCGGTCATCAAGAAGAGTGGAATCGGCGAGAGATGTCGTGCGGTGTCCCACAGGGATCTGTCCTGGGGCCACATCTGTAGGACATCGGGTACGACTGGGTGCTGCGCGCCGACCTCCCTAGCGGCGTCAGCGTTGTATGTTACGCTGACGACACGCTGGTCCTGGCGCAAGGGAGGTCGCACCAGGCGGCGGCCGAACTAGCGACACGTGGGGTTGCGACAATAGTAGAGAGGATCCGGCAGTTGGGACTCGAGGTGGCCCTGGACAACTCCGAGGTCATATGTGTTTCATTTTCTTTCTTCTTTCTTTCTTTCTTTATGTGTTTTCACAGTCCTCGGAACGCGCCACCGTCGGGTTCCCAAATAACGGTAGGAAGGGTTCACATCGGAGTCGAGTCGACTATGAAGTACCTGGGACTCGTCCTCGACAGCCGGGGGAACTTCGTGGAGCATTTCCGACGTTTGGCTCCCAGATTGGAGCGGGCCGGGGCTACCTTGAAGCGGCTCCTGCCCAATCTGGGGGGTCCAAACGCCTCCTGCCGGAGGCTTTACGCGGGGGTCGTGCGGTCCATGGCCCTTTACGGGGCACCGATGTGGGCGCGTTCCCTGAGGCTGCGACCGGCCCACCGGTTGAACGCGTCCCAGAGGGTCATGGCCATCCGGCTAGTCCGGGGATACCGCACGGTCTCCTGTGAAGCGGCGAGCCTTCTTGCCGGATTACCGCCATGGGATCTGGAGGCAAAAGTCCTCGCGCACGTGTGGGAGTGGCGCGAGGAGGCGAAACGCCGGGGCGTAACTCCGCTGCCGCGAGAAATCACGGTACAGCCGACAGAGCTCCGGCGGGATCTCATGGTGACATGGAGAGTGCGATTGTCGCAACCCAGCGCTGAGCACGCCACAATTGCGGTGATAAGTCCCCACTTTGAAGAGTGGTTGGAGAGGCGCCACGGCGTCCTCACCTTCCGTCTGACGCAGGTCCTCACCGGACACGGTTGTTTCGGGAGGTTCCTGTTTCGGGTAAGGCGGGAGGAAACGCCCGGGTGTCACCATTGTGTAGATCGCCCGGAGGACACGATGGAGCATACAATGGAGGTCTGCCCGGCTTGGGCGGAGCACCGCCATGTTCTCACGGAGACGATCGGCGACGGCGATCTCTCGCGTCCAAACCTGGTCCAGGCCATGGTGCAAAGCGAGAGTGCATGGGAGGCCGTCACCTCCTTCTGCGAAGCAGTAATGCTCGCGAAGGAGGAAGCGGAACGCGTGAGGGAGAGGCAACAGCCGCGCCCTCGCACCCCTAGCCGCCGTAGGAGACGCCCTGGGCGGCGGGATTCGATCGCCGATTCCCGGCCACCGTAGGTGCGGGCTTGCGGACGACGAGTAATGGGCAGCTCGCCGTCCGGTAAGGACCAGGCCCGGGTTGACTGCGCGTTGTGTTCCACGCGCGCCTCAAAGAGATGTCAGCAGTGACGGGGTCAATTGATCCGATGCCGCCGGGGTCGCGGATAGTTCGAAAGAGATACTGTGGCCCTGGCACGGGCAACTGAAGGAACATGGGTGGGTTTTAGTTAGTAAAAGTCTGACACGCCCTCCCGCTCTGCTCAGAGCGGGAGAAGTCATTTGATGATTTCCCATCCACAAAAAAAAAAAGACTTAAATAGTACACATTTAGTTTTAGCTACATAAAGTTTTAAATTGTTTGTACCGAACCAGTTTTCAAAAGCTTTTAAGACGCAGTTGATTTTGTATTCCAAATCGTCAATGTTATCCGCACATACTATTGCATTTGTGTCGTCAGCAAATATAATAAGTTTAATGTCGGAAATACGTTTTTTGATGTACTCACTCAAGTCATTTATGAATAGGATGAAGAAAATTGGGCCCAGAACAGAGCCCTGAGGGACACCACGGTATACAGTGACTAGCTTAGATTTATAAATTTTTTCTTCTCCATCTAGCTCCGGCCTAGTCTCTGTATATTGTCGTCTATTTTGTAAGTAAGAGCTAAATTGCTTCAAGACATTATCCCGAATACCATAGTACTATGGTCTACTGTATAGAAGGCAGAACTGAGATCGAGAAAAATGCCTGCCACCTTTTGCTTGTCATTTAGTTTACAGACAACCTCATCAATTAAAGCCTCAATAGCATCGGTGGTTCCTATTGATTTTTGGTATCCAAATTGCTGATCATTCAGTATACTGTAAGTAAAAGTCCGTAAAAGACCGCAACGCCACTAAAGACCATTCTGCAACGTCATCACATCTACGGATGAAGTAGGCAATTTGGTTATAGTTCTAGCAGTTCGAAATAAAAAGGTCCAATAACACCGAGCGTTTCCATTCGTTCCTTGTTCAAAAAGAACGAATATATTTTTACGATTGCCACGCCATCACACTCAATCCGATGAGTTAGTGTCGCAGAGCGCGCGCGACATACGCTGTTCTATATTCAAATTGAACGGCGCGCCGCGACCGTCGCCATTTTGTCGTCGTCACCCGAATAAGATGGCGGACGGTAAGAGGCTTAGAGGAAATGTGGTCGGTATGTTTATTGAGGGCTTTTCAAGTATATTTAAAATAAATTGTGTTTCAGAGGAAGTGAAATGAAATGAAATGTCTTGGTTGAATTAATGTGGTGATTTCTCGCTCTTACGTCTTTCTTTAACTCTAACCTGATTTTCAACTGTCTTTTCATTGTCGTTACAAGAACAAACTGATTAAGTGTTTACAGTGACACTTGGCGATACAGTTATATTTATTACAGGGTAGGAAAAGATCACCAGATCGTTTCAGTAACACATAAATATTTCTCCATATAAAAATCCTAGTTTCATGATCAATTGTCAACTTGATGCACCTGAAACATCAGGGCTGGTCGACACAATATGTCATACATTACTAGCTGAGTATAAACAAAAGCAGCTCGAGGAATGGACGATTTGCCGACACTAATGTTATTTCTCTAGTTAAGGACTACGCATATGATTTCATTGAGTTAATAATTGAATTATTAGAATTGATTTCTTCAACAGAAAGTAGGTGTATATAAAATGTTTTGACTATATCTCTGTTAATTGTTTAAAGACAAAGCAAGGTAGGCAAACTCAGCTTTTTTATTATTATTTTTCATGTTCAAAGAAAACAATAATTGTAACATATATTACCCACGAAAATTATTCAGAACATTGAACAGGTAGGTAAGCATCTAAAAAGTAGTATTCCGCAAATAATATATAACTGTAATTATTCTAAACGAAAAGCCACGTATTAAATAGTGCCGAATACACCAACGTTCACGAGCATGTCACGAAGGGTGCTAAACAATCGCTTTGTTAAGGCAATGAAGACGTATCAGGGCTGAGGGTTACCTACTTGCAAATGAATAATTGTAATGCTCTTTATTATCCCGTTTCGTTCCTGTCAAACTGAATTATGGAAAATTATGTTCAGCATTCCAATGTTACATTCCGAAGATTTTGTTTCTGACGCCAATCGACGTCCAATCTTTTCAACACCTGCGTACAGTCCTACCAACTTATCTGTGAACTGAAAGAGGCGGCACCGTCGATGCGTCGACACAATCGAATGACATGCGTCGGCACAATCGAATGAAATTCCAACATGACGGCCGTAGTTCCATTTTTCCTATATTCCTATATATTTTTTTCCTAGAATTTTGAGAAATGTGAAAGTGAACCAGCCAATCTATTCTGTAAAAATCTCACCGTGAAAACTTAGGTAAGGAGAGCTGTCAAAAGTGTCAATCCCTAGCATCAGGTGGATTGACTGCTCACTCCGAACTCACTTCACCTAAGTTTTCACGGTGAGATTTTTACAGAAAAGACCGACTGTACATTCGTATGAATGTCATCGCTAATATCTCTATCCAGCAATCCATCAATGAACGTTTCAGCGCTACACAAACAATTACCGTTGTATCATTACAACTTTTGGACATCCCTAACCGTGCGTTCAACGTGACAATGGCCCGACTGAATAGTTATCTGTTTAAACCTGGATTAGCACTCGATAAACCATGATTAATAGTCGTGCCGACGGACTGTACCGTCCGCAGACTAACTCACAATATTTATTGAGGGAGTATGTTTAATTTAATTTCTTCTTGATGAAACAACACTTCAGCTTTTTACACCTAACAATATTAATATATTTGAGCATCTAAGGATTGTTGTTATCCGTAAAACTTAATAAACGTAAGTTTCTCTTTGGCATGTCTTTGTCTTTGTCACTTGTCCGGAACTTAATCCCCAAGGTCAGTCATCATGAACATCATAAGGACAATTTCCGTATTTTTTTTAAAGAATATTCGCAATCCAATTTCTACGAGTAATTGTCAATAATACTTACTTCTTATCATATTCATTGTTGATTACTGAGATGAGATTTCAACTAGATTTTGAACTTCTTTCACTATCTTCCATTATTATACATTTACGTACTTATATTTAGTTGGCTCAACCACTTTGTTAATTTTTTTTCTATGCCTAGTTGTTCAGTGCTATGGCCTCTCACACAAGTTGATAATATACATTTTCTCAACAAACAATATTATTATACTTAAGTTTATGACTTTTATTTTGCACTCAGTACTTCGCCGTGCGTATTCTGCTCGAAGCGCGGAAGGTTGCGGCGTGCGGCAAACAGATAGTGCCGGACCGCCGCAAAACTTCGGATTAGCGCCGCGCGGATAATTTATTGCGCCCAGCGGACATGTGCGGATATTCTTTTGCGGAGGTAATTATTTAATTATTTGTGGAGTAATTAAGTGAGGCATACAAACGAGTCTTGGTTTTTTTTTTGTTGGGAAGTAAGCTATCACAATTATTGCATTTTTACTGACGGTGCAGTGGTTTGGAGTGATAAGCAGTGAGTTTGTTGCCTGAACAGTGAAAGTCCCGAGACGGCGGCGCGCCGTGTTCCGCGCGCGCCTAGAGGAATTGCGGCCGTATATGGCCGCTGAGGGTGACGGGGTCCGCATGAATTCATGCGGGCCGACACCTGGCCAGGGGAGCGTGATGAAATGCGCAAGCACTCCAGCACCCCGACTAAAGGTAGCAGCAGAACACCGTGTGGTGGAGTGATACGCAGAACAAGACGGGCACAAGGCTTAGTGAAACATATTCACTGAAACCTACTTATATACATTATCTGATTATTATCCAAATCAGCCCATGAGCATTATCGAACTTTTCTTACTTAACCTAAGAAAATAAAGAAAGAAAATATGTTTATTTGGCATATAAGTATAAACAATATAAACATAAAAGGACTTAATACAGCACACAGACACTAACTTACTACACTGACGCTCCTACATAGGTCCCTCAGTACAGTGGCTACAAAGTGAGACAACGTGGCCTTTTCTTTGAAAAACTGTACTGTAGGTAGCTATATTATCTGGCCTTCGTCGGGGACAAATCCTTAGATGAACGATACCCATAATTTTCAATTCGCAATAGTTCAATATTCAACATGTTAATCTTAGATTGAATTACAATATCGTGTATACGGCTCAGTTCGCAGTCTGAGCGGTTCCTTCGCATATGTATGCAGGAGTACAGTGTGATCTAAATATGTATGGGTTTCTATTGTGTACAAAGGAATAGAAAAAGTGGATATTTTCTTAGCTATTTAATACATTACGTAGCGTAGATATAACAGACGGTTAATTTTTATATTTTGTTTGCATTATTTTATTAATTAGGGACAAAAACAGTTAATGCTAAGGTAACAAAGATGGAACCCACACCTTTGTCCACTTATTAATAAAGGACTTGAAAGAAAAGAAGGATTGTGATTTGAGTAACAAAGGTTAACCTTCTGTGATAGCTTAATTTAACTAACTTGATTTGTATTATAATATAAAGTACGTTAATTAAGTATAGCCAATACAATATATAGTCTTTTTCTTGAACAAATGATTAAACTGAGTAAATAATTGTCACGTTCCGTTTGTGTGTGACATCGGTAAACTTTCCGGTGAACCACTTTTCAACCTTATTGCGTTAGTAATAAACTCGAAAAGTGGTTCACCGGAAAGTTTGCCGATGGTAGGTACCTATTACAGCGCCTTCTCAATTGTCAAAGCTTTTGTAGGTGCATCTGTTACATATAAGCCAATCAGCACCTTCATCATCCTTGGTGACTCGTCTACTGAGTTACGATGACATTTCCTCAATGACAAACTGTTTTCTCTAAGCTGCACGATATATATATTTCAAGGAGTCTACTGTTTAGTGATTCTCCATCTAAATTGTTTTGATTTCTTTAACGGCTCTGAAGGTTGTGCGAAGTCACATTAGCCTGTCATAGCCTGGCTTTATAATAGCTTCGCCTGCTAAAAATACGGTCACTAAAACGTCACAAGAAGCTTTTCAGCATAGTTTTGGCAAATGCCATAACATCTTTTTTCTGTCTGGATTTATCAGTACCAGGTGTTTTCATGTTCTATCTGCTAGAAGCAATAATTATACTATCACAATCCACCCACCCTGTATATCACAAGACAGAGAGATACACCGGCTTATGTAAACTCAGTCGGTGGGAGCCACATGTCGACCCACACCTGACGGTCGAACACACCTTGTATAATCCTAGTCTTAATTAAACATAGTGTTAATCTGTTTCTGTTGAAGATTAGACGAATAGGTAATAATTTTGAAAGTTGTATTAGCTAGGTAATTACCTCCAGTTAAATTTCAATTTTCAATAATATTATTTTAGTAATGAAATGGACGTGAAATCATGTGCAATGTTAAATTCTTGTACCTATCTAAGATTCGAAACCAGAATGAAAAATGTACTTTTTTAATAAAAAAAGTAAAAACCGACTTCAAAACCTAAAACGAATAAAATAACTTTCATAAAAACTTAACAGCTTCGAAAGTCGGTGACAAGCTAAGGTGCATTGAAGAACGGAAGACACCGAATTCAGAAGCTGTTAAGTTTTTTATGAAAGTTATTTTACCTATTCGTCTTAGGTTTTGAAGTCGGTTTTTACTTTTTTTTAAGTAAATTTATTTTTCCATTTTTAGTCGAATATGCAATTACATGAGCCCAAGATGAACAAAAAGCCGCTTAGAAATGCCGGAGATACAGTTCATTTATGGATATAACTTCGTACATAAGAATAATTACCTAATGTAATATATAATATACTAAAACCTTTCTGAAAGTATGTAAATCACGGTAGTGAAAGAATCATCAAAATTGGTTCATTTGTTTTTGAGAAAATCGCGGACAAACATACATACATACGGGTCGAATACAGAAACTCCTTTTTTGAAGTAGGTTAAACTATCTGTCAAGGAGTTACACTTGGGTAGAGCTTGTCCACTCTGAAATAACGCGCCCCACTAGCGCATTTACCGGAGTGTACGTATACAAATTTAAGAGCCTATACTACCTCGAATGGCTTAACATGATCCTCCGTTATGTCGAAAATACTGCAGAATTAATTTTGAAATAAATATATGGTAAAGTTGAGGATTAATTTAAATTTGTTCGTGTTTGACGAAAACACCATTCCATAAAATTTTCTCGATAGAAAAAAAATACCAAAGTAACCTCCAAACCGAACAATAAACCGCTGGTATTCAAAATAATTCAAATGAGATCATGAAACTTTGTATACTAATTGAACTAACTATATAGCAGGTCTTATGTTTTATTTATTTTTTCAAATTACCATTATTTCCACCGTAAAAGCAATTGCCTAAACTATTGCGCCTAGCACCACACTCAGTCTCGCTCTCACTCAGTCCGCGAGCAGTATCGTGCGAGCGAGATAAAAACCTGAGGTAGTATGGGCTCTTAAGTAGTGGGGCGCATCATTTCAGAGTAAACAAGCTCTACTACATTTGGGGCTGCTTAGAAAGAAGAAGGACCATAGAAAATGGTCCTTATTATCTTCTTTTCAAAATACAAAGAGAATGCAAATAGCCCAACAGTGCTTTTACATTAAAACGCTACCATTAAAATAAAAATTCAATCCTCAAAAACACATTACATACACGAGCAACAAAAATCAGAACCGATTGAAACCACCATTCATTACAGCTCGATCGCGCAAATGTTCTCATATCGTTATGAAATCGAATTAAAATCGTTATTGAATTTGTAAGTATCGAGTTCGATGTCCAATGGAGCGTGGCTTAATGGTAGTATTATACGAATGTGTAGAACAACTGTTCGGAAGTGCGGGAAAATATTGAGGAGTACTCGCAATGGGTTTCCTGATTGGATTGGATGGAGTGTGCTAGATTTTGTTACGACTGGATATTTTGGATAGCTACCGACACTAGGTACGCGGCTTTTCAAAAATGTGTATAAATGAACAAGAATGGATGTTGGATTAGTGTTCCAAACGATAATGAATTACTCAAATAATGCGACTTGTGTTTAAAACAAAAATAACTTGAAACAGTAGGTACATACTAATATTTTTAATAATTATGTTGATAGTTCCTGGTCCCCTTCAAATATCTCATCTTAATATTTGGTCTGTGTTTATGGCCCATCTTTCTGGTCCTCTGAAACATATTGTGTTGGATTCACTAGGTATGCAGAAGAGCACTGTATCCCTGTTAAAATGAAAGCATAGCAGTCACAATTGCAGGATAGGTACCTACTTTATGCTTTCACAATAATGCAATTGCACTGAATTTTGCGTTTTTGAGTGTCTTCACCTGTAAAGATTCATGTATTAATCAATGGCTGCAGTAAAAACACTGAAACACTAAAAACACTTGAATATTGACTATTTGATCCGAAACAATTCATACAAAAAAAACCCTTTGCTCGAATAAATCATATTTTAAAAAAGTGCCTATCGGTTCATTTGGACCAGCGCATGCCGCTAAACGCGATCAAATCTAACAAAACATAAATTTCGATTTAGAAACGTAGGGTGTAACCCTTTGTTTCAAAAATCAAGCGGTGTAAGCGACAACAGATCAAACAAGCTAGTAATTACGAAGTAATTGATGGTATTGCTTATTTTCAGTTTCATTGAAGGTTTTGACCAGAGAAATCACTAGGAATCTCTTACTGGCCGAGCAATGTAATTATAACAGGTCTATGTAGACGATCTTATTGCTACGATATTCGTAGCGGGCTACGTCCGAAGGTTGTGAGTTTTAAACATTTTCAAGCGACGAATCCGCTTCAAGCGCTGCGCTGTTTTTACAAAAAAGAGTTTAATAGAATTTGGCGTATCTTACTAATGGAACGGTTGGCGTAATGAAATAAGGTATTTCTGCTCGTAATGGAGAATGTTCGAGACGATTTATTAAAAAATCGCTCGTTTTTCAACATGCGGCTGTGATTCAGAATCTGTTGCTTTATTTTCGTTCTTGTTCGATTTTAGCTGTTCTAATTGCGAAGGGAATTCTAATTTCTAATTGCAAAAGTTAAGTGTAACTGCTAATGCGAAATGTTCATTAATTATTTTTGGTACATTAATTATTTTGAGATTAGGTAATGATGAATTAAATACAAGTAAACCTAATGCATAATGATGAAGACGATGGTTTCGTTAAGTCTAAGTTTAGTTACCATAATCGAAACAATGTCTTGCCTTCTTCAGATCTTACAAAGAGCCGCCACATTTTCTTTAAAGAAAAGAAAAAGAAAGTCTCGCCAAGCGAATCAGTGAAACAATAAAATTAAGCATTATAAAAACACCTCGACCGAATTATCTTAATCTGCTTCCATATACCAACTGTCAAGTTAAAAAAAGAAAAAAACCTAAAGCTTTATCGCCAATCTCAACGAACAAAGGGGGGAAGATACTTAGCATAATGAGTGACATTCCACGCACCGTTTAGAGAGAACGAGATGGATAGATTCACGAGCCTGTTAACAAGAAAGAGACGGGTATAGATTTAGAGAGAACAATATCGCAATCTTGTTTCTGGGCCATTTCCTTTAATTAGTACAGGACAGCAGGATTGCTACGTTGTGCTGAGTTACTGCCGGATGCGACTGGTTAACGTGTGAAGGGTTGAACGTTTGTATATGGTAGAGTTATATTAGTGAAGATTTTAAAGTAGGAAATGTAAAATTTGGAAGACAAAAGAACGTTCAGTGAAGATATGGATGAACTGGAATCAAAAACTCAAAGAAATACTCAAATAATGGATGACAAAAATAATGGCTCAAACACTATGCATAAAAGAGCAGTCTTTAGAGGCTGAAGTCAGGCAATTAAAATAAGGAGGTTCCTTTATTAAATCATCGATTAGTTTTGAAAAGCAAAAGTAAGGCACTACTATACAGGGTGTCCCGTAAATAAAGGATAACCTTTTAAGGGGTTGTTGTACTCATCATTATAAACAACTTTTACTTTAGGACAAACCTGAAATCGCGAAAAAAATCTGCTGTTCCCTACATTTAGACGAGTTACGCGAACATAAATGTAGGGAACAACTGATTTTTTTTTCGTGATTTCAGGTTTGGTCCCATAGTAAAAGTTGTTCATAATGATGAGTACAATGACTCTTTAAGAGGTTATCCATTATTTACGGGACACCCTGTATAGATACAAAAGTTTTGATTATTACAATATTTCGATCTTTTTCTACTTCCATTCATATTCACCCATACATAAGACGTAACTCAGCCATGATTCATGGGCTCTCAGTTCATTGGAGACAGAATGCTGATGTGTCAACTGAATGCGAATGCGAAGCTGTTATAGGCTTATTTATGTGATGTACCAGCCATGTGGACTTTAACGTAGATAAACTGTTGGACTAGTTTGTTATCATTACATTTTAGACTGCATAAAAATAGGTTGACTTTTATAAAAGAATAATGGCCAAACCGAAGTCGAATTGAGTTTTTTTCCTTGCCAGCTTCACTATTATATTATTATTATTCATTTATTTAGACAACAAAGATCCATTGGGTTAGTAACAAATAATCTTAATCTATATTAGTACTTAATTAATAACACAGACAGTGTACAGGTGACCAGTGACCTCACCAACGGGCTGTCATGCCTCTCGGCTATAGCGCGCAGAATGCTGCTGGGGCTGCCACGGAGTATGTTTAGCAGCGAGGCCGCTCTCTTACGCCGTACAGCATTGAAGCAGTCGGTACGTGCCTCAGCGAACATAGATGACGCGCAACAGAACCGAGGCAGACGCAACAGCACTCTCTATATGCGTTATTATACTGGATCCGCAGAGCATTGTAGGCCCTTTGGGTGTAGCTGAACCACAGGCTCCCCGAGTACAGTGACATGCAATATATTTAAACAAATTGTTTTGTATAATAACGGGGTAAGCCAGATTTTTGTATCCATTAAACTGGCTCTGGTGCAACATTGCTCTTTCCTGCTTCTAGAGTCCGTTTTGTTTCAAAATCTGCACGAATTTAAATGAAATCTGCCTTGCTCTAAACAATACAAGTCCTTTGTACACACAGTATCTATCACAGACGATATGTCCCAACATTTTCAACCACCATTAATATTATTAAACAAAGACAACCCGTTTTCAACTGCGCGGTTAGCGAGAATCTTTCCATCGAATTAACCCTACAAAACCGACTGTGGGTCATAACGACCGCACAGAGAGGGCGACGCGGTTGTTACATTAAATTGAGACATTTAACATTGAGAGCCTTTTGTGTTAATGGTTAACACGGATGACACCGTGCTTGATAAATACGGCACTGTGTCTAAAGGTTATGGATGGGTTGAGTGAGATGTGAGCCAAATCAGCGTTCAGGTTTTAATGTATTTGATGTTGGCCTTGACGTACTACTAAGCAGACAGATAACAATGGTTATTATTATAGCTGTTCTTGATGTTACGATGCGAATAACTTTTGGCGTAATTCAAATAAGTTAAACGAAAAGCGTAAGAAAGTAGGTATGGTTTAGGTACAGGATAATTATGTTTGAGACAACGAAGTATTTAGATGGCTAAAACGATTTCCTTCACTAAAAAAAGTTGCTCTTTTAGTCACGAAATTCAACATGATGCGAAAAAACAAGTATGAAAAAAATATAAAAGCTTCACAGCAATGAGCATCATTCAACACCAACTTGGCAATCACCAAACAACTTGGCGCCAAAAACTGCAGAATTAATTAACTCAGTTCTATCAATATGCTCTCCCATTACTTGGCAGAGTTCAGAGTCTTGGCTGGAGGGGGCAGAAAATCAACAAAAAATAGTTCATAAATCATAGCGGGCAGACGGGCGGGCAGAGGATTCTGAATACGTAATGAGCTACCATTCATTTGAGGGTTACCGGCCACATTTTTATCGTTTCGTATGGCTTTGTTCGGAATTTGTGAAAAATATTGTGTTTTGGCAGTTCTAAGATGTTGAAGATGCCTAAGATACTAATCCTATTTTGGTGAAGATTGTATTAACATCCCGTTTTTTAGGCATCGTTGATAAAATAACCATGCAATGTCAATAATTTATTGAAATACAAAAGGAAAATATGTCAAGTTGTACCTCATTGAATAGGACTGGTTGTTTCGTGACTTTTTTTGTTTGCGATCTAATTTTTGGGTAATTCCCATGCACTCCATAATTTTATAAAAGAAATAAACGGATTTTTTGTGCCAAGTTTGGCTCTATAAGACCCGTATTAATCCTCACAGTAAGTATTTACAGCACAAACCAAGGTAACGGCGGAAATTGTAGTAACTGAATATAATCATGCAACAGAATCAATATATAACTTAATATCACTATATAACTTGCTTTCATCTCCATTTACTCCACCATCTCAACAAACACTTTAAGCAGGTAAACATTCTAATTACAAATTATCAACAAAAGAAACCTCGACTACCCTCCTTTCCTGTACAACGGGGGGCACTTATTCACGCGGCGTTTCCTGCCCTGTGTTCAGAAGCATTGTATTTTTTTCCCTAGGAACTTTTTCTCTTCATTTGTTTCCCTTTTTTTCAGCTTCAGGATTTCTTGAACCCATATTTCACGCTCATATTGTCCCCAATTTGCATCTAGACTCTGGAGTTTGTTTGCTTTGCTTTTTAAAGGTAACATTTTTAGAAGATTTTTTATTCGTGGTTTTTCATTGAGTTCTTTTGTTTTTTTGTTGGAAAAAGATTCTTTGTAGTGGCTACTAAGTTTTTTTCTTAATATTTATATTTCATCAGAAATCATATTCTAAACCGTAAAAAAATGTGATACACAAAAATTTTAAAAAATCACTACATTGTCATTTATTATTTTGCAAAAGGCGGCAATTTTAAAAAGCAATTACTCAAACGAAGATTGGAATAGCTCAGGATAGCTCTACTCTTATGTCAAAGTTCATCCAATGAAAAATTCTGCAGATCCCCAAAGCCCAGCATGACACACAAGCAACTATCGCTAAACACCACATATGCCTAAGTGGGTCGTCATAATTAAAAGCTGCACTCGACTTGGGGTAACGTAATGCAATTACAGCTGAATTTTTCGCGACATATGGCGGTAGATGCGCTTGCGATGTAGGGTGGTACGCTTTCTAAACGACGATGAATGAATAAGTGGAATATTTTGAAGTTTTATGGTTTTTTGATATTGATTTTATGTTTTTTGAATGTATGGAGTCAGTTTTGCAGCAAACGCTTGCCTGATGAGAGTCATAATCTCTTAACAGCAATAATAGGATTGTCGTGAATATATTTCAACATCACTCAAAACAAGAATTTTATTCAAATATAAATATTATGATGGACAAGTCTTCTTTGCTTACTTGAGCAACATGAATAAGGGAAGAAATGCCCTTGATGTAGCTTGTGTTTGTCTTTCACTATCCAAAAACATGCATATAGAAACATAAGGAATAATCCCTACATCAAAATTTACAATTGCAACAGCATCCACTATCATTTGACGATATTAAAAGCTCTACTCCATTTTCATTAGCGTAGGGCGTTGTCCCTAGAGCCTTTAAGCCCAAAGGTACATATGGCGTGTAAATGCTCTTCGTATTGAGTAGCAGCCCTTCACTAGAGGCCCTAAAAAATATTGATGCGGTTGCAAATTGTTGTACAATGTTATTGTGGATTTTTCGAAGTGTGTAGTGTGGTGGAGCTAAGGGTAGACTCATGGTTTTGTTGAGAAAATGTCATTGTTACAAGATAGTTTTCTTGTTTGGTTTGGGAAAATCTAACAAATTCTACAAAATTTCTTGAGGAAAAGATGTTGTTAACGAGCTACATTTATTAATCATCCCTAAACGGCATACCGGCAACCTAGCCTGGAAATGCAGTCACTTTTGTTTATTTAATTTATACCAAAAAAAAACAATGAATTTATTTGACAACAGAAAATGGAATCAATGATAGAAAGTTATCGTTTTGTTCTAAACAAACCATAAATTGTTATCTCTTATCCAATTTATATTTTAAAATTGATATAGTACCCATTACCAAAATTGATGTGGTAGGTAGGTAGCGTTCTGTAAAATCCAAAACAATCATAGCCAAACCTAAAAGCATTCATCTGGACTACTTCAAAGCCAAGCTCCGATTGCAATGATAACTGCCTTGGGGGATGTTCTGCGACCATTATACTTATTGTGATCAAATGGCAGTACCCCAGCGCATATGTTATGTGATCGTAACGTATAGAATAGTCGGTTAAATGATTTTGATACTTTGATAGGTATCAACAGTCAAAACGTTGAATCAACGAATCTTTATGATTCAACGTAAAGGTAAGTAAAGTATTAGTTACGTTTGTACTTTTCAGTTGTATTGAATTTGTTTAAAACAGTCATAATTATGTTGATGAAAGCAACCAACTTATTGTCTCTAGCTAGACTTGTCACCCGACGTTTATAAAAAAATTTGACTGAGATTGATCACTCAGAAACCATTGTTGCTCATTTCATTATTGATGAGGACTTTAATACTATTTGAATTTCAAAAATATATTCAATGTAATACCATTATCATCTACGCTTACAAAATAAATCCGTAACTCCAAGTATCAAGATCGTTCACCTTCTACGTCACAGCTTCACTATTGTCAGCGCATACAATATGCATTATTGCGGCACATTGTCCAAAATGTTGTTTATTTGCGCAAGCGCACCATTACGTTGCTACTTGACAAGTGGATACATTATCATACAAGTTGTTAATTATTATAATTGATGGATATCTTCTGTTGATAGATACCTAACGTATCGCAATCAGGTTAATTTTCCCCAAAGGCACCACTTTTATTGTTTAATTTTATAATATTCTTCAGGCTCAGTAATAAATCAGATTTAAAATCCGGCACCGTCTAGTTTTAAACATCTAAAAACGATCTACATAAATCAACATCATTTCATTTAATTTCATTTTAAAAGTAAGTAAAGTCTTCTTCTTGAAGGAGACTTTACTTATTGAGGAAATTGAATAAACATGCATTTTGGGTTTTTATAAATATACCTGCCCTGAGATTAAGTGAGAACATTTTACTTAAAAAAAACTTCGTTCCTACTTCACACTCTTCTTCTGATGCAGTAGTCAACATATTACAAAAGACTTTTCTCAGCCAAGTTTCTACTACCACCCATCATTCACTCATATTTTTATCGATCGCCCAGATTTTAAGGTCAACTCAATACGAAACTCTTGAAATACGTATTTAACGTGTCGCATATGGTAATGGGGTACCACCATGGGGGCGTATTGTCCAAGTCAGCTTTTACACCATATGGCCCGTATGGTCCAAAAATTCATGAACAAGTGCTCGCAAAATCCCGCTTTAATGTTCTGTGTTAGTTTCAAATACCATAACTAATAATGTACTTTGTTGATAGGTAATAAAGTTGAAAATAGTTTTGAAACTATTGGCGATTTGACTAATGAAATACGTTTTTCTAATATCAACCCAAAAGCTCTAACAGTTAGATTCAAAATGACAGAAGCAAAAGTGAACAGAAATACAAAAGTATTGAGCGCAAGTTTTAAAAGCGACAAAACTACTATAAACGAGCTTGTCAATGAACGTCCTTTACACGAATGTAACGCCAGGACCCATAAAAATAAAGTTGAAATTGCATTGATAGTAACAATAAAAGAAATTTTCACAATTAATAGGGTGAATGATCCTAAGGCCATTGAAAGTACAAAAGGGATGATTACGTAGCAGGGCTATATTGTTGGTGATCAGGACACCATATGGCAGGTTGGTATTAGAAGCGTTCTGTATTATGGGGATTAAACTAAGCATATTTTAATAAGCAGTACAGGTGTTGTTTTGATGTGCAAGGTCAATGTTTGCTTTGTGGATGGCACGCAATGTATTGTTACGAAGTGTTACAAAATATTCAAGTTCTATTCATTTGAATATGGCAATTTTAAAGTGTTGCTTGTTGTAGGTAGTACATTTTGATTTATAGAGAATGATGTTTCGTAGACCAGTATGATTGTAACTTTACCATCCTTACTGCTATATTTTAGAGTTGTTCAACTTTCTTCTTCACTAAGTTTCGAAACAGATGAAGCAAATTATAATAGGTCTTTACCTATGAAATTGCCGTTTTGTATGAAAAAATTTAAACGAATTTTTTTCATGCATTTTTTATTTGTATTAATCGAAGTAATCACCCATGCAATCAATGCATCTTTGCCAACGCAGTGGCAGTTTATTGATGTGGGGCATTGTTTAGGTGCTGAACCAGGATCCAACCAACTTGCTGAGCGCTTGCAGTTATCAAACAGAATCCATTTTTCATCGCAGGTAACAATGTGGTTCAAAATTCCTTCATTTGTGTGTCTGTTGAGCAGTGCAAGGCACGTCTCGACGCGTACTTTGCGCTGGCGATCATTGAGTTCGTGGGGCACCCATTTGTCAAGCTTTTTTACCTTGCCAATTTGACGCAAATGGACCAATATTGTTTTGACGCTAACGTCGAAAGCTACTGCTAATTCAGCCGTAGATTGTGTATCATCAGCTTCCACAATCGCCTTTAATTCGTCATTGTCTTCGGACAAGTCTTCGGACGACCGCGAGGTTCATTTTTCAGGTCGAAATTTCCAGAACGGAAGCGAGCAAACCAATAACAAGTGGTGCGTTGGTTTGTAGTGTTAGCTCCGTAAACGTCGTTGATGTTGCGTGCCGCTTGTGCCGCGTTGCTGCCACGACGGTACTCATATTCCATAATTACTCGAATTTTTAACGTATCCATGATGATGAAAAAGATTGAAATGCGATGAAAATGTAACACTAATCAATAAACAAATGACTACTTTTGGAAAAAAAAATCCATGTTTTTAAAATAAAATTAATTTGAAATTAGAATTCTTAGCCAAACAAAAATTATTTTGATTTGAAATGGCCAGTACTGCAGAACGGCAATTTCATAGGTAAAGACCTAATAGAATGATTTTAGAATCAATCAAATCACTTACCTACTTATCTCATTACTTCTCCTTATTTTGTCACTCCCCAAATAAAAAGAAACCAAGCAACAACAAAAACAAAGAGAAACAAAGCCAATACTTCCACATTCACACCCACTTCATCATTGTCTGGATACAATCGACTCGGTTCCTAAGGGACGTGTCACATACCGATCGTCCAATCGGAACAACATTAGCAGTAGCAGCTAATCTGTCGGGACCTGGCTGAGGACCGATCGCAATCAAACTTGCACATGTGAACTTTGCTCTGCCATCATCCGTCAAGACGTGGAATTAATTTTGTGGAGATTTTCTTCAACGGGTTAGGGGCAGAGGCAGAAATAATTTAAGTATTTACTTCTGATTTGCAAGCGTTTTGCCCAAATGTCTGAATAGTCTAGTCTTTCAGGGGCCATATTATGAACAATTTAATGCCATCATTTTTCCAGTGCCAGAGAGAGACGGAGCTATACCTGAGCTATAGCACCATTCCTTTTTCGCAACGGAATCAGGATGGCGTTAATCGTCTTTAAGCATATAAGATGTAATATGAATGTAAGATGCGGTAATAGCGGTAAGTAAATATAGTATCTACCTGTGCAGTCCATACTCTACTAGTATCTCATGGATAGAAACAATATTTTCAAATTGTAATAGAACACCTTGATCTTCTTCTAGCTAGACTTTCATCTCAGTAATCAGCTGTAATGCTAGTCCTAGTATTTTTTTAAGTGAGATCGAAAATCTAAACGCTTTTGGCTACCCATAAATAAAATATTTTCATATTTCGTATCACCCTTTCGACCCGACTACCCATTTATTCAATATTCCAAATAAATAATCTTCTAATCTGTTATTTATCATAAAATAGGATTATGTTGGAGTAAAAACGATACATCCACAAATCCGGGGCTACTGCCTTCCCTCATATGACACGTGCGAGAATATCCGTGGCGTGTGCCAACAATTACTTATCAAGGAATCGGGAGCGGGTACCTCTATTGATAAACGATTTAAGCTGTACGAGTATTTGTTGATATTTAACGTTACGTTGATTTACACTTTATATTATCGTAAAAGAGAATTAATTCGTACTTTTACATTAAAAATGATGTGTTGCCAAATTGACACTACAAAAATGATACAAAAAAAAAGAACGAAAACACGTTTATTTGCGGTAAACATGACGCAAAGAAAGAACACAAACACAAAAAAAGTAAATTTAAAAAATCAAAAACCCGACTACGTTATGTGAACTTTAAAAAACCGGCCAAGTGCGTGTCGGATCACGCAAAATGAAGGGTTTCGTCGTTGAAAAGAATTTAGCCCAAAAACATTATAATCCAAAAAAAAAATATTTTATGTGATAAAATTACAAATTAAAAATTTTCGGACGTTTTTCTCTACTTGTGCTGTGTACCTTGCTTCTTGCCAAATTTCATTATTCTAGGTCAACGGGAAGTACCCTATGGGTTTTGATTTACATGCGAGTATCAAAATATGTCGCATAAATGGCCATATTTTTTTATTGCGTTGACTTAGAAGCTTGATTGTTTTAGGACTTCAAGAAACCATAAACTTACGTATTTGATATTAATTTCAACTTGATACCTTCACGCGTTCTTGAGAAAAAGGATCTTGACCGACTGACAGACAGACAGACAGACGGACAACGAAGTGATCCTATAAGGGTTCCGTTTTTCCTTTTAAGGTACGCAACCCTAAAAAGATGATAACAAGATGACCTATTTTTGTCTCCATACAATCTCATCCAGTCGCAGGGATCTTCTTTAAATTTAGCAATAAAGATCTGCCTTCGACTGCATGGATTATTTGGAGACAGAAATAGGTCATCTTGTTTCCATCTTTTTTCACTTTTTACGTAGTCGGGTTTTTTGATTTTTAAATTTACTTTTTTTATTTCACTATTTAGTGATTATTTCTGCTAGTCTAACCAATAACCAGTCGTTGAGCTGAAGTTCAGAGTTTAGCTACACGATTACTGACAAGTGCGTGCACTGGCTGGACAGGTGCACTAAAATCTGTGTGGTTCTTTCCTCAAAACACCAACTCAAACAATAATCTGCTTGCTCCTCATACGGCCTGATCAAGATTGTTATTTTCTCTCACTGTAATAAGTTACGCTTTAGGTAACGGTCGTAAAAATTATCTTACAAACCATTAAAATTCTGGGTTTGTCACTTGATCTCAAGAAATATATTGAATTATATTATAACAATTATTTTTTTTACGTTAATCTCTATTACTTATACAAATATAAGAACTAATAAATAAATATAATATAAGAACTGTATCACAGCTTTATTATAGTTTTCTTTAAGGCTGCTAGCCAAATTTAAATCGTTATACGAGTATATCCTAAATGGTCATTCAAAAAAAAAATATTAGAGAAACCTAAAGATGATTTTCAAAGACCTATTATTCAATGATACCCCACTTGACATAGTTAGTCGAATTTAAATTCTTACTTCTCACACTCACGTCTGGTTGTCACCCTATTAAATTTTTATTACTGGAAAGACATAATCTTCAGTGACATTTACAAGATTAAGACAAATCAATCATAATCGGCCCACGCATTTGGTCTCTAGAGCGCCACAAAGGAACAAACATACATACTTACCTACAGACATATTCATTTATATAGGCAGATAAACACATTACCCTCCTTTTCGTAGCGCAGCTGGGTAAAAAGAACAAGTTGGGGGAAAATATGCATCCACGCAAAATGGACATCACTCAGCATAATGCTGCAACCCTTATCTTTCTCTTTAGGTATTTCTTTTCCCGTTGATAGGGCTCTCCTTCTTCTAGCCGTATCATCAATATCATAGATATCCAAAACTTGACTTGATAAAATTTGACACATAAATATTTGAAAGTTAGGTACTCTCCACTCAGCTTTCATAAATATCCTTTCTTTATACAAAATCAACATGGAAACACGAAAATCTTACATCTTCTAACAAACAGTTCAAGTCGTTTTCCCCGGAGCCATTGTTCCATCAATCTCTGTAACAGGCTGACTCGTCATTGACATCTTATTAGGAGTAAACACCGAAAAATGTCCTCCAGAAGACTGGTTGGGAACGTCCGTCCGTCGAGGCCTTGTACAAATCGTTATTTTTGCAAAATAAGAAGGGGGGCGGGGTGTATGGATTTGAAAATTGGTATGGAAATTGAGCGAAAGAGATTCGTGCACACTGATTACACACGAAAATGCTTAGAAAAAAGTTTGTTGTCCTTTGATCATTATTATTGTGGTTGAAGACCATGATCATGTTCGAAGTTTCTGTCTATTCAAACATTAGCGCAGTGTTGCTTTCTGTTTTAGCCTAGTATACCTTACTCCTTTCCAAAGAGACAGACATGGAAATAAATAAATCCATCTTCAATTCAAAAAAATACGATGCCCAAGTTATTGAGCTTCTAGTTCACTGGATGGTTTTGGCATTCTAAGACGTCAACCTTATGCACCTCATGAATTGCGTCTTCATCTACATCTTTCATTAAACCTGAAAAGTATAGTTTTCAATAAAACGCAGAATATATTTCACAGCTGTATAATAACCTCTGTAGCATCAAAAGTATATTAAGGGAAAAACATATTATTTTCCAAAAAAAGATACTCATTTTTAGCTTACGAATCACTTTTATTGTGGCGGCGAAGACAAATGACTAGCAAGCCTGGCTGATTCTCTCTCCGTCCATCACAAACACATTTTTTACTTGTATCTTATCATTTTTATACAATCTGTGTACAATGGGTGAATAAAAAAGCTTTATTGTAAGGATGTTTGTAAATCATTTTTGTAATTAATCATAAAATTATTGAGATATAAAAACATAATTATATTTTACGTTATTAAAACAATTACAAGTAGGTACCACAGTAATTTCAGAGCAAAAACAATATCAATAAATATGTAGGATATTAATATTTTGAGATTCTTGCATGAATGTGATAGCAGGTGAATTCAACTTCTACTAAGTACTCGTAAGTCATGGAGAAAAATAGGTACTTTATAGCAAGTTCTGCATTTTTAATTAATCATTTAATCGCTACTTGCATTAATTTCAACAAACTTTAAAAAAAAAACTACCATAAGTACAACTGTAACGAGAACAATATTCAATGCCAGCTCACAACAGTAGCGAATCCTTACAATATTTCTTTAAATTTTCTCATTAACGCGCCGAGCAAAATAAATGGAACAGATTTTCATTGAGAGCCAACGAATGGCCAAAAAAATGGCTAAAATCTGACAAATGGTTTTCCTTTAACGTCTGCGCCCATCTTATTATCGTTACCCACTACCGAACAGAACTCATTTGGGTCTTCTTTTAACTTTCCTATATATTACCCATCAATCGAATTTATGCCCTGTACTCTTATTTTTATGGCCGATTTTACTTTGGCAATTTTTACTGTATTAGCTTCAGTCGCAGTCATACAATTTAGGTTTTTATTAGTTTCTTGTTTGAGTTCAATTTCGTCTGTAGCATCTTCGAGTATGATATCAATTTGAGGAGAAGCGTCTGTGTTAATAGCATTATTCGCAATCTCATCTATACAGTCGGGGGTTAGGCCGACTATATGAAGTATCATTTTTTATGCGACATATAAAACATATTTATTGCAATAATAATCGTTTCAGTTTCTCCAGTGCCATGTTTGGGTGAGATAAATAGAAGATAATGGTTGGGAAAACTTTTTTATTGATGAACTTAGTTTACCTATTTCTTGTTTGTTAGTGGTATTATTATGAGAACTGTATTATCTTATACAGCTTAAAAATAAGCATCCATTTATTTCTTACACTTATTTGCATAAATCAATAACTGGCTTTTTCGTCAAAATGTCGATTATTTGTAACATACATAGGGCAACATGACCCCCGGACCGGGCCGGAGGCCGTGTTGGTCTATGGTTACATACTACGAAACAAAGTTTTCAAAACCTATCGTAAGATGATAAAAGCAATAATTCTGCTGCCCGTACACAGTGGATAGCGAAATAAACCACAGTTTTCAATATCGCGCCGCTATTGTCAAGCTGACCCTACCACAACTCAATGCGCTCTCAATTCACAGCAGTTATTATTATCTTGACCTGGTGATTGAGCTCTCCCGCTCTCTATCGTCGTATGCTCTCTCATTGGCCGACAAATTCCTTTCACGCCTCCCGGTCGGCGCTTATTGGTCCGTCTCGCCACGCCTTCACAACTTCAAACGCTCTGTTAAGGGTAGTTCAAAACCCCACTTATATATTTTTCACCCTTATGTTACTCACATTCGTATTGTGGCCGTCGGGTAGTACGCACGCGTCTTCTCTGTATCACCGCGATATAAGTGCGAAAAGTTTCGAGTTCGTGTGCTGTTAATTAAATGATTAAACGATGACAATGGACGTTCAAAATAGCTATCAAAATTATAAAGAGACGTCTCCTAATTCTAAAGAAACTAATTTGAGTATTGAAAGTGCTAGAACTTCGCAAATAAAACCTGAAATGCAGTCAACTGTTTTAAACCCTGGAAAATCTTCGAAGAGATCGTTTGATGTGGCGTTTCTGATGATGCCGGATGAAAAGGTGCGACCAAAACCACCAGAAAGGCAGTTAAGAGTCTCAAAGCAGCTTTTTCACAACGAAGAGTGGGAACAGGTGCCTAAGAGGATGCCTGAAATTTACAAGCACAGTGATTACTCAAGTGATAACACAATGGACTTAAAGGACCACGATGACGACCGAATTGGCGCGAACAACAACATATCCCCGAGCTTCGGGTCAGATATTAACATTGACGTCGGAACAGATGAGTACCCTGGCAAGTCTATGTATTGTAGTGACTCTGATAATTCGGAACGGTCACGGAGTCGGCCGAATTCCAATGAAAGTGCGGCGCGTCAACCGAAGTTTCTTCCAGAATATAAAAACAAAATATTTGATGATCCAACTTTGATCAGCATGCAATCAAGAGCAAGGTACGAGAGGTATTCGGAGAAGACAGATATGTCTCCAAAAAGTGCGTTTACTAAAGTTTCAAACTACTCTATGAGGTCACCCAATCCTTCGGTCAGCCCTGATAATCTACTGTACCAGAACTCCATAAGTCCGCCGCTGTCTGCTGCCAGTCCACCGTCCAGTTCTTTCAATAAGACACCAAGTTTTAACAATCTCCTCACACCAGCTCATCTCATAAACGGCAGTCACTTCTTCAAAGGTCAAAATGTGCCATCGTCTTCACCAAACTATCCGGACTCAGCGATGAACCAACGATCTTCAGGATTCAACAAAAATAATATGGAATATCATGATAAACACGATACAAAAACACCACAAATGTCACCAAGTAAATTAAACTTTCTGCCATTTAGGCCGGAAATACCGTATCTTCAAGCTGGGTCGTCATATCCCTTTGGAGTTCAGAACTTCCAGTCACCGAATCCAGATTTTATGAAGTTTCCTGTGCCACCGAGAGAAAATCCATTGATAGCTAATCCCGCTGCGGCCATCCTGAGTACATTATTGCCTCCAACGTTGGCAGCATTTTCTCTGCCGTCGCAGAATGTTTGTGCTAAGTGCAGCATCAGCTTTCGGATGACTTCAGATCTGGTGTATCACATGCGTACTCATCACAAGAGTGAGTCAGCGATCGACCCGCACCGAAGAAAACGTGAAGAGAAATTGAAATGTCCCGTTTGCAACGAGAGTTTCCGTGAAAGGCACCACCTAACCAGACACATGACAGCACATCAGGATAAAGAAGGTGATTTAGATGAGGTGCCAGCTGGGCATAAGAAGAGCAAACAATTTTATTCACACAATGGTAGTTCTCTCATACATAAATAAAATAATCTTTATGGACTAAGTGCCGAAACACATGACTCAAAAACTGTTAAATGTAAATTAATGTCTTTGAAACTGCGCATCGAGAAGTGAGTTTAATAAAATTTAATGTACTTTCTATAAAGATAGTGTTAAATTTTGGGATGAAATTCCTTTTACTGCCGAAGGCTTAGTATAAATTATTTTTAGTGTTTCGGCGCTAATATTTGAACAAGTTGTAATAAAATGAGTAGGTATGACTATAAATAGGAGAATATGTCAACTTCGAGTCTGTTTCATTGTTTCGATAATGTTAATAATTGTTGTTATCACCTAATCTATGTGCAATATTAGTTGTTAAGTATTTATTTTGTAAATATTAGTTATAGTAGCGGATCATTAATTACAGAGGTTTAAAAGTCTACTTTGATTTTATTTTGGTATCCATTTCTTTTTATTTAATGTCTTCGAGCCTAGTTTAGTTCACGATTAACCATCATAGGTTCTTAAAATGGGGAATAGCAAACGAGCATCTTTAATTTCTTGGAAATACATGATTCAAAGTTATCTGAATCAGATAGATTACTACATGTCAGTTCATTTCAAACACTATTCAATTAATTTTCTTGATTTGGTGTAATAAAAAACAAAAACCCTTTACAACTTTTTATATCCATCTAATTAGATTCCAACCCAAGAAATAATTAACCCACTAGCTAAAACCAAATCCAATTTTCTTTATGGCTCCCACAATTATAACTATTACTATTCTCCGTACTCCCTTCGATATGACACATATCTGATGCATAGCTTCCCTGCCAGCATTAGACTCGCTAACAGGGCAAAGCGTAGCGAATTTATGCGTGGGGTGACAGATATAGACGTCATTGTACCCCTGTTTTGGCTGATTTGATTTAAAATAATGTTCTATTTTGTTATCTTTATGATTTTATTTCTATTGAGGGTGAGTAGCAGTAGTCTTCAAAGGTATCATTAATCAAGGAGATAGATAGAGACCATAACTTTTTTTCCAACTGATTTCCTATGATTAATTTTTTAACCAAGTTTTGAGATACCTACATATTTAGTAAATACTCGTATTTGCTCCAAATGTTCGTATTTGTTCATTGAAATTAGATCGAATAGGTGAATATGCTTATTCTGCAATTGAACGTTACTGACGATAGCATCTGCATTGATTAGCAAGAGTTATTTAGATGGTTGCTGTTACCTATGTCTCCTGCTGTTGTTTGATCTCCAGTCTCTTGTTCTTCTGTTGCCTTTCTAAATACTGAAGGTTGATCATCAACTCCTAATATTTCTGTCCGACTAGAAAGGCAAAATTATAATTGTAATTATACATAGAAATTTAATGGGATGATGAAACCAATAATATTCCAATTCTTTATATTTCACCTTCTGCATATAACTGCAACTTACTACTCCAATACTACAGCCAAATCAGAAGAATAATTTGAAAATTACAATTTCTCAATACCTACTAAGAAAATCTGCATTAGTTTCTAACATTAGATGACACACAAATAACACCCCATCGTTACCAATTCCCATATCCACCCGATTAAAAACAACATCGCATTCATAATCAATAATCAAATTCATCATCACATCAATCCACCCGATAACTCCATAGAAAAGTCACATCCCTTGTGTCGTGTTGTGGCGGAACTAAGAACCCATGACGAATTCCTTGCGAACAGTGCGATTCCCATGTGTCGTGGACGTTAGCACCCATGTAGGTTAGTCCGGTTCGCTGGTGGGACGGCCGAGGCGAATCGCTATGGGAAATTAGGTTCAGATTTTGAGGATTTTAGAGCCTGGAGAAACGAATTATGGGTATTTAGTGTTCTGTTCTAATTATTTTGGATAGCTTGTTTTTTAAAAATAGAAGATAGCTTGGTTATTTGCTTCAGACTGGTAGGGATCTTAAACACACACAAATCCACAACGTAAAATGATGAGATCATTCAGTTCAAAGAGCTAACTGTGACTATAATTATATGTTATCAACATAGACAAAAACGAACTGAGTGCTTAAGAAAAGATTCAAATTGGAGCATGCGGACTGAGACGATATTGCAGTACCTTCTGATGATAGGACCCTAGAATATTGACACCTTTAAATTGCCTTTAAACTTCACCTTGCTACAAAACCATGCAAAAACAAAATCCGTAACTCAACTTTTATTTCGACCAACGTCCGCATAACACGAATTCCAAAAACTGGAAACCAACATGCACTAGTAAGTACATCTGTGTGTCGTAATGTGCAAACTTCTTGGTGTAAGTGCGAAGAGGACAATATTTTTGGTGGTCTGCCGAAGCGTGAGTAATTCAATAGAAAATATTCATACTGGGGACAGAGACCGGCGCCCCTTTACACGATTGTATGGCGTGTTGTTTTTAGAGCTAAACGAACCTATGTTTTTTTAATACATATACCTATGTTTTTTATATATTGTTCTATTAATACAGTAATTACATATCAAAGCTAGCATTTGCTTGTCAGACGAAGGGGCATGAAATAATGCCTACAACTCGAAATGGCTAAATTAATTAACTTGTTAAAAGGCCTTGCAAAGGATACAAAATGTATAGCGCTTTGACTAATTCCGA